>CAWUFW010004833.1:727139-1454278 GCA_963921515.1 Calotriton arnoldi | reverse complement strand
TCACTTACCTTCTGCACCCATCCTCAGATCCCTTCACTGGCTTCCGGTCAGAAAGTGCCTTGTCTTTAAGATATGCTGTCTTGCCCACTAAGCTTTGTTGGATACATCCCCACTGTGTTTTAAATACAAGTTACGCTACTATTGTCCTTCTCGCACATTAAAATCCAGCAACACAGTGCTTCTGTCCATTCCAAGCATCCGTGCCTCAAGATATGAGGGCAGACCATTCACCTATACTGCCCCGATGGTGTGGAATCAGCTTCCATTCCATCCAACCTGCTACGCAAACTTTGCTCAATTCAAAGATTGCTAAAAACCTGGCTGTTTTAATTGTTAGATGTGACTTATGTGGAGGTCAAGAGCCGAGATACACCTTCGGTGTGATTCGATGAGCTTTATTAAAAGGATATAACATAACATAACACATTCATTAAATTTTTACAGAATTTCATGAAAATTCATGAGAAGCAATTTCCTGATCTTGACATCACTACAAACAGATTAACTGCATTGAATAGGTGGACAAAAACAGCCCCATTTAGGAAAGCCAAGGAAGAGGTTTGCCTTTTGCACTTCTTCCGTACAAAGTCTCACACTTTTTGGTTATAGAAAGCCTTCTACTTACTAGTATGGTTCAGGTGCAAGAGCTACTGAAGCAGGCCTGCACCCGAGCAGCAAATTAAAGCAGATGCCAAGGTGGCAATGGGCTAGTAATGTATCGTCAAAGGAGAAGTGCTATTGAGAAACTATAATGCAAGAATATGCGCAAATTAAACCAGTATACTGAGAATGTGGACAGGAAATTGAGGGGATTGGGGATTTGCCAGAGAAAATTGATTCAGAAAGCTGACTGTAGATGTGGCACTTGTTATTAGAGTCTTGGGTTGCTGAAAATGAGATGGCTCCAGTCCTGTGCATTTGTCACGACTCCATTAGAAGCCATGTATGAGGAGGGAATTCTGATGCTAGTCCACCACTTTCCACCAAGTGACACAGGTGAATGTAGAAATCATAGGAATCTCCAAAAAACAGACTGGAGTGGATGCCACATCTCTGATGTGTTTTAGATTACTCCAGCTGGCACAATCTGTCTGGCAGTTCTTTTAAGGAATCACACACACCACTGGCGCAGCAAGTCTGACTATAAAGACAAAGGCAGATAGTAAGTAATAATAGTGATGCCAGTATATTAAAGAGTAACAATCCCCAATTATTTTGCTCTAGAGCAATGCTCCATTAAGGAAAGCCAATAACAAACCCTGGACTTACCTGGTTTCCTTCCCTGAGCTTTGGAGCACTAGGAAATGCTGAGTAGTCACATCCAATATCACCCAGCAGATGACAGTCTATGAACGGTAGATCTTCAGAGACATACGAACAAAGAACATAAGGAAAACATGAGGGAAAGAGATAGAACAAAAGAAACTTGTAGGGAGATGCAATAAATGGTTACCAAACTAGCCCATTATAGAAAACTGCAGCATCACCATTCCAATTTTTCTCAGTTCTTAATTGCTGAGAATGTGTAATATACAGAACCAAATCTCGGTTTCCTTGATGAAGATTCACAAGATTCCAATGAGCATTCTGTACAGTTAGCCAGCGGTCAACTACTTTGGCAAACTGTTCCACTACAGCTGAAAAAGTTCGAGAGATGCAGAGTATTTCTTTTATTCAGAGGAGTTACCAATCAGTGCTTCTTTAGTTAAATAGGAAAGGATAACTGCAACTTTAATATCACTGGAAAACGATCGGGCTATTTTTAAAAAATGCAACCTGCTTCGAGTCATGAAAGACTTGAAGTGCTATGGATTCCAGGAATATTTTTCAGGTGGGGATAATATTGTAGCTCCATCGAGAAATCCAGTCTCCATTTTATCAAAGCCATCAGTCTTCTGATGGGTCATGTAATCCTAAACTATTACAGAGGTTCTGACTAGAGGGGGGATTAAAGATTTCCCGACTTTTACTAAGCACACACTAGGTAAGCTCTAATAAAACAAAGGTAAGCTCTTGCAAAGCGACTTTTAAATCTTTCTGAACTTGAGTGAGATCCTCTGATAGGATTAGGAGAGGATTAGCCCCAGAATCCATTGGGCCATGAAAAGTGTCCCGACCAAGTTAGGGGCCGTGCATGGAGAGGGAATTCAGATTCTAGTCCAACACTCTCCACCAAGTAAGAGCAGTGAGTGCAGTAAGTGAAGAAAAAGGAATGTCTAACCTACTATTCATAAGAGTGGGAAAATGGCAGTGGGAGTGAGAAATAAAGACACACTAGAGTGAATGTCATGCCTCTCAGGAATTTTGGATGACTAGGGCTGACAAACTCTCTTTGGGAGGTCTTTAAAGGACTCACACATTCACTTGTATAGCAAGTCTGATTGTAATGACAAGGGCAGATGGTGAGTAATAGTAGTTGAGTTATTATAATATTATGTTCTTACCTCATGCTACATACAGAAAGATGATGGCAAACCCAGGAAGCACCCCGTTACTTTCACGGAGATTGGGAGCGCCAGGAGATGCTGAGAAACGGTGGTCAAGTCCATTATCAGCCAGCAGATGAAAGTCAATGGGGGGTAGATCTTCAGAGGCATACAAAGGAAGAACAAATGGGCAAAACAAGAGGAAAAGGTAGAACAAAACAAAGGTACACGGAGGTGAATAAATGGTGAATGCCTTAAGCAAGAGGTAAACATTTAACTAAGCAGTGGGTGAGGCAACTTGCTCTTGCCTTCCAGCTGCTTACATTACCCTGAATGTTATCCTACTGCAGGCAGATCTGCTGACCGTCTCATTTTTACCTGGATGATAATGGCATCTGTCTCCTTACCCTGGTCTCCCATGAACTATTATCCAGAGTCTCGATGCTCGTAGTGTTCTGCTTCTGCCTTTCGTCCAGAATTTTCACCTATGAGTAAGCAAACCTCGTTTGCTCTGTTCCTGAGTCATGGCAGTATTCCTCATCCATACCTGGAACCAACTCTCTCTTGACCTACGCAGCATTCAGGATCCTATGCTCTTTAAGAAGAGGCTCACAACCTTCCTTTTTATCTAGTTTGCTTATTTCTCCTCTGTTCCTTTTTCCACTGGCTCGCGCCGGGACACTCTCTTGAGTAGCTGTGCGCGTTACAAATCCCATAAACATAAACATACTTTCTCCCTGCTGCCTCTCAATAATCCGCCCAATGATTTAGATGCACTCTTGTACATAACATACACACTCCTTAAACTCAAACTTCACATTCACAGCATCAAAGACTACAACCTTACATCACAAACACTTTTGCTACCTGTACCGCTTGAACACCAATTCAGGGTGAGGGAGTTTATTCCCTCTTTGCATGAGAACAGAGTGCAGCAGGCATTCTGTGGAGACCATTCAAGGGCCATTCTCTAACCACTGCATTTTGCTCATACACCTCAATCTTCCTTGTTCAGTTAGCCACTAACTACGAAGAAAAGTGTGCCCAAAAATGTCTGCCCAAACAACATAGCATATCTGTATATGGTTGTCAACTCTAATGAAGGCCTGTCCCATTCTGCAGTTGCCACTATTACTTGTACAAAATACTTTCCAAATCCATGTCCATTTGAATCCTTTAGGGCCTGATTCACAAAGGTAAAAGTACACGTTTGTGCAAGTTTACACTTTTTCAGTATTAACAGAACTTAGGGGCCTATTAGCAATAACCGGCGATAATTATCGCTAAGCGCAGTTAGCGCTAGGATAATTATCGCCGGCTATCGCAGGTTTCTATCGCGGAGATAGTGTGCTATCAGCAACGCTTATCTCCAAAGCGATAGAAACCCTGGAGAACAGTGTGAATATCGCTTGAAAACAAGCGATATTCGCACTGTGACCAGTGTTATCTTGCTAATAGGGTGAGGGGGATTTAGCCATGTAATCCACCTCCCATTGGATTACATGGCTAAGTCAGGTCTGGACCAGGCGTTAACAAGCAAGCGCTAAACGTGTTTAGCGCTGGTTCGTTAATCACCTCCCCTGCCTCGCTAATAGGCGATAGCGACCTTAGCGACTGTTTCCAGTCGCTTTTAGGTTGGGAACGCCTACTTTGCATGCCATTAGCGATAAATATCGCTGGCATGCAAAGCGGCACCCAACCTGGTCGCTATCGCCTAGAAGCTGTCGCTAACAGCAGTTAGCGACAGCTTGCTAATAGGGCGATTGAATTATCGCCGCTTTAGCGGGAAAAAGTCCCGCTAAAGCGGCGATAATCACGTTGATAATATGCCCCTTCATTTTAACAGTAAGTTTACAAGTGTGGAGACTCTCAGAGAACTCCGCACATAAATAAAAAGAAAAGCCTGTCCTATCTTTTTTTTGTGCTGAGTCTTCAAACTTGTAAACTTACTACAATGAAAATGAAGTTTTGTGAATATTAAAGCACTTTAAGGTTTCATTCCACAGAAGTAAGTTAACAGAAGAACAGCTTGACATGAAGCAGCTTCATAATTGCATTAGAGCAGTTGAATGGGAATAGTTCAACATGCATTCTCTGATAGGAAGAGTTTTATTATTGTACAATAAAAAGTTACAGAACAACAAACAGCAGTTTCCATAGGGCAGATTGACCAGAAATTCCAAGTGAGCAAATAGCAGCTAGTTATGGTCATGGTTCCTATGTTGTGCCCATTTTCTATTTTCCACTTCATGCAGTGGCTCCCCGACGACGACACCTGCTCCTGGGACACGGCTGCAGTCTTGTCATGCTGAACATTTACATCTCAGAAGATTTTTCCTTCATTTTCTTCTAAGTTCGGAGGTAAGCTCTGACCTGGCCCAATTCACTCTTTGTATCCCACTCGCGCTCCATTGCGGGCAGCCATATTTGTCGACTTTGACCTGGTCTCGCGCGAATGGGTGGTCAGGGTTAGGACTTTGATCTTTTAGGTGCTAGTTTTTACCCTAAACTTTAAAAACACATTAATCTGGTTCTACTCATTGGATTTTTGTCGTTTTGTTAATTATTAAAATGTACTTAATTTTCTAAATTGGTGTAGGATTTTTCTTGTCTTGTGTAATGATGTTATTACTGTTTTTATTACTGTTACTGTTTGTGTGCTACATAAATACTTTAAATATTGCCTCTAAGTTATGCCTGACTGCTTTTGTGCCAAGCTACCAGAGGGTTAAGCAAAGGTTAATTTAGTAACTTTTGCTGTTCACCCTGACAGGAATTGTGGCTGTTGCTTGAGCAGGGTTAACACCCCACTCAACCAACAACCCAATTTCTCACAATTACTATGTCCTAGGTGGCTGAACTTTGAAGCGTTGCAGACAATGAAAGTGTTTTTGAAATAATATGCGAATTCTGGGTTTTGAAGGAAGATATCAGTTTTGTCTATGGCCTTTCCTTGTGCTCCATCCTAAGAGAATACTAAAGTGTACAAACAGTGATGGATGAAATGCTTGAATTAATTTCAGCCACTGGTAATTACTCAGGGTCACATCCCATTCCATCATTATTTTACACACTATGCCACCTTAGTTTGGACCCAGCTATGTGCAAATTAGTCTTGACCCTGCTTTAATGGGAACAGTCCAGCCAAAACTGCCAAGCCAGGTCCTCTCTGAACCAGCAACAGAGGACCGGTTTCTCCCTTGCTATGGGCTCATCAGCTCTGTATAGCTTGGTTCCAATGACACACCATACCCATCCCACTTAGGGTAACATATTAAAATATACTAAAAAAGTGATTGATGGAATGCTTGAATTAATCTCAACCACTGGTAATTACCCCGGCTGCATCCCAGTCCATTGTTATTTTGCACATTATGCCACCTCAGTTTGACCCAGCTATATGCAAATCAGTCTTGACCCTGCTCCAGTGGGAACAGTCCACCCCGAACTGCTTAGCCAGGTCCTCTATGAACCGGAACACAAGCAACGCTTTTGCTATGATGAGAGAAGGCTGTTTACTCCCTGATTCAGGATCTTACCCAATATTGCAATACCATTCCATAAACTTTATTTCGGCCACAAGAGACCATAAAAGTACATATGACAATAAAACATTAAAACGCTTGAAAAATATTTACAATAGCACATTCGATATTACCGAGTTCATTATCATTAAATTCACAGCAGTTTTACAAAGATACACATAAAAAAAGGGAAGTCGGCCGTACTAGTGGTAATATATATATATATATTTTTTTAAATATCATAGAAAAGATTTAAAAAGGATACAATAAGAATAGAGATAAAAGTTATTCAAAGTTAGGAATGGATACAGTCTAGATCCAGGGGGACGCATAGGTGAAGGAAAACAATCGTATGCGTAATCAACTATTTCTCTCCTTCCGGAATCAACTGCATTAAAAAAGGCCGCCTAATGAACCACATTGAATTTAAAAAGCGTGAGACAGCAAACACTATTGGCGGGTGAGTTACATATTTTAAAACCCTCAATGCCTCCACGCAACGCACAAGGCCGATATTCTTGCACAGTTGGATTAACCAACGCTTGCGCGGCGTAAGATAGGCTGGGCAAAAAAAGAAAATATGGGTAATCGACTCTTCCCTGTACTTACAGGCGGGACACTCGCTATTGCTTTCTTTAGCCCATTTACTGGTAAAAGAGCGAAGTGGAAGGGACCCTAACCTGAACTGACGATAAAGTTTCCTGGCTAAAGGGGGTTCAATAGTATCCAGAAAGGATTCTCTGTTATACACGTCTTTGACTTGGAGAAACTCCATAGTCAAACGACCGTGAGAAGAACTTTCCTGGGTGGCCGCTAGTTTATAAGTTCTATAGCGCCCAACTAGAGCCACCCTGGGGGTCATTGGGCATGTTATCTCAGGTGACCTCCATAAGTCTGGCATACCTAACTTGAAAGCGTGGTCTCTTATATGGTTTAACCAGGAAATTTTCTTAAGAGTACAGGGGACTAAAAACTCCTTAAGCTCAGCCCTAAAAATGGACAGTTCCGGGGTCGCCCATAGACGGCGCCAAAATGTGATGGGTCTAAGGGCGATCTCCTCATCTATAGGCCTAATACTCAAGTCCATGCGAAAAGGCAGCAGGGGAGTACTACGAGGAAGGCCTAGGAGCTGCCGCAGGAAGCTGTTCTCCACCTTACTCAAATCAGAAGAGGGGCGGTGCCCCCACAGTTCTGCCCCATATAGAGTAGCACCCCGTGCTTGTGCCTTGTAAACTTCCACCACGGGTCCCACCGGTTTGAATGCAGAAGGGCTATATAGTTTCATAATCCCACCCACCGTCTGCGTAAGCCTGAGCCTTGCCTTTGTCATCTGTGGCCCCCATTCAAAGTGTTCGGACAAAGTTACACTTATTGCATATGACCTTTCCACACTGATGAGTGAAAATAATTGTTTGTTCTGTGGTAATATTTCATGCACTAACAAATTAGCCAAACTCAATAAAACCAGAAAGCCTACTTTGAATTGCTGCTTCGTAAAATATTGGTTACGACTTCTCTGTTCTGGATTAATTTGGGCCACTCTCTTGAGAAATCTTTTTAAAAAAACACAGATTCATAGCAAACAAAATCATCCAAAACTACACTAGAATAGTTTGCAGCACCTATTTATGACAACAGTGGAAGGTGATGTAGAAACACTTTAATCAACAAGACCTACACTGCTCACATTATAGATGAATCTAGAAAACTGCTGAAGTTGTCAGATAAGATAAATTCTTTTGACCATGAGATAAAGCCCTCTTTTAAAAACCTTTTTGCTTCTTTCTTGTTGTAGTTCACTTGGACTTGACATACATTTTCTGTGTTTTGTGGCTCTCATAAATGTTTACAGTGTTGCTGTTGCCCTCAGTCTGCAAAGGATGCCAGCAATTTATACTTTTCTGAGCAGATTTGCTGAATTTTCCAGTATGGCACAAGTTACATACTCAGGATGCTAGACTAGAAGAGAGAGCATGTGCCTTATGAGAGCGCAATATGCTTCGGCCACTGGGAAGACACAAAAAGAGCAGAAATCTTGCATCTACTGGCAGATCTTTCCATGGAGGTTTGGGAAATATGTTTACCCCAAAAAAGATTATTTTCAGGAGATGATGGGAAGTTATCCTGTATTGTAAAATTTGCATAAACACTGACCTGGTTGTACTGGGGGCTAGCTAGGTCAGTGGTGTATACAATTCTCAGTGTTGATAGTGCTTTCATTTTTTTTTCTTTTTGAACCCTTAGGTTTGGTACCTTGGCTGATGCCTGAGGCATGTTGATCAGCCTTGAGCAACAACAGTTTACATGCAAATTGCTTTTGCTTTCAAACCTTCTATACCCAATGCTATTTAAGCACTGCCCTGACATAGATTCAGAATGCCAGCTGATACTGAAGTGTATGGAATTACTAAAACTGAATAATGTTTCAATTTATCTTGTATTGACAACCTTGGGAAAGGTCAGAAGCTAAATAGCCTGAATGAAACATGCATTGGGTTAATCTCTAAAATTATACCAATAAAGAACTGAAAAAACATCTACTGTCTGGGGTTTCAGTTATCTCATCTACTGCATGTTGAGCGTGGATCCATCCCCATCTATCATTTTTATTTAACTTGGGGGTTAGGCTTTAACATAGAGTACTATAATCCAGACACATGTGCAAAGAATTTGCATCTAGTAAAAAAGCTGTATCAGAAAACCTGTATCAGATATATTCATTTGAATACTACACCATTCCAAAAAACTCTAGTTACAAATTTGAGGGAAGGGAATATTTACCTTACAGCTTAATAGAATGGAGACTGAATTATGCTGTCAGTATATGGCATGACACCCCAGGGCACTTTACTAATATAGCTGAGTTGTGTGGAAAAAAAATCAGCTGCACACTTTTATGACTAGACATATTTGTCAATTTACAGTGCAGTTTGTTCATCTACATTTAATCTACACCATGCCAATATATTTAATTGTCTTGATGGGCAGATGGCTTTCTTCAGGACCATACTACTCAGAGTTCCCTAAGCTTTTCCCTACTTTAGGGTAGCTGTATTCTTTACTGCTGCATACTTTGTGTCTATTTTGCCTCATTCATTCACATCCATTACAGGTCCTGAAGAAAGCCACTGACCATAAAGGCAAAGTTATATGGCTGAAACATGTAAGACAAGGTTGCTTCAAATCTTTCAAATTACTAAAGCCTAATTATGCTAGCACAAAAACAGATCTGCAAGAGCCAGAACAGGGCCACTTTGCCCTCCGAGAAGATCATTCAGCTCTGGTGAGAGCAATTCTAATTTCTCTTAGTAGCTAAAAGTATCTTAAGGATAGAGCTAGAATACAACTTGACTTGCTGTGTAACAATGCCGATCTGTTTTGGATTGTTTTGTGATTACTAAGGGCCTGATTTAGAGTTTGGCGGATGGGTCCTCCATCAGATATCCCATCTGCTTTATTACAAGTGCTCTAGGATTGAATTCTAAATGAGTTTGGGATTCTATTAAAAAACAGCAACTTGCCCCAATTTAATGGGCATCATTTGATCTTTTCCTTGGCCTTCACAAAAGCATTAAAATACCATGTGGAGTCTACCATAGCAAATTGACCAATAAGGGCCTGTAATGCCTCTTTTACCTCTTTACCACTTCCTCCTACACTGGACTTTGAATCACCCGAGCATCTCCAGATCTAGGCTCCATATTACACTCTACTCTACCTTCAAGAGCCATCCAAAGTACTATAATGTGGCCTTACATCTTTCAGAAGCTAAACTGTTTAAATTCTCTCCCTGATCCAGGACTCAACCTTAAGCCATTCGACAAACTTTTTGACTGAAGACAAGATTGATAGAGTATGGGTGTCAGTGGAGACCTCCATGTTGTACTTCCTCTCTAGTGTAACCAACGTCTTTGTTGAGCTCCAGCAGGGCTTCTTCACATTTTTGTTGTTTTTTTCCAAGTATTTGATAGGAGGCCTTGTTACATATAACCCACATTATCTTTACCCACTCTATATTATAAATTAGGACATTGTGAAACATAAATCTCTATACAGCCATGTCACAGAACTCACATGGACTGATCACTTCATCGTCCACTTCAGCATTTCCAGCCCCCACACCACCACCCCCAAGATGGCCAGAGCCCACCATCGGAGGTGGAACAAAATCTCAGAGACCACCTGGGCGAATGCCCTCAACATATCCAACCCTGCCACTGCCACCAACCTAGAACAGGGAGTGAAAAACTTCTATGCCTGGATCACCAATTGAGCAGTAAGCATCTTCCCAATCAAAAGCAACATCCAGAGAACATCCTCCAGAGAAAAGGCCACCTGGTACACCCAAGAACTCAGAACAGCAAAATGAGAGAGCAAACAGTTGGAAAGGAGATGGCGCACCAGCAAGGACTCCTTCGAAAGGGCAGCCTTCATGACCTCCCGCAACCTCTACCACTGCCTGCTGAAGGTAACAAAGAAGACAGCCCTTGCTGCATGCATCGAAAACAGTGCCAACAATACCAAGGAAATTTTCAACATCATTAAGGAAGCCTCCAACCCGGCTGCCAACAAAAACAACATCAAACCCGCACAGGTGCTATGCTACAACCTCACCCACTTCTTCCATGACAAGATCGCAAACATATACAGAAACTTCGAACCCCAACCCAAACCTATGGACTTCCTTGACAGATATTCCACCACTGTAACCGACACAAACTACACGCACCACCTGGAATATCCTCTCCACCCAGGACACCACCTCCACCATGAAACCCATCCACTCGGGGCTCCCAAAGACCCATGCCTGCTCCACATCTTAAGCCTCTGAAACCAAAGGATCATCCAGGAACTCACCACCATACTCAACACTAGGTCTGGGTGCAGTTCATGGAGTCGCACTACTCGGAACTCCACAGAGTGGCTAAAAAACTGGTTGGTCAGAGTTTCCCGACACGTTTACCCATCAAACACAACATAGAGTACATCCTTGAGTTCCGTATTGTGCGCATGGGCCCGGCTATCTTGTTTTCTTCTCTGTTTATGGCTTTCAGACTGTTTTTTAATCCCTCTTTAATCTTTGTAATCCTCCGCCCTCCTAATTAATCTATCACTCATTTTTATTTATTGGATTAGTGTGTGTTTTTGTGTCAGTGTATTTTTATGTTTTTTCCGTGACTTTTTGTTATTGTTATTTATTTTTCACTTGACTTCCTTATTTCTTTCCTACCTTCCTTTTCCTGTTTCAATCTTCTTTACCCCACCCAGCATCATGGCAGAGCAGGATGACCGGGGGTGCAATGGCACCAGGCCCCCCAAGCAGCCAGCAGCATCCGCTTATCTTGAGGATGGCACCGCTGCCCAGGTGTGCATCCCAAGCTATTTTTAGCGAGGAGGAGGTGACTAGTTTTTTTAGTGCAGCACCACCTCCCTTCTATGCTGGCAGCAGGCGGCAGGCCCGGCAGTGGATACCCCCTGCAGGAGCATCGGCTGCACTGGGGGAGGGTGTGCTGGTGCGTGCAGCACAACAGCCAGGTACAGCTCATCCTCCAGCACCTGACGCATCGCTGGATGGATGGTCTTGACTGGGAGCAGGACCTGCTTGACCTGCACGGTGTTGAGATCCCGTGGCCCGGTGAGTATTATTCATTATTTGTTGTGTTGTTTCTGTTCTGCAATGCTTAAAATTGTGTACTGAATAGCATGTGGCTCACACTCAGAGGTAAGTTACGTTAAGTTTACGTTAAGAATATTATTATTTTGTGATCCAGTTTCAGTTAGGCAGGTGATCTGCGCTACCTAATCATGTCCCAAACTGGGGAGAAGTACTTTTTTACTGTGCCACTGCCAATGCCTGAAGAATAACTGGAGGTAGGTGGGCATGTCGTTGATTGCCTCTCTGCAGTGAATACTGCTACTGAGTTAGGGGTTGGTGTAGATCTCAGCTGTGACTTTGCAAATATGCTAGCTGGCGGTGCTACCTGTGCCACATCCTTGGAGGAGGTTAAATATCAATGTCGGACTCCACTATATCATCTTTAAGGGTGGGTGGCAGACTCAGCTCTGCCAGCGTAGTTAGCGGAGCTTTTCCCACTCTGCATTCCGCTTGGAGCACAGAGTTCACAAAACTCTACCTACTGCTGGCAGAGCGGAGTTTCCCGACTCGCTCGCTGCTCACCCCCTTTTGTGCACTCTGAATTTTATGCCCCCTCTGCCTGTTTGCATGCGGCAGAACGCACTGTGGAGCACCAAAACCCCTCTGAACCTGCCCCTGACTCTGAAGACATGCCTGCGTTGTCTGGACTCCGACGAGTCTCCTCCCTCCTTTCCTCCCAGAAGTCCCTCACTGTACGGTAGTTAGCCGTAGGGGGCCTGGATGGCCTGGATGGTGTTGTACACCTGTGGTGGGTGTCCCCTTCTTCAGGCTCCCAGGAGTGCAGGGTGGATGGCTCCTGGACCCTTGACCTCTGAGCCCTGCTGGACGCTGCCCCCACCAGCCCAATGCGCAATAAAGAAAAGAAGTGGCGTGCCCGCCACTTCACTTTAGTCAGACCCTGCAACCAGTGAGGGTATCCTGCAGGAGCTCCAAGACAAGCCTGAGAGACCCCCCCAACACCCTACCCCCCACCTGAAGCAATAGAATATTCTCAACAGGACACTGTATCCGGTATCCCCCTGCAAGCTACACTGTGCGAATGACAAGAGACTGTGCATGACTTTCACCACAGTGCAGTGATATGGAGCTGCAGGCAGGCCGAGGTAATCCAGAGGCTGGCTGCAGGAGGCAACCTCAAGGAGCTGCAGCCCAGGGAGAAGGAACATTTATTTTCCCTTGCCTCTCCAGGCATCTCCTGGACTCCACTCC
The DNA here is from genome assembly GCA_963921515.1 of Calotriton arnoldi. Classification (NCBI taxonomy): domain Eukaryota; kingdom Metazoa; phylum Chordata; class Amphibia; order Caudata; family Salamandridae; genus Calotriton; species Calotriton arnoldi. The sequence continues at coordinate 1,441,463 of CAWUFW010004833.1, read as the reverse complement.
AAGTCTGTATTACCATCATCAGAAGTGCTGCTTCAAGAAGATAGTGGAGTGGTAGCCTTTCTCTTCCTTATTGGAGATCTGTGAGCCAATGATTCTACAAGTCAAGGTTCTTGGTCAGCTGGAGGCTCGACCTCCTCTGTTGCTCCAACTTCAGGAAGATCTACTATTGGTGGCTGCAGCTGCTGTCCTCTTTGCTCTGTTTCCTGAAATGATTGGGCACTACTTTGCGAAAGGGACACATCCAATTCAATGTCACTTTTCATCAGCGTCATTATGATTGCAGTGGCTGCCTCACTGATAGACATGGTACTGGGCTTAGGTAAAGGTGGTGCTGTTGGTACAGGAGTGCTACTCCCAGCTTGCTCCCCAGAGGCAAGTGTGGCAGGCACACAACGTTGTCCAAAAAAGGTTTCGGGCGACATGCAACTGATGGAAGCTGCTTCTTCTCATTGACCACTTTCTTTTGATCAACTTTCTTTAGGGCCATCTTAAAGCTCTCAGTTGGCAGTAGCACTAAGTTGCACAAGCAAAACAGATTGGACGACTGACATGTGACATCACTGTACAGGCCTTCTGTTTGGCAGTGCTGTTCGTGATGTCTCTTCTCTTGTGCACCTAAAAGCAAACCAGCAAGAAAAACATTTATTGAAACGTCACATTTTTGCTGTTTGAATAAATACAGACAAAGGCAATATTAGTGTGGTTGGTTACTTATGTAATAAATAATAACCACTTTAAAATCAAATCACAACACCATACCATAAAATTTAATTCCCCATCAGGAAAACACACACAATAGACAGATAGAGCTCTTTCCTTTATGTCCATAAAGGAGACACCTGTGGCAATCAGAAAACTTAATGGGTAAATGGAATAATAATCTTTTAAAAAATGCAGGTAAGTTTGTGCGCATAAAGAAGGCAAGTGGTTCGGGGGAAATGGAATAATCATCAAAAAAATGGATGATGCTGATGTGTCTCCAGTGCACAGCAGCCAGGGTGTCCAGGAGGAAATGGAATTATACTTAAAAAAAACAGAATGTTGTTGCGCAGCTGTGCGCCTATGGTTGATGGATGGATGGGTGGATAAATGCATTGACCAAGGCAAAAGAAAGAAAAAAAAAATTTAAGTGTAAAAAACAAAACAAAAAAAAAGAATTTAAAAAAGAATTAAATAAGGTACCATTCTTTTTTAAAAATTGCCAACACATATGTAATTTCTTTTTTTAAAGTTGAAAAATTAAAAAAAATAAAGAAAAAAATGTAAATACTACAAATTTAAAAGATAAAATAAAAATGTAAATAAATAAAAACTATCAATAATTTCCAAAGATTGTATGGGAGGATGAGAAGAAACCCATTATGAGGCAGAGAGGTACACAATAAAAAATGCAAAAAATGCATGTCATATATAAGCACTGCTAATCAAAATCGTATTCTTAATATACGTATTACAATGATCCTCAAGTATATTACTAAACTGATATCACATCCATCCATGCAAGCCTATGGCAAAAGCTCACTGGCTGGATGCACAAAATGGCTGCCATCCAGTACCACATGGTCAAACAACAACAATGAGCGAGGAACGATGAGGAACAAAGAATGCATACAAGCCTATGGCAAAAGCACACTGGCTAGATGCACACAATGGTGCCAGCCACTGACACGTGGTCAAACAACAACAGTGAGCGAGGAGGCATGGGGAACAAAGAACACATGCAAGCCTACAGCAATTACACACAGTCTAGATCACAAAATGGCTGTCAGCCAGTGCCACATGGTCAAACACCAACACTGAACGAGGAGGCATGGGAAACAAAGAACGCATACAAATCAATGGCAATGGCACACTGTCTGGATGCACAAAAGGGCTGCCAGCCAGTGCCACATGGTCAAACAAAAACACTGAGCAAGGAGGCATGGGGAAAAAAGAATGCATGCAAGCCTATGGCAAAAGCACACTGGCTGGAAGCACAAAATGGCTGCCAGCCAGTGCGACATGGTCAAACAACAACACTGAGCAAGGAGGCATGGGGAACAAAGAACACGTGCAAGCCTATGGCTAAAGCACACTGGCTGCATGCCCAAAATGGCTGCCAGCAAGTGCCACATGGTCAAACAACAACACAGAGGAAGGAGACATGGAGAACAAAGAAGGCATGCAAGCCTATGGCAAAAGCACACTGCTTGGACGCACATAATGGCTGCCAGCCAGTGCCACATGGTCAAACAACAACACTGAGCCAGGAGGCAGGGAGAACAAAGAACACATACAAGCCTATAGCAAAAGCACACTGGCTGGATGCACAAAATGGCTGCCAGCCAGTGTCACATGGTCAAACAACAGTGAGCAAGGAAGCATAAGGAGCAAAGATCACAAGCAAGTCTAAGGCAAAAGCACACTGACTGGATGCCTAAAATGGTTGCCAGCCACATGGCCAAACAACAACAACAAGTACAGAGGCATGGGGAATAAGGAAAGAATACATTCAGGCCTATGGACGCAGACTCCACAAAAAAGCCCCCGGCCACATGGCATGCATAATAAAGACAAATCAATGATGGCATATGGCAAACTCACATACACACACACAGGACAGACAAAGGAGGCATGTTAACACTGAAGAAAACACTACCATTAATTCAGTAATGCCAAAAATGAAAATTAGCTGAGCTATTAAAATTTTACACCAACACACATCCTCCCAAGGCATCAAATCTTACCCCGCATACACACTTTTTGTACACAAATAAACATGAAATACCAAATTAACCCATTATATTTTAAATGTAATCCACTGCCATCCCAACCCTAAATGATGTTTTAAAACAACATATACCACAGAAAAAGTTGCTTCATGCACCCATGACTAGCACTGGCCTGGGTCTACGGGATGACCCCCTGGCAGGCTATGCCACATAGTAAAATAAATAAATATCGCAAATTTAACAAAAATGGAGAAAATGGACTAAAATGTGCAACATTGTTCCTTTACAAAAGAAGAAAAATGTAATCCCAAAATATAACTAGGTCCTTACTGAAACTGCAGGCCACCCACCACAATAAATTTTAAAAATGGAGTAAAAGTACAAATAAATAGTAGTGCCTGCCCTCTATCAAACAACACCCTTATACAGGAGTTTTTTTAAATTACTTGTGAAATCTCTAAACTAAAGGGCCTCATTACTATGGCAGTTGAATCGCACACCAGCAGGCTGTCAGTGGCGAACTGACCCTGAAAGCCCATTGGTCCAACTGCCGCATTACAATGCTGGCGGTCGGGCCCTATTCGGTCAGACAAAAAACTGCTGCCTCCTCCATGATCATAGATCATGATGGGCCGGAGGTCGTACCAGCATCCAACAATGGCATCGGTGCTGAGGCAGGCACCGCAGTCGGGATTTGAATATCCCTTGCTGACAGCCTTCTCATGGTGGGAACACCGCCATGAAAATGTTGTCGGAAAGGTATATTGGGGGTGCCAAACAGGGCCCCATCCCATCGTAGTCCACTGAAAAGTGGCACTGGGTGAACATGTAGTGCCCCCTCTCACCTCCGTGCACCATGTGCCATGCACAACTTGGTGCATGACACACAGTGCATGGACATGCAGGAGGTGCTGCATGGCAACAGCATTTGCTGCGGGCCTTTACCATGGCTGCAGCATACCACCACCATGGTTCTGACACCTTTATGACCACCAGCCCATCAGTTGCATCGAAATGCGGTGGTCGGACCGCTGCATTATTGTCGGAGTGTCTCCTGACTGCCGCAATAGCTGGCAGAGATCCGACCGACCACCATCATAATCAGGGCCAAAGTCCTTAAATCCAATGATATATATGCAGAAAAGAGTATGATCCTTCCAGCTCAAAATCCAAATAAAAAGTGACCAGAATATTGACAAAGCACTGGGTGGAGCCTGCTGGACAGAAACAGGAAGTTGGAGTCTCTGGGGCACTTCCTTCCTGTTGGAAAAAAGAAGTAAAAGAAAGGCTTCTTATGTTCCGGTTGAGAAGAAAATCCACTCAAAAAGCCTCTTTAGCTGCTTCTCGAGCACATAAGCTACACAAGAGGATGCATTCATAACCATGATTGGCACAACATTGGCGCTGTCATGACCAGTAGCCGTGCGAATGAGCATGAAGTCTCATGGGAGCTCGCTAGCAGTGCGAGCAAGTGAGACGTATAGCAAGTGCTCGCTAGCGCCTGAGAGTATTATGGTGCTCGCAAGTGAGTGCCAAAACAAATCTCGAGTGCGTTAACAATGCTTGGAGTGCCCGAATTCCACAAACTCCTTGAGCAGAACAGAGTTTTATGCCCGGGCCTACTCAACACCTCTATCACCACTGCAACATTTTCTGTTGCCTGGACAACATGCTGAAGTCAGGCCTCTACTCAAAAAACCCTCTGCTGACCCCAGAAAACTCAAAAACTACCAGCCGATCTCCCTGCTCCAATTCCCAGTGAAGGTACTGGTAAAGATCATCAACAAGCAACTCATGACACACCTGGAGCAGAACCAGGTTCTCGACACATCCCAATACAGCTTCCGCAGCAATCACAGCACTGAAACCGCCATGATCACAGCCACGACGACATCCGAACCCTCCTTGACCAGGTAGAAACAGCAGCTTCGATCCTCCTCCACCTCTCGGCAGCCTTTGACACCGTAAACCACCACACACTGATTCTCACCAGAAGAACCCAGAGGATCCACCTCCCATCTCCCACCTTTCACCTCTGAACCTAAAGAAACCAACTGCAGTGTCACCCAGGGCTCTTCCCTCAGCCCCAAACTTTTCAACACATATATGACTCCGCTGCCCAACATTGTCAGGTCCCACAGTCTGAACATAATTTTCTACGCAAATGATACCCAACTCATCACATCACTCACCGATGACCCCCCCACCACAAAAACCATCTTTCACAGTTGCATGACAAATGTCGCCGACTGATGGTAACAACTGCCTGCAGCTAAACACAGTCAAGACGGAAGCACAGATCTTTGGCAAAAGCAGCATCACATGAAATGACTCCTGGCAGCCATCAGACCTAGGACCCACACCCACTCCTTCCAACCATACCAGAAACCTCGAATCACCATTAACAATAAGCTCTCCATGAAATCACAGATGGTGCTTCCTCTGCCTGTTTCCTCATTCTGCGTATGCTATGTAAGATGTTCAAGTGGCTACCCCTACACACGAGACACACCATGACACTAGTCCTCATCACCAGTCGACTGCATTAATGTAATGCCCTCTACGTACAAATCGCCGCACACCTCCTACAGAGACTTCAGACCATACAGAATGTTGCAGCCAGACTCATCCTCACCCTTTCCCGATGAACCCACATTACACCCTCACTCAGGAAACTCCACTGGCTCTCTATATGGAAGAGATGCCAATTCAAGCTGCTGACCTATGCACACAAGGCTCTACACAACCAAGGACCTGCCTACATTAACCACCGCCTGAACTTCCACCAACTGTCCAGAAGACTACACTCCGTCTCCCTTTCACTTACCCATTCTCCTCACATATCGAAGCAGAAGTAGAGGACACTTCTCCAACATCGCAGCAAAGACCTGGAAGAGCCTCCCCACGCACCTCCGGACCATCACCTTACTTCTTAAATTCTGAATGGCCCTCAATTCCTGGCTGTTTGAATAAGCCTCCTGGACCTGCAAGTGCCTGGTCTGTATCAGGTGATTAGCCATGCTTTATAAATCCTAATTGATTGATATCTCAGGAGAGACAGATCCTTTATTAACCAATAATCTAAAACAAATTCTTTCCTGAGGCATGCATTCTGATGGCTTAATAGGGACAGATATTTTAGCAGTTATGCCTTAAAAAGCTCTAACAAAGATGTGTGTACTATTTGATTCTGATTGACCAAATGTAATGTTTCAAATGTTGTTTGGTGTGTCCACTGCATCAGGAATAACATGTCAAGCACTAAAACAGTTGAGGTGGCAGTTATACATAAATAATTAAGTGAGACAGCTACCGATAGCTGGTCAGCAATAGTGCCATGACAACAATAAGAGGTAAAAATTTACATTTTGAGAGAATGTAAGTCACTGTCAACACAATCTGTTATACTCACAGAGAAGAATACAAGGGTGCAAAATCATTGTTTGGGAAGACAAGAATAGGTAAAGTCTTATTTCTAGTTGTATTAAGTATTCATTCAGTTGATTTATTGTGTCAGATACTACAGAGCTATTAGATAACAAATGAAATAGAAAACATAGGTCCACTTCTTATGACTTCACACGTGTTTTTTGTCTACTCTCTACTTTAAAATGCTCAGAATTCAATAATGATGAAGCTATGGATGACACACTGCACACTGGCAAGCTGCTCTCTGATTTGTGGGTACCTTCTTGAGACTGCAGAGCCAGCGGTGCTTCAAATTATCAGAGGTAGGATCTGCATATGGCACAGTCATTTCCAACCTGCACCATATTCCAGTGTTTGACAGACACTTTGTCAAGGTAATGCTACATAGAATAGCCAGGGGGTGCTGCCAGGTAAAGCAATGCGGGACACATGTGCTGTTGGAAGTCTGGGACTCTGGTGTGGCATCTCTTGCTGTGTATCTTGGGGATGTGCCTGTCCCCATATTCTGGCACAAAAAGCTACTGAGTACGCACCAAGAGATCAGCAGCTTTAGAGAACTTTAGAGGTTATAATTGAGTGGAGATTGCTCCTGTTACATAATTTCTCGCTCTTGTACTATCTCATTCATTCTTCACTAGAAGTCAATTTTCATCCCTTGGCTTAGTAAATATGCTTTGCAGTCTAACCCTGTATAATTGAACACTAGGAAATAGTGAAAACTGATGTGATCTGCAGCCATGCTCTGAACACACTACATTTGTCATTAGTCCACATTTTACACTTTACAAGAAGACCTACTGAGGAAATCACCAGCCACAATTGTGCAGTGAATCTGAAGGTGTGGACACACTTGCTATCAGGTACCAGCACAATTGTAAAAAGGATATGAGAAGCAGAACAAAATATATTTTGAGCCTTAAGCTTGCAAAATTAGCTTCTGAGAAAGGTTTGCCACTAAAGATTGAGGGCAGTCAACAAAACATGCGCACCACGAAGGAGGGTGATACCACTATCTACTGGTACTAGGATTCCATAAGTTGTTTGGGTAACGATGGCTAATCTGCATTAATTGAATTGTGACTGCCCTTAATTATTTCAAGACATAATGACAAAGTGACTGTATCTCAATGCACACATAAACATTTGGAGATGGCTAATCTCACAATGGATAGGTCAGGCCCTGCTCCTAGACTACTATTAGCTGAAGCTAGAACAATCTTGTGTCACTTGCACCCTCTCATAGGCCACCCACTTGCTCCAGTTTGGAGGGGCCCCCTCATGACAGGGGACAATTGGGGGTTTGCAAGGAAGATCTTGGCAGGACTAATCCTGGTATGGTCAGATTATAATTTCCACTACAACGGTTATCAGCCCGAGGCAGAAGAGGAAATGGAAGGCTTGTTTATTCGCCGAGCCTCCTGTTGAGGCTCTGCCTGTGGCTCAACCCATTTCTAACTCCTCTGGAGAGGAGGGGGGCTCTTCCCTCAGGAATGTTTCGATTGGGAACCTCAAGACATTGCTAAACAATAAGTTGGATCCAATTCTGGGGAGAATTTCCCTCATTGAAGATAGGATTTCTGAGTTATTTTCTTCGTTGATCAAGGGGAGGGTGGGGTGTGGGGTAAGCTAAGAGCAGGGTTCCCCAGAAGAGCATCGGGGGTCAATTGACTCTACGGCCTTGTGAGGGATCCTGTGTCAACTTATGACCTAGGAGGCGCAGGTCCCATCCAAGTCGTATCAAAGCCAGGGCATGTGGGAGAAACTCATAGCATAGTTGCTCCCCCCACCCTTTGGGCAATAAAGTGGGAAGTCTGCACCCAGTGTTTCCCATCAACCCCGGGGGAGTGCTAAACATGCCCCCGAAAGCGACTCCTTATGTTATTATCCTGGGGAATATCCCTTGCCACTCTAGTTCCACTGGGAAATCATATCAGGAACTTAAGAACAAGGTGTTGCACTGGCTTAGCTCACATCTCTCTCACAGAAGGTAGCTTGCAGATTCTATCATCATGGTATGCAGAGTAAGCTGGATAGGTAAGCATAGGAAACCCTGGCCAGGAGACTGCGTGGTGGTTAACTTTAATAACCCCTGGCTAGCTGGTGAACTACTTGCTGCTGGCCCTCCATTGACATCAGGTACACCAGGGATAGTTGCCCTGCTTTTGGGTTTCTTTTACAGACTGGGTAACTTAGCTCAGCCACTAGATTTTCATCACTCTGTTAGGGGGTCCTGTCCAGTTAATGACCATCTTGCACCTAGGCTTTCCCCCCTTGTGCCCATCTCCAATAGATTCCTCCCATTGAGCGGTTTGGAGTAATGCGATTGACTGGATTCATTTGACTCTTCCCAGCCTCGTAAGGCCCACAATGTTTCTCCGGTAGTTCCATCTCAGCACCCAAAGGGCCTTACGATGCTGTCATGGAATATTGCGGGTCTTTCCATGAAGTTTAGTAACCCAAGGTGGGTGCAATTTGTTAAATCTTTTCACATATTTTATCTCCAAGAAACCTGGGAAATTGTAAACACTTCTTCCTTGAGGGATACATGACTTACTTGGAACCTGCTCTACCCTCAATGGCAGGAAGGGCGAAGGGGGACTTAGTTATGTTTTTCATAATTGAATTGAGTGGTTACATCTTGGACCTTAATTGGCATGTACGCACAATGCAAGGAGTACTGCTTTCTCTGCCAGGTTGTTTTCCAATGGTTTTAATCATTTTTTATAATAGTAAGCGGGATAGCTCAAAGTCCTTAGGAGTTTCTCATTTGAATTGTTTTTTAAGCTCCATCTCAGCTAAGGTTGATGGTCAATGAGGATTGCTTGGCCAATACCTATGGTGTTCTGAATGCCAGTAGGGACTGGCATTCTTGGTTTGAGGGGGCCTCTCTTTGCTCACTATGCCACAGAACCCCCGTTGATCCTACTGATGAGGCCAAAACAGGCTAAAACCAGTCTGGGATTGGTTGTTTTTTATCTCAGATGGACATAGTGTGAAAGTTCAAGATGGAGTAAAGAGGTGAGGCTCAAAGACACGCTGCCTCTTACCTTCGTAGAAGCAGTAATTTTGACTTTGTAGAAAACTTTTATCAAAGAATAGCTTCCCTTTGTGAGCTCTACAGAGCTTTGTCACTCATAAACACCAATAATAAGATTCTAGTGAACATTTGTGTGAATCATCTGCTTTTCCAGAAACTTGTGCAGGATACAATTTAATGTGCATTGCTTTATTCTGGGCCACTCCTCGTCAAATGACTGTTGCACCTTGTTTTCCAGGGTTCATCAAATATAGCTGGAGAATCCTGATGAAGTGGTTTACCTGGATGCAGGAAATGAATTTGATTCTCTTCTGCTGAATGGATGGTACTGTTTGCAAATCCTAGAAGATAAGAAGTAGGGGATATATGCTTTGATAGGATTGTGCTTTATATTTTGATCTGGTAAACCAGATTAGGGTAAATGGCTATATAGTTAACCCAATTTGGGCTTGAGAGATACCATTCATGGCTGACTATGTGACCGATTGTCTTTGACAAAGCTATGGAACCAGTGCTTTTCTAGCACACCAATTTCATGAGGTCTGCAATTTAAATGGTGACAAATTCTCCTTTTTTGTATGCAGAGGACAGTGTACTATATGTGCATGAGCCCACTTTTAACATATCACCAATTATACATGATATAATTAGATAGAGGTGCTGTCTAGGTCTGCACATAAATTAGAACAAAACAATTATTGTTTATCCTGATTGCAGATACAAAGAGATATGATATGTACTTTCCTCCTGGATGACAATAAATGTCTGTCCATTATTTGGGTGTGCACAAACACTGGTTTCTAGAAGTCATTTTCATAGCCAATTGTGCTATGGCCTACAACAGAAGTGCAGAGAAAGTGGATTCTTGTGTTTGCCTCCCATTATCTAGAGTAGACCTCATAACTCTAATGAAGATGATACATCCTCCGTAACCTGTTTTATCTGTTTGTCAATATCCACATCCCACTTACAAGTTATGTTGTAATAAACTATGATCATTTTTGATCTGGCTTCCTGGACTGGTAGGCAACTCAGTATCAACTGTTAGACACTGACCCTTCCACTTACCAGCAGGAGATTTTCCACCTGACTGTATTACTATGGAGTTCAGGCACACTTCACCTATTTTAGTTCCTACCCTCTGCCATAACCTCCCCATTTGGTTATCAAAAATGACATTGTTTCACCCTGTCCACAAGCAATGGTGATTTTCAATGGTTTTGGGAGGCCTACTACTAATATAATCACAATGGTTTGTCCTAATTTGCCTTGAAACCGCTAATAATCCATTGTTCCGCCTCAGTTCAGAGCCCAAGAACTAGTCACAAATGTCAAGTATGGGACTGTACTGTTGGAGGGATATGTTCACTTATGACCTCTTATTGCCCTTGCAGTAGATTAGAGGTCAGGAAAAAATGATGCCTCTAGATTTGGTTCTCTATTATTGTATTTGAGGTAGCTGCAGTGTACGTGACACTCCTTTGTGTTCAAATGTCACCCACAATAGCATTGAACCACTGATATCAAGTCCGGCTCATCAACAGTACATCACCTGTATTATTTATACCACTCTTGGTGACAGGGGCACGGGAACTCCGAGGGCAAGACAAGAATGGTATAGCGTTCTGGGGCTGACAGATGAGCTGTGGCTGTTCTATCACAACCAGGTTGTTAAGATAGCTCTTAATAGTAGACACAGGCTAATACACTATAAGTGCTTCAAAAGACTTTGTTATATTCCCAGGGGGATAAGGGGCAAGAGACTGGAAGTGAAACATAGTTGTGATCAATGTCACGTTCCTGATAAGGATTATTTGCATTAAGCCCAGGATTTCCCTGGGGTGGTCAGGTTTTGGCAGAATGTTTTCTCTGACATGTCTGTAATGATAAGACCTGAACAGTGTTTCTCTTCGCTCTGATGCTACCTCTTGTGCAGATAAGGGTGAAAGCTAGCTTTGGAAATGGCCTTTGTCCAAGTTTGGGAACTAAGTGAAAGATTTCATTTACTGTAATAATTCCTCTGACACTTATTGTCATGCCTTAGTGAGATTTGGGGACCACTCAGAGCATTTCTGTTGCATTGGGAAAACACATCTGACACTAATCTCCTTTCCAGTTTAAAATGATGCTGAGGATGATGAAGGATACATTTTGAAGTCTTTGTGCCATGCAGTTTTGTGGCGGTATGTAGGTGAAATAACTTAGGTGATGTAATTCATGCCTGACTCAAGGCGTATATTGATCTTTTACATTGCTATGTAAGGTACTGCTCTTCTGTATTGCTTATTGATATCTGTTATGATGTTCTCTGCTAAAATGTAGGTCATTACAATTGTACACAGAATATTGTGACTGTGAGGTCTACTGTTTCAATGTTATGCAAAAAACCTAAGCAAAGTTTCAAAAATAGAAGAAAATAGCAACAAAGAACAAAGACATACACGGAAATGCTAGTCTGCATAACAGTGCAGCTGGTGCTTTAACTATAAACAAGTGTACTGATGATGCCCAATGTTAAAAGATACACATTTCATCTTTAGCCTTTCCCCTGCTCCCCATGACCGTTGACCAGTGAATCCTGTGCATTCCTGAAACCATCCATGCATTTTTAAGTAAGGATAATATATTGTTAAATAAATCGTAAGAAAACATAAACGTTGGCATACGCTAAAAACCTCAGAAATTATGGCACTTGAATGCTGAGTTGGAAATTTCTATGTACAAAAATAGTGTAGAATTTTTTTTTGACTGTGAAAATATTGGGAAACATAATATTGAATTTGTGTTTGTCAATACTACTGACATTTAAAATATTGTTCAATAAGATATTGTTCTATTTAAAATCATAAGCTTTAAAGTGTCTATGGGAGGTGGGATGCCTAAAATTATGGATTCAAGCAATGTTGCGTAAATTATATTTTGTTTGTGTAAATATCCTATTGCATTGACATGGGAACAATAACTAAGCAAACACTGGCTGTTGTTGTTTTTAATAACCAGCACGGAAAATCAGCTCAACAATTCATTTGGAGTTTATTTTTTACCTGAGGTAGCAAGACATGCATCTTTGTTGTATTTATTTATTCATTTTTGTGGTAGAAGTGTCAGAAAGAGTGAGATTAGTGTGCACACCCTTTTCTGTTCTAAAGACTCCTCCCTGTTCTTTGTTATTTGTTTTCTGTTTGTCATTTGGGATTTGAATTCTGGAGGAGAAAAAGTACTCATCCTTTGTCTGCAATCTCTGTCGGAGTTTGTGTTTTTGGAAAATCAAATAATTTCAAAGCAGTACTTTGCAAAACGTTTGATGTTTGAGGGAGAGCACGCATCAACATTTTTTCTTGTTTTTAATTTTCTTTGTTCGCTGGTGTTTTAAACTATGGGGTGCAGTTCAGGCCCATGCAGGGATTAAGAGATAATAGTATACGGGCATTGGACATTTTGGGATGGAGGAGGCATTGGGATTATTTACAGTCTGAGGCCTAGTTTTATGTCAGCCGTTGATGTTCCTTTTACTTTAATGGATTTTCACTTTGTGCAACTGATATTTAATGGGATTTTGCATGCCCTTGAATTCATGCCTAATTTAAGTTCTTGTTTAACTGCACCAGTCTGTTAGTGGCAGATGTGGACATGACTCAGGAGTGTAGGTCTTTGTAGCCAAATATTTTCCTTTGCTCTGATTATTTTAGAAAAAAAAGTCAGTTTTCTGTTGCTGCACTGTTAATAAGTAAATTTTTGATTGATTTTTTATATTCTCGTTGCTGCTTTACTGGTTTTATGTAGGCTCATGGATGGACCCGCTTGCGTTTTGGGATTATATTTGTGCAATCTCTACACCTGGAGTGATGCAAGTGTTTTGGTAGTGAGGAGAGGTAGGGGCTCTAGCCTGGCAAGCAGTCATGTTATACTTGTCCTCCATGCCACCTCCTTCCTTGCCATGTTCATGTCCACTGTTTTGTGAAACCAATGTGTGCCTTGTAGGGGCCATATTGTTCTCTAGACCTTCTGCCATGCCAATCCATGTGCCCGTCCTCCATTTTATGACTCCGTTGTGTGACTCATAGACAGCCATCTTTTCTTTTTTTGCTATGACTTTAGTCTTGCAAGTCTTGTGCTCATCCACTTTTTTATTAAACCAGTAGGTGCCCCAAAGCCGCCCTCTAGATTGTGTTCTCCATGTTTCCTGCCTTGCTAACCCATGTGAACCTAGTTTGTTCATGGTCATTGATTATTAGCCATTTTGTGCCAGTTGTAAAGGAGTTCTGCTTAAATCATTCTATGTATCATGGCACTTTTACTTTTGCAGCTCACAGTTATTCCTGCTATTTTTTCTTTTTTCTCTATATATATTTCCTGTTATTATATTTTGCTTGTCTGTGGGTGTAGAAGTCTGCATGCTATGAATATCATTATTCAACATAATTTAATTGACTTCCATCAACCTCCCCTAGCTCCTATAGGGCTCCCATAGGCACTAGGGGGACAATAGGTATTTATTATGTAGCTACTCTGCAGCTTTTCACTGATGTTTGTCTAACTAATGCCTCCTCTAAGAAAATGATTAGTTTGCACATGGGTATATTGTTGTTATGATAATGACTTGTATTGCATTGACTAGAAAAGCCAAGTCTGACTCTCTTCCTTCTTACATTTTATTATTTGCAGACTGAGACTGAGATGGAGAGGTCTGTGAATTAGCTGACAGTGAAGTCTGTAGATCTCGCTGCTATTTGTGACTGCTCGTGTAGATGACCAACAAGAAGTGAAGAAGGTGGTATTGAAGAAATAGGCCCCTGTCAGACAGCAGCCAGTGTGAAGAAGAAGCCTGTTGCCACCAGTGATAACAAGCCTTCCTCCTTTTTTCACTAAGGTATGCGACACAGCACATCTGTTGAACACTCCTCCTGGAAGGTTCACCACTGGATCAACAATGGTAACACCACAATCAAAAGCAGTGCTGCAGTGACAGCAGCCATGGCTGAGACCAGTGACTCTGAAATGCAATTGTCCAAACAATCTGACCATTGGAAGGAAAGTCTAAAGCAAAAACATCTAATTAACTTGATCTTTTTGAGTTAGAAGCAGACCAGGACATTGAGCTCACTGTGCAGCAGGATGTTGTGACTACTCTTAAAAGAGACACATTGCCTTCACTTTCTTCTCTGTGGGAAATGAAGACAACTCCCTCATATTTTCTTGAAATAAACCCTAGATATATGTCCATTTGAATAACTTGTAAAACAAGGATTACAGATTTTTTGTCAACTAATGCAATGTATGTGGACAATTCAACAACTTGGGTTGTCTCTCTCTTGCTCTCTCTCTCTATAAATCGGGTTCCATTAAATACACATTCTTACACTTCTGTGTATAAACAACAGAATTCTGAAGGTCTTTTAAGGTCTTTTAAGAACATTCATTTGGAGAGATTTGTATGAAATTCGATTCATCCTTAGATAAACTATGGTGGAAAAAACACCCTATGTGGCTAATTGCATTAAAGGCAAATTTTATACTTGCAGTGGTAACCAATGATTTTATGTCACAGCTTCTCTGAGTGTTGACTATTTGCTACCGGGGAAGACGTGATCAGTAGCATGTCACTAATAATGCATCATGGAGGACTCGTGCCCAAAATCCTCTACAGATTACAGACTTCGAGTTTTTAAGCTGTGCACTTTAATCTGGATATATGATGGAGCAATGACTGCTGGAACAAAAACTGTCTTTAAAACGACGCCTCAACAACAAATTGGTCTCAACCACAAATGATTTACAGTGACTATTTTTAAAATGAATATGTCTTTACCTTGAATGTCTTTACCATGAACCTATATGCATTTTACAGGTAAGTATAAAGCCTAAAAAAAAAAAATTATATATATACATAGGCAGCACAAAATTGCAGGTCCATAAGCGTGTGTTACAACATCTACGTGCAATTACAAACCAGGACAATACATATCCAGTGGTGCGGCATTTCAGGGAGAAACACAACTCTGATAATTCTAACCTGAAATACTATGTGATTGACGCAGTCCCCCCTAGCAGAAGAGGAGGTGATAGGGAAAACAAGTTAAGGAAATTGGAAACTAGATACATTTTGCAACTAGATTCCAAATGCCCGGGGGGGCTCAACGCCACGGAAGTCTTTCACACCTGCTTAACATAAAATAAAGATGCATTAGAAACAAGAACAACAACACCATACTAGGAAAAGTCACGCAAATAATTTTATTTGTTTAATAGTGATTTTAGGAATCTATTTATTCTATAATTTTTAAGGTGTTTTTATTGTGCGTTGTATAATTGGTGTATGTATTCAAGTATTTATTGACTGATATTTATTGGTTTTACAGATTTTTATTGGTGATATTCATTTATTTATACATACAAGCATAATTTTGCACAATATTTTTACCATTGACATGTTTTATCAAATTATTAAGATGTTAGATTCTTCTAGTACACATATGACATAATTCTCTGATGCTTATGATATTTATGATTTCTTTCAAAACGTAACTCGTGTTGTTCCCAATTATGACTTCCAATGCAAGCTGTTTTTAAACAATGTCGGAACAGAATTGGTAGAAATGAGATATTTTATCATATTACAAATCAGCTTATTTTTTACACTTTAATCACAATTTCACATTTATTGCACTCAGCACTTTTATTTGGCATCACATACTGACAAAATAATCAGACATACATCCATGATAAGATTGTGAAATTTGAAAGGGGATTGATCCAGATATTTTTTTCAATGTTTGATTCATGGGCTAGAACCTAGGGGGCAGATTTACAAGCCCCTTGCGCCACTTTTGCGTCACTTTTAACATGGGAAAAGTGACGCAAAAGTGGCGCAAGGGGCTTGTAAATCTGCCCCTAGGTATTTTACCTGCACTATAAATGAATTTCAAGTCGAGTCAAATATAGAAATATAGGAGGATGCACTTTAAATATGGATAAATTACCACATCCTAAGTTGTCAGATTAGTGACAAAAGTGTTTTTTCCATGTTTATGCCTGATTGTCATGTGATACAAACAATTATGCACTGTTCACTTTAAATCTTGCACACTAACGATCTTGCCACTGTCATGTGATCAAGGCTCGGACGAGCCAAAACGCGTTATGGCGACAAGGGAAGAATAAAGTAACTAAGAAGCACCAACCTGGGTCTGTGTCCGTTCCTGGATGAATCCGATGTGTGGCAGATAGATAAATATATATATATATATATATATTCACTGAAAAAACCATAGGTTTCAGGCACGTTATAGTTAGAAATTAGCATTTAAAAAACCATAGAAATTCACAGAAAAAAACAATAGGTTTCAGGAACGTTATAGTTAGTTGGACATTTCACTCGTACAAAACCATAGAAATTCCGGCGTTATAGGTAGTTCAGCTAACTATAACTCGCGCCCCACAATGCACTGCTGATGACGTCACATATTACATCATTCATGACATGGTCAGTA
Source organism: Calotriton arnoldi (assembly GCA_963921515.1). Lineage (NCBI taxonomy): Eukaryota > Metazoa > Chordata > Amphibia > Caudata > Salamandridae > Calotriton > Calotriton arnoldi. Next base: position 1,424,796 of record CAWUFW010004833.1, on the reverse strand, counting down.
ACATCACTGATGACATCACTGATGACATCTCAAATGACATCACTGATGACATCATCCAGTGACTGTGTGTTTCTGTAAAGTTTAATTTTGTTTTATATATATGCTAAGCTGTATTGAAGAATGAGTGGGTGTATAAGTGTCTGTATGGAGGATTTAGTAGGTACGTGAATGACTGTATAAGTGAGTGATTAAATGTGTCTTTCTGAATGCATGGGTTAGTGACTAAACTGTGTGAAAGTCTGTATCAGTCTGTCTGTTGTTGTGTAAGCTGCTGCATGGGTTGGTGAGTAGCTGCATGAGTGTCTATATGGGTTATTGATTGCTTGCCTGAGTATTTGTATGGCTGCCTGAGTGTGTGTGTGGGTGGGTGGGAGGTGTGTGACTCTGTGCATAGATGTGTGAGTGGTTGATTCACTGGGTGTATGGGTTCAAGAGTGCATGTGGAAACAGCTGTATGGGTGGGTGAGTGTGTGTATGGGTGTGTTGGTGAGTGAATGGATGTCTCAGTGGTACATGTGCAAGTAAGTACATATGTAAAAGGCAGTATATGTGAGTGATGGTGTATATAAATAACTATATGTGAGAGTCAGTAATTGTGAGAGTGGCTGCATGGATGAGTGTGTATTTGTATCAGTGATTCTATAAGAGAGTAATTATGTGTTAGTATCTGTATGAATAAGTGAGGTGGTGTCTGTATAACTGTATAGGTGAGTAAATGGAAGTATGATTGATTCTTTGCATGACTGACTAGGTGTGTGAGTAACTCTGGATATGTGGCAGTGTGTGAGTGTCTGTATAGGTGTATGAGTGCATATGATAGTGTTGTATTGATGAGTGACTGCATGTATGAGTGACTGTATGGGTGAATGAGTGGATATGTGTGTAGACCTAGGAATCAGTCAGTGCGTATTTAGTAACTGGTATTAATGTGTCTATTTTTTCGAAAATCGTAGTCTGTGTTTTAGAGTGGGTGTATCAAAGGTTATATTCAGGTGTGAGGAGGTGCATCAGATTTTCACGTGGATGATGTCCTCAGTGATGTCATCAGTGATGTCATTTGAGATGTCATCAGTGATGTCATCAGTGATGTCACTGACCATGTCATGAATGATGTAATATGTGACATCATCAGCAGTGCATTGCGGGGCGCGAGTTATAGTTAGCTGAACTAACTATAACGCCGGAATTTCTATGGTTTTGTACGAGTGAAATGTCCAACTAACTATAACGTTCCTGAAACCTATTGTTTTTTTCTGTGAATTTCTATGGTTTTTTAAATGCTAATTTCTAACTATAACGTGCCTGAAACCTATGGTTTTTTCAGTGAATTTCAAAGGTTTTTTAAATGAAAATTTGTAAGTCTAATGTACCTCAATCCTATGGTTTTTTTATTTTATATATGAATATACATATATATATATTTAAAAAAAATTGTGAATAATTTTTAGTTAGGAAAACTATATTCATTCTCTTTTTTTTTTTTAATATTATACAGAAGTCGCGCATCCTTCGCGCATCCTACACGATGGCTGCGCGCATTCCGGTAGCCATTTTGAAAAGTCGCGCTGGGGTCGCGACTTCGGCGTAATTTGTAATGTATGAAATATCTTTAAATTAATTATAAATAAAAGTTTTCCTTTAAGTGTTTGTCTAAATTTATTAATAAAAGTATTTTTTAAGTATTATTTTCAATATAATTTCGACGAAAGTAAAGTTATGAAATGCGCGGTGTAGCCGCTTAATGTGCGCAACATCTCCCCGCGCGTATTTCCGGGGTCGTGCCGTGATCACGATGAGATCGCGCCGAAGTCGCAACTTTGGCGTATTTTTAAAGTTGAAAAAATGACTATAGAAAGTTTGAATATGACATTAGACTGAACAGTTTTGCTAATATACTTATTAAAAGTTTATAGAAATTTTTATTTATAGTGTATAATGATATATATGATTTTTGCGGGTGTGCGACGGGTGCGTGACGAGTGCGCGCACCCTACTGCGACTTCATGTCAGCAAAAGAAAAAGGAATCTGATTGGTTGAAATCAATTTCATTGTGAAAGAGGGAGGATCCATCCTTCTGATATTTCCCTTACTTTTTGTCCTTGATAGAGAGAAGAACCTGTTTCTTGCTTCTCTTTATATTGATATACCTTTTTTGTGTGTTTGTTTATTTTTAATACAACTATGGTTTCTAGTTTTGCCGAAGTTGATCCACTTGCAGTAGAGGAGGAAGAACAGATGGTGCAGCAGAAGAAGAAAAGAAAGGAAAGCATCGTTTGGTCCTTTTTTAGTGTACAAGAGGACCTGCGATGGATGCCGCTTCTGCCTCCCATACCCTGGAAAGGCACGGTACGGTCATACTGCAGTGGGACGCACACTCGTTGACCTCTCATGGCACTGCTCCACACTTCGGGGAGGGTGCTTTCCTTTAGCTGCGTTTTCTGATGACGTGTCGCGCCGGCCCCGTCCAACAACAGAACTCCTTTAGATCCAAACAGACTCTTCCACTTTCTCACCGGAAGTGAAACCAGGCCACGCGGACACTTTCACAATACAACAGCCGGGAATGCACTTTTGGGTAAAAAAATACATTCCTTCCTCCTAATTTATCAAATAAACGACTCACTGAAGAACAGGGGCGAGCTTCGAATGGTAAACAGCCGTTACAACGACTTTTTAACTTCGCAATACCATTACAACGCATGCATTACCACGCATGCGTTGTACATCGTGAAGTCATTACTACACATTTTTTAGAACGCATGGTCATTTACCACGCATGCCTTTACAACGAATTTCCTTATAAAGGTATGTATGGTAAATGACCATGCGTTCTAAAAGAATGTAGACAATCCATGTCGTTGTAAGGAAACAGAGGCTGTTCCGTTTCCTCACAACGGCGTGCACTGCCCCTCAGAGATGACGTGAAGCAGGAACCATGAGGAGTGAGAGGTAAGGGGCATTGGGCACGGGGTGGGGGTTACTTTTTTAGGGTTTAGGGTAGTGTAGTGGTGTTTGGGTAGTGAAGGGGGTCGTGCTGGGGGTAGTGTTTTAGGATTTAGGTTAGTGCAGTGGTGTATGTGTAGTGTAGGGGGCTGTGCTGGGGGTAGTGTTTTAGGGTTTAGGGTAGTGCAGTGCTGTTTGGGTAGTGTAGGGGGTCGTGCTGGGGGTAGTGGTTTAGGGTTTAGGGTAGTGCAGTGGTGTTTGGGTAGTGTAGGGGGTCGTGCTGGGGGTAGATTTAGGGTTAAGTGCAGTGGTGTTTTGGTAGTGTAGGGGTCGTGCTGGGAGTAGATTTAGGGTTTAGGGTAGTGCAATGGTGTTTGTGTAGTGTAGGGGGTCGTGCTGGGGGTAGTGTTTTAGGGTTTAGGGTAGTGCAGTGGTGTTTGGGTAGTGTAGGGGGTCGTGCTGGGGGTAGTGTTTTAGGGTTTAGGGTAGTGCAGTGGTGTTTGGGTAGTGTAGGGGGTTGTGCTGGGGTAGTGTTTTAGGGTTTAGGGTAGTGCAGTGTTTGGGTAGTGTAGGGGGTCATGCTGGGGGTAGTGTTTTAGGGTTTAGGGTAGTGCAGTGGTGTTTGGGTAGTGTAGGGGGTTGTGCTGGGGGTAGATTTAGGGTTTAGGGTAGTGCAGTGGTTTTTGTGTAGTGTAGGGGATAGTGTTTTAGGGTTTAGGGTAGTGTAGTGGTGTTTGTGTAATATAGGGGGTCATGCTGAGGTAGTGTTTTAGGGTTTAGGGTAGTGCAGTGGTGTTTGTGTAGTGTAGGGGGTCGTGTTTTAGGGTTTAGGGTAGTGCAGTGGTGTTCGGTTAGTGTAGTGGGTCGTGTTGGGGGTAGTGTTTTAGGGTTTAGGGTAGTGCAGTGGTGTTTGGGTAGTGTAGAGGGTCGTGCTGGGGGTAGTGTTTTAGGGTTGAGGGTAGTGCAGTTGTGTTTGTGTAGTGTAGGGGGTCGTGCTGGGGTAGATTTAGGGTTTAGGGTAGTGCAGTGGTGTTTGGGTAGTGTAGGGAGCCGTGCTGGGGGTAGTGTTTTAGGGTTTAGGGTAGTGCAGTGGTGTTTGTGTAGTGTAGGGGGTCATGCTGGGGTAGTGTTTTAGGGTTTAGGGTAGTGCAGTGGTGTTTGTGTAGTGTAGGGGGTCATGCTGGGTGTAGAGTTTTAGGGATTAGGGTAGTGCAGTGGTTTTTGGGTAATGTAGGGGGTCGTGTTTTAGGGTTTAGGGTAGTGCAGTGGTGTTTGGGTAGTGTAGGGAGTCGTGCTGGGGGTAGTGTTTTCGGGTTTAGGGTAGTGCAGTGGTGTTTGTGTAGTGTAGGGGGTCGTGCTGGGGGTAGATTTAAGGTTTAGGGTAGTGCAGTGGTGTTGGGTAGTGTAGGGGGTCATGCTGGGGGTAGTGTTTTAGGGTTTAGGGTAGTGCAGTGGTGTTTGGGTAGTGTAGGGGGTCGTGCTGGGGGTAGTGTTTTAGGGTTTAGGGTAGTGCAGTGGTGTTTGTGTAGTGTAGGGGGTCGTGCTGGGGGTAGTGTTTTAGGGTTTAGGGTAGTGTAGTGGGGTTTCTGTAGTGTAGGGGGTTGTGCTGGGGTAGTGTTTTAGGGTTTAGGGTAGTGCAGTGGTGTTTGTGTAGTGTAGGGGGTTGTGCTGGGGGTAGTGTTTTAGGGTTTAGGGTAGTGCAGTGGTGTTTGTGTAGTGTAGGGGGTCGTGCTGGGGTAGTGTTTTAGGGTTTAGGGTAGTGCAGAGGTGTTTGTGTAGTGTAGGGGGTCCTGCTGGGGAAGTGTTTTACGGTTTAGGGTAGTGCAGTGGTGTTTGTGTAGTGTAGGGGGTTGTGCTGGGTGTAGATTTAGGGTTTAGGGTAGTGCAGTGGTGTTTTTGTAGTGTAGGGGGTCGTCCTGGGGGTAGTGTTTTAGGGTTTAGGGTAGTGCAGTGGTGTTTGGGTAGTATAGGGGGTCGAGCTGGGGGAGTGTTTTAGGGTTTTGGGTAGTGCAGTGGTGTTTGGGTAGTGTAGGTGGTCGTGCTGGGGGTAGAGTTTAAGGGTTTAGGGTAGTGCAGTGGTATTTGGGTAGTGTAGGGGGTCGAGCTGGTGGTGGTGTTTTAGGGTTTAGGGTAGTGCAGTGGTGTTTGAGTAGTGTAGGGGGTCGTGCTCGGGGGTAGGTTTAGGGTAGTGCAGTGGTGTTTGGGTAGTGTAGGGAGTCGTGCTGGGGGTAGTGTTTTAGGGTTTAGGGTAGTGCAGTGGTGTTTGGGTAGTGTAGGGGGTTGTGCTGGGGGTAGTGCTTTAGGGTAGTGCAGTGGTGTTTGGGTAGTGTAGGGGGTAGTGCTGGGGGTAGTGTTTTAGGGTTTAGGGTAGTGCAGTGCTGTTTGTGTAGTGTAGGGGGTCGTGCTGGGGGTAGTGTTTTAGGGTTTAGGGTAGTGCAGTGGTGTTTGTGTAGTGTAGGGGGTCGTGCTGGGGGTAGATTTAGGGTTTAGGGTAGTGCAGTGGGGTTTGTGTAGTGTAGGGGGTCATGCTGGGGGTAGTTTTTAGGGTTTAGGGTAGTGCAGTGGTGTTTGGGTAGTGTAGGGGGTCATGCTGGGGGTAGTGTTTTAGGGTTTAGGGTAGTGCAGTGGTGTTTGGGTAGTGTAGGGGGTCGTGCTGGGGGTAGTGTTTTCGGGTTTAGGGTAGTGCAGTGGTATTTGGGTAGTGTAGGGGGTTGTGCTGGTGGTAGTGTTTTAGGGTTCAGGGTAGTGCAGTGGTGTTTGGGTAGTATAGGGAGTCATCCTGGGGGTAGTGTTTTAGGGTTTAGGGTAGTGCAGTGGTGTTTGGGTAGTGTAGGGGGTCATGCTGGGGGTAGTGTTTTAGGGTTTAGGGTAGTGCAGTGGTGTTTGGGTAGTGTAGGGGGTCATGCTGGGGGTAGTGTTTTAGGGTTTAGTGTAGTGCAGTGGTGTTTGGTTAGTGTAGGGGGTAGTGCTTGGGGTAGTGTTTTAGGGTTTAGGGTATTGCATTGGTTTTGTGTAGTGTAGGGGGTAGTGCTTGGGGTAGTGTTTTAGGGTTTAGGGTAGTGCAGTGGTGTTTGGGTAGTGTAGGGCGCCATGCTGGGGGTAGTGTTTTAGGGTTTAGGGTAGTGCAGTGGTGTTTGTGTAGTGTAGGGGGTCATGCTGGGGGTAGTATTTTAGGGTTTAGGGTAGTGCAGTGGTGTTTTGTAATGTAGGGGGTCGTGCTGGGGGCAGTGTTTTAGGGTTTAGGGTAGTGCAGTGGTATTTGTGTAGTGTAGGGGGTCGTGCTGGGGGTAGAGTTTTAGGGTTTAGGGTAGTGCAGTGGTGTTTGGGTAATGTAGGGGGTCGTATTTTAGGGTTTAGGGTAGTGCAGTGGTGTTTGGGTAGTGTAGGGAGTCGTGCTGGGGGTAGTGTTTTAGGTAGGGTGACCAACTGGCATGGGTGCAAATTCAGGACGGTCAGTGCAAAAATTCAGGACAAAGGGTCAAAATTCAGGACAGAAGGTCAAAATTCAGGACAAAAATTTGGGACAAAACATACGTTTTACAGACACATCAGAGGAGGTCGCACAATGGTATATAAGTGAATAGACTACCAAAATAAGTACAAGTCAAAATAAGTTTATATAAGGTTGAGCCAATCGTGCACTTCACAGTTTTTCAGTATGCGCGCAGCTTTGCAAAGTGACACCAGGCCGTTTCTGCAATCAAGATTTGTGCAGGAGAAGGCACACCACATGCTGTCACTATAATAGGGCCCATTGTCATTCTATCTGTGATAATCGTCTGCAGTCTCAGAATGACAATGGGCCAGTCCACACTCTTTGTGAGGTCCGGGAGGGGCTGCTGCAGGCAGCCTCAGTCTACAGATTAAAAGATGCAAGAGGCCCTGAGTGTAAACTTTTAAACTCATGGGGCCTCTCGCAGGGGAACAGCATACCTTCCTGAAATCCCCCAATTTGATTTTAGTATGATGTCTGTAAGGCGTCCGTAATTTGGGGACCCCAAATTACGGACGCCTTACAGACATCATATTAAAATAACGGACAGTCCGTGAAATTTACGGACGGTTGGTCACCCTAGTTTTAGGGTTTAGGGTAGTGCAGTGGTGTTTGTGTAGTGTAGGGGGTCATGCTGGGGGTAGATTTAAGGTTTAGGGTAGTGCAGTGGTGTTGGGTAGTGTAGGGGGTCATGCTGGGGGTAGTGTTTTAGGGTTTAGGGTAGTGCAGTGGTGTTTGGGTAGTGTAGGGGGTCGTGCTGGGGTAGTGTTTTAGGGTTTAGGGTAGTGCAGTGGTGTTTGTGTAGTGTAGGGGGTCGTGCTGGGGGTAGTGTTTCAGGGTTTACGGTAGTGCAGTGGTGTTTGTGTAGTGTAGGGCGTCGTGCTGGGGTAGTGTTTTAGGGTTTAGGGTAGTGCAGTGATGTTTGTGTAGTGTAGGGGGTCGTGCTGGGGGTAGTGTTTTAGGGTTTAGGGTAGTGCAGTGGTGTTTGTGTAGTGTAGGTGGTTGTGCTGTGGTAGTGTTTTAGGGTTTAGGGTAGTGCAGAGGTGTTTGTGTAGTGTAGGGGGTCCTGCTGGGGGAAGTGTTTTTCGGTTTAGGGTAGTGCAGTGGTGTTTGTGTAGAGTAGGGGGTCGTGCTGGGGTAGTGTTTTAGGGTTTAGGGTAGTGCAGTGGTGTTTGTGTAGTGTAGGGGGTTGTGCTGGGTGTAGATTTAGGGTTTAGGGTAGTGCAGTGGTATTTTTGTAGTGTAGGGGGTCGTCCTGCGGGTAGTGTTTTCGGGTTTAGGGTAGTGCAGTGGTGTTTGGGTAGTGTAGGGGGTCAAGCTGGGGGGAGTGTTTTAGGGTTTTGGGTAGTGCAGTGGTGTTTGGGTAGTGTAGGTGGTCGTGCTGGGGGTAGAGTTTTAGGGTTTAGGGTAGTGCAGTGGTATTTGGGTAGTGTAGGGGGTCGTGCTGGTGGTGGTGTTTTAGGGTTTAGGGTAGTGCAGTGTTGTTTGAGTAGTGTAGGGGGTCGTGCTGGGGGTAGATTTAGGGTTTAGGATAGTGCAGTGTTGTTTGGGTAGCGTAGGGAGTCGTGCTGGGGGTAGTGTTTTAGGGTTTAGGGTAGTGCAGTGGTGTTTGGGTAGTGTAGGGGGTTGTGCTGGGGGTAGTGCTTTAGGGTAGTGCAGTGGTGTTTGGGTAGTGTAGGGGGTAGTGCTGGGGGTAGTGTTTTAGGGTTTAGGGTAGTGCAGTGGTGTTTGTGTAGTGTAGGGGGTAGTGCTGGGGGTAGTGTTTTAGGGTTTAGGGTAATGCAGTGGTGTTTGTGTGGTGTAGGGGGTCATGTTGGGGGTAGTGTTTTAGGGTTTAGGGTAGTGCAGTGGTGTTTGTGTAGTGTAGGGGGTCGTGCTGGGGATAGATTTAGGGTTTAGGGTAGTGCAGTGGTGTTTGTGTAGTGTAGGGGGTCATGCTGGGGTTAGTGTTTTAGGGTTTAGGGTAGTGCAGTGGTGTTTGGGTAGTGTAGGGTGTCATGCTGGGGGTAGTGTTTTAGGGTTTAGGGTAGGGCAGTGGTGTTTGGTAGTGTAGGGGGTTGTGCTGGGGGTAGTGTTTTCGGGTTTAGGGTAGTGCAGTGGTATTTGGGTAGTGTAGGGGGTCGTGCTGGTGGTAGTGTTTTAGGGTTTAGGGTAGTGCAGTGGTGTTTGGGTAGTGTAGGGAGTCGTCCTGGGGGTAGTGTTTTAGGGTTTAGGGTAGTGCAGTGGTGTTTGGGTAGTGTAGGGGGTCGTGCTGGGGGTAGTGTTTTAGGGTTTAGGGTAGTGCAGTGGTGTTTGGGTAGTGTAGGGGGTCATGCTGGGGGTAGTGTTTTAGGGTTTAGGGTAGTGCAGTGGTGTTTGGGTAGTGTAGGGGGTAGTGCTGGGGGTAGTGTTTTAGGGTTTAGGGTATTGCAGTGGTGTTTGTGTAGTGTAGGGGTAGTGCTGGGGGTAGTGTTTTAGGGTTTAGGGTAGTGCAGTGGTGTTTGTGTAGTGTAGGGGGTCGTGCTGGGGGTAGTGTTTTAGGGTTTAGGGTAGTGCAGTGGTGCTTCTGTAGTGTAGGGGGTCATGCTGGGGGTAGTGTTTTAGGGTTTAGTGTAGTACAGTGGTGTTTGTGTAGTGTAGGGGGTCGTGCTGGGGGTAGTGTTTTAGGGTTTAGGGTAGTGCAGTGGTGTTTGGGTAGTGTAGGGGGTCGTGCTGGGGTAGATTTAGGGTTTAGGGTAGTGCAGTGGTGTTTGGGTAGTGTAGGGAGTCGTGCTGGGGGTAGTGTTTTAGGGTTTAGAGTAATGCAGTGGTGTTTGTATAGTGTAGGGGGGTTTAGGGTAGTGCAGTGGTGTTTGTGTAGTGTAGGGGGTCATGCTGGGGGTTGTGTTTTAGGGTTTAGGGTAGGGCAGTGGTGTTTGTGTAGTGTAGGGGGTAGTGTTTTAGGGTTTAGGGTAGTGCAGTGGTGTTTGTGTAGTACATGGCGTCATGCTGTGGGTAGTGTTTTAGGGTTTAGGGTAGTGCAGTTGTGTTTGTGTAGTGTACGGGGTCGTGTTTTAGGGTATAGGGTAGTGCAGTGGTGTTTGGGTAGTGTAGGGGGTCCTGCTGGGGTTTGTGTTTTAGGGTTTAGGGTAGTGCAGTGGTGTTTGGGTAGTGTAGGGGGTCGTGCTGGGGGTAGTGTTTTAGGGTTTAGGGTAGTGCAGTGGTGTTTGTGTAGTGTGGGAGGTCATGCTGGGGGTAGATTAAGGGTTTAGTGTAGTGCAGTGGTGTTTAGGTAGTGTAGGGAGTCGTGCTGGGGGTAGTGTTTTAGGGTTTAGGGTAGTCCAGTGGTGTTTGTGTAGTGTAGGGAGTCGTGCTGGGGGTAGTGTTTTAGGGTTTAGGGTAGTGCACTGGTGTTTGGGTAGTGTAGGGGGTCGTGCTGGGGTAGTGTTTTAGGGTTTAGGGTAGTGCAGTGGTGTTTGTGTAGTGTAGGGGGTCATGCTGGGGGTAGTGTTTTAGGGTTTAGGGTAGTGCAATGGTGTTTGTGTAGTGTAGGGGGGTAGTGTTTTAGGGTTTAGGGTAGTGCAGTGGTATTTGTGTAGTGTAGGGGGTAGATTTAGGGTTTAGGGTAGTGCAGTGGTGTTTGGGTAGTGTAGGGGGTCGTGCTGGGGGTAGTGTTTTTGAGTTTAGGGTAGTGCAATTGTGTTTGGGTAGTGAAGGGGTCGTGCTGGGGGTAGTGTTTTAGGGTTTAGGGTAGTGCAGTGGTGTTTGGGTAGTGTAGGGGTCAACCAACATGAATTTGTCCTTGTGTGATGTAACCAATGCTCATGTAAAGCACTCCAATACCTGACCAGTCTGCACTATATAAAACTGCAAAAAAAAAAAAAAAAAAAAAGGGTTTTGCACACTTCTGTCATTGGGCTATACGTGGGCTACCTCTGGGTGATATTTGTGCTACATTTGGGCTCTTTTTTCTCTGGTGGCCATCTTGGGAGACTTATTTGTTATGAAGTTTTCTAATTTCCTCATTTACTACAGTCTCCTCAGTAGGAAATGCTTTCAGTTTTTTACTTTGATTCCATCAAGAAGGCATTCAGATGTGTCACACATTTGCCATAAATTCAGAATGTTAGCACTCTAGTTGTTCATTAGATCACTGTAGTAAAGCTACTGCTCACCAAGGAGTTAACTGTAAGTCTACTGCTGGTATTGAAAGTGATTGTTTCAGTCTGCATGTCAGAATTTTCTAATGAAATAGAAGAGGATTTGAGATCTCACTTAAAACATGCCCTAAATTTTCTTTTTGCAGCACTAACCATAATTTCTATGGCAAAATGAACCCCCTCATTTTGTTCCTTTTTAAATTAAATGTTTTAAGTGTTACCAGTTGTTTCCAATCAAGATGGCTTCAGGTGTGCCATACTTTTGTCATAAGTAAGACTGTTAGCGCTCTAGTTGTTCTTTAGAACACTCTGGGAAGCTGCAGTAGAACACAAAGGCATCAACTGACAGGCTGCTCCTGTTGAAATATAACAGGAAGATATTTGAGATCACACTTGAAACATGTCCTAATTTTTCTTTCTACAGCACTAACCATAATTTCTATGACAAAATTAACCCCATCATTTTGTTCCTTTTTAAATTAAATGTTTTAAGTGTTACCAGTTTATTCCAATCAAGATGGCTTCAGGTGTGCCATACTTTTATCATAAGTAAGGCTGTTAGCACTCTAGTTGTTCTTTAGAACACTCTGGGAAGCTGCAGTAGAACACAAAGGAATCAACTGACAGTCTCTGCCATTGTTGGATGTACATGTTTTACTGAGAATGTCAGACTTCATTCTCACATGACTGAGAAAGAAAATGTGAATTTACAGAAAATATGCTCTCATTTTAGCTTCTGGAGCACCTTCCAAAACTGTATGGGACAAGCATGTGAAAATAGTTTTCTCTCAAACATGATTCATGATATCCCAGCAGAAGGTTTTTCACAGGGTAAAATCACCTTAGAACACACCACAATTCCTGAAATTAGTATGGTACCATCAACAAATGAATTCTAATGTAACTAAAGTCTGTTATCACCCTTTATAGTTCTCCTTTTGGTAACCCTCAAAATCTTCGATTCACTACAATGCATTTCAATGGGGTACTATCATTTATATTGGTCCCAAGATGGCTGCCAGCAATTCCAGGATGAAGTGCTGACAGCCAATCAGATCTCACAATGACATGTGTGGTTAGGCTCCGCCCAGATATATATGTGTTTTTACTTTTGATTTTCTCAGCAACTACTGAACGGATTTACACCATTTAACAAAAAGGGTTCTTTCTGAATCAAGAACTACCTCTTTGCCAAATTTGGTGTAATTCCGTTCAGCAGTTCGGGCTGTAGCCTTGCATAAAGTTTCCTATGGGAAATTGATTTTTTGACTCTTATTTTGCAGTTCGGGCTGTAGCCGTGGCTAAAGTTTCCTATGGGAAAATGAATGGGGAAAACACGTTTTTTCTCGGCCCCCGCTTGACGAATCACCCCGAAACTTTCAGGGTAGGAGCGGACCGGAGCGGGCCATAAAGTTTGAAAATTTTGCGAAGATTCGTCAACCGACGCAACAGTTATTTCAAATAGAATGTCGCAGATTTCCTATGGAAAATAGGTCCTAACTATAACTATCTACTGGCGACCGCCAGTGGATAATATATATATATATATATATATATATATATTCAATGAAAAAACCACAGGTTTCAGGAACATTGTAGTTAGGCTGACATTCCACTTGTACAAAACCAGAGAAATTCAGCCGTTATGAGCTAACTATAACTCACGCCCCCGCAATGCACTGCTGAAGACGTCACATATTACATCACTCATGACCTGGTCAATGACATTACTGATGACATCACTGATGACATCACTGATGACATCATGCTGTGAGTGTTTCTAAAAAGTTTAAGAATGTTATATATATATATATATATATATATACACGCCAAGGTGTATTGAAGAATGAGTGGGTGTATGAGTGTCTGAATGGATAATTTAGTGGGGACATAACTGACTGTATAAGTGAGTGATTATACATGTCTTAGTAAATGCATGGGGGAATGACTAATCTGTGTGAATGTCTGTATCATGGATGTGTGAGTGGATGATTCACTGGGTGTATGGGTTCATGAGTATATCTGCAAGGGGCTGTATGGGTGAGTGAGTATGCATATGGTGTGTTGGTGAGTGAATAGATGTCTCAGTGGTATATGTGTGTGTAACTACATATGTGAAAGGCAGTATATGTAAGGGTTGGAGTATATAAGTGACTATTTGTGAGAGTGAGGATTGTGAGAGTGACTGTATGGATGAATGTGTGCTTGTGTCAAAGATTGTATAAGAGAGTAAGTATGTGTTAGTATCTGTATAAATAAGTGAGGTGGTGTTTGTATAACTGTATAGTTGAGTAAATGGCAATGTGATTGTGGTATTGGTGTGTCTACGGTTTCGAGAATGGTAGCCTGCATTTTAGAGTGGGTGTATCAAAGGTTATATTAGGGTGTGAAGAGGTGCATCAGATATTAAGTGGATGATGTTATCAGTGATTGTGAGAGTGGCTCTATGGATGAGTGTGTGCTTGTGTCAGTGATTGTATAAGAAAGTAAGTATGTGCTAGTATCTGTATGAATAAGTGAGGTGGTGTGTGTATAACTGTATAATGAGTAAATGGCAGTGTGATTGATTTATTGGGTGACTGACTAGGTGTGTGAGTAACTCTATGGGTGAGTGGCAGTGTGTGAGTGTCTGTATGGGTGTATGAGTGCATATATCAGTGGCTGTATTGATGAATGACTGCGTGTATGAGTGACTGTATGGATGAGTGGATGTGTGTGTAGACCTATGAATCAGTGACTGGGTATGTACTAACTGATATTGGTGTGTCTATGGTTTCGAGAATGGTAGTCTGTATTTTAAAGTGAGTGTATGAATGGTTATATTAGGTTATATTAGGGTGTGAGGAGGTGCATCATATATTAAGTGGATGATGTCATCAGTGATGTCATTTAAGATGTCATCAGTGATGTCATGAGTGATGTCACTGACCATGTCATGAGTGATGTAATATGTGATGTCATCAGCAGTGCATTGCGGGACACAAGTTATAGTTAGCTCAGCTAAATATAACAGCTGAATTTCTCTGGTTTTGTACAAGTGGAATGTCAGCCTAACTATAACGTCCCTGAAACCTGTGTTTTTTTCAGTGAATATCTAAGGTTTTTTAAATGCTAACTCCAAATTATAACGTCCCTGAAACCTGTGCTTTTTTCTGTGAATTTCTAAGGTTTTTTAAATGCTAATACTAACTATAACGTCCCTGAAACCTGTGTTTTTTTCAGGGAATTTCTAAGGTTTTTTAAATGCTAATTTCTAACTATGCCTACATTGGTAGGACATGTACAGAAAGAGGAAGAAAGGCACAGAAAGAAGCAAGAGAAGTGCAGAAAGTTACAAGAGAGGTACAGAAAGAGGAAGAAAGGTGAGAAAGAAGCAAAAGAAGTGCCAAAAGAAGCAACAGAGGTGCAGAAAGAGGCCTACTTTGACTGTACCTTTTCACAGACTCATACAAAGTAGCCTAATCACTAATCCTTCTCCCAAGATGTCTTAAAACTCTCTTTTCTCTTGAAGGTTCACTATTCATTGACTGCTCAGAATGTTAGGCCTACCAAATGTAAAAAAGCAATCCTAATAATATCACTGTTGTAAGTCTGACTAAGTTTGTGAAGGTATGCATGCATGTGTCTCTGCTTTTACCTAGTGACATGTTACATAAAAATAAACAAATAAATACTTGAATATCTGTGTTTCAAACAGCATACTCTGTAAATGTGTTTACAAAAAGTGTAAGTATTTGTTTATGATCATAATACAGGGCACATGGGTATTCAATAGTATATATGAGGGTGCTATAACACCTACATACATAAGACATGTCTGCCTGTGCAACCGAATGACAGAGCAGAACTGAGAACATTTAACCACCTATAGGAGAAGCTACCCGCTTTTTAAACTACCATCTTCAGATGCATAAAACATGTGAGAATATATATACAAGTAGACATATACCTCAGTCACGAGAGCACACAGACCTTTAAACTTGACAGCTTGCACTTCCTATTTGAGTACAGAAAGAGGCGAGAGAAGTACAGAAAGAAGCAAGAGAAGTGCAGAACAAAAGAGAGGTGCAGAAAGAGTAACAAATGTGCACAAAGAGGCAAGAGAAGTGCAGAAAGAGGCAAGAGAAGTACAGAAAGAAGTAAAAGGGGTGCAGAAAGTTGTAAGAGAACTGCAGAAAGAGGCAAAAGAGGTGCAGAAAGAAGCAAGAGAGGTGCAGAGAAAGGGAAGAAAGGTACAAATAAAGGTAAGAGGGGTGCAGAAATAAGCAAGAGAGGTGCAGAAAGAAGCAAGAGAAGTAAAGAAAGAAACAACAGAGGTGCAGAAATTGGCAAGAGGGGTGCAGAAAGAGGGAAAAGGGATGCAGAAAGAGGCTAGAGGGGTGCAAAAAGAGGCAAGAGGGGTGCAGAAAGAAGCAAGAGAGGTGCAGAAAGAAGCAAGAAAAAAGCAGAAAGAAGCAACAGAGATGCAGAAAGAGGCAATAGCGGTACATAAAGAAGCAAGAGAAGTGCAAAAAGAAGCAACACAGGTGCAGAAGGAGGCAAGAGAGGTGCAGAAAGATACAAGAGAGGTGCAGAAAGAGGCAAGACAAGTGCAGAAAGAAACAAGAGAAGTGAAGAAAGATGCAAGAGAAGTACAGAAAGAGGCAAGAGAGGTGCAGAAAGAAGAGAATTAGGTGCACAAGGAGGCAAGAGAAGTGCAGAAAGAGGGAAGAGGTGCAGAAAGAAGAGAGTGAGGTGCAGAAAGAGGCAAGAGAAGTGCAGAAAGAGGCAAGTGAGATGCAGAAAGAGGCAAGAGTGTTGTATGACGTTACAACGCATGCCATTACAACGCATGCCGTTGCAACGCATACCTTTACCCCGACTTGCTCTCTGGGGTGCGCTGGATGTTGGAATAGAATAATTTACTATTCCAACTCCAGTGAGTGAAACAATAGGGAAGGTGTTGGAGTTAACTCCAACACCTTCTACACACTGCAACAAGCCTTTATCGTTGTAACAACATGCGTTGTAAGGGCATGCGTTGTAACGCTTCCGTTGTAAAGGCTGTTTCCCGGCAAGAGAGGTACAGAAAGAGGCAGGAGAATTGCAGAAAGAGGCAAAAGAGGTGCTGAAACAAGCAAGAGAGGTATAGAATTAGGGAAAAGGGGTGCAGAAAGAGGCTAGAGGGGTGCAGAAAGAGGCAGGAGGAGTGGAGAAAGAAGCAAGAGAAGTGCAAAAAGAAGCAAGAGAAGTGCAGAAAGATGCAACAGAGGTGCAGAAAGAGGCAAGAGAGGTGCAGAAAGATGGACGAGGGATGAGAAAGAGGTAAGAGGGGTACAGAAAGAAGCAAGAGTGGTGCAGAAAGAAACAAGAGAAGTGCAGAAAGATGCAACAGAGGTGCAGAAAGAGGCAAGAGGGGTACAGTAACAGGCAAGAGAAGTATAGAAAGAAGCATCAGAGGTGCAGATAGAGGCAAGAGAAGTGCAGAAAGAGGCACAAGAGGTGCAGAAAGAGGGAAGAGGGTACAGAAATAGGCAAAAGGGGTACAGGAAGAAGCAAGAGAAGTGCAGAAAGAAGCAAGAGAAGTGCAGTAAGAGGGAAGAGACATGCAGAAATAGGCAAGAGAGGTGCAGAAAGAGGCAAGAGGTGCAGCAAGAGGGAAGAGGGTGTAGAAAGAGGCAAGAGAAGTGCAGAAGAATCAACAGAGGTGCAGAAAGAGGCAAGAGAGCTGCAGAAGAAAGAAGCAAGACAGGTGCAGAAAGAAGGGAGATGCAGAAAGGGGAAGAGATATACAGAAAGAGGAAAGAGAAGTGCAGAAAAAGAAAGGAAGGTGCCAAAAGAAGCCAGAGAAATGCAGAAAGAGGCAAGAAAGGCGCAGAAAGAAGCAAGGGTGGTTTGCCCACCATTAGTACCAATTTAACACCCACATTTATCAATAAGTAACAGGTGACCATTCTATGTTTGCAAAGGGCCTTCCACCGCACTGTAACATTTGTCGCTGCATTTTTGGTAACGTTTGAGCCGTTTGAGCTAGAAACAAGGTTTTTTTTCTTGTTTAAATCTGCAGATTATGCAGCAGATGATGGATTATGTGGTAAATTCAGAAAATGTATAATTGTGTGAAAGTCGGTGCAGCCAAACAGTCGCATAGTTCCAGTGGCCCTGCTCATACCTCTGAATAGGTCCAGAAGTGCTCCTCAGTGGTTCCTTCTTTTTTTTGTCTCAATGAGTTTATAATTTAGCTTCTATGGAAACGAGGAAGACTAAACCTGAGGTTACCACTCCACAACACAGACTACCATACCACATAATTACTCTCCATTAACACATAATCCCACTCTACATAATTCCTATACACTAAATACCACATATTTTCTATCCACATAATTTCACTGCACAACATACCACATAATTTCACTACACACAACGTACATCCACTCCACTCCAAAAATGCCAATAGCTCTAACTCTTGCAAATGCGAGACCTATTGCATTGCAAATGCTTCTTTAACTAGTAGTCGTATTTACAGAGTGTTGGAGAAAGGGGGCTGGGCCTCTGACCAGCGCTTAGGAATTCCGCTGCGTAGGACTTACAGGAGGTACCTGGAGGGCTTCTTGGCCCCAAAGTCTCTCACGAGTAAAGTGGACTTTATCCCCCAAACAGTAGTGTGCGAGGAGGTGTGTTTGCAGAGTGGTGGCGAAAGGGGGTCCTGGCCTCCAAAGACCTCTTCTCAATCCCACTGTGTGGGAAATACTGGAGGTAACAGGAGGGGCAGGAGGGGTAGTTGGCCCCCAAGGACATCCTTGGGGGCCAACTACCCCTACTATTAATTCCAGTAAGACCCACACAGCAGGATTGCTAAATTCTCATAGCAGGCCATGCCCCCTTTGCCCACCACTCTGTAAATGCGCTCCCTGGCTTTCTCTTGGATGGGGATTGAAGTCCCCTTCGCTGCTGGGGGTCCTTAGGGGCCAACTAGCCTACCTGTTACTCCCAGTAAGCCCCACAAAGCTGGATTGCTGAGAGGTAGCCAGAGGCCACGCCCCCTTTTTACACCACTCTGCAAACGCTGCTCCTGGCGCACTGCTGCTTGGGGGATGAAGTCCAGTTTAGTCCTGAGGTACTCAGGACACAAGGGGACCTCATTGCCCCATCACCAGTGCGCCAAGAGGCACGTTTGCACAGTGGTGTAAAAATGGGCGTGGCCTCCTACCACCTCTCAGCAAACTAGCTATGTAGGGCTTTCTGGAGGTACCTGGTGGGCTAGTTGGCCCCCAAGGAACCTCAGTAGTTACATGGACTTCATTCTCCAACCAAGATCACGCCAGGAGGTGCATTTGCAGAGTCTTGCAGGGAGGGGGTGGGGCCTCCGGCGAGTTGCCCCAGGGCCTGAGCCCTTTTAAAAAGATAGATATATATTGTAAAGGGAGGAGGTGCGCGGCCCACTTACCAAGGTCGATTTTGGCCCGGGGACCCCATCCCCCAGGGCCCCGTGAAAACATTTTTTATGGAAGGGAGGCCGCGTGGCCCCCCTTCCCTGGGCCACTTTTGGCCCCGGGGACCCCAACTCCCAGGGCCTGCCCTGCCTTTATTTTTAATATTTTGGAGGGGGGGCACCTGGCCCCCTCCTGAGGCCAATTTTGGGCCAGGGGACCCCATCCCCCGGGGCCCGGCCTTATCTTTAAAAAAAATATATATTATTTATGAACGGGAGGGGGCTGAGTAGCACCCCTCTGGGCCATTTTTGGCCCCCGGTGACCCCACCCCCCGGGGCTTGGCCAATACTTTTTTAATTATTTGCTTTTTTAAAGGGGGGAAGGCCTAGTGGCCCCCCTCTTGGGCTATTTTTGGGTCCGAGGACCCCATCCCTCAGGGCATGGCCATCTCTAAAGGGACAGTGGGGTGAGCCTGAAGGCCCTCGCAGTCCCGTATGGCTCCCGCCTCCTGCGGGGGACGGCATTGCTTTTTACCCCCAGGGAGCTGCTAACATGCAGCTCCCTGGGGGTAAAAAGCAAAGTGTACTTGCTTTGAGCATGTGCTCTTGCTTGTTCAAAGCGAGTACACTGTTTGCTATAGCAAACTTTAATGTCCTGGTGGTGGATACCCCGGGAAATTGCTGGAGCCGGCCCTGGGGCGGTGGTGGGCCCCAGGGCCATGAAGGGCTCCTGGAGGGGGGCCACATGTGGCCCCCTCCATTTGTGTTTAAATTGGGCGGTGGTGGTTCCCAGGGGTCCGCAACGGACCCCCGCACTTAAATATTTATCTATGCCCCAGGGAGGTGGTGGTCCCCAGGGCCATGTGGGGGGGCTCAAGTCCCCCCACACTGCATTTTGTTATGCTGAGCCCCAGGGAGGTAGTGGTCTGCGTAAACACTCACAGTAACTAGATGATGTAATCAGTGATGTCATCAGTGATGTCATTTGAGATGTCATCAGTGATGTCATCAGTGATGTCACTGACCATGTCATGAGTGATGAAATATGTGAGGTCATAAGCAGTGATTGCAGGGGCGTAAGTTATAGTTAGCTCAGGTAACTATAACTGTTGAATTTTACTGGTTTTGTACAAGGGAAATCTCAGCCTAACTATAACGTCCCTGTGACCTTTGTTTTTCAGTGAATATATATATGTATACATATACACACACACACACACACACACACACACATAAATATATATATATATATATATATATATATATATATATATATATATATATATATATATATATATATATATATATATATATATATATATATATATATATATATATATATATATATATATATATATATATATATATTTTGCCAAAGTGCCCCAGTGGGCTTTGCGCAGTGCGTTAGTGTGTTGTTTTGATGCTGCGACTTGTAGTCCATAATCAGAGTAACTTTTTAAATTTAAAGCCCGCAGTGGGCTCCGCTGTTACATGCTCGAATTTAATCCATTATTACCCTCCAGTGGGCCTTGAAGCTGGTGCCAGTTCCAATTAATCTCCCCTGAAGTGCTGATGAATCTGGCACAGTTCCGATTCCAGCCTCCCATGGATGAAGGGATGGTGCCACTTTCCACGGCAGGGCTGCTGTGTGAATAGTTTGTAACCACAGTGCCCCAAAGCAATGAAAGCGCACACGACTCACAGAGGAAAACCTTCCGGTTTTATTGGCAAGAAGAACAGGCATCAGTTTTCAAGTTGATTGTCCCGACGCGTTTCGAGGCTCCTGCCTCTTAGTCAAGGGTGATTAGCATATGGAGCAGTTAACTCCGATATTTCCTCTCTCAGCATATTTAAATACCCCCAGTGGGCTTTGCGCAGTGCGTTAGTGTGTTGTTTTGATGCTGGGACTTGTAGTCCATAATCAGAGTAACTTTTTAAATTTAAAGCCCACAGTGGGCTCCGCTGTTACATGCTCGAATTTAATCCATTATTAACCTCCAGTGGGCCATGAAGCTGGCGCCAGTTCCGATTAATCTCCCCTGAAGTGCTGATGAATCTGGCACAGTTCCAATTCCAGCCTCCCATGGATGAAGGGATGGTGCCGCTTTCCACGGCAGGGCTGCCGTGTAAATAGTTTGTAACCAAAGTGCCCCAAAGCAATGAAAGCGCACACGACTCACAGAGGAAAACCTTCCGGTTTTATTTGTAAGAAGAACAGGCATCAGTTTTCAAGTTGATTGTCCCGATGCGTTTTGAGGCTCCTGCCTCTTAGTCATGGGTGATTAGCATATGCAGCAGTTAACTCCGATATTTCCTCTCTCAGCATATTTAAATACCCCCAGTGGGCTTTGCGCAGTGCGTTAGTGTGTTGTTTAGATGCTGGGACTTGTAGTCCATAATCAGAGTAACTTTTTAAATTTAAAGCCCACAGTGGGCTCCGCTGTTACATGCTCGAATTTAATCCATTATTACCCTCCAGTGGGCTATGAAGCTGGCGCCAGTTCCAATTAATCTCCCCTGAAGTGCTGATGAATCTGGCACAGTTCCGATTCCAGTCTCCCATGGATGAAGGGATGGTGCCGCTTTCCACGGCAGGGCTGCCGTGTGAATAGTTTGTAACCAAAGTGCCCCAAAGCAATGAAAGCGCACACGACTCACAAAGGAAAACCTTCCGGTTTTATTTGCAAGAAGAACAGGCATCAGTTTTCAAGTTGATTTTCCCGACGCGTTTCGAGGCTCCTGCCTCTTAGTCATGGGTGATTAGCATATTCAGCAGTTAACTCCGATATTTCCTCTCTCAGCATATTTAAATAGCCCCAGTGGGCTTTGCGCCATGCGTTAATGTGTTGTTTTGATGCTGGGACTTGTAGTCCATAATCAGAGTAACTTTTTAAATTTAAAGCCCACAGTGGGCTCCGCTGTTACATGCTCGAATTTAATCCATTATTACCCTCCAGTGGGCCTTGAAGCTGGTGCCAGTTCCAATTAATCTCCCCTGAAGTGCTGCTTAATCTGGCACTGTTTTGATTCCAGCCTCCCATGGATGAAGGGATGGTGCCGCTTTCCACGGCAGGGCAGCCGTGTGAATAGTTAGTTTCTTCTTGCAAATAAAACTGGAAGGTTTTCCTCTGTGAGTCGTGTGCGCTTTCATTGCTTTGGGGCACTTTGGTTACAAAATATATATATATATCCTTAGGAAAATTTCGCTCGTAGCGCGCTCTCAGTCAAGAAGACGCTGTGCAAATCAAAGTTACCGCTGTTTATTCACAACGCGTTTCGCCTACCGAAAGGCTTGATCACGTGAAAAGTGCAACCAATGTCGGCAAACTAAGAAAGAGGGATGGTAAACACAGTCAAGGGGACTTGCACAAAACGAGGTGGCAGACATCTTAGAGTGGTAAATAGACCTCGCACATGTTGCATGCAAATTACATTTCATATCAATACATTCAAATAATCAAAGGGCAAGTCAGACCAATTATAAATTGTAACGAAAATGTAGCATGCTAGATATATAACTCACAGTAGAAGTACGTAAATGCTATGCAGTGAAGGAGACTAGCATGTTTAAAAATGGCAGACATCTTATCAGGGTAAAATACCAAACATGTAAGATTCAACTCATTCCAAAAACCGGCAAAGGGCCAGTCAGCAACAATCATGTGCAGTTGCAAGATAGTGCAGGTGAAACATGCTGAACATGTAATTCTCAGTGGAAAAAACATGTCAGTGCCACTGAAGGGTGTGCTTACAAGTGTTATGCGCCCGATGACTGCTCAATAACGTCCAGGATAGTACCTAGATCACGGAGAGGCAGACAGTGTCTCAGATAGTGACACTCACTATGAGGTAAGGCCAAAGGCCTGTGTCGGCAAGTGCCCAATCTCATGAATGTCTCGGAAGTGCCCCTCTGGGTCAGCATCCCACCCCGCTTAATGCCCCAAAATGTATCAGTGGGTGGGTAGATAGTCAATGCGCTAGGATCTCAATGAAATGTCCATGAGCGGTGTCCCCCATCATCCTCTCACCAATCGATGCCGTGATGAATCAAAGGGCTCCAGTGCCCATAAGGAGGGAGAAAGGGTAGGCAGCCCGTGCTGGTGAATGCTGGTGGTTGGGCCCCTTCCTTTCCTCCTGTGAGTGAAAAAGAGAAGAAGAAAACAGTGATTAAAACCAAGGTCACTAAGACCTTTCAACAAAATATATTCTGACACAAAAAACCTTACAAGGTCTCACAATAGGTAACAAAGTGGGTGAGGAGAGGAGTCAATAATGAAAAGGAATAGGTATACAATATCTACATCATGTGCCTAGGCAACCAGCTCAAGAGTGTGGGAGATATGGGCCACACGTCACTGAGAGTGGAAAACTGTAGTATGTCATTCTTTCAGGTGTACAGACAGTTCTTCCTCCTGATTCAGACCGCCCGGGGTTTTGGTCTGGAAATCAATGATATACCTTGATTCCCTCTGCCTGAGATGTAGAACTCTGTTTCCACCCCTGGGATTCTTATCAATTTGTTCCAGGATAATGTAACTCATCTCTTTCGTGTTGGAAAAGTGTTTCTCTCTAAAGTGGCGTGCCACAGGGTACTTGGGGTCAAAGTTAGTAATCACTCTGCTATGTTCGAGAATGCGTTTCTTCACCATGCAGGTAGTGCTGCCTATATACCAGAGTTTATAGGTGCATTCTATGGCATATATCACACAAGTGGAGCTGCATGTGAGAAATTGAGTAAGCTCCTTGTTCACCCATTGTAGCTCACCTGTCTGTGAAATCTACTGTTATTGCATGCTTTGCAATGGCCGCAGGGGTAAAAACCCTTGAGGCCTTGTAGGTTGTTCTCGGGATAGGTGGTGATGTCACTGTGTATGAGCATATCTCTGATATTCCTGCCTCTACGGTACGTTATGCTCGGTCTGTCTGGGATAATCCCTCCAATGACACTGTCCCAATTGTCTCATCCAGAGGGAGTGTGGCAGAGCATATCTCCAAATATATAGATCATTTTCTGAGGGAGTATGTGACTAATCTATTTAGTTACATTAGAGACACCAAGGACTTTCTCATGAGGATAGACGACCTCGAATGGGACGCTGACTCCCTTTTCATTACCTTGGATGTGCACAGCCTCTATACCATTATCAATCATCAACAGGGTTTGGAGGCATGCAAACATTATTTGGAAACAAGACCGATGAGGTTGCGTGAACATACCCAAATGTTGCTAGACATGATAGAGTATTGCCTGACAAATAATATTTTTTTTGTTCAGTGGCACTCTGTTTAGACAGGTGACCGGTACAGCCATGGGCTCATGTTTTGCTCCCAGTTTCGCCAATTTGTTTATGGGAAACTGGGAGGAGAGCATCTGGTCCAATTCGGTTTTCCAACAAGATTTAAAACATGTGTTGATGTGGCTTCGCTACATCGACGATTTATTTATTATATGGAAAGGACCAGAGGAAGTGGCACAAGAATTCATCAAGAAACTGAATGTTAATGATCGAAACATCATACTGAGTGGCAACATGAGCAGGACTGAAGCAGAGTACCTAGATGTGAAACTTGTGGTCAAACACAACAAGGTATATACCACTCAGTATAGAAAAATGACTGCAGGGAACAGTGTCCTACATGCCCTCAGCAGTCACCCCGAAACCTTGAAATGGAGTATTCCATATGGGGAACTGCTGAGGGCAAAAAGGAACTGTAACACAGAAGAAGGATACCTGACGAAAAGTGCCAACATTGCAGAGCGGTTCAAAGAGAGAGGCTATCCCAATTGGGTGCTTAATAAAGCACTCAATAGAGCAAGGGTGGTAGAGAGATTGTCCACCATCACTGACAAACCCAAGACTGAAACAACGGATGACAATACATCTAGAATGATTTTGACCTTCAGCTCCGATGCTAGGGACATCAAACGCATTGTCACTAAGAACTGGGACATCTTGAAGACTGACAGTGTCATTGGAGGGATTATCCCAGACAGACCGAGCATAACGTACCGTAGGGGCAGGAATATCAGAGATATGCTCATACACAGTGACATCACCACCTATCCCGAGAACAACCTACAAGGCCTCAAGGGTTTTTACCCCTGCGGCCATTGCAAAGCATGCAATAACAGTAGATTTCACAGACAGGTGAGCTACAATGGGTGAACAAGGAGCTTACTCAATTTCTCACATGCAGCTCCACTTGTGTGATATATGCCATAGAATGCACCTGTAAACTCTGGTATATAGGCAGCACTACCTGCATGGCGAAGAAACGCATTCTCGAACATAGCAGAGCGATTACTAACTTTGACCCCAAGTTCCCTGTGGCACGCCACTTTAGAGAGAAACACATTTCCAACACAAAAGAGATGAGTTACATTATCCTGGAACAAATTGATAAGAATCCCAGGGGTGGAAACAGAGTTCTACATCTCAGGCAGAGGGAATCAAGGTATATCATTGATTTCAGACCAAAACCTCGGAGGTCTGAATCAGGAGGAAGAACTGTCTGTACACCTGAAAGAATGACATACTACAGTTTTCCACTCTCAGTGACGTGTGGCCCATATCTCCCACACTCTTGAGCTGGTTGCCTAGGCACATGATGTAGATATTGTATACCTATTCCTTTTCATTATTGACTCCTCTCCTCACCCACTTTGTTACCTATTGTGAGACCTTGTCAGGTTTTTGTGTCAGAATATATTTTGTTGAAAGGTCTTAGTGACCTTGGTTTTAATCACTGTTTTCTTCTTCTCTTTTTCACTCACAGGAGGAAAGGAAGGGGCCCAACCACCAGCATTCACCAGCACAGGCTGCCTACCCTTTCTCCCTCCTTATGGGCACTGGAGCACTTTGATTCACCACAGCATCGATTGGTGAGAGGATGATGGGGACACCGCTCATGGACATTCCATTGAGATCCTAGCGCATTGACTATCTACCCACCCACTGATACATTTTGGGGCATTAAGCAGGGTGGGATGCTGACCCAGAGGGGCACTTCCGAGACATTCATGAGATTGGGCACTTGCCGACACAGGCCTTTGGCCTTACCTCATAGTGAGTGTCACTATCTGAGACACTGTCTGCCTCTCCGCGATCTAGGTACTATCCTGGACGTTATCGAGGGTCATCGGGCGCATAACACTTGTAAGCACACCCGTCAGTGGCACTGACATGTTTTTCCACTGAGAATTACATGTTCAGCATGTTTCCCCTGCACTATCTTGCAACTGCACATGATTGTTGCTGACTGGCCCTTTGCCGGTTTTTGGAATGAGTTGAATCTTACATGTTTGGTATTTTACCCTGATAAGATGTCTGCCGTTTTAAACATGCTAGTCTCCTTCACTGCGCAGCATTTACGTACTTCTACTGTGAGTTATATATCTAGCATGCTACATTTTCGTTACAATTTATAATTGGTCTGACTTGCCCTTTGATTATTTGAATGTATTGATATGAAATGTAATTTGCATGCAACATGTGCAAGGTCTATTTACCACTCTAAGATGTCTGCCACCTCGTTTTGTGCAAGTCCCCTTGACTGTGTTTACCATCCCTCTTAATTAGTTTGCCGACATTGGTTGCACTTTTCACGTGATCAAGCCTTTCGGTAGGCGAAACGCGTTGTGAATAAACCACGGTAACTTTGATTTGCACAGCGTCTTCTTGACTGAGAGCAGGCTACGAGCGAAATTTTCCTAAGGATTCTGTGTGCCGGTGTGCTCCGTCGGCGTGCGCGCCACTCTCCGTGGGTCCACTGTGGTTCGGAAGGAGCGAGCAAGTTTCGAGTATATATATATATATATATTCACTGAAAAAACCATAGGTTTCAGGCACGTTATAGTTAGAAATTTGCATTTAAAAAACCTTAGAAATTCACTGAAAAAACCATAAGGTTTTAGGGACAGTTATAGTTAGTTGGACATTGCACTCGTACAAAACCCGTGAAATTCCCCCGTTATAGTTAGTTCAGGTAACTATAACTCGCGCCCCGCAATGCACTGCTGATGACGTCACATATTACATCACTCATGACATGGTCAGTGACATCACTGATGACATCACTGATGACATCTCAAATGACATCACTGATGACATCACTGATGACATCATCCAGTGACTGTGTGTTTCTGTAAAGTTTAAATATGTTTAATATATTTAGGGAAAGGCGTATTGAAGAATGAGTGGGTGTAGAAGCGCCTGAATGGATGATTTAGTAGGTGCGTGACTGAGTCTATAAGTGAGTGATTAAACGTATCTTACTGGATGCATGGGTGAGTGACTAAACTGTGTGAATGTCTGTATCCGTCTGTCTGTTGTTGTGTAAGCAACTGCATGGGTTTCTGACTAGCTAAATGAGTGTCTATATGGGTTATGGATTGGTTCTCTGAGTATCTGTATGGGTGCCTCAGTGTTTGTGTGGGTGGGGTGTGTGTGACTCTGTGCATAGATGTGTGAGTGGGTGATTCACTGGGTGCATGGTTTCAAGAGTGCGTCTGTGATGGACTGTATGGGTGGGTGAGTGTGTGTATGGGTGTGTTAGTGATTGAATGTATATCTCAGTGGTACATGTGTGAGTAACTACATATGTGAAAGGCAGTATATATGTGTGTTGGAGTATATAAATGGCTATAAGTGAGAGTGTGTGATTGTGAGAGTGGCTATATGGATGAGTGTGTGCTTGCATCAGTGATTGCATAGGAGCGTAAGAATGTGCTAGTATTTTTATGAGTAAGTGAGCTGGTGTGTATAACTGTATAGGTGAGTAAATTGGAGTGTGATTAATTATTTGCATGACTGACTAGGTGTGTGAATACCTCTATGGATGAGTTGCGTTGTGTGAGTGTTTATATAGGTGTATGAGTGCATATGATAGTCCTGTACTGAGTGACTGTAAGTATGAGTGACTGTACGGGTGAGTGAGTAGATGTGTGTGTGTAGACCTAAGAATCAGTGAGTGGGTATGTACTTATTGGTATTGGAGTGTGTATGGTTTTGAGAATGGCAGTCTGTAATTTAGAGTGGGTGTTTCAAAACTTATATTAGGGTGTGAGAAGATGCATTAAATTCTCACATGGATGATGTCATCAGTGATGTCATCAGTGATGTCATTTGAGATGTCATCAGTGATGTCATCAGTGATGTCACTGACCATGTCATGAGTGATGTAATATGTGACGTCATCAGCAGTGCATTGCGGGGCGCGAGTTATAGTTACCTGAACTAACTATAACGGGGGAATTTCACGGGTTTTGTACGAGTGCAATGTCCAACTAACTATAACTGTCCCTAAAACCTTATGGTTTTTTCAGTGAATTTCTAAGGTTTTTTAAATGCAAATTTCTAACTATAACGTGCCTGAAACCTATGGTTTTTTCAGTGAATTTCAAAGGTTTTTAAATGCTAATTTCTAACTATAACGTGTCTGAAACCTATGGTTTTTTCAGTGAATTTCAAAGGTTTTTTAAATGCTAATTCCTAACTATAACATGTCTGAAACCTACGGTTTTTTCAGTGAATTTCAAAGGTTTTGTAAATGACAATTTTTAAATGTATTAATTGTTATATTTATTTTTTTCATACTGATTTACTACATTTTTAGAAACATTTTTTTTTACATATTTTATTTTTTAAATTACATTGTAATTACATTATACATTACAAAAAATACTTTCTCAGAATGAATTACTTTAGTTTAAATACTTTGCACATAGGCAATAGACTTTTAAGTACAGTAGTTACAGTTGTTGCAATGGGCAACACATTTTCAAACACAATGCAACATTCAGCTCAATGTGAATTTCTAGTTAAATGCAATTAGTTACTTTATGGATTACTTTTCTAACCACAGGACTGGATCCTAGATTCAGTCCTGGGACATCTCCTGTAAACAGTTGAGTAAAAGCGTTTTGGTTACAGTAGTGATTTTTAAGGAATATTATTGTATTTTAAAAGTTGACACTTAGAAACTTTTTCTCATAGAATCACCAATGTTATCCTATGGAAGGAAATTCACTTAGCAGGTAAAAACTGTTATCGTTACTTTTTCTTACTCAGTGTTGGATCCTGGATCCAGCACTGGTGCATCTCCTGTAAACAGTTGAAAGAATGCGTTTAAGTCATACAGGCGATTTTTAAGGAATATTTGTAGTTTGTGAAAATCGACACTTTGAAACTTTTCAGCTGAAAACCAGACAATGGATTCCTATGGAAGAAAATATAAGTTACTGGTAAGTACGGTTAAAATTACTTTTCAGGGTCAGTGCTGGGCTAAAAGATGCAGCACTGAGGTCTCTCCTGATAACAGGTGAGTAAATCGGAATTCGTATTTCGGCTGATTTTAGAGGAATATTTTAAAGTTCCAAAACTCCACACTTAGAAGAATTTCCAAGTGAAACCAGTCAATGTTAGCCTATGGAAGGAAATTCAAGTTACTGGTAAGTACGGTTAAAATTACTTTTCAGGACCAGTACTGGGCTGAAAGATACAGCACTGAGGTCTCTCCTGATAACAGGTGAGTAAATCGGAATTTGTATTTCGGCTGATTTTAGAGGAATATTTGTATGTTTCAAAAATCAACACTTAGAAACTTTTTCAGCAAAAAGCAGACAATGATATCCTATGGAAGGAAATTCAAGTTACTGGTAAGTACGGTTAAAATTACTTTTGAGGATCAGTACTGGGCTGAAAGATGCAGCACTGAGGTCTCTCCTGATAACAGGTGAGTAAATCGGAATTCGTATTTCGGCTGATTTTAGAGGAATATTTTAAAGTTCCAAAACTCCACACTTAGAAGAATTTCCAAGTGAAACCAGTCAATGTTAGCCTATGGAAGGAAATTCAAGTTACTGGTAAGTACGGTTAAAATTACTTTTCAGGACCAGTACTGGGCTGAAAGATACAGCACTGAGGTCTCTCCTGATAACAGGTGAGTAAATCGGAATTCGTATTTCGGCTGATTTTAGAGGAATATTTGTATGTTTCAAAAATCAACACTTAGAAACTTTTTCAGCAAAAAGCAGGCAATGATATCCTATGGAAGGAAATTCAAGTTACTGGTAAGTACGGTTAAAATTACTTTTCAGGATTAGTACTGGGCTGAAAGATGCAGCACTGAGGTCTCTCCTGATAACAGGTGAGTAAATCCGAATTCGTAGTTCGGCAGATTTTAGAGGAATATTTGCACAATGGTGAAGGTAGGGGCGGGGCCTGAGGTGACATCTGTGCAAACGCGCCCCGTGGCGCGTTTTAAGTTGGGGGATTAAGTCCCCTTGAATCATGAGGGTCCCTAGGGGCCAACTAGCCCACCAGGAACCTCCAGTATGCGCCAGGGGCTGCGTTGCAGAGACGTGTAGAGAGGCCACACCCCTTTTACACCTCTCTGCAACGCAGCTCTGTGGCGCTTTCTGGATGTACCTGTTGGGCTAGTTGGCCCCAGAGACCCTCAGGATTGAAGGGGATTTAATTCCCCATCTTAAAACGCGCCACGGGGCCTGTTTGCACACATGTCACCTGAAGCCCCGCCCTCCCTTCACCACTGTGCAAACGCGCCCCGTGGCGCGTTTTAAGTTGGGGGATTAAGTCCCCTTGAATCCTGAGGGTTCCTGGGGGCCAACTAGCCCACCATGTACCTCCAAAAAGCGCCACAGAGCTGCGTTGCAGAGAGGTGTATAAAGGGCGTGGCCTCTGTACACCTCTCTGCAACGCAGCCCTAGCGCATACTGGAGGTTCCTGGTGGGCTAGTTGGCCCCAGGGACCCCAGTATTCAAGGGGAATTACTTCCCCATCTGCAAACGCGCCAGGGGCGCGTTTGCAGAGTGGTGAAGGAAGGGGCGGGGCCTGCGGCCCGATCGTTTTTTTTTTTTTCCTGAAGGGGGCTGTGTGGCCCCCTTCCTTTTCTTATTTTTGGGCCCTGGGGACCCCATCCCCCAGGGCCTTACCCCCTTTTTTTTAATTAAAATTAAACTGGAAGGGGGCCGCGTGGCCCCCTCCCCTGGCCGAAAACTGCCCCGGGGACCCCATCCCCCGGGGCATGGCCACACTAACATTCCTTTTTAAGGAGGGGGGCTGCGTGGCCCCCCTCCTCAGGCCTCCTTTTGCCCCGGGGACCCCATCCCCCGGGGCAGGCCTTTTTAATTTTTTAAAATAATTTCTGGGGAGGGGGCCGCGTGGCCCCACTCCCGAGCCACTATGGCCCCGGGGACCCCATCCCCTGGGGCCTGGCCTCTGGTTGGGGACTGTGGGGGTCCCCAAACCCCCACAGTCCCGCCGGCTCCCCGTGTCCTAAGGGAGCCGGCATTGCTTTCCACACGGGGAGCAGCTAACATGCTGCTCCCCGTGTGGAAAGCAATTGTCTTTGGATATTGGAAGCGAGAGCAGGTTTCCCTGCTCTCTCTTCCAATATCCAAAGCAGTTTGCAATGACAGGACGGGAGCCGCGAGGCTCCGTCCTGTCATTGCAAACAGCAGTGTCCCGGGGGTAGGCACCCCGGGACACTGCAGGAGCCGGCCCTGGGGGTGGCGGTCCCCAGGGCCACCACAGGCTCCAGGAGGGGGCCGCGCGGCCCCCTCCCCACATCAGCAAAGCCCCGGGGAGGTGGTGGTCCCCGGGGCTTCGGGGGTCCAAAACGGACCCCCATTTTAATTTGTTAGTGCCCCGGGGAGGTGGCGGTCCCCGGGGCGTGTGGGGGGGCTCGAGCCCCCCCCACACAGGAAAAAGTTTAAAAAAAAGAAGCCCCGGGGAGGTGGTGGTCCCCGGGGCTGCGGGAGGGCTCAGAGCCCTCCCGCACCATTTTAAAAAGAAAGCCCCGGGGGGTGGCGGTCCCCGGGGCTTGGGGGGCCCTTTGAGGCCCCCCATACATAAATTTAACCCCCCCACCATGCCCCCGGGACTTGGGCCACCCGGGGGCAAAATACAATCGAAGCGCGGGAGACCGCCCGTCGATTTTTTTTTTTTCGGCAGGATTCGCGCTCCCTGAGCGCATCCTGCCGATTTAAAAAAAAAAATGCTTTTTTCTGCCCAGGGGGTCCTTGTGGGACCCCCTGAGCAGACCTAGGGAGTCAGGGTGTTTCTACCCTGCCCCCTTTGTGCGTTTTGCGCACTTTTTTACTGCTTTCTTGTTCCTCGGTTCTACCGAGGAACAAGATGGCTGCCAACACTTCCTGGTTTGGAGTGTTGACAGCCAATTAGCAGACAGCTCGTGATCGGGAGGGTGCGCGAATCCGACGCGGCCATAGATATATATGTACTTTTACTTTTGATTTTCTCAGCAACTACTGAACGGATTTACACCATTTAACAAAAGGGTTCTTTCTGAACCAAGAACTACCTCTTTGCCAAATTTGGTGTAATTCCGTTCAGCAGTTCGGGCTGTAGCCGTGTCTAAAGTTTCCTATGGGAAATTGATTTTTGACTCTTATTTTTTAATTTCTCCGCAACTACTGAACGGATTTACACCATTTAACAAAAAGGGTTCTTTCTGAACCAAGAACTACCTCTTTGCCAAATTTGGTGTAATTCCGTTCAGCAGTTCGAGCTGTAACCGTGTCTAAAGTTTCCTATGGGAAAATGAATGGGGAAAACACGTTTTGGGACCCCCCTTTTTCTCGGCCCCCGCTTGACGAATCACCCTGAGACTTTCAGGGTAGGAGCGGACCGGAGCGGGCCATAAAGTTTGAAAATTTCGCGAAGATTCGTCAACCGACGCAAGAGTTATTTCAAATAGAATGTCGCGGATTTCCTATGGAAAATAGGTCCTAACTATAACTATCTACTGGCGACCGCCAGTAGATATATATATATATATATATATATATATATATATATATATATATATATATATATATATATATATATATATAATATATATATATATATTCACTGAAAAACCATAGGTTTCAGGCACGTTATAGTTAGAAGTGCAGTGCATTGCGGGCGTGAGTTATAGTTAGCTGAACTAACTATAGCAGTGGAATTTCTATGGTTTTGTACGAGTGAAATGTCCAGCTAACTATAATGTCCCTGAAACCTATGGTTTTTCAGTGAATTTCAAAGGTTTTTAAATGCTAATTTCTAACTATAACGTCCCTGAAACCTATGTTTTTTCCAGTGAATTTCTAAGGTTTTTTAAATGCTAATTTCTAACTATAATGCTCATTAAAATTATGGTTTTTCCAGTGATTTTAAATTATCATTCCATTCTCAACCTAGTGAAAACAGACAATATCGCCAGTTTTCCAGCAATAGCTTCCGCAAAACAATTCGCCACAAATGAGAGCGACAACTAACGCTAATAATATGCAGAGTAGGCGTTCGCGTGCAAAAATAATACGAAAACACCATTTCCCGATATTTTCAACGAGCAGCCAAATCTGAGGTGCGATCCAAAAACAGGCAATAAGCTGCGTTAGCAGTAGGAATTTAACATCTGCTTTTTACTGGTGTAAAGCAGGACGACTACCTACAGTGTGAAAGGGAGCCCAGCCCAGAACCACATCTGAAGACCAGCACATGTCATAGAGCTACTGACCATGCAGCTCCGACACCCAAGAAGGCCACAACACCCACTGCCATCACCCTCAGGACC
Source organism: Calotriton arnoldi (assembly GCA_963921515.1). NCBI lineage: Eukaryota > Metazoa > Chordata > Amphibia > Caudata > Salamandridae > Calotriton > Calotriton arnoldi. The sequence continues at coordinate 1,392,229 of CAWUFW010004833.1, read as the reverse complement.
TCCCCCGGACCACCCCCTCCCTACTACCACCGAGGCAGCGCAGAACAGGACAGCGGACCTTCCAAAAACAGCATGGTCCCTCAGCCACACAATAGCTGAATCTTGGGAGATGTGGCAACCAAGTATGTGTGAAGGACGCAAGTCACCCATCAATAAAAATGCACACAATACCAAGTGTAGTGGTGATGTGGTGGACAGATCTCACTATGCAGAGCACAAACTTCTCCATGTGGACATATACTGCTGGTGCTTGTAGTGTTGTGGACAATAGACGCAACCATGTTACCTCAGGCAGTGGGGAAGATCTCGGTCATGTAGCTGTGTTGTCCCCCCCTGGAAGCGGAAGCAGAGTGGGCTGGTCCAACGTACGCCACTCCAGCATAGGAGTATGAATAAATAGGCTGGGGCTCTGGGCATGGTTCACTTGTGGGAAGGCCAAAGCGTCTGCCAGGGCGGCAGCCCTCACCCTGCCACGAGGCCTACGCCGTGACCGCCGGCCTCCTCGACACAGGGCCCCTGCGAACCCAGCAGCTGAGCACCACAGACTTATGTCTGTACAGACTACTGCCTTCGATCTACACTGTGGACAGCAGGGCTCACAATTCAGATCGAGTCGCGATTGCAGATGACGCAGTCCAGTAGGCAAGAGACATTGATCCCAGTGCGGCCCGCCCGGACCACGCATCATCGCAGACTGCGCACACACTGAGTGCTTCAGGTGGCACTAACTCAGTGCACCACAAATCAACGCCATGTGGACTTATTAAGACAGAATTAATTAGGCAAAAGACATTGCTACCAGTGCGGCCCGCCTGGACCACGCATCATCGCAGGCTCCACACACGCTGGTTGCTTCAGGTGACACTAACTGTACAGCTCAACTCAGCGCCACGTGGCTGTGGGCCCTTGCTGACCGCTGCCTCCGGCCTACACTGCGGTCATCAGGGCTCACATTTTAAAATTGACTCTTGATTCATTAATTGCAGAGTCCAGTAGGCAACTAAGTATTACGTCCTAAAACCTACATAATAACCTTTTAGTATCCTTGCTTCAAGAACTTGTTTTATATCAGTTATAGCTTTAGTACAATGACCAAATTCATCTTGCAAGTCCAAGAGAACACTGAATGGCAGTCTACACTGCGGACAGCAGAGCTCTCAATTTGAATTCAGTCTTGATTTATTAATTGCAGACAGAATTGTACTCTATGTCCTCGAATTTTGTCAAGAGGAAGTGACAAAAAGCATTCCTTGATGTCTGTGCAGACTACTGCCTTCGATCTACACTGCGGTCAGCAGGGCTCACAGTTCAGATAGAGTCGAGATGGCAGATGACGCAGTCCAGTAGGCAAGACACATTGCATCATCGCTGGCTGCGCACATGCTGAGCGCCACACCTACCACTAACTCTATGCAGCTCAAGTCAACGCCACGTGGCTGTGGACTCTTCCTGACCACTGCCTCTGGCCTACACTGCGGTCAGGAGGGCTCACAATTCAGATCGAGTCGCGATTGCAGATGACGCAGTCCAGTAGGCAACAGACATTGCATGATCGCTGACTGCGCACACGCTGAGCGCCACACCTACCACTAACTGTATGCAGCTCAAGTCAACACCACGTGGCTGTAGGCCCTTCCTGACCGCTGCCTCCGGCCTACACTGTGCTCAGCAAGGCTCACAGTTCAAATTCAGTCTTCATTCATTAATTTCCAGAGTCAGTAGGCACCAAACTATAACTTCCCTGAAACCTACATATTTCGACAGTGTATTCCATAAATGTTTCATCTTTTGTTCCATACACCTACACTGCGGTTAGCAGAGCTCACAATTTAAATTGAGACATGATTTATTTATTGCAGAGAGAATTGTACTCTATGTCCTCGAATTTTGTAAACAGGAAGTGACTAAAAGCATTCTTCGATGTCTGTGCTGACTACTGCCTTCGATCTACACTGCGGATAGCAGGACTCACAATTCACATCGAGTCGCGATTGCAGATGACTCAGTCCAGTAGGCAACAGACATTGGTCCCAGTGCGGCTCGCCCGCACCACGCATCATCGGTGGCTGCGCACACGCTGAATGCTTCTGATGCCCCTATCTCAGTGCAGCACAACTCATGGACCCTTTATGATACAATGTTTTGTGTATAATTTCACATCTGCTGCCCCTACCTCAGTGTACCACAAGTCATGGACCCTTTACGATACAATCTTGTGTGTATTATTTCACATCTGTTGCCCCTACCTTAGTGCAGCACAAATCATTGACCCTTTATGATTGAATCTGTGTGTCTGATCCAATGATTACTGTTGTACTTGTTGCCAGCACCAACCATTCCCGGAGGGCTGGCTTACACTCACCCCACACGCATCCAGCACAGACGTCACTGGACATGTGACCCTGGTAATAAAAATGAGTCGAGCGCACGTGCCCGTACCCAGTTCCACTATCTATCTGTGTCCGTGTTTTCATTATGTATGCAAGATGCCGCCCCTGGGCCCTACCACATTACATTGTGCTGTGGACAGCGTATGCAACCATGTTACCTCTGGCAGTGGGGAAAACTTTGGTTATGTAACTTTCTCTCGGTCATTGTACAAGTACGTACGTAGAGACTGCATCATTAGAGCACTGCAAGGAGAGTGTATAGTGAATTTATAAGTGCTTGGGGATTGGCGGAGTAATTGTATAAGTACATATGTTGGCGCAGCCTAACCCCGAACACAAGCTTGGCTCTAATTGGCTGCCCTCCATGTGCCAAAAACTGAAACTTGAACTTTGCATGGCCCTGTATTGCTACAGCTGCAACACTCCACTGAATGTGCAATAAACAGTCATATCCACACAGATGTGTCATGTCCACCATCTTTCATGTGTGGAACTATGGATGAATGTAGGGTCAGTGTTTCCCCGTACCTTCCATGTTGGCCATGTTGTGGGACTTGGCTCAAAGAGTGACACATTGGCGCTTGCGACCCGGGTGACGTCAGCACTACAACAGGGACACCTGCATCAGTTGATTCCTCATACAGCCCAGGACGGCGCCTCGCCCATAGCTCCGGAGTCATTCTTCACAGCCTCATGCAGGACTGGCATACGCCAGGCCAGCCCACTCCGCTTACGCTTACAGGGAAGGACAACAACGCTACATGGCCCAGATTTTCATTGCAGTGATCTGCTGGTCACACCCTAGTTGTCAGTACGCCACAGCCACTCCCTCACGGCTAATATACACCCACACCACACCCATCCAGCACAGGCATCACAGGACACATGACCCTGCCAATAAAAAAGACCGGGCACACGTGCTCGACGCCATTTCAGAGTTGCTCGCACCGGATACACGGCGGCCGGGACGGGCACACCGGCACGGGACAGTGACTTTCGGTCCACTGAGGTATGGGTACCGTAACTGCTGAGTGGGTGTGCAGCCTGCGGTGATGGCCCGTCCCGGCGGTCTGGACAGCTCAGGTTTTGTGTGCCCTGCTGGACCGCAGTGTAGGCCTGAGCCATCAGACAGCGCAGGCCTACCGCCACATGGCGTCGCCTCGTTGGTCACAGAGCTAGTGGCACCGCAAGGGCTGAGCGGGTGTGCAGCCTACGATGAAAAGTCCGGTGCACTGGTATGTCCTCTGCCATGGCGAAATCAAGACCCAGCACCAAATGTGAGACCTGGTGGCCTGCGGAGCGGGGCTGCATGATATGCAGGGTGCCATGTCCGCGGGCCCCGGGCTTGGGGCTTGCAGCGGCACGTGGTAGGCCCTCTTTTCTACACACAGGTTGCGAAAGGTGAGCAGAGAGGCTTGTTAGCGCAGCAGCGGGCAGTCACCTCCGGGCAGTGGGAGTGGATGAGGTGCAGCAGCCTGGGTGCGCAGCGGCGGACAGTCACCTCCGGGCAGTGGGAGTGGATGGGGTGCAGCAGCCTGGGTGCGCAGCAGCGGGCAGACACCTCTGGGCAGTGGAAGTGGATGGGGTGCAGCAGCCTGGGTGCGCAGCGGCGAGCAGGCACCTCTGGGCAGTGGAAGTGGATGGGGTGCAGCAGCCTGGATGCACAAAGGCGGGACAGAGAATTAGGCGTGTGCAGTTGTATGTACTCTGCCATTACTGATTCCATACTACGTTTCAGATGAGTAAGCTTGAGGGCTCCACTATGTCCCTGCACGTGGTTGGAGACACACCGGTGATGGAAAGGTGAGCTGTGAGGGTTTTGTCCACAGTGTGAGCACTCACTGTCCCTCTCCATCTCTTCCTTTCTCTCCCTCACACTCTTCCTCTCTCTCTCACTCTATCTCTTCCTCTCTCTCACACTGTTTTTTTCTTTCTCTCTCTCTACCTCTCTCTCTCTTTCTCTCTCTCTCACTCTTCCTCTGTTTTTCTCTTCCTCTTTCTCACACTGTTTCTCTCTTTCTCTCTCTCTTCCTCTCTCTCACTGTTTCTCTCTCTCTTCCTCTCTCTCTCACTCTTTCTCTCTGTCTACCGCTCACTCTTTCTTTCTTTCTTTCTCTCTCCCTTCCTCTCTCTCACTCTTTCTCTCTCTCTCTCCTTTGATGGACGCATGACGCACAATCTTATCTTGCTTTTTGTCTAGCAGGCTGTGAATCACAGATTGACGACCCCCCCCGACCTGGACCTCCCGCCACGAGGCGATGACTTCAGCTCCACTGAGTTAGTGCCACCAGAGCTGAGTGCGTGTGCAGCCTGCGATGATGCGTGGCCATCCTGCAATCAACACCGACTTTGAATTGTGAGCTCGGCTTGACCGCGTGTACGCAATGCCTGAGGAGGTTGCTTCGGCATGTGGTGGACCCTCTTTGACACACGCCGGTGACGGAAGGTGAGCAGAGAGGCTTGTTTCCGGAGCAGCGAGCAGTCACGTCTGGGCGGTGGGAGTGGATAGTGTGCAGCACCCTGGGTGCACAAGAGCGGGCAGACACCTCCAAGCAGTGGGAGTGGATGGGGTGCAGCAGCCTGGGTGCACAGGAGTGGGCAGACACCTCTAGGCAGTGGGAGTGGATGGGATGCAGTAGTCTGGGTGCGCAGGAACGGGCAGTCACCTCCGGGCAGTGGGACTGGATGGGGTGCACCAGCCTGGGTGCACAGCAGCGGGCAGACACCTCTGGGCAGTGGGAGTGGATGGGATACAGCAGCCTGGGTGCGCAGAGGCCGGCAGACACCTCAGGGCGGCGGGAGTCGATGGGGTGCAGCAGCCTGGGTGCGCAGGGGCGAAACAGAGAATTAGGCGTGGGCAGTTGTATGTACTCTGCCATAACTGATTCTATACTATGTTTCAGATGACTAAACTTGAAGACTGCACTATGTCCCAGCACGTGGTTGGAGACACACCAGTGGCAGAAAGGTGAGCTGTGAGGATTTTCTCCACAGTGTCAACACTCACTCTCCCTCTCCATCTCTTCCTTTCTGTCACTCACACTCTTTCTCTCTCTCTCACTCTCTATCTCTTCCTTTCTCTCTCTCACACTCCTTCTCTCTTTCTATGTCTCTTCCTCTCTCTCTCATTCTTTCTTTCTCTCTCTCTTCCTCTCTGTCTCACTCTTTCTCTCTCTCTCTACCTCTCTCTCACACTGTTTCTCTCTTTCTCTCTCTCTTCCTTGTATCTCACTCTTTCTCTCTCTCTTCCTCTCTCTCTTTCTCTCTTTCTCTGTCTTCCTCTCTGTCTCACTCTTTCTTTCTCTCTCTCTTCCTCTCTTTCACTCTTTCTCTCTTTCTCTCTCTCTCTCTCCTTTCATGGACGCATGACGCACAATCTTATCTTTCTTTTTGTCTTGCAGGCTGTGATTCACAAATTGTTGAGGGATGACACTCCATACCTGTACCTACTTTTATTTTGTTGTTTTGTTTAAATAAAATGTTTTATATGTAAATCCATAGATGACTGAGATTCTTATTTGTCCAACCTCACATGCATCTTCTTTACTATAATTGTGCGACATCAGCCAATTTGTTACATTCCAGATTTCCTAAGGTTGCTGACACATTTGTTTGTGTGGGGGGGGGTGAGGGGGGATGGCGGACAAGGGGCTGGTGGCGGGGGGTGTCAGAGCAGTGTTGGGTGTCCGAGCTGCAAGATCGTTGGCTCCATTGCATCTGTTGTCATTCATGTGTGACTCTGGGCTGGGCTCCCTTTCATATTGCAGGTTGTAGTCCGACTTTACACCAGCTCAGAGCAGGTGTAAACTTTCTGCTACTAACGCACCTTATCGCCTGTTTTGTACTCTCTTCGACGATCTTGCTGGTGGTTGAGACACTTGCGAAGTGATGTGTTCGCTGCTTTTTTGCACGGGAACGCCTACTCTACATCTCATTAGCAATTTTTGCCGGAGTCATCCGTGACGAGCTTTTTGAGGCTGCTATCGCTGGTAAACTGGTGATATGGGCTTTTTGCTCCAGCTTGTGAATGGTGCGTTAAATTTATCACCATTTTGGTTGCGATAAAGTGCCGTTACCTCGGCGATATGTCCTTGAGAATATACCCCTCGGTGTTTGAAAGACTTAAGAAGTACTCGAGTGCCGCGCTGAGAGCCGCGCACCCATCGCTTTCACAAGTTTGCTATGACAGGGCGGGAGAGAGCGAGGGAGAGAGACGGAGTGAGATAGCACAAGCAGCGCAAGGCCGCACGGGCGCCTGGCTCCACATGCCAACATGTGTGTGTGCATCACCATCCGTGCACAGGCAATTCCCCCACAATGCAGCCCACACACATAGCAATCACAGAACATCAGCAATGAAGGCAATGTGGTACAAAACTCCCCTCATACGGGTTCTGTGTCCGGTGTGTGTGGCGGGGTGATGGCTGCATGGCTGTGTGCCCCAGACACATCAGACTGCGTAGGTGATGGGGCTGCATCAGATGTCGTCCAGCACCTATGCAAAAACAATGTCTGGCTCACAGAGGCGGAGCCTGCCAAAGGGATACACCCCCGTTGCACATGCGACAGTCAGTTCTTCCCTGTGTTGGGACGAGGCTCATTGTGGCACACGAGTGGACAATCTTTACAACACACCTCACAGTTAGACACCAGTGGAGTGGCATAGGCTTTATTGGCATGTGCGTGTGAGTACGGACGAGGCAACGGCCACAACAGGCACGGACATGCTTAAGACACTTACACACAGCATGGGTACATGTCGAGGGGCAGATGATGTTGGGGCTGAAATGGACAAGATTTATCACATATGGCAACGCTCACAGCCCACCTTACCTTGCTCCCCAACAACTTAGATTTCCTAGGAACACCCAAATGCCAAGCCTCGCAGTACCACACCAGCCTTGACTGATATTGAAATCTACCTCTCAGTGTAAAAAATGAGACCACAAAGTGTGCACATAACATTTCTTCTTTTTTGTGTGGAGGATATGCCACAGCTCTGAGCAATGATTTGAATGTGTGTACAACGTTGTGGGACATGGGTTGCTGTTTTCATGAGTGTCAAGCCCGTCCCATGCGGGGGTACCACAGGCAGGGGCTTCTATGTGTGGGCTGTGGATAAGTCAGATGGTTTATTTGGCGTCTGCACAGTGCTCCGTGTGAGGGGTCACGACTCACTGTACGTGGGGTCTGCATGGTGCTCTGCCTCCGGGGTGCGGCAATTGTCTGCTCTGCCGACAGTGATCCGGTGTGAGGGTCCGACAGGTTCACATGTCGTGCTACATCGCCATGTGTGTGCTCTCACCGAGCAGTGTGTCCGAATTGGCAAAGTTCCCAAACGACGCTGTGTTGCTCGGACCATGGACCTGCGTCGCCTTGGACAGGTGTGTGTGCACACGCGTTATTCCATGCACATACATCCAGAGCTCCACCGAAGGGAGACGTGTCCTCTGTTTTGGTGGGATATGTGAGCAATCCCCACTGTGCAACAAGTTGTTGGGCCATGTGCTGTGGGTGGCAATAGGATGTGGCTGCAGGTACATAGTTACTTGTCCATGAATGCCCGTGCAGCTTCATGTGCAATGTGTTCCAATAGTACGTCGTTGTCGTGTTCAAGGAACACCAGGGTGAGCCAATCCATTAGGTGGTCCGGGCAGGTGTGCTCAGCCCACGCCGTCTCACCGATCCGCAACACAGCCCAACAGGGGAGCGCCTCGATGTGGTCACTGCACATGTGAAATTGTACCATCTCCCATGCACAACTACCAATACATACGCAGTATGTCAAGGCATCCCATGCACGGCTGTCTCGGTTACACTCCTGTTCGTTATCCAACAGGGGGCGCAAACACAAGTCATAGTCCAATTCATCAACAGTTGTGTTGGATAGGCAGACATCCATGGGACACTCGAATGTGCATGTTCGGCAGTGGAACCAGGGCTGGATGCAGGTGACGTGGGCAATGCGGAAGCTGAGCCTGTAACTGATCCACATTCCATCTCTGTTAAGTTAATAACACATGAATTTTCTACTGTCACCCCTTCTCCACTATTTCCAGACTGAGCATAATTTCCAAATGTGCCACATTCTGTTTATCTCACTGAATAGATATACAAATGGAAATTAACGCTACATCGAATTTTCAAAACCATACAGGGCCATATTCACAAGAATGGCGATAACATTATCGCCGCTTTAGCGGCAGGAAACTGCCGCTAAAGCGGCGATAATGTTATCGCTGGTCTTGAGAATATAGTCCACAATCTTTACAGATGACAACTTACACTTTTTCTTTGTGAAAAACTCCTAAACATATATAAAGTACTTATTTAACAACTAGTTACACATTATGCATATTATAGAACTAATAAAACACCAGACTTTACTAACACTATGTTATTTAGAAATAAAAAATACTTTCAAAGTTAAAAATATCGTCTCAAATACTTAACCACTACTACAAAACACATAACACACCTTCTTAATTTCTAATTTACCTTCCTAGTTGGTATGCAGATTTCAAATGTCACAAACGCATGCAATTCTTTTCTTGTCACACAGTACATGTAATGCACCGCTTTCATCAAGAATGGAACCAGTAATGGCACAATTTCCCTGTTGCTCCACACATAAATCCATGTAAAGAACAAATCAGAATAGTTCCTTATTTTTTTAGATTGCAAAACCTCTCTTTATTGGTTATTTTTGAACATTCCATATAAACAGTTTTTTAAGGACACATACAGGTGAAAAGTTCAAGGTATTGTATCAACACTTTCTAGAACATTCTACGACACGTGCAGGTTAAAAGTTCATCATTTTTTAAACCTACCGATATTTTTTTTGCAACATTTTCTCCAACATTTAACGGCACGTGGAGGTCAAAAGTTCACCATTCTTTCAAGTTTGAACTGCACCTTCCAAATACAATTAGCAGGTGTTGTTGAGCTGAGCAAATTTCATCCTATAATATGTACTCCACGTATAAACTGCTTTTTATTAACCAATCACAAAGATGCTTTTCATCAAAACTAATATACACCCTACTTTTTAGGACACAATACATTTCAGCTCCTAATCAGTTAACGTTTTGTATGTAAAAAAAAAGTAGTTCCCCATGTTTAAACATATCTCTTATTCTACGAACGGACTGCATGAGCTACAGACATTTATCCTTATCTCCTAGCCATACCTTCAAAATGCTAGTGTGGATTGTAGGACATAGCTATGTTTTCTGGTGCAAGAGGTATGCAGAACAGAGACGTATTAACTTAGACCTAGGTTTACAAAATGTGGACATTAAATGGTTTGCACAGAGAGGATTGGAGTGGCACCAATTGCTCCCTTTGGTTAAAACCTGTTTGCATTTCCAACACCCTGATCTCATGATTGTGTACTGTGGTGGTGACGACCTAGGCACATTGACTGGGGTAGGTTTGGAAATTCTTGTGAAGGACACCTTTGGACAATTGATGTTACTTTTGCCTCAAACTGTCTTTGTATATTCCAATATATGCCAAAGACAGAAGTGGAAATGGTCAAACCAATTTTGTCATAAGATTGAAAAATCTAGGAAGAATGTCAACAAAGCTGTGTCTGCATACCTCAGAGACCATAGTGGAGAGGTGTGGTGCAGCGGCCAGGGCAGCTGACTTCGGAGCACAGGGTTCACGGTTCGATCCCCGGCTCCGGCGGCAGCTTAGCCCAGCACCATGTGACTCTGGGCAATAGCTCACTTAATTTCCACAACGGCCCCCAGCGCCTTGAGACCCGTAAGGGTGAGTAGCTGCGCTATATAAAAACGGACTTTTACATAGAATGGGGTCGATTTACAACAACATACGTTTTGATATGGCTGATATCTACAGAAGTGATGGAGTACACTTCACAGATGAGGGAAACCGAGTTTTCCTGATTAACCTGAAGCTGTGCATTCGCACTTACATGTAGCTCCAACTAATAAACACAAGGGCTCTTTTTAGAGCCGCCTTATATTCCCAATTTTGGCTCGCAGAGTGTCAGCTGCGGTTCGGCTAGCAGAGGGACACCTGCGGGCCGTCGGGCAGGCTCGCAGAGGAAGAGCTGCGGCCCGTGGGCTCAGCTCGCAGAGGGAGACCTACGAGCTGTTGGCTCGCAAAAGCACAGCACCGTACTGGCTCACAGAGGGAGAGCTGTGGCCTGACTCGCAGAGGGAGACCAACGGGCCAACAGGCCTGCTAGAAGACACACAGCTATCAGTTAACGGGCTGGCTCGCAGAGATACAGCTGCAAGCCCTCTGAGCTGCAACCCAATGGGCTAAATCGCAGAGGGAGAGTAACGGGCCGACGGGCCTGCTAGCACAGACACAGCTATGAGCTAATGAGGTGGCTCACAGAGGTAGAGCTGCGGGCCCGACGGCTCGCAGACACAGAGCTGCGAGCCGACGGACTGGCTTCTAAAGGCATAGCCGCGAGCTGATGATGTGGGGAGAGGGAGCGTAAAAGGAGCATCTCGCACAGACAGACCTGCGGGATATTTTCAGTATTGCCTCGCAGATGTAGAATTACGGATCCGATGCCTTTTAGAGGGAGAGATGCGAGCTGACGGACTAAATCACAAAATGGCTCACAGCTCGCAGTCGCAGAGCTGCGAGCCAACGGACTGGGCATAGCCGCGAGCTGGTGATGTGGGGAGAGGGACCGTGAAAGGGGTATCTCGCACAGACAGAGCTGCGGTATATTTTTAGTGTTGCCTCGCAGAGGTAGAACTATGGACCTGATGCCTTGTAGAGGGAGGGTTGTGAGCTGACGGACTGAATCACAAAATGGCTGCCAACACTTCCTAGTTTCAACAGTTCGCAGCCAATGAGCCGCAAGCTCGTGCTCGTAACGCTTCAGCCAATCAGATGTCAGAATTCTTAAATATCGATATCTGGAAAATTTGATATTTCTCTAAAACTACTGAACGGATTTACCCGATTATACAAAAATCGTGCTTTCTGGACCAAGACCTTTCTCTGTGCCAAATTTGGCGTAATTCCGTTCAGCAGTTTGACCTGTAGCCTTGTCTAAAGTTTTCTATGGAAATTGCATGGATAAAACACGTTTTGGGACCCCCCTTTTTCTTAGCCCCCCTTGACAAATCCCCCAAACGTTTAGGATAGGAGCTGTCCTGAAAAGAGGAACTTTTTGGAAAATTTCGTAAAGATTCGTCAAATGACGCCAAAGTTATAAGCACATCAAAAAATGCTTTTCCTATGGAACTGTGGTCCTAACTATAACTACCTACTGGCGACCGCCAGTAGGTAATATATATATATATGCAGCCCCCCTCCCCAGTGCTCCACATGTAAAGAAATTGGTGCCAGGGCTATTGTCAGAAGGCCATTGCAAATTGCACCACACAATGCTCCTGCTATGCTGCCAATGATAGTAACATGACAATTCTGACTATTTCAGGCCCCCAAAGCTATAAGAATGGCTTGGGCAGCAGGTAATAGATGTTTTAATGTATACCAAATTAATAATTGACTGTTGTTGTTGTTATCTATGAATTAGCGAGACAGCGCCACCTTGTGGCAGACTGCAACAAGCGCTGGTGTTGATAATTAGGTACCAGTGCCGAGCACCAGAAATCACAGCTCAAATTAAGCACTGCCCCTCCCCAATTAAGTAACTTAGTAATTAACCAGTAGAAAGTACTCCACTTGGGTAGATATTCTGTGTGAAACTGTGGACTCTTTCTGGATAAAAGGGCAGGTGCAGTATCTTTGTGGCCTAGTCACTAACATAGCTACTGACACGCCCAAACAGACATTTAGATACCCACTCACACACTCAGACACTCACATACCCACTCACACACCCACTCAGACACTGATACACCTACTCACAGACCCACTCAGACACTCACACACCCACAGATGCACTCAGACACTCACTCAGACCATCATGCAGCCACTCACAGACTCATTCAGACACGCATGCTCCCACTCACAGATCCACTCAGATACAAACACTCACCTACAGACCCACTCAGACACATATGCACCTGCTCACAGGCCCATACAGCCACTCACACAGCCACTCACAGACCCACTGAGACACTAACGCACCCACTCATAGACCCACTGAGACAAGCATGCACTCATTAACAGACTGACTCATATATTCATTGTGCCACTTGCAAACCTACTCAGACACTCACACCCACTCACAGACCCACTGTGGTACTCACTCAGACACCCATGCACCCACTCACAGACCCACTTAGACACTCACACACCCACTCACATTCCCAGTGAAACATGTATGCAGCCACTTCCAGACACATACAAACACTCACAAACCTATTCACACACCCATTGAGACACTCATACACTCCCTCACATACCCACTGAGACACTCATGCACTCACACACTCACTGTCAAAGGTTGCAGGTTACAGTTAGGAAATAGCATTTTAAAAACCTTAGAAATTCACTTAACAAACCAAAGGTTATAGGGTCATTATAGTTAGGAAACAATATTTAAAAAAAACTTTCAAAATTCACAACAAAAAGAAAGGTTACAGGGACTATATAGTTAGGAAATAGATTTTAAAAAACCTTGGAAAGTTAATGAACAATACAAAGGTTGCAGAGAGGTTGTAGTTAGAATCACATTTCACTCATACAAAACCAGTGAAATTCAGCAGTTATACTTAGCTCAGTTAACTATAACTTATACCTCCACAATACACTGCTTATGACCTCACATATTACATCATACAGGACATGGTCTGTGACATCACTGATGACATCTCAAATGATATCACTGATGACATCATGCACAGAAGCACTCACACATCCTCTCATACACCCACTCACACACCCACATAACCACTCACATGGCCATTCAGAGACCCATACAAGTACACACACAACCACTCACTTATCCATAGAGCCACTCACACTCTCACTCACTCATATAGCCACTAATACAATCACTCACTCACAGCTACTCATACAACCAGTCACATACCCATACAGCCACTCACAGAGCCACACGCTTACCCATACAGCTACTCACACACCCACTTATTTACCTATACAGCCACTCACAAACCCACTTACTCACACATACAGCTTCTCAGCACAGCCATTCACTCATCCATACAAGCACTCTCACATCCACTCACTCACTCATACATTCATTCACACAGACACATACTCTACAATACAGCCACTCACACACCAACTCACTTAACCAAATATCCACTCAAACAGCCACTCACTAACCCATATAACCACTTACAGAGCTTGTCACTCACTCAAACAGCCATTCAGTAAACCACTCACTCACCCCTAGAGTCACTGACACAGCCACTCACTCATCAGTACTGCCACTCACACAGCCACTCAATTTACTGCTGCACTCACCCCTAGATTTCATCCCCAAGAGCAGTGTGCCAGTAGATGCGTTTGCAGAGTAGTTGAGAAAGGATGCGGGGCCTCCAATGAGGTCTGAGCGTTCCCGCTCTTGGGGACTTACTTGTGGCAACAATAGGGGTGTTTGGCCCCCACCAACCCTCAGCAGCCAAGGGGATTTCATCTCCTAACCAGTAGTGCACCAGGAGGGCGTTTACAGAGTCATTGAGCGGGGGAAAGGGCCTCCGATGAGGACTGATTAATCCCACGGTGGGGGTCTTACTTGTGGCAACTATTAGGGTTCTTGGCCACCCCAACTACCCTCAGCAGTCAAGAGGACTTCATCCCCCAACCAGTAGTGTGCCAGGAGGCATGTTTGTGGAGTGGTTGAGAAAGGGGCGGAGTCTCACTGTGGGGGACTTACTTGTAGCAACAATAGTGGTTCTTGGCCCCAAATGACCCTCAGCAGCCAAGGGGACTTCATCTACCAACCAGTAGTGCTCCAGGAGGTGCCTTTGCAGAATGGTTGAGAAAGAGTGCAGGGCCTCCAACAAGATCAGAGCAGTCCCACTGTGGGGGACTTACTTGTGGCAACAATAGTGGTTCTTGGCCCCAAATGATCCTCAGTAGCCAAGGGGACTTCATCCCCAAACCAGAAGTGCACCAGGAGGTGCATTTGCAGAGTGGTTGGGAAAGGGTGCAGGGCCTCTGATGAGGTTGAGCAATCCCACTGTGAGGGACTTACTTGTGGCAACAATAGGGGTTCTCAGCACCCAACGACCCTCAGCAGCCAAGATGACTCTATCCCCCAACCTGTAGTGCACCAGGAGGCCCCTTCACAGAGGTTGTAGTTAGGAATCACATTTCACACATACAAAACCAGTGAAATTCAGCAGTTATACTTAGCTCAGTTAACTATAACTTATACCTCCACAATACACTGCTTATGACCTCACATATTACATCATACAGGACATGGTCTGTGACATCACTGATGACATCTCAAATGATATCACTGATGACATCATGCACAGAAGCACTCACACATCCTCTCATACACCCACTCACACACCCACATAACCACTCACATAGCCATTCAGAGACCCATACAAGTACACACACAACCACTCACTTATCCATAGAGCCACTCACACTCTCACTCACTCATATAGCCACTAATACAATCACTCACTCACAGCTACTCATACAACCAGTCACATACCCATACAGCCACTCACAGAGCCACACGCTTACCCATACAGCTACTCACACACCCACTTATTTACCTATACAGCCACTCACAAACCCACTTACTCACACATACAGCTTCTCAGCACAGCCATTCACTCATCCATACAAGCACTCTCACATCCACTCACTCACTCATACATTCATTCACACAGACACATACTCTACAATACAGCCACTCACACACCAACTCACTTAACCAAATATCCACTCAAACAGCCACTCACTAACCCATATAACCACTTACAGAGCTAGTCACTCACTCAAACAGCCATTCAGTAAACCACTCACTCACCCCTAGAGTCACTGACACAGCCACTCACTCATCAGTACTGCCACTCACACAGCCACTCAATTTACTGCTGCACTCACCCCTAGATTTCATCCCCAAGAGCAGTGTGCCAGTAGATGCGTTTGCAGAGTAGTTGAGAAAGGATGCGGGGCCTCCAATGAGGTCTGAGCGTTCCCGCTCTTGGGGACTTACTTGTGGCAACAATAGGGGTGTTTGGCCCCCACCAACCCTCAGCAGCCAAGGGGATTTCATCTCCTAAGCAGTAGTGCACCAGGAGGGCATTTACAGAGTCATTGAGAAGGGGGAAAGGGCCTCCGATGAGGACTGATTAATCCCACGGTGGGGGTCTTACTTGTGGCAACTATTAGGGTTCTTGGCCACCCCAACTACCCTCAGCAGTCAAGAGGACTTCATCCCCCAACCAGTAGTGTGCCAGGAGGCATGTTTGTGGAGTGGTTGAGAAAGGGGGCGGAGTCTCACTGTGGGGGACTTACTTGTAGCAACAATAGTGGTTCTTGGCCCCAAATGACCCTCAGCAGCCAAGGGGACTTCATCTACCAACCAGTAGTGCTCCAGGAGGTGCCTTTGCAGAATGGTTGAGAAAGAGTGCAGGGCCTCCAACAAGATCAGAGCAGTCCCACTGTGGGGGACTTACTTGTGGCAACAATAGTGGTTCTTGGCCCCAAATGATCCTCAGTAGCCAAGGGGACTTCATCCCCAAACCAGAAGTGCACCAGGAGGTGCATTTGCAGAGTGGTTGGGAAAGGGTGCAGGGCCTCTGATGAGGTTGAGCAATCCCACTGTGAGGGACTTACTTGTGGCAACAATAGGGGTTCTCAGCACCCAACGACCCTCAGCAGCCAAGATGACTCTATCCCCCAACCTGTAGTGCACCAGGAGGCCCCTTCACAGAGGTTGTAGTTAGAATCACATTTCACACATACAAAACCAGTGAAATTCAGCAGTTATACTTAGCTCAGTTAACTATAACTTATACCTCCACAATACACTGCTTATGACCTCACATATTACATCATACAGGACATGGTCTGTGACATCACTGATGACATCTCAAATGATATCACTGATGACATCATGCACAGAAGCACTCACACATCCTCTCATACACCCACTCACACACCCACATAACCACTCACATAGCCATTCAGAGACCCATACAAGTACACACACAACCACTCACTTATCCATAGAGCCACTCACACTCTCACTCACTCATATAGCCACTAATACAATCACTCACTCACAGCTACTCATACAACCAGTCACATACCCATACAGCCACTCACAGAGCCACACGCTTACCCATACAGCTACTCACACACCCACTTATTTACCTATACAGCCACTCACAAACCCACTTACTCACACATACAGCTTCTCAGCACAGCCATTCACTCATCCATACAAGCACTCTCACATCCACTCACTCACTCATACATTCATTCACACAGACACATACTCTACAATACAGCCACTCACACACCAACTCACTTAACCAAATATCCACTCAAACAGCCACTCACTAACCCATATAACCACTTACAGAGCTAGTCACTCACTCAAACAGCCATTCAGTAAACCACTCACTCACCCCTAGAGTCACTGACACAGCCACTCACTCATCAGTACTGCCACTCACACAGCCACTCAATTTACTGCTGCACTCACCCCTAGATTTCATCCCCAAGAGCAGTGTGCCAGTAGATGCGTTTGCAGAGTAGTTGAGAAAGGATGCGGGGCCTCCATTGAGGTCTGAGCGTTCCCGCTCTTGGGGACTTACTTGTGGCAACAATAGGGGTGTTTGGCCCCCACCAACCCTCAGCAGCCAAGGGGATTTCATCTCCTAAGCAGTAGTGCACCAGGAGGGCATTTACAGAGTCATTGAGAAGGGGGAAAGGGCCTCCGATGAGGACTGATTAATCCCACGGTGGGGGTCTTACTTGTGGCAACTATTAGGGTTCTTGGCCACCCCAACTACCCTCAGCAGTCAAGAGGACTTCATCCCCCAACCAGTAGTGTGCCAGGAGGCATGTTTGCGGAGTGGTTGAGAAAGGGGGCGGAGTCTCACTGTGGGGGACTTACTTGTAGCAACAATAGTGGTTCTTGGCCCCAAATGACCCTCAGCAGCCAAGGGGACTTCATCTACCAACCAGTAGTGCTCCAGGAGGTGCCTTTGCAGAATGGTTGAGAAAGAGTGCAGGGCCTCCAACAAGATCAGAGCAGTCCCACTGTGGGTGACTTACTTGTGGCAACAATAGTGGTTCTTGGCCCCAAATGATCCTCAGTAGCCAAGGGGACTTCATCCCCAAACCAGAAGTGCACCAGGAGGTGCATTTGCAGAGTGGTTGGGAAAGGGTGCAGGGCCTCTGATGAGGTCTGAGCAATCCCACTGTGAGGGACTTACTTGTGGCAACAATAGGGGTTCTCAGCACCCAACGACCCTCAGCAGCCAAGATGACTCTATCCCCCAACCTGTAGTGCACCAGGAGGCCCCTTCACAGAGTGGTTAAGAAAAGGGGTGGGCCTCTGACGCCATCTCAGCAATCCAGCTGTAGGGGACTAACTTGTTGCAACAATAGGGGTTCTTGGCTCCCAACGACCCTCAGCAGCTGAGGGGACTTTATCCCCCAACCAGTAGTGTGTGTGGCCCCTCTCCATAAGCATTTCTATGCCCCGGGGACCGCCACCTCCCTGGGGCTTATGTTTATATGAATGCAGGTGGGCCACGCGGACACCCCGTGCCCAAAGTACCACCACCTTCCTGGTGCCAAATACATGTTTTAAAGTGGTTGGGGGCCCCCTTTTTGGCCACATATGACCCAGGGCCAGTCATAACTCAATGGGGAGGGGATCCACACAGCCCCCTTCTCTGGGCCAATTTTGGCCCAGGGGGACCCCATCCCTGGGGCCCTGCTTTCAAAAATAGATATTATAAATGGGTGAGAGGTGCTGAATGGTCCCCCTCCCCGGGCCTATTTCAGCCTTGGGGAACCCATCCCCGGGGCCCAGACATAAACAAATGGAGAGTGGGTGCAGCTCCGGGGACACCATCCGCCAGGGCCAGGCCTTAGGTCAATGGGGAAGGGGGCTGCATGGCCCCCCTCTTCAGGCCGATTTTGTCCCCTATAACACCAATGTGCTATGAGACCGCGGGGGAGCATCAAGGGCCCCATGATCCCATCTGGCTCCCAACTCCTGCAGGAGCTGGCATTGCTCCCGCAGGCAGAGAGCTGATGGAAATAGCAGCTCCCTGCTTGTGGGGGCAATGTTTTCATCTGTTTCCCTGCACGCATATTTGTGTGCAGGGAAACAGATGAAAACTCCACTATCTGCAAGCCAGAGCTGTTTGACAGCTCCAGCTTGCAGAAAGCGAAGTTATGTAGGGTGGGCACATCGGGAGGCAGCAGGAGCCAGCCCTGAGGGTGGCAGTCCCCAGGGCCATAGATGGCTCCATAGTAAAACTTTGCCCCAGTGAGGTGGTGGTCCCGGGGACAGGGGTCCCTGATGAGCCCCCTACATTAATTTATTTCAGCTCCGGGGAGGTGGTGGTCCCTGGGGCTTCTGGGGGGCCATGCAGCCCTCTTAAATTCAAGCAATTGCCCCGGGAGGTGGCGGTTCCTGCGGCTGTGGGAGGGCCATGTGGGCCCCAACATTAATTTTATATATTTTGCCCCAGGGAGGTGGCGGTCCCCGGGGTGCAGGTGGGGTCCACACAGGCCCTGTGCATTAATTTAATTTGCTTTGCCAGGGATTTTTATGATATGCCCCCGGTACCTGGCCCACCAGGGGGATTATTTAAAAGCAAATGCGGGAGCCTGCACTTGTTTTTATTTATATTTGTCCCACAGAATCACAAATATCGTGAATTCATGCTTTTTGTTATGCATATAAGCCGTGGCAGGGTCTGGGGGGACCCCAAGATCAATGCTTGGGGGTCAGGCTATTCTTACCTTGCCCCTTTTTTTTTTTTCTTACATCTTTTGGGGACTCGGCTGAAGCTGAGCCCCAAGATGGCTGCCAAAACTTCCTGGTTGAAGTATTGGCAACCAATGAGAGCTCTGCATTTCCCTGCACAAGCTCATTATTTTTCACGAAGTCCTCACGGCCGCAGATATCACTAACTTTATTCTCTTAAATTTTTCAACAACTACTGAACAGATTTACATCAAGTAACAAAAAGCACAATCTGTGAAAAAAATCTTCAGTTCTGCCAAATTTGGTGTAATTCCATCCAGGGGCTCAGGCTGTAGATGTGTTCAAAGGTCCTATGGGAAGCAGCATTGGAAACTGCCCAACAGGACCGCTCCTTGATTCTTGAGGTTATAACTCATCCAAGTAGAACGCAACACAATCCAGGTATCCTTCAAATCTGTTTATTACTTTTAATATTTACTAACCAAAGTGCATGGTGCAGCCTGACATAGCCAACACATTTCGGCAGTAGCCTTCCACAGGCCCATCCCTTTTTCTCGGCCCCCATTTGACGGATCACCCCAAAGATTTTCATGTGCAACAAAAATCCCTGGCAAATACTTTTCCTATCGAAACATGGTTCTTAATATAACTACCTACTAGCGACTGCCAGTAGGTAATATATGTATATGTGTGTGTGTATATATATATATAATATAGATATAATAGAATAGAATATAAATAACATACATTTCCTACTGGCGGTCCCCAGTAGGTAGTTATAGTTAGGACCTAGTTTACATAGGAAAAGTGTTTTTTGATTTGCCAATATCTTTGGCGCCGGTTGACGAATCTTCGCGGAATTTTCAAAACTAATGAGGCGCTCTGGTCAGCTCCTGTCTTGAAAGTTTTAGGGTGATTTGTCAAGCGGGGGCTGAGAAAAAAGGGGGTCCCAAAACGCATGTACTCCATGTTAATTTCAATAGGAAATTTTGGAGAAGGCTACAGCCTGAACTGCTGAACGGAATTACACCAAATTTGGCAAAAAGGTCGCTCTTGGTTCAGAAAGCGTTCTTTTTGTTAAATGGTGTAAATCTGTTCAGTAATTCCTGAGAAATTTAAAAAATAAAAAGTATTGATATCTGGTGACCGCGGTGGATCCACGAACCCTCCCGAGCACGAGCTGACTCTGATTGGCTGCCAACACTTCAAACCAGAAAGTGTTGGCAGCCAACTTGTGACTCAGTAGAACTGAGGCACAAGAAAAAAGATGAAAAAACAAGAAAAGGGGGCATGGTAGAAACACTCTGACTCCCTAGGGCTGCTGAGGGAGTCCCACAGGGAATTTTTGTTTTTTTATATTTTCGGCGGTATTCGCATAGGGTCCGCAAATCCGGCAGAAAGTTTTTTAAAAAAACGAAGCGCGGACTCCCGCGCTTCATTTTAAATAGCCCACGGGTGGGCCAGGTCGCAGGGGCAATGAGAAAAAAATATGCGGAGGCCCACGGGGGCCCCCACAGCCCCAGGTACCACCACCTCCCCAGGGATTTTTTAATAATATGCGGGGGGCACGCAGCCCTGGGGACTGCCACCTCCCCGGGGCTTTTCAATAAAATGCATGGAGGGGCTCCTGCCCCCCATGCTGCCCCCAGGGACCGCCACCTCCCCAGGGCATTCAGTTATTTTGGGCAGGGGGCCTCTTAGGCCCCCATGCCCCAGGGACCGCCACCTCCCTGGGGCTTCAATAATTTATTTTAAGTGTGGGGGGCTCCTGCCTCCCCACACTGCCCCAGAGACCAGTACCTCCCCGGGGGACACTTTATGCAAATACGGGGGTCTGTAGCGGACCCTCGGCCCAGGGGACCATCAACTCCCTGGGGCTTTAATCATGATGGGAGGGGGCCACGCGGCCCCCCTCCTGGAGCCCTCCCTGGCCCTGGGGACCGCCACCCCCAGGGCCGGCTCCAGCAATGTCCCGGGGTGCCCACCCCTGGGACATTGCAGTTTGCTACAGCAAACACTGCTTTGCTTCATGGAAGTGAGAGCAGGAAACCTGCTCTCGCTTCCATGAAGCAAAGCAGATTGCTTTTGGGCCAAGGGAGCTGCATGTTTGCAGCTCCCCTTGTCCAAAAGCAATGCCGACTCCCGTAGGAGATGGGGAGCCGGCAGGGATCACGGGGGCATTGGGGCTCCCACCACAGTCCCCAAAATGAGGCCAGGCCCTGGGGGTTGGGGTCCCCAGGGCCAAAAGTGGCCCAGGGAAGGGGTGCCACACGGCCCCCTCCCGTAATAATATTTAAAAAATGTTTTTAAAGGAGGCAATGCCCCGGGGGATGGGGTCCCCTGGGCAAATAATGGCCTCAGGAGGGAGGCCGTGTGCCCGCCCTCCCTTAAAAAGAGTTTTAAAAAAATTAAAAAAGTATGTGGCCATGCCCCGGGGGATGGGGTCCCCGGGGCCGAAATCCAGTTTTAAAAAACAAAAAAACATAAAATGTCTCAGGCCCTGTGGAACGGGGTCCCCCAGGGCACACAAAATAATAAGAGAAGGGGGGCCACACAGCCCCCCTTCTAACAAAAAAAAAGAAAAGAAAAGCCGGCATCTCACCGGAGGCCTTGCCCCTCCCTGCACCACTCTGCAAATGCACCTCCTGGCATGTTCTGGGTTGGGGGGTTAAGTCCCCTAGAATCTTAAGGGTCCTTAGGGGCCAACTAGCACACCAGGTACCTCCAGTAAGCCCCACAGAGTGGGATTGCTGAGAGGTGGTCTGAGGCCATGCCCCTTTTTACACCTCTCTGCAAACATGCTTCTTGGTGCACTGCTGGTGGGGCGATGAGGTCCTCTTGTGTCCTGAGGTACTCCGGACTAATGTGGACTTTATCCCCCAGGCAGCAGTGCGCCAGGATGCGCGTTTGCAAAGTGGTGTAAAAAGGGGTGTGGCCTCGGACCACTCTCAGCAATCCAGCTGTATGGAGCTTACTAGAGACAACAGGAGGGCTAGTTGGCCCCCAGGGACCCTCAGGAGGCAAGGGGACTTCATCCCCCAACCAAGAGCGCACCAGGAGGCACATTTGCAGAGTGATGGAGAAAGGGGGCATGACCTGTGTCCACCTCTCAGCAATCCCACTATGTGGGGCTTACTGGAGGTATCAGGTAGGCTAGTTGGCCCCTAAGGACCCCCAAATGCAAAGGGGACTTTAATTCCCATCCAAGAGTGCGCCAGGAGGTGTGTTTGCAGAGTGATGGGCAAAGGGGGCATGGCCTGCTATGAGAACTTAGCAATCCTGCAGTGTGGGACTTACTGGAGGTAATAGGAGGGGCAGTTGGCCCCCAACGATGTCCTTGGGGGCCAACTACCCTTCCTGTTACCTCCAGTAAGTCCCACACAGTGGGATTGCTAAGAGGTCTTCAGAGGCCACGCCCCCCTTTCTCCACCACTCTGCAAACGGAGAGGTGTGGTGCAGCGGCCAGGGCAGCTGACTTCGGAGCACAGGGCTCACGGTTCGATCCCCGGCTCCTGCGGCAGCTCAGCTCAGCACCATGTGACTCTGGGCAATAGCTCACTTAATTTCCACGACGGCCCCCAGCGCCTTGATACACGTAAGGGTGAGTAGTTCGGGCTTTACAAATACGGATTTACATTTATTTTACATTTACAAACGCGCCTCCTGGCACACAACGGGTTGGGGGTTGAAGTCCACTTTACTCCTGAGGGACTTTGGTGGCCAAGACGTCCTCCTGGTACCTCCTGTAAGTCCGACACTGCGGAATTCCTGAGCGCTGGTCGGAGGCCCAGCCCCCTTTCTCCAGCACTCTGCAAACATTATTGCAAGTTAAAGAAGCATTTGCAATGAAATAGGTTTCGCATTTGCGAGAGTTAGAGCTATTGGCATTGTAAATGTAAAAGCTTTTTACTAATGTTTTGTGCAGTGGAGTGGATGTACGTTGTGTGTAGTGGAATTATGTGGTATGTTGTGCAGTGAAATTATGTGGATAGAAATTATGTGGGATTTAGTGTATAGGAATTATGTAGAGTGGAACTATGTGTTATGGAGAGCAATTATGTGGTATGGTAGTCTGTGTTGTGGAGTGGTAACCTCAGGTTTAGTCTTCCTCATTTCCAAAGAAGCTAAATTATAAACTCAATGAGACAAAAAAAAGAGGGAACCACTGAGGAGCACTTCTGGACCTATTCAGAGGTATGAGCAGGGCCTCTGGAATTATGCGA
Source organism: Calotriton arnoldi (assembly GCA_963921515.1). Taxonomy (NCBI): domain Eukaryota; kingdom Metazoa; phylum Chordata; class Amphibia; order Caudata; family Salamandridae; genus Calotriton; species Calotriton arnoldi. Next base: position 1,368,752 of record CAWUFW010004833.1, on the reverse strand, counting down.
CTGTTTGGCTGCTCTGGCTTTCGCACAATTATACATTTTCCGCATTTGCCACATAATCCATCATCTGCTGCATTATCTGCAGATTTGAACACAAAAAACCTTGTTTCTAGCTCAAACGGCTCAAACATTACCAAAAATGCAGCAAAAGTGTTACAGCGTGGTGGAAGGCCCTTAGCAAATCTAGATTGGTCACATGTAACTTCTTGCTAAATATGGGTGTTAAATTGGTACTAATGGTGTGCAAACCATTCTTGCTTCTTTCTGCGCCTCTCTTGCCTCTTTCTGCATTTCTGTTACTTCTTTCTGCACCTTTCTTACTTTTTCTACACTTCTCTTGCCTCTTTCTGCACATCTCTTCTACTTTCTGCTCCTCTCTTGCCTCTTTCTAGACCTCTGTTGCCAATTTCTGCACCTCTCTTCCTTATTTCTGCACCCCTCATGCCTCTTTCTGCACCCTTCTTCCCTCTTTCTGCACCTCTCTTGCCTCTTTCTGCACCCCTGTTCCCTCTTTCTGCACCCATCCTGCCTGTTTCTGCACTTCTCTTACCTCTTTCTGCACCTCTGTTGCTTCTTTCTGTACTTCTCTTGCCTCTCTCTGCACCCCTCTTGCCTCTTTCTGTACCTCTGTTGCTTCTTTCTGCACTTCTCTTGCTTCTTTCTGTATCTCTCTTTCTTCTTTCTGCACCCCTCTTGTGTCTTTCTGCACCCTCCTTCCCTCTTTGTGCAACTCTCTTGCATCTTTCTGCACCTCTCTTCCCTCTTTCTGCACCCCTCTTGCCTCTTTGTGCACCTCTGTTCCTTCTTTCTGCACTTCTTTTGTTTCTTTCTGCACCTCACTTGCTTCCTCTTCACCCCTCGTGCCTCTTTCTGCACCCTGCTTCCCTCTTTCTGCACCTCTCTTGCCTCTTTCTGCACCCCTGTTCCATCTTTCTGCACCTCTCCTCATTGTTTCTGCACCTGTCTTGCCTCTTTCTGCACTTCTCTTGCCTCTTTCTGCACCTCTGTAGCTTCTTTCTGTACTTCTCTTGCCTCTTTCTGCACCCCTATTGCCTCTTTCTGCACCTCTGCTTCTTCTTTCTGCACTTTTGCTGCCTCTTTCTGCACCTCACTTGCTTCTTGCTGCACCCCTGTTCCCTCTTTCTGCACCTCTCCTGCCTGTTTCTACACCGCTTTTGCCTCTTTCTGTACTTCTCTTGCCTCTTTCTGTACCTCTGTTGCTTCTTTCTGTACCTCTGTTGCTTCTTTCTGCAACCCTTGTGCATCTTTCACACCCCTCTTCCCTCTTTCTGCACCCCTCTTGCCTCTTTCTGCACGTCTGTTCCTTCTTTCTGCAACTCTTTTGTGTCTTTCTGCATCCCTCTTCCCTCTTTCTGCACCCCTCTTGCCTCTTTTTGCACCTCTGTTCCTTCTTTCCGCACTTCTTTTATTTCTTTATGCAGCCCTCTTGCTTCTTTCTGCACCCCCTTGCCTCTTTCTCCACCCCTCTTTCTGCATCCCTGTTGCCTCTTTTTGCACCTCTGTTCCTTCTTTCCGCACTTCTTTTGTTTCTTTCTGTAGCTCTCTTGCTTCTTTCTGCACCCCCTTGCCTCTTTCTCCACCCCTCGCCCCTCTTTCTGCTCCCGTGTTGCATCTTTCTGCACCTCTGTTCCTTCTTTCTGCACTTATTTTGTTTCTTTCTGCACATCTCTTGCTTCTTTCTGCACCCCTCGTGCCTCTGTCCGCACCCCTATTCCCTCTTTTTGCACCCCTCTTGCCTTTTTCTACACCTCTGTTGCTTCTTTCTGCACTCCTCTTGCTTCTTTCTGTACCTCTCTTGCTTCTTTCTGCACCACTCATGCTTCTTTCTGCACCACTCATGCTTCTTTCTGCACCCCACTTCATTTTTTCTGCACCCCTCTTGCCTTTTTCTACACCTCTGTTCCTTCTTTCTGCACTTCTTTTGTTTCTTTCTGCACCTCTCTTGTGTCTTTCTGCACCCCTCTTGCTACTTTCTCCACTCCTGTTCCCCCTTTTTGCATCTCTGTTGCTTCTTTCTGCACTTCTATTCCCTCTTTCTCCACCCCTCATCCGTCTTTCTGCACCTCTGTTGCTTCTTTCTGCACTTCTCTTGCTTCTTTCCGCACCTCTCTTGCTTCTTTCTGCACCCTTTGTGCCTCTTTCTGTACCTCTCTTCCCTCTTCTGCACCCTCTTGCCTCTTTCTGCACCTCTGTTCCTTCTTTATGCCCTTCTTTTGTTTCTTTCTGTACCTCTCTTACATCTTTCTGCACCCCTTTTGCCTCTTTTTGCACCCCTCTTGCCTCTTTCTGCACCCCTCTTCCTTCTTTCTGTACTTCTTTTGTTTCTTTATGCAGCCTTCTTGCTTCTTTCTGCACTCCCTTGCCTCTTTCTCAACCCCTCTTCCCTCTTTCTGCATCCCTGTTGCCTCTTTCTGCACCTCTGTTCCTTCTTTCTGCACTTCTTTTGCTTCTTTATGTACATCTCTTGCTTCTTTCTGCACACCTCGTGCCGCTTTCTGCACCCCTCTTCCCTCTTTTTGCACCCCTCTTGCCTCTTTCTGCACCTCTGTTGCTTCTTTCTGCACTCCTCTTGCTTCTTTCTTCAGGTTTGATGCTTCTTTCTGCATCCCTCTTGCTTCTTTCTGCACCTCTTGCTTTTTTCTGCACCACTCATTCTTCTTTCTGCACCCCTCTTCCCTCTTTCTTCACCCCTCTTGCCTCTTTCTGCACCTCTGTTCCTTCTTTCTGTAATTTTTTTTGTTTCTTTATGCACCTCTCGTGCTTCTTTCTGCATCCCTCTTCCCACTTTCTCCACCCCTGTTCCCCCTTTTTGTATCTCTCTTGCTTCTTTCTGCACCCCTCTTGCCTCTTTCACCACCCCTCTTCCCCCTTTCTGCATCTCTGCTGCTTCTTTCTGCATTTCTCTTGCCTCTTTCTGCACCTGTCTTGCCTCTTTCTGAAGCCCTGTTCCTTCTTTCCGCACTTCTCTTGCTTCTTTCTGTACCTCTGTTGCTTCTTTCTGCAACTCTTGTGCCTCTTTCAGCAATCCTCTTTCCTATTCCTGCACCCCTCTTGCCTTTTTCTGCACCTCTGTTCCTTCTTTCTGCACTTCTTTTGTTTCTTTCTGCACCTCTCTTGCTTCTTTCTGCACCCCTCTTGCCATTTTCTCCACTCCTGTTCCCCTTTTTTGCATCTCTGTTGCTTCTTTCTGCACTTCTCTTCCCTGTTTCTCCACCCCTCATCCCTCTTTCTGCACCTCTGTTGCTTCTTTCTGCACTTCTCTTGCTTCTTTCAGCACCTCTCTTGCTTCTTTCTGCACCCCTCTTCCCTCTTTTGGCACCTCTCTTGCCTCTTTCTGCACCCCTGTTCCTTCTTTCTGTACTTCTTTTGTTTCTTTCTGCAGCCCTCTTGCTTCTTTCTGCACCACCTTGCCTCTTTCTCCACCCATCTTCCCTCTTTCTGCATCCCTGTTCTCTCTTTCTGCACCTCTGTTCCTTCTTTCTGCACTTCTTTTGTTAACTTCTGCACATCTCTTTTTTTTTTTTGTTTAGCTTTTTTTTATTTATTATTTTATTAAAACAGAGTACATTGAGATGAAATAAAGTTACATAACAGTGCATATGTATAATATCACATAGTGCACAGTTGCATAGATATCAAGTACAATTTCGTTAATACAGCACAGAGATTGGTGTATATGCACTAACTGGGATGTATAGCGTACAAAAAAACAACAACCACTTCAAAAAGCAACTATGGCAGTGCAGTACGGTAGCATTTTCTAGGGTCACAGTCCAGTAAGCATGAACCTAGTCATCATTGAGGCAAAACGGCATGTACAGTTCAGTACTGGTTCTCCTAATAGCCAGCGTCTACAACACGTCTGGGTTCTGCAACATGTAGCATGTGAGTGGTGCCCAAAAGTCCTTAGGCCTGGAGGCCTCTGGCAATTCTTTTGCGTATGTAGCCAGTTGTTCTTTGCAGTATACAATCTCTTTGAGCCATTGCGACAGTTTGGACGCGTATTCCCCCCCCCCCCCAATGCTCTGTGACCAGTCGTTTGGCCAATAACGTGGTAACAGCCACTATACGCCTGTTGCTAGGTTTAAGTTTCTTTACTTTACCTAATAAACAGATCTCGGGCGTGTATTCAGCAGTCTCACCTATAATTACCGTCAGTGTGCGCATGACATCCACCCAGAATCTGGAGATAGGTGTACATACCCAAGAAAGATGTACAAAGTCGGCCCCCTCTGTCCCGCATCTGGTACATGTTGCGTCATCACTCAGCCCAAACCTTTTTAGCTTCATCGGTGTGTAGTATAGCTGGTGTAAAAATTTGAAGTGGATTATACGGAGGTTACATTTGGCCGTGAGATGGCCAGTTAATGCACAGCATTCAACCCAATCCTCCCGAGAGAGGAGCCTGTCCAATTGCTCATTCCACCTATCTAAGGATTTAAAATCGTGCATCTCTGACTCCCTTTGTGAGGCATTGTAAAATTTGGTAATAAGGCCAGCGGCGTCCTCTTGTGACAGTATCACCTGTAATGCTTTCAACATTGTCGACTCAGTAGGAAACCCAGGGTCCAATGCTCTGATGGCCAGACGTATCCTAGAATAGATAAAGCTCTGCATCGGGGTGTGTGGAGGCCCTTTCCCAAAATGGGCAAATGATAGAAACGTGCCCGACTTATACATATCCCCCATTTTGGTGATACCCGCGGTTGCTAGTATGCTCACTGCACCCTTCTCACGTGTGGCTAAGATATCCGGGTGTGCAACCATCGGCATAGTTGGTGCATATAAAGTTGGGAGTCCGGCACGTTTTACAAGTGCCCCCCACGCATGGACAGTACATGCCACTGTGTCAAAGCCAGGCACTTCTTGCAATTTGTTATAATGTAATACTATAGCGGCTAGAGGTGTCGGGTGGGCCCTATCTGCCTCAACTGCTAGGTGCCGGAGATAGCGCTGTGGAAAGAACCAATAATGTGCAAACTGGGCCTGTGTGCAGAGGTAATACAGACGCATATCTGGAGCTTCAAAGCCGCCGCTGGCAAATGGCAATGTCAGCGTTTCCCAACTGCATCTAGGCTGTTTTCCCGGCCAAACCATCCTCAACAGACAAGACTGTAAAGATTGTAAGGTGGCTCTGTTGAGTTTAAAGGGAATATTTATAAACAGGTACAGTAGTTTGGGTAGGATTGTCATTTTGGAGACCGCTATTCTATCAGCCAGTGATAGAGGAAGGTGTGTCCACCTAGCAACCTTGTAATTTAACTTAGTAAGTGCCCTGCCATAGTTCATATTAATCACAATGTTCGGATCCCTATGCATCCAGATGCCCAGATATCGCACCGGCTCCCAAGACCACTCCAGTAGGAATTCTAACTCCGTCTGTGTGGTGCAATCAGTAAGGGGCATCACCGTGGACTTGTTCCAATTGATGCCAAGTCCAGAGTATCTCTCAAAGCGAACATATTCTCGCAATAAAGGTTCCAAATGCACTGTTGGTTCCCTGACGTATAATAGCATATCGTCCGCATATAAAGAGATCGCCAGTGTTCGCTGTCTAAAACCCAGTGTTTCAGCAGCATGCTTCTGCCTAATCTTACACGCCAATGGTTCCAGTGCCAAGGAGAACAGCAGAGGGGACAAAGGGCAACCCTGCCGGGTGTCTCTGTCTATGGCTATGGGGTCTGCAACCTCCCCATTTACCTGTATCCAGGCCATCGACTTATTATACAAAAGCCGAACCCATTTCAGGAAAAACAGTGCACCTCTCTTGCCTCTTTCTGCACCCCTGTTCCCTTTTTCTGTACCTCTCTTGCCTGTTTCTGCAACACTCTTGCCTCTTTCTGCACCCCTGTTGTCTGTTTCTGCACCTCTGTTGCTTCTTTCTGTACTTCTCTTGCCTCTTTCTGCACCCCTCTTGTCTGTTTCTGCACCCCTGTTGGTTCCTTCTGCACTGCTCTTGCTTCTTTCTGGACCTCTGTTGCAAATTTAGTACCCCTCTTGCGTCTTTCTGCACCTTTCTTGCCTCTGTCTGTATCCCTCTTGCCCCATCTCCACCTCTTTTGCTTCTTTATACAGTTCTCTTGTCTCTTTCTGCACCCACTTGCCTCTTTCTGCACCTCTGTTGGTTCTTTCTGCACTGCTCTTGCTTCTTTCTGCACCTCTCTTGCACATTTCTGCACCCCTCTTGCCTCTTTCTGTACCCCTCTTCCCTCTTTCTGCTCCTCTCTTGCCTCTGTTTGCACCCCTGTTCCCTCTTTCTGCACCTTTTTTGCTTTTTTCTGCAACTCTCTTGCTTCTTTCTGAACTTATCTCACCTCTTTCTGTACTCAAATGGGAAGTGCAAGCTGTCAAGTTTAAAGGTCTGCGTGCTCTTGTGACTGAGGTATATGTCTACTTGTATATGTATTCTCACATGTGTTAAGCATTTGAAGATGTTAGCTTAAAAAGCAGGTATCTTCTCCTATAGGTGGTCAAATCTTCTTAGTTCTGCTCTGTCATTAGGTTGCACGTCTTATGTATATAGGTGTTATAGAGCTCCTCAAATATACTATTGAATACCTATGTGCCCTGTATTATGAGCAGAAATACATACACCTTTTTGTACACAAATGTACAGAGTATGCTGTTTGAAACACAGGTATTCAAGTATTTGTATGTTTATTTTTATGTAACATGTCACTAGATAAAAGCAGAGACACACGCATGCATACCTTCACAAACTTGGTCAGACTTACAACAGTGATATGCTTAGGATTGCTGTTTTATATTTGGTAGGCCTAACATTCTGAGTAGTCGATTAATAGTGAACCTTCAAGAGAAAAGTGAGGTTTAGGACATCTTGGGAGAAGGATTAGTGATTAGGCTACTTTGTATGAGTCTGTTGTAAGGCACAGTCAAAGTAGGCCTCTTTCTGCACTCTGTTGGTTCTTTCTGCACTTCTCTTGCTTCTTTCTCCATCTTTCTTCCTCTTTCTGGACTTCTGTTGCCTCTTTCTGCATTTTTCTTGCTTCTTTCTACACCTTTCTTCCTCTTTCTGCACATGTCCTACCTATGTAGGCATAGTTAGAAATTAGCATTTAAAAAACCTTAGAAATTCACTGAAAAAAACAGAGGTTTCAGGGACGGTATAGGTACAGGCTACCATCCTCGAAACCGCAGACACACCAATACCACAATCCCATTGCCATTTACTCACCTATACAGTTATACACACACCACCTCACTTATTCATACAGATACTAACACATGCTTACTCTCTTATACAATCACTGACATAAGCACAGATTCATCCACACAGTCACTCTCACAATCCTCACTCTCACATATAGTCACTTATATACTCCAACACTTACATATACTGCCTTTCACATATGTAGTTACTCACATATACCACTGAGATATCCACTCACTCATGAACACAGCCATACGCACACTCACTCACCCATAAAGCCCCTTACAAACGCACTCATAAACGCACACACCCAGTGAATCACCCACTTACACATCCATGCAGGGAGTCACATAGCCCTTCACCCACCCACACAGACACTCAAGCACCCATTCAGGTAATCAGACAACCAATCATTAACCCATATAGACACTCATGTAGCTACTCACCAACCCATGCAGCCACTTACACACCAACTGACAGACTGATACAGACATTCACACAGATTAGTCATTCATCTGTGCATTCACTAAGACACGTTCAATCACTCACTTATACAGTCAGTCACGCACCCACTGAATCATCCATTCAGACACTCATACACCCACTCATTCTTCAATACATCTTGGCGTGTATATATATATATATATAACATTCTTAAACTTTTTAGAAACACTCACAGGATGATGTCATCAGTGATGTCATCAGTGATGTCATCGGTAATGTCATCAGTAATGTCATCAGTGATGTCATTGACCATGTCATGAGTGATGTAATATGTGACCTCACATATTACATCACTCATGACATGGTCAGTGACATCACTGATGACATCTCAAATGACATCACTGATGACATCATCCACAGCATCTCTGATGCACACACTCACACCCCTGTAGAATCTTTTATACACCCACTGCCACTCCCCCACAACCATTCACAAACCCATTCACAGAGCCATGCCAGTACTACCCCTAATGATACCTCCAGCAAGTCCCACACAGTGGGTTTTCTGGGAGGTTATCGGTGGCCACGCCCTCTTTCTCCTAAACTCTGAAAACGTGCCTCCTGGCACACTACTTTTTGGGGGATGAAGTCCCCTTGGCTCTTGAGGGTCATTGGTGGCCAACTACCCCTCCTGTCACCTCCAGTAAGGCTCACGCAGCTGCATTGCTGAGAGGTGGTCAGAGGCCAAGCCCCCTTTCTCTACCACTCTGCAAACGCTCCTCCTGGTGCACTGCTGCTTGGGGGATGAAGTTCACTTTAGTCCTGAGGCCCTCAGGAGGCAAGGAGACCTCATTCCCCCACCGCAGTGCGCCCAGAGGCGTGTTTGCTGAGTGGTGGAGAAAGGGGTGTGGCCTCTGACCACCTCTCAGTAATCCCACTGTGTGGGACTTACTGGAGGTAACAGGAGGTCTTGTTGGCCCCTAAGGACCTTCAGCAGCCAAGGGGACTTCATTCCCCACTCAGCAGCACCCAAAAAGGTGGCTGTGCAGAATGGTGGAGAAAGGGGGTGGGGCCTTGGTGATTTGCCAGCTTTAATTTTGTTCCTACTTTTATAGGAAGGGTCTGCATGGCCCCCCTTCCCTGGACCATTTTGGGCCCTGGGGACCCCATCCACTGAGGCCTGGCCCATTTTTAATAAACCTAAACAAAAATGGAGGGGGCCATGCGACGCCCCCCTCCCGAGGCCGAGTTTGGCCCGGGGACCCCATCCCCCAGGGCCAGGCCTTCATATATATATATTTTTTTAAAGGGAGGGGGGCTGTGCGGTACCCCTCCCCAGGGACCCCATCAAAGGGCAAGGCCTTTTCTTTTTAAAAAAAAAATAAATAAATAAAGGAAGGGGGCCACGTGGCCCGCTTCTCGGCCAATTTTGTCCCCAAGGACTGCATCCCCCGGTGCCAGGCCTTAACCTGTGTGGCCCCCCCTAACAGGGGCCTATATTGCCCTGTGAACCCCATCCCCCAGGGCATGGCCTCTTGTTGGGGACCACAGGGGGAGCCTCAAGGCTCCCGCGGTCCCTGACGGCTCCCTGCCTCCCGCGGAAGCTGGGATTGCTTTTGGACAGAGGGAGCTGCTAACATGCAGCTCCCTCTGTCCAAAAGCAATTCTGCTCCACTTCATGGAAGCGAGAGCATTTTCCCTGCTCTTGCTTCCATGAACCGGAGCATAGTTTGCTATGGCTTGGCGGGAGCAGTGCTCCCGCCAAGCCATAGCAAACTACAATGTCCCGGTTGGGCACCCTGGGACATTGCTGGAGCCATACAAGGCCACCTTGTATGGCCCTGAGTGGCTTCATAGATCTTGGGTAATACAAAGCAGTGCAAATTGCTGCGTTGCATTACTCTGTGCCAGGGAGGCATTTCCATGGGCATTGCATGGGAGTTCCCACTCAACATCCATGGATTTTGATGCATTGCCAGATATACCAGAAGAGGTAGACCTAGGAATGCACCAAAAACCTATGCCTCCCTGTTAGACTTGGCATCCTTGGCGTGGTTGCCCCAGAAGTTTTGCCTTTACCTCCTGCATTTTTGATGGTACACTGCTGATCAGTGTCAAAGTGCAAGCGTTCCCCGTATAAATTGTTATTATGGTTGGTCATCCATGATTGACATATTTGATTTACTGGTAAGTCCCTAGTAAAGTGCACTGAGTGTGCCAGGGCCTCTAAATCGAATTCTACTAGTGGGCCTGCAGCACTAATTGTGCAACCCACATGAGTAGCCCTGTAAAGATATCTCAGACCTGCCACTGCAGTATCTGTGCGCAGTTTTAAACTGCCACGTGGACCTGGCAAGTGCCTCTGCTGGTTTGTGTATTGTCTGTCTGGTTTTGGAGTGACAGGGGCTGGGAATGTCCATTCACTGTAGACAGCCAACGGGGGGTTGAGGTGTGTCCTGCCTTTCCTGGCTGACTCAGAGCTGAGCTGAATAGACCTTCGCTGCATTTATAGTGGTGAGAGGAGGTTCCCTTGCCCCTGAGTAGGCCCTGTCTCCTTTGCACAATGCTGTCTCCACCTCCTGTGGTCCTGCTGCACCAGAGGGGACAGAACAGGTTTGGTATTGGCTCAGAGACCCTTGCCACAAAGAGAACAAAGACAAAATAGGATATAAGTAGTTGACCTTAAACCCCAGAATTTTAGATCACTTCTGGTCTCAAGACGAACCTTTGCCAAGGAGAAGAGCTGGAGTGCTGTGAGGAGGAGTACTGTCCCTTTGCTGTGTGCTTTGCTGGGTTGGCTGCAGTTGCTGCTTCTGCCAAGGAAAGGACAAAGACTGGAACTTTGCTGAGAAATGTGCTTCAAGAAGAATCTCCAAGGGCTTGTGTGTGCTGGCCTCCTGTTCTGAAGTCTCAGGGACACAGACACTTCACCTGCAACCCACTGACTAGAACCTGGATTCCTGTGTGGACTCCTACATTCAAAAGGGCGTCAGTTACAGTTCCTGGGCCCTGATAATTGTGTGGTTGGTGCTGCAAAGCAAGAAAACCATATCCAATGCCATCAGCGATGCCACCGCGCCACTGTGACCTGCACTGAGGCCAGGGGCACCGCTCGTGAAATGCATGATGCACCGCCCTGCCTGGCCCACGCTCCGAGGCCCTTCAACGCACTTTGACGCCTGCAGTTATCCGCCTTCCTGATGCCAGCGCTCACACTGACGCCTGTTACAGCAAGCACCTGCATTCTGTTATCGTGGAGCTGGTAACTTCACAAGTCTTCAACTTCGCATTGCCTCACCAGAACTGATGCCTCACTGCCGAAGCAACCGACTTCCTCTGTCCTGGACTCGACACATCGCCTCCTCGCGGACATGCCTCACCTCCCCCGTTGCAGCCAGGGAGCCAGCCTCAACCTCAGCACCGATGCCTCACCTCCACGACACCGTGCATCATTCAAAGACTTCGCACCAAGGTAATTTTGTTTGGGGGTCCGTGTGAATCCGTGCCCGATGCCAATCACCTCGCGATAGGCACCGTACTTTGGATTATTGCCTGCCTCGATGTCGTAATATCCCCAGGTGGGGCTATTTCTTTTTTAAAAGTTCTATTTTTGAGATAACTGTTCTATAGTTGTATTTTAATACCTGTATGTTGGATTTTCTTCATTTTGCTTTTGTTTGGATAAAGATACTTTATTTTTCAAAACTGGTGTGGTGTCCATTCGTGGTGTTATCGCTGTGTTACTGTGTATTTGGGTACAAATACTTTACACATTGCCTTTGGGATTAGCCTGTCTGCTCATGCAAAGCTACCAAAGGGGTGAGCAGAGGTTATCTAATGTGTGTATCCCCCTTACCCTGACTAGAAGCAAGGGTCCCTACTGGGACAAAGGTGCATACCTCTGCCAATTAGAGACTCCCAGCTCTAACACTCCCCAGGTGAGGCATAGCAAGGAGAAATATGTTTATTTCTCCTAGTTTTTCCTGCTTCTATGTGTGCTGCATTGGGCACAATAGAAAGAGGAAGAAGCCTCAGGGGTTGTTTTGTGCATGAAGGTGCTCCTTCTTGCACAAAAACAATCCTCCTTACAATGCAGGCACTCTTGCACTATGGTGCAAGAATGCCTGCTTTGCCGCTAGGCAACCAAAAGGGCGCCAGTGCAGGGGAAAAGGCAGGAATGTGCCGTATTGACTTATATGCTGCACATTCCCACCCTTTCTCTGTCATGCAGTGCAGCGCAACAAGGTGACTTGCTGCGATTCACTGCGTAACTTGTCCATAAATATGGCCCTTAATTTCTTTCCACACCAGCATGTTAATTAATCCCTCCTTAATAGATGTGCGTGTGTGTGGGCACGCACGTGTGTAAAATAAAAGAATGGTAATTTCTTTTTTGTTAGACAATATTATATAGAAGAAATTCGACTTAGTCATAGTTTTTATCAGAATCAATAATGTCTCTTTATCTTATACTTACCTTTTACACAGGATACAATTATGGCTGCATTTAACTGTAAATTACACACGTTTACAGAATTATGCGAGTTTATAATGACCAGCACTATCACGAGGTTGCAGTCATCACAGCTCACTTTCAACCTTCCATCTTTTCCTTCCTCCCTTTTTAGGGATAGAAAGAAAAAGTGACAGAAAACTTCAAGAAAAGACGCTACCTATACTAATGAAGGTTTAAGTTCAAAACTAAGCACTGTGGGGCATATTATCAACGGCCAGCGATAATTATCGCTGGCCGTTCTCAGCGTGAGAATTGTTATCGCCGGCTACCGCAGATAATTATCGCCATGCTAGCGCTGTATTAACAACGCATAGCGCAATGGCGATAATTATTCCTGCGATAGCTTGTTTTCCATGGAACATCCCTGGTTTTCCAGCGATGTTCCATGGAAAACGGCGATAACCTTGCTGATACGACCCTGTGCTCGTATCAGCATAATCCACCTCCAATACAAAGTATAGGTAAGTCAGCATTTTGCAGACGTTAGTTTTTGGCGAAAACCGCGGTTTTCGCCAAAAACTAACGTCTGCAAAATGCCTGGGCCTCCTTGTAAATATCGCGATGTGCACATCAGCGATATTTATAAGGATGTTCTGCCCAGTGACGCCCACTTTGCATCTCATTAGAGATGCAGAGGGAGGCGTCGGGTAAAAGGGTGCTAACATGCGCTAATGCATGTTATCACCCTCTTGTTAATAGGGCGAAAACATTATCTCCGCTTTTTTGGCTTTTAAAGCAAAAAAAGCGGAGATAAGGCCCTTGATAATATGCCCCTGTGTTTTAAAAATAATGCACACCGCCATCTCCGCTATAAAACTGCACTTAAAAGGGTGTCTATAAAAGACGAGAGGACTTGGATGATTTAGCGCTGCAAAGGTTAAACACATTTTGTGCTGGATACCCTTGAATTGTGCTCGCGTTGAAAGAAAGAACATTACCTCACATCCAACAAAAAAATCACCAGCTGAAGATGCATTAAAATTGGCCCTGTTTAGACTGGTTATAGAGCTCGTTAGGTGTCCACAACATTATTAGGAACTGCTGCACCAGGCAAGTCAAAGGGCAGACTACGAACCTTGCATCGTATTTCTGCTTTTCATTTAATTTCACGTGCCTGCGCCTCCGTGATGAAGAACGGGAAACGCTAGACCGATATAATGTACGTTTCGGCGGCTTGCCTACACGCTGGGCCGTGTATAAAAAAAGAAACGCATTTTTTTACTAATACTCTTTAGAAGGAAAATTTAAGAGAGAGAGAGATCATTTAAGAAGGAAGAATTAATGAGGTTCATTAGGAAAATGGGTAGATAAGATAAGAGAACTAGAGGAAAGATAAAATAAAGTAAAAGTTGAAACGATAAGTAAAAAGGTGGATTGATGGAAGGGTGAAAGGATTGATGGATGCCTGCCTGGATGGGTGAACGAATTTATATATATTTAAGGCTGGGTGGCTGGTTGGAATTGTAAAAGAATGAATGGATAAATGGAAAGTTTAAAGAATTAATGAATGATTATGTATTTGGATGAGAGCATAGGTCAATGCATAAAATGATGGATGAAAAGGCTGCGTGAAGGTCGATGGAATATTGGAATTGTGAACTGATGGAATGGTAAATGGATTTATAGAATATGAAAGAATGGATGGAAGTTTGAAAGGTTGGATGGGTGGGCGAAAGGCTAAAAAGATGGAAGGAAGGAAATAAATTGAAAAGAAACACTTCTAGGGAGAGTTGGATAAAATCATTTTACTCATGGCAACCAAAGGTAGCATGAAATTAAGAAGATTTTTTTAAATTTTATGGGTACTTTTTGATGTCTTAGGGCCAGATGTACAACCAAGAAAATTGTGCATCGCAAATTGCAACTCTTTTGCGATTCCGCAATTTGCGAGGCGCAATTTCAGATGTACAACAGTGTATTTCACACTGTTTGCGATTCCCAATGGGTTCGCAAATTGCGAGGCTCATTAATATTAATGAGCCTCTCGCAATTTGCGGGCCCATTGGGAATGAAGCTCTCCCAGGGATGGTGGCCTGCTGGGCTCAGCAGACCACCATGTCTGGGATTGCTTTTTAATAAAGTAGCTCTTTTTTTTAAAAATGCAGCCCGTTTTCCTTAAAGGAAAACGGGATGCATTTAAAAAAGAAAAATGAAACCTTTCAGTTTCATTTTATTAAGGGCAGGGACCACCTCTGGGACCACTGCCTGCTCTTAAAAAATATTTTCCAACATACTCACAAAGGGGAAGGGGTCCCCTGGGGACCCCTTCCCCTTTGCGAGTGGTTTACCACCTACTTGAAGTAGGTGGTAAACTGCGAGTGTTTTGCGGCAGCAAATGCGGTCGCAAAACACTAGTACATAGCATGTTGACTCGCTATTAGGAAGAGACGTCCCTTCCTAATAGCGAGAGTCGCAAATGCTATTTTGCGAGTCAGGGACTCGCAAAATAGCATTTGTACATGATATTACCCTTCTTTGCGGCCGCAAACGGGAGGTTCTCCCGTTTGCGGCCGCAAAAAATGGTCGTACATCTGGCCCACTATGCTTGTATGCCTGTGTTTATTTACCTTTTTTTGTATTGTCAACAATGTTTTGTTAAAGGGATACTTAGTTTTACAAATATATAGCCACCTGCTTATGTACCCTGTTAATTTCATGCTTCAATTTTTAAATCGTTTTTAAGTGAAATGGAACCACGAAAACATTTCATCTACAATGTTTATGTTGATCTTTTGGCTTATGGCCAGCCTCCCCCACTTTGGGACATATTTATGACCTGGTTGGCATCGCTCTTGCACCACTCAAAGTGGTGCAAGGGCAATGCAAACCTTAAATCAGATTTTTGAAGCCACGCATTCTCATATTTACAAGACCTAGTAAACCTGGAAATGCACAAAAAGAGACGCATCCCTAGGTGAGGTGTAACGAGACAAAATATCTTTATTTCTCCAGGTTACTTCCTATGCTGCACACATAGAAAGAAAAAAATGCCTCTTGGGATTGTTTTTGTGCAGGAATGTTTTCCTTCCTATACAAAAACTATCCTGCATGCAATGCAGGCACCCTTGCAGCTTAGTGCAAAGGTGCCTGCATTGGCACCACGGTGCAAAGGTGCTTGCTTTGGCGCCACGCTGCGAAAAGGCTGCCAGCGCAGGGGGAAAATTCAGGAATCCGCAGCATGCTATAAATACGTTGCATTTCTGCCCATTCCCAGTGATGCAGTGCCGGCAAACTCCGCGCTGCACCACTATTACATAAATATGCCCCTATATATCAGAGTGCTGCGTTCCATTTTTTAAGAGACACTGGTTCTAAGTTCAGCTTGAAATGCACTGTGAGGAGGAGGCAAGACGGACATTCAAAGAGTTCCATATGCATTGCAGAGGTTTCAGGACTGCATCTTCTGGTGCTGCCGAAGATCTATGAAAGGTTTGACTTCACCATGGGCAATAGCTGCTGCAGCTCCTGTATTCAAGGCACACCTTCCACTGTTCTCTCAAGCTCCCCATGCCTGTGGCACAATGAGAATGGCGGCGTTGTGGTTGCAATAATGCATTCTATTTTCAATACGAGTGCTTTGTTTTCAATTACGATCTAGTGGGCAGTTGCTATCAACCCATCATTGAAAAATAGAATTGTTAAAACAAACAGTAGTGCGTGAAAAAGCCTTTGCTATTTTCAGCACATGTATGGGACCCATCAAGTTCCTTTGCTTATCCCCTCTTTGTGCGTCTCACGCTTCTACTCACAGATAGGCACTAAAATAAAACATAGTCATCAATATATTCCTTAAATGCAACAGGCTGTCACCTGGGGCATGTTGATTGAACAGAAGGAGGCCTAGGTCTTCATGTTTGTGTTTATGTATCTTTATGGGTGAGCACAACCAATTTGCCTGAAAAAAATCTCTCCTCTTGCCCCAGCCCCATTACGTGTAGGGGCTATCATGATAGACAGTTTAGAGTGGTGGATAGTCGCAGGAAGTGACATGAGCCAGATACTGATCCAGAAAAAACAGCACATAACATAGTTATCGCTATGTGATTCTTTCAAGTCTCATTTCCCATCTTGGAGTTGAATACATTATATAGGTTGGGACTCTTAAGATACCAGCATCTCTATTGCAAGGATATAGATTTGTTTTCGGTTTAAGTTATAACCTGTCATTTAAAATGCTCATACTCATATATGATATTTCTATATGTGTGTATCTGTATATTTTCTTTTAAAATACCTCTATAACTATTCAGGTCCAACACTGTTTTGGGTCAATAGAAATTTCTGAAATAATCACTTTGGAGTATAACTTCCGAGTACCAAACTCAATTACCAGTGAGTACAGAGGGCCTCATTTATGGGTTATTTGCCGTAGGGCAGTGCAGCAGGCCTTGCTGCTGCGCTGCCCTATGGTAAAAGAAAAGGGCAGGAATGCGCTGTATCTATTAGATACGGTGCATCCCTGTCCTTTTCCCCTCTGCCCGAGCACAATGGGCTGCCGTGCGCCCATGCATGCATCTTTGCACCATGGTGCAAAGGTACCTGCGTTGCGGGGATGATTATTTTTGTGCAAGAAGGCAAACCTTCCTGCACAAAAACAATCACAAGAGGCTTTTTCCTCTTTCTTTGAGAAAAAGCGGCAAAACGAGGAGAAATAAAGATATTTCTCCTCGTTGTGCTTCCCTTACACCTCCCCTGGGAGGCATAAGTTTTTGGCGCTGCCTCAGACTTACGATTTCTCGTAAATTTGAGGCTGTGTCAAAAAGCCATGGATGTTGCTGGGAACGCCCCCAGCAACACCCAGGGAACACCCTTTTTACACAGTTTTCTGCGTGAAAGGGGCACATATTTATAAGGCCATGAAAAGCCACTTAACGTGGCTCTACGTGGCCTTATAAATATGGCAGTGCACATTGCACTGCCGGAACGTCAAAAAAGTTACGTTCCGATGGCGCAATAGTGCCTGGTGTTCTATATGGTGTGTATATATATGAACTGTGCAAAGACATCAACATTTTTCAAGATCTGCCTTAGGGAATTCAAACTTTGAGAACCCAGCCGGTTGAATAGAGAAAATAGATCTGATATTTAAAGCGCAGCCTGGAACTAAGTGTCCTAGCCTGGTGTGTTGCCAACCATTGGGTGGTAGTTCTCCCGGTGAGGGACTACACGCACTTCTGAATGTACTAATACAGGGGCTGGGATTACATTTCCCATCGAACCCAGCCTGATACTCCTCCTGACATCAGTAGCCGGGAGCCAGTTCCGGCATGGTCCTATTAGAACACCGATGCACCGCAGTCACGGTAACATCGGGAGGAGGTCTGAGAATTCCCGTTAGGTGATTCAGCGAGGGTGACCTTTGACGAAGTAAGTTCTAATGGGAAATGGAACAACTCCCCTCCCGCTCCCCAGCTGTATCAATACAGGTGCCTAACTAATTTCTTATGCACTTGTGATTATAGAGTGTGACTATAAAGTTCCCTCTCCGCTCCTCCATAAATTTGGAACATCCCATAATTAGGGTAAGGATATTTGACAGTATGAGAGTGATAGGGCTTTTTAATCACAGTTTAATTCGGACTCACATTTGCATCTGTGATTAAAGAAAGATTTGGATGTTGGGCTTGCACCTGCATGGGCTTAATATTGTGTACAGTATGCACGCGGGTAGAAATGATACAATCACAAAACACCGGCAATTTGGCTTGACTCACAAGTCGATTATGTCTATATGAAAACTCTGGAATTACACATTTGTGCTAATGTATCTATGTATGTATATGTTAAGTGTGTCTCTGTCAATTATGATTTCTTTTTTACCATTATATCTAGTTTTTTATGTCTCTCCATAGAAATTTGTGTAAAGATGGAAGAATCCTGATTAAACATACCAAGCATTAGTGATCTGGTATTGTATGCATGAAAAAAGTGTGTATGTTTAGAGATATGGAAACATGACAGGGTCACATAGGGTCACATAGGGTCCAATTCGGTCCTGAAGAAAGCCCTGGACCCCGCTGGGGGCCAGTTAAGGGCTGAAACGTGTCGACCTGATGACGACAGAAGCACCATAATAGAGTCTTTGATTTTAAATCATCCCTCCTCCGCCAAATAATAAAGTCTGGAAGGATATGGATGGTAGGTATTAGGAATTTTTATTGGATACTCCCTTCCCTTTGTTCCCTTCCAACGTTTCGCCCTCAGCCCTGAACGAGGGGCTCACTCACCATTAGAGTATGCTTTGGCGAGCATGGGATGGCCAATGATGAAGCATGTCACCCGGGCGGTTGTGTGAGGCCAACCCTGTCAATTTTTAAAAATGCCCATAGAACCAGGAAAGTGTTATGCCAGTAAGTTAAGGTCCACCCATATTAGAGGAAATTCTTATATAGCAGGGTGATTGAGTCTATAATTTGGGCTTAAATAAGAAGGGCACGTTTGTTTTTCTGTGTGTAGGTATCTTGATGGGAAATCACAAATGATTTGCCGGAAAAAAAACTCTCCACTTCCCCAGGCCCCATTACGTGTAGGAGCTATCGTGATAGAAGGGACTTTGGGATTCACTGACTCAAATAACAGAAATAATCATTTTGGATGTAAAGAAAAATTATTGGGAGACTAGGTTGAATAAGATATGGAATCAACATCTGGAAGGGAGTGCATCTGGTCAATTTTTACTTCATAAATGCATCCCTAGATTTGAATCCTATATGGACAGGATCTACCCACTTGTGGCTAAGTGCCTGTATGTGCAATTTTGATGCAGTGCACTCCAGCTACAATCTTTTACCGTAAAGTGGGTCAAAACAGGAAAATGTGCCAAATTTTGCTCCCATTGCCCAAGCCATCTGGAAACAGAGGCACTTTCCTTTTTTTTGCCCAAAATATATACTCCATCATAAGATATGGATTTTAGCTTTTGTAAGATTTTGGTTGTGAAATATTATTGGGAGGCGCTAAGGTTTGTAAGGTGTAACACAACATTACAAATCGTGTTTGCAGTCTCTCGGTACATGTTTTGGCATGGATCATTAGAGCTAGAGCAATGCTTACAAATGATTTGTAAATAGTATATTGAAAGCGAGGGCCAAGCACTGAAGACGTATTTCATTTAGTACTAATGCACCAATATGACAATGCACTTTACTCAAAATCTCTGGAATTGTCATATTGATTGAGTCTGATGTTTAAAAAAATATGTGTCTTTATTAAACTGGTTTTTATGATATGTTTAATAGATGTAATATACTTTTAATTGTTTAAACTATGTATGTTTATTATACTTTGCTGGCTTGTTAGGCTGAAATAAAACAATTACACATAACTACACAGCTGAAATAAGGCAATTACTCACACATATGTATATATACCATAGAAATTCACAGAAAAAAAACAAAGCTTCCAGGAACCTTATAGCTAGGCTGACACTTCACTAATACAAAACCAGAGAAATTCAGCAGTTATAGTTACCTGAGCTAACCATAACGTACGCCCCTGCAATGCACTGCTATAACTATAACGTCCATATAGCTTTTGTTTTTTTCAGTGAATTTCTAAGTTTTATTTATTCTATTTCCTAACTATAGCATCCTTGAAACTTTGGTTTTTTCAATGAAACTCTACAGTTTGTTACATTTTATTTCCTAACTGTAACCTTTTGAGGTTTAATTTCTGTGAAATGAGAATCATGCCAGAATGAATCCTGCCCTGCATATTTATCCAAGAACAGGACACCATATTGTACAACACATCTACCCAACTGGAGTACTTTCTACTGACTAATGAGTAAATGCTACCCCGTTGGGTAAACGTATAGCGCATCTTCTCCAACAGAGGAAATGTCTCCAGTGACCTTGTGTGTCTGTTACTTTGCCATTGTGATTGTTGCTTGAGCGTCTTCAACAGATAACTTTACAAGGTGGAACTGCAGAGAAAACACACACGGATGATTTGTACCCTACAGAAGTAAGTGCTTCATTGTTTGGTGGAGATGCAATTGTATTCCTAGGCATCAAGACCCTGTCTCCAAAATAGGTGGGAAACACGTTCAAAGGGCCTTTTAGTAAGCTGTCCATCACCCTGGCAAAAGGGTAGGAAGATGTTGCATACGCTAATGTATATGGGGCGGGACAAAATGGGTGGGGCTTCTAGACAAGTACACATACTTCTAGTTTTTAAACGTTTACAACGCAATCTCTACTCTCAGCAGCAGATGACAAGAAAGAACCCCCTTGTCACAAAGACTATGTGAGATATTGTGCTTGAGAAAAGCAGGGATGCAAACACCTCCATCTTGGAATACGGATAACATTTCAGTGGAAATGCAGAGAAAACACACTTGCTTTGCCTTGGCCATGCGTACAAACCTAGGATGCTTAGTACTTTACATAAGTGGAGCTTCAACGTGGGCACCTACTTTGTTTATATTTGTAAGTGCTTCCCGTTGAGGTTTCATTTCTGCTAAATGAGCATCGTGCCAGAATGAAACCTGCCCTGCATATGTATCCAAGAAGCCACTGTTTTGTGCAACACCTATACCCAACTGGAGTACTTTCTACTGGCTAATTAGTAAGTGCTACCCCTTTGAGTAAATGTATAGCGCATCTTAAACACTTCAGCTGGGAAACAGTTGCCAAGGAGATGGATCCAGTAGCCTTGTGTGTCTCTAACTTTGCCAATGTGATTGTTGCTCAAGTGTCTTTAACAGATAACTTTACAAGATGGAACAGCAGAGAAAACACACTTTGATGATTTGTACTTTACTGAAGTACGTGCTTTCTTTTTTACTATGAAGAAGGGGGCCCCACGTCCCCCCTCCCCGGGCTGATGTCAGCCCTGGGGACCCCAGGTCCCGGCCATGTCACCTGGGTTCCACTAGGGCACCCAGTGAGCAATAGGACCGCGTGGGTAGCCTCATGGCCCCTGCAGTCCCAGTCGGCTCCCCGTCTCCTGCGGGAGCCAGCATTGCTCTGACAGACAGAGGGCTGCTAGAAGGCAGCACCCAGTCTGCCAGAGCAATTTTTCATCTGTTTCCCTGCATGAATATTTGCTTGCAGGGAAACAGATGAAAACTCTGCATTCTGCAACCTGGAGCTGTTTTACAGCTCTGGCTTGATAAAAGAGGAGTTATTGTTGCTTTTGCTCTGTGGGAACTGTCAGCTCCCATTAAGCAAAAACAAATAGCTACCTTCCAAGCGTGGGTACCTGGGATGGCAGACCCCAGGGCCATAAATGGCTCCACAAGGGGAGGCCGCGGCCCCTCTCCATTGTAGAATTTAGCGCTGGAGAGGTGGTGGTCTCTGAGGGATCTGTGATGGACCCCTACATTAATTCATTTCAGCCCTGGGGAGGTGGCAGTCCCAGGGGCTGCAGGGGGGCCTTGAGGTCCCCCTTAAATTCATTGTATTGCCCTAGGGAGGTACCGGCCCCCCGAACTGTAGGGAAGCCACGCGGGGCCCCTGGATTATTTATATATGTTTTGTTCTGTGAGGTGGTGGTCCCTGGGGCGCGGGCGGGCCTCATGGCCCCTGCATTAATTTAACTTGATTTGACGCAGGGAGGTGGGGGTCCCCGGAACTGCAGAGGGGCCACGGGTGCCCCCCACATTAATCTAACTTTATTTTGCCCTGGGTAGGTGGTGATGCCCGGGACTTTTGTAAGCCTTAGGAAAGGGGCCTCTGGCACTCCACTCATTTATATCTTTGCTCATGCCCCCAGGACCTGGCCCACCCAGAGGATCAACATTACAGGAGCGTGGGAGCATGCAATCTTTTTTTTCGGCAGGACCCATGGATCCTGCGTGTCTCTCGCCGCAATTTTCACTTAAATATGCATCAACAGGCTTCAAAAAGCAGCACAGAGCACTCATGGAGTGAGAAATTCCTTTTATTCACAGCAGACACGTTTCGTCAAACTGCCTTTTTCAATGCTGTTTTCATAAATTAAGTTGACATCATCATGTTGGTTTAAAAATCATGTGCGTGGCTCCCATTGGAAGATTATAAAGTGAAAAGTGAGAAAGGACTGTTGCCATGTAAGTTCAAATGCTCTCATTTTTTGGCAGCCATGTCAGCGTGATGTTTCTCTTATTTAGTCCCAATGGAAATACCCACGTTTTGAAATCAGCACAAATAGTTATTTTCACCATGATTGGGTTTTGAGACATCAGGAATGTGTTGTCATAACCAGTGCATTGTGTGGGCGCTAGTTATAGTTAAGTCAGCAAACTATAACTGTTGAATTTCACAGTTTTTTTACTAGTGATACTTGAGCCTAACTATAACGTCTCTGTAACTTTTGTTTTTTTTCAGTGAATTTATAAGGTTTTTTTAAAATATATTTCCTAACTATAATGTCCCGGTAACCTTTGTTTTTTTCAGTGAATTTCTGTGTTTTTTTAAAGGTTGTGTGATGGAACAGCACGTGCTTCAATGACGCATGCCTGAACCATGCTGTCTTAACCACAACCACGTCTTTACCACGCATGTCTTTACCACACATGCCTCCACCATTCATGCCTTTGCCACGCAATTTCAGGGTAAAGACATGATTGGTAAAGGGACATGTGTGATAAAGATCACACTCCGGCCCTCCTGCGATCTATTCTACCCACCCCAGCCCTATAAACTTCCCCAACCCCCTAACCTTAATACTTGACCCCCCCAGCCCCAAAAACTACTCCAACCACAGTCCCCCTCCCTGAGTACTGAAACCAGCCACCACCCCCTAAAACCGACCCCCACTTTGCCCCTGCCTAAGCCCAACTGCCCCTTGACCTAAAATATGCCCCTTTCCTGTCCCCTGCCCTGAGCCCTAAAACTCAGCCCCCTAAAAACTACTCTGACCCCAGCCCCCTCCCTGAGCCCTAAAACCAGCCTCCACCTCTTAAAACCTATCCCACCTACCCCCTGCCCCAGCCCAACTGCCCCTTAGCCTGTAAATTGCCCCTTTCCTGTCCCCTGCCCTGAGCCCTAAAAAGCTCCTGACCCCCTAGCCCTGAAAACTACCTGGCCCCAGCCCCCAAAACTAACCCCAACCCAAACAAACTACCCCTACCCTATTCCCTGAGCCCTAAAACTCCTGACCCTCCTAGCTCTGAAAATAACCCCAACCATCCCAGCCCCCAAAACTACTCCCAACTCAAACAAACTACCCCCACCCCAGTCCCCTGCCTGAGCCCTAAAACTCTGACCCCCACCAAGAGCCCTGAAAACTACCCCAATCCCTACAAACTACACCCACCACCCAAAACCCCACTTACCTCTCCACCTCATCCCAATCTTTCCTCTTCCTGCTTTTCTGCCGAGCTGCAGCCAGCAACTAGACCGCACATATGCCTTAACCACGTATATGCGTGGTTAAGGCATATGCGTGGTTAAGGCAAGTGTGGTTACGCTTGCGATGTCAGCACACGCGTGGCTGAGGCCGCGATGTTCTGACTGTTTCCCTTTTTTAAATGCTAATTCCTAACTATAACGTCCCTGTAACCTTTGTTTTTTTCAGAGAATTTTAAAGGTATTTTTAATTTTATTTCCTAACTGTCATCTTAAAACTTTGAGTGGGTGTATGAGTCGCTGTATAGATTGCCGACTGGGTGTGTATGTGGCTGTATAGGTCTGTGAGTGAGTGTGCAATGTCTGGGTAACTACGGTAGTGCATTAGTGATTGTATTATTGCGTAGGTAGTACCTGTGTGATTCTACGAGTGCAATTGCCAAGGACACACTGTGAATATTGGATGTTTTTGACAAAGTGTAAAACACATATATAGACATATTTTACATAAAGTTTTAGTGCAGCTATTAAGTAAGATACTAATTTAACTTTCCCCTTTGTATATATTTGCCGAAATAAATACATCAAAAATGCATTTTCCTTCTTCACAGCAACACCAGATGTCGCAATGACATCAGTAGTCACGTATACAAATGACAAAGTGTAAAACAGATATATAGACATATTTTACACAAAGTTTGAGTCTTGCTATTTAGTAACATATTGCTTTAACTTTATTTAAAAGATATATTTCTAAAAAAACAACAGTTTAAAAATGTAACTTTCAACATCTGAAGTCACAAATACAACATAACTACCAAACAAACATCAAACTATCCATTGTTACCCAAACTCATGGGAAATCGAATACTGCTGCAAAACTAGTGCAATGCACAATGTGTGACAAGACCCTCTCTAGAGGGACGAACAAAAAATATTCATGTGGGACAATGTCCATCTTATATTATCTTAAAACCTATCATAGAAAACGTCTCCAACTGGCGATCTACCAGAGAGAAACTGGAGGATCATCTACATCAGTGGCAGCAGCAACAATACCCGGCCAGACAGCCCCTTCAGAGGTGCACACTACTATAACAGATATGGCTCCAGAGTTTTCAAGAATGGCCACGTATCATGGACATTAATATTGTAATAAGTACTGGTGAGCAGTGTCTTACAGATATTCGCAATATTGCAAAAAATCATACATGCTATATTTTTCTCCCCTTTTATTTTTTTTGCTCATTTCTCAGTGAACATTTTTTGGATTCCTCTTGTTCCAGTTGCCGTTTTTGTTATCATAAAAAAGAACAATTTTTTTTAACTTTACAAAAGCACTAAAAAGAAAGAATTTCAAAAACAAAACAGAAAATCATGTCACCGAGAAATAAAGGAATATCATTGGATAATACACTTTTCAACTAAAAAAATAAGAAGAAAATGCCCATATATCTATCTTGACCATTCTTTTAGAGGAGTTCATAGGGAGCAGATTTGCGCAATGCACAATATGTCACAAGACATTTTAAAGGGGATCAAATAAAAATATTTTTGAGGGACTACGTCCGAGCTTTATCATCTAAAAACAAATCATAGCAATAGCGTAACAGCAGCAAGAAGGCAACACAAGGCTGAAGGACCCTCAGCTTCAATAGCAACCGCAACAACACCAGAGCAGAGAGTCCCTTCAGAGGTCCAATCTCAACTTCAAGATTTGGATCCACATTTTTCCCAGATGGCATCAATCAATCAATCAATCAATCAATCACAGAATTTGTAAAGCGCACTACTTACCCGCGAGGGTCTCAAGGCGCTGGGGAGAAAAAAGGGGGGGGGGTGCTGCTACTGGTCGAACAACCAGGTCTTGAGTAGCCTCCTGAAGGTCAGCAGGTCTTGGGACTGTCGTAGGCTTAGTGGAAGGGTGTTCCAGGTCTTGGCGGCGAGGTGGGAGAAGGATCTGCCGCCGGTGGTAGTTCTTCGAATGCGAGGGACGGTGGCGAGGGAGAGGTCGGCGGAGCGGAGTTGGCGGTTGGGGACGTAGAAGAGGAGTCGTCTGTTGAGGTAGGCTGGGCCAGTCTTGTGGAGTGCCTTGTGTGCATGGATGAGGAGTTTGAAGGAGATTCTCTTGTCGACGGGGAGCCAGTGCAGGTTCCTCAGGTGGGGGGTGATGTGGCTGTGGCGTGGTACATCAAGGATCAGGCGTGCGGAGGCGTTTTGTATGCGTTGCAGTCGCTTGATGAGCTTGGCCGGGGCTCCCGCGTAGAGGGCGTTCCCATAGTCAAGTCTGCTACTGACGAGGGCCTGGTGACTGTTCTTCTTGTATCTGTCGGGATCCACCTGTAGATCTTGCGAAGCATGCAGAGGGTGTTGAAGCAGGAGGAGGAGACTGCGTTGACTTGCTTGGCCATGGAGAGCGTTGAGTCGAGGATGACTCCCAGGTTGCGTGCGTGGTCGGTGGGTGTCGGGGCTGCTCCCAGCGTCGTTGGCCACCAGGAGTCGTCCCAGGCTGAGGGGTTGGAGCCGAGGATGAGGACCTCTGTCTTCTCCGTGTTCAGTTTTAGTCGGCTGATCTTCATCCAATCGGCGACGGCCTTCATTCCTTCATGGAGGTTGGATTTGGCGGCGAGGGGGTCCTTGGTGAGGGAGAGGATCAGTTGAGTGTCGTCGGCATAGGAGATTATGTTGAGGTCGTGCTGTCTGGCGATGCATGCGAGCGGGGCCATGTAGATGTTGAACAGTGTTGGGCTGAGGGATGATCCCTGGGGTACGCCGCAGATGATCTCGGAGGCTTCGGATCGGAATGGTGGGAGGCGGACTCTCTGGTTTCTGCCGTCGAGGAAGGAGGTGGTCCATTCCAGGGCCTTGTCTCGGATCCCTGCGTCGTGGAGGCGTGCGCGTAGAGTGCGGTGGCAGACAGTGTCGAAGGCGGCGGAGAGGTCCAGCAGGATGAGGGCTGCGGTCTCACCGTTGTCCAGCAGGATCCTGATGTCATCGGTGGCGGCGATGAGGGCAGTCTCAGTGCTGTGGTTGCTGCGGAACCCCGATTGGGATGGGTCCAGGATGCTGTTTTCTTCGAGGTATCGGGTTAGCTGTTTGTTGACGATCTTCTCGATGACCTTGGCTGGGAACGGAAGCAGGGAGATGGGCCGGAAGTTCTTGAGGTCTCTCGGGTCCGCCTTGGGTTTTTTGAGTAGGGCGTTGATCTCTGCATGTTTCCAGCTCTCTGGGAAGGTCGCGGTCTCGAAGGAGAGATTGATGACATTGCAGTTGGGGTGCGATGGAGCTGCTGACTTTGTTGAAGATGTGGTGCGGGAAAGGGTCTGACGGGGAGCCGGAGTGTATTGTGCTCATGGTCTTGATGGTGTCATCGATGTTCACGCTGGCCCAGGCTGGCAGGGGTCATGGTCGATGGTGTGCGGCGGGTCTGGTGCATCGATCTTAGTTGGGGCTGTCTGGGTGTTGAAGCTGTCGTGGATGTCGGCGATCTTGCGGTGGAAGAAGGTGGCAAGGGAATCGCACAGGGGTTGCGACGGCGGGATGTCGTTGGTGTTGGAGCTGGGGTTGGAGAGTTCCTTCACGATGTTGAAGAGCTCCTTGCTGTTGTGTGCATTGTTGTCGAGGCGGTCTTTGAAGGAGATTCTCTTGGCGGACTTGATGAGGTGGTGGTGGTTACGGATGGCGTCTTTGTGGGCTGCGTGGCTGTCCGGTGTCTTATCACTGTGCCATTTCTTCTCTAGTTTCCGGCAGGTACGCTTGGAAGCTAGGAGTTCCGAGGTGAACCAGCTGGCTCTTTTGGTGGTGTCACTGTAGGTGAGTTTTTCAGCGGGGCGAGGGTGTTGGCACAGTCGTCCATCCATCCTCTGAGGTTGCAGGCAGCGTCGTCGGTGTTGGATGGGTCGGAGGGAGGGCTGAGAGCGAGGTTTGCCCATAGTTGGTCTTCGGTGACTTTGCTCCAGCAGCGGCGTGGGATCTGTTGGGTGCGGTGGTGTGTGGTGGGTTTCTGGAAGGTGAAATGGATGCAGCGGTGGTCGGTCCAGAGGAGTTCTGTGGTGTGGCTGAAGGAGACGTGGGAGCTTGAGGAGAAGATGGGGTCAAGCGTGTGGCCGGCGGAATGGATCGGTGTTGTGACGAGCTGGCTCAGACCGAGGTTGGCGAGGTTGTCGATCAGGGTGGTGGAGTTGCTGTCGTTGTTGTTCTCCAGGTGAAAGTTCAGGTCTCCGAGGAGGATGTAGTCGGTAGAGGTCAGGGCGTGCATGCTGATGAAGTCGGCGATGGAGTCGCTGAACTGGGGTCGGGGCCCAGGGGGTCTGTAGACAAGGGTGCCTCTAAGGGTAGTGTTGGGGTCCGTGTGGATCTGGAAGTGCATGTGTTCGGCGGTGCTGAGAGTGTCGTCGGTGCTGGTCGAGACCCTGATGGTGTTCTTGTGGACGATGGCGATTCCTCCTCCTACTGCGTTGACGCGGTCTCTGCGGGTGATCTTATAGCCGTCTGGGATGGCTATGGCGATGTCGGGGGCGGAGGAGTCGTTCATCCAGGTCTCTGTCAGGAAGGCGACGTCTGGTGATGATGTGTCGAGCAGGTCCCAGAGCTCGACGGCATGTTTGCGTGCGGAGCGGGTGTTCAGTAGGATGCATCGGAGGTGGTTGAGGTCCTTCTTGGCGGGTGCCTCGGTGGCTCTGAGGCTGGTGTAGCTGCAGTTCCGGCAGGTGAAGGGACCATGGGTGCGTTTCGGGGCAGCCTTGAAGCAGTTGTGCGTCCGTCCGGGGTTGAGAGCGTGGAGTGTGGTGGCATCGTATCGGCGTTGGTCCTCGAGGCTGGAGCGGGGGGCGCACGGCCCAGGGGTTCTGGCGCTGGGCGCGGTCCAGGCGCGGACGGGCGCAGACGGGCTTGCCTTAGGCGCGCCTTCGGCGCGCCAGCTGTGTGCCCGCTGCATGCGGCCGCCATATATGGGGAGGTGGGAGGGAGGAGCAGCTGGGAGGCGGGAGGCAGGGGCAGCGAATGGGCAGTCAGGGGGGCGGGGCCGCAGGGGACGCAACGGCGGGAGTGGAGAGAGGCAACGAGGGGTACAGAAGGCAAAATGGGCACAGTTAAATGGGGGCAGCGAGGGGAAACAGAAGGAAAATGGACACAGTTAAATGGGGGCAGCGAGGGGAAACAGAAGGAAAATGGACACAGTTAAATGGGGGCAGCGAGGGGAAACAGAAGGAAAATGGACACAGTTAAATGGGGGCAGCGAGGGGAAACAAAGGAAAATGGACACAGTTAAATGGGGGCAGCGAGGGGAAACAGAAGGAAAAATGGACACAGGAAAAATGGGGGCAGCGAGGGGAAACAGAAGGAAAATGGACACAGTTAAATGGGGGCAGCGAGGGGAACAGAAGGAAAAATGGGCACAGTTAAATGGGGGCAGCGAGGGAACAGAAGGAAAAATGGACACAGGGAAAATGGGGGCAGCGAGGGGAAACAGAAGGAAAAATGGACACAGGGAAAATGGGGGCAGCGAGGGGAAACAGAAGGAAAAATGGACACAGGAAAAATGGGGGCAGCGAGGGGAACAGAAGGAAAAACGGGCACCGAGGCCACAAGCAGAGGGGCGAGCTTACCAGCAGCAGCAGCGGGCAGGACACCACAGGCGGAGCTGTGTGGCGGGGGAGCGACCTACCTGGCAAGGTCAAGGGTCGCTCTCCTCACCGCGCAGCGGCCGCCATATATGGGGAGGTGGGAGGGAGGAGCAGCTGGGAGGCGGGAGGCAGGGGCAGCGAATGGGCAGT
This sequence comes from Calotriton arnoldi, assembly GCA_963921515.1. Lineage (NCBI taxonomy): Eukaryota > Metazoa > Chordata > Amphibia > Caudata > Salamandridae > Calotriton > Calotriton arnoldi. The sequence goes on along the minus strand of CAWUFW010004833.1, from coordinate 1,339,556 downwards.
GAGTGCTGGAAAGCAATCCATAACAGCCCTTCACAATGCTGCAAAGAATCATAAAATGGAATTATTTTTACTTTTGTCCCCCCATGGTTTTTGTACATTAGCAGGCATTTTATTATCTTACAAAATGGGTATCTAATATCTATGTGGTCTTCATTTTATTATCTTCTAATTTATTGTAACACTACTTACATAGAACTTGCCGTATGGACAAGTCAAAGCATTCCTCTACAAATAAATACACAACTAACCTTTGCCAGTAATCATTATTTACTTTTTCACTTTTTAAATACAAGTCAACAGTCTGTGTTTGAATCTTCTAGTGAGTGCGTCGACAACATACATAAACATACTCTGGTTTTTGAGACCACACTGTGTTACATTTTATATTCTCTTTTTCAAAACTGTCAACTGTAATATCTGTGTCCTGTTCTGCAACTCCTCCTCTGAACAACTCCTAATTTTCTGTAGATTCCTGCTCAGGACCAAAGAAACAAAACTGCACATCATCACAAACCTATTCTATTTCTGCTATAGTACCATGTAAAAGTGTTCTATTCATTTCTCCTAAACATAAAGCAGGAGTTTTTGCATAGTTCAGCATTGTTGAGAGATGTACAGGTAACATCCTGAGATGATGAAAAGTACTTTGTGTCAAGGTTACTTACAGTTCCGCAGGAGGCATATGTGAATGACACATCCCTACTCCCCACCAGTCACTCAATGCACCCAACGAATGTCAAAGTGCCAGAAGTAAACCAGGGGAAGAAGGGAAGAAAACAGAGGGAGATTGTTGACCAACATTCCCAGTTCAAGCACAGGACCCAGTAATTGGAGGATACCCTAAAAGGAAATAGAAAGATTGTAAATATCTAACAGGGAGTATAAAGACAGGAGCATGTATAAATATGCAAGTAAGATATCTCTTACTGACTACCTAGTGATTGCCCTTCTTCCAATTATACCTCATTCAACTGGGTGGTTGATGCATCGTGTACGTCTGTGTAAAAGGAGAAACAGTGTAGTGATGTTTAGAGACCAAAAACAAAGCTATAAAGAATAAAAGGAAGTAGTAATGTAACTAAGGACACCTAGTTATATCAGTCTTGTAGATATCCTCTAGAAGAACTTCAGCAAAAAGTAAAAACCCTCTTCATAACTTCCGCTTAAACTAAGTAAGACCGAGAACCAGAAGTAAAAACTACTCATAGACTTCCCTTGGGTCTTGTAATAAAGAAATGTAATGATGTCCCTTTTATCTGCAGGAACTGAGATTAAAGACAACAAAAAAGAAGCTGATCTCCACAGAGTAGGGCAACAATCTTAGATAAGTATAATACTGTTAAGTATTCAAAATAAGGCTTAAAGAACATTCATACACAATTACAGTAAATCTGGTTGTTTGTTTTATGTCTTTTTTGTCTTATTAGCTAACATCTTGAAGACTTTACCTATGAGGGACGTCAGGAACACGTAACCGCCTTCAGGCGTCAATGGCGGATGCTAGAAACACCTGCCCGAAACCTAGAAACAAAGCAGGGGAACTGGGGAGTGACCGTCGTCACAAGAAGTGGATGTGGAATGCCCGAATCACCTCCACAACCCATGATCAAGGCAGAGACATCAGGAACTCACTGCGGCAACCGGGATCGTCAGGTAGTCAACTCTGCCACCAGGATCGCCAGGAAGTCACCGCTGCCACCGGGGTCACCAGGAAGGCACCGCCACCACCAGGGATCACCTAAAAAGCAGGTAAGTAATGGAGAGGCGAGAGAACAATGCAACGCCGTGGAGCAGCAGGATTCGGCCTTCATGGACCGGAAGGGGATGATGTGTCAACAGGAAGTAGGCGTGGCAGTACTCTTGGAACACTAGAACGCGAAGCGTTCAGCGTCGGGAGCGAGGCTGTTTTATACCTCGCTGGGGTACGCAATGCGGAAAGCCTGACACCTTGGCACACTTTCTTTGAAAAATAAGCTAGTGAGTGTTCCTGCAATTTTGTATGCTTTCTAATCTTGCAAGGATCCAATCCTTGTTAAGTACTTATTTTGTGTTTTAAACTTTGTCTTGGAAAGATACATAGGAATTTCCTTAATATGTCAATGGATTGCTGTCAAATACTACAAACACTTCTACAATTCAATTTGTATACAGGCACCTGACTCCGCCTTCCTTGTACCTGTTCTCCAATAATTTGTTCTACATTTGTAGGTACCGTCACTTCTTTTGCTATAGGAGTGCTATTCTTCATTTCATAACATTGTCCTCTGTAATCAATAGCATGAACTGATCTATTATCCTGGAGATAGCTTTCTTCATTAAAGAAAGACTCTGTACTAGAAGTATGTATGCATTCTCCACTAAAAACTGTACAAAAGTTACTTCTATTCACTAATCTTTTTTTCTGGTTTTGTCTCTTCATGCACAACACCATTTTGTCAAGAGTCCTCATTTTATTTATAATCAATATGAAAAGTTTCCTCTTCGAAGCAAAGGCCTTATCAACTACTCTCTCAACTCGTTCTTTCTGTTTCAGTGCCTCTCTCCTTCTTCTATACTTTTTCATAGTTCTCAGTAGGTTTATAACTACTCTACTACAAAACATCCTGGCTCTGACTTCCTTAAACTGCTTCTGTCTCCTGGTTAAGGTGTGTCCATCTTTGTTACATTCCTTCCTATTCTTGTTATATGCATTTTGTCCATTGTTAATCTTTCTCATAGTCTGAATTTTCATTTAATTATTTAATAATCTTTGGAAATCTCCACATATATTTTAAAGAAATAACTTTGTCATCTTACCAATAGCTCTTTTTTCCTTCACCAATTTTTATTCATTTTGCCCCTTTGATTCTCAGTTCTGCATAGATACTGAAGCTGCTTCTGCTCTTTTTTCCTCAGTGATTTTGTAGGCATTCTGTCTGTAATTATGTAGATATTGTTCTGTAAAAAAAACAAAAAACTTTATTTCCATTTTTTTTCTAGCCAATGTACCAACAACTTTACTACTGGCTTACACATATTACAAAAATAGTTTTTATGTTATGTTGCAGTTTTAAATTTAAAAATGAACCTGCCTAAATAACTACAAGCACTTACTTCAATGTATCAAACCCAAACCAAAACACAATACTTAATTTATTATTTACCTTTTAATATTAGAGCACCTTCTCCTACAACACACCTGCACAACATCTCAGTTCTCACTTATACACGATAAAAGACTACTTTATCCCTTATGTACTCAATTTTAAAATAAACATCAACCAAAGTGTAAAAGTACATACAGTGTCTCAATACTGTAAATCTAAAAACACAACATAAGAGCTATTTCTGTGCCTTTCTACCACTGTGTCAATGGTACATTAAGTGTTTCAATACTTTTCTACTTAAATGTGTCACATTACATTTTGAGAAACACTGCATATAACAATCTGCACATTAATCTGTATCACAGCATATATCTCACTAATTTTTCCAGTACCTGCAAACAGTATGTGACAGGTTACATATATATTGCACCAGATGGTTCTACAAGAGCACACATTCAGCACTATTTTTGTAAATACATGTGTTTCTGGTTCAGTACAACAATACTCCCTGGATGATTTGATGAGTGTATAGATAGTGCATAGGTTATTCTCTCAGAAAATAGGTAGTGCCTGCATGATTTCTGCATATATAGCAACTACATTGATGGTTCCATATCTTCTTAGTTAGTGCCTTTGTATTCACATGTCTATATTGCTACTATCTGGGTGATTGGATGGACACATGGGTGTTGACTGCATAGTTCAATGAGTACATAATTAGTGCCTGCATGATTGGAAGAGTTTATGTGTAGGGCCTAGGTAATTGAATAAAGTCTAGATATCACAATTGATATATAATTGCATACATGGCTCTCTAAGAGAATACATTGCTCTGTTACTCAGCGTGCACATGCATCAGTACGTTTCTAAAACTGAAAATAACAATTCTCACTTTTTCAAAGCACAAAAACTTTTCTTTATGGCATATCTACATCCTTTCACAAATATTTCTTGTGTCTTTTAAACATATATTCAGCATTTCTCAAAGAAATGTTACACGCCAAGTGAAGCTAGCACAAGAACTCTCAAGAGACATTCTGCACTATTAACCCTCCTTAATTTTAAACATAGCATGTTTAAAGAAATACATCACCCTTGTCATATACATGACATTTTTAACAGCCTTAAAGAACATAGATCCCCATGTAAACATATACGTGATTTCATAATAGATATACACCTTCAGGCCATCTTTCCAAAAATATATAGTTCTCTGCATCTTTTAATAAACTCAAGAGTCTCATCGTACATATAACTATCTACAACTACAAAAACCATATCTCACCACATAAGTATATGCAAACCGGTCATATAAGTTAAAAACCACATTGGAAAACACTTCCTAATATATACCTAACAAGTATTACTACTTTATAATTGATATACAGATGCAGCACATTTTCTTATCTTTTATTTCTGACTACACTACTACTGTTTAATAATGTGACTAAAACTACCACTCCTCCCAGAATGCAAAAGATATAGATGTATCTATTCTGCACATAATGCTTAGACATTTAAAACATTGTCATTTTTAAAGGCATTGCTCATGGTAATTTTCAACAGTACTAACATCTTAAACACATAACCACTGCCATATACAGTTCCTCTGATATTCTTTTTTCACATCACTATGATACTCTTTTGAATCAAACTCACATATACATCTTTATTTCTAATCTACATTTTTTAGATCATTTAAAAGGTTTATACATATCAGTGAATTGAGATTGTAGTTATATTGTTGTTTTAGTTCTTTCTGGGTAGTTTTAGCACTGTTAAGATTTGTAAAGACTAACCACAAGAATTGTACACCACTCTCATAGAAAGCAACTATAAAATGGCAACCTCTTCACCTTTCCACTTTATGATCATGAGAAAGGCAGCAAATGAAATGATGTCTTTCCTTTTGGATTACTGCATCTCCACTTGTGAATGGTTAGCATCCGTTATCCCTTCCCCTCTGTTTTAAATCAAGGTTCCTGTCTCCGTGTGTTTGCAAAGTTTTTGCAATCATCGTGGAGTCATTGCGAAAAAAGACCTGAGTTCAAACCGATATTTAGCTTCAGTCTTTTTAATTTTAAATACTGAACATCAGCTTATTACATAGTCCTGAGTTGGAAATTAAAGTTTGCCATTACTTTGCCATTGCGTAAATTGTGTCATAACTCCTCAAGCCTGTTAAAAAATGTTCTGTGTCTTTAACACCCTTCACTCCCCCAATACACTCTTAGCTCAGTGTACCTAGCAACCCAGTGGAACCATTAGGTCACAAGTTCACAGCACAGCACATTCAAGAAGGAACATGAAACTTCCAAATAAGATTGTGGGCCATAGATATGTCCATTGGGCTAAAAGGGCTGAAAAAATGAGAGGTATTGACAGGGCATTGGGTTTGCCAAATGTGGCTATTACTTTGTTTGGCCAGAGAGGGTTAAAGTTTCATCAGTTGCTGGCTTTGGTTAAATCTATTGTGGATTCCTGAGCTCCTCATCTCATGATTGTGCACTGTGATGGCAATGACCTATCCACATTGACTGGGGTAGGGCTGGAAATCCTAATGAAAAAACTTTGTAGAACTGATGTCGCTTTTCCCTCACACTGTCTTGGTGTACTCTAATATATGCCAAAGACAGAAACGGAAGTGGTCAAATCAATTCTGTCCACAAATTGACAACATCAGGAAACATGTTAATTAAACAGTTTCTGCTTTCCTCAGAGACCATAACATGGGCTGTATCTATAACAATAATCTGCGTTTTGACATGCATGGAATTTATAGAAATGATGGAGTGTACTTTACATATGAAGGCACCAGGGTGTTACTAAGTAACCTGAAACTCTGCATCCGGTCTTATGTGTAGCTGTCACATACACACAATTAACACAAAGGCTTTTGTCAGAGCCACTCTAGTACCCGAAATATTGTTAGTTTTCTTTAAAAACATCCTTTTTTCCAATTTTTGTGAATCTTCGCAACAATGTCACGATGGTCACGGATATGTAGCGAGAACAGAAAACAAAAGCAGACATTCAACAGCCACCAGCGAGTCCAAAAATAATAAGTAAAAAAATCTATTCTAAATATTGAGCTACACCTATTACTATATACATGCTTCTTTAAATTTAAAAACATGTTTAAACTCATGTTTTGGTACTAAGTTTCTTTAAAATCCATCTTTAGGTCCTATTTTTTGTTTTCGTGGATATTCTAGGAATCGCAATGACGCCGTTAACTGCGAAGATAGCACCTTTTCCATAATGTGAAAAACACATATGTGCACACATATTACAGTATTTTACACACTAGGGGTTTATTACTCTACACTTCAAACTAATGTTTTTCTAGTGTATTTCTAGAACAGCCTAAACCTATTTTCTGTTTTTGCTGTGAGGTCGGAGATCGCAATAAAGTCGGTTACTGCGATCCCGCGGATACGGAGTTAAAGCGGAAAGCAAAAGCAGAAATTCAATAGCCACCACCACATTAAAAAATTATAACTATTTAAAAAATTCTAACCATCACACTTGACAACTCACTATCTAAATACCTCTACAAAAACATTTATCAGAATCTCAATATTTCTATAACAATGGGTATTAATGAATAACAGATTTAAAAAATATATATATTTTCACCAATGTTCGCGATGACGTCGGTAGTAGCGACATCCCCATGACGGGACATGGAAGGCCACACTGGCGGACACGGTGTTGTCGCGAATATCACACGTGATTAAAAGATTCCATTTTGGACACATAACTTGTGTCACTAACACACACATTTCTCATGACCCCTTATGTTAGCTTTCACTTTTCAGCCCCCGGACTGTACCCAGACTATAAAATGGCAGCCGCAACTTTCTGTTCAGGATGGGTTCATCCCATCAGAGCATTCTCGTTGGTGCGTGCGTTCGCGAATCATCGTGAAATCAAATCAAAATATCAGCAGACAGAGATACATCTATAGTTTTTGGCTTACATTTCTCCAAAACTACTGGCCAAATTTGCACTAAATAACAAAAAGCACAATGTGCGTAACAAAATCTTCCTTTCTGGCAAATTTGGTGTGATTCCTTCCAGCAGGTCGGGCTGTAGGGTTGACTTCGCGTTCCTATGGGAATTAACATTACAAATGCACCCTTTTTTGCTCCCCTATTTCTCAGTCCCCACTGCACGGACCACCCCAAAAATTTCCATGACACAAAGAAGCTACTTTGACACTGTTTTTGGAAAATTTCATGGAGATTGGTCAAATGACACCAAAGTTATAGGCAAGTCAAAAAATGCTTTTTCTATGGAAACTAGGTCCTAACTATAACCACCTACTGGCAACCGCCAGCAGTATATATATATATATATATATATATATATATATATATATATATATATATATATATATATATATATATATATATATATATATATATATATATATATATATATATATATATATATATTCAAACCAAACACCAGTTCTCCTTACGAAACCGAACACCGACACCACAAATTCAGTTGTTTTTCAAGATTTATTCACCAAATTATTGTGCTGTAACGCCTTTCGACAGGATTCCCTGTCTTGCTCACACACCTATATACCATATACACATTCCACAAAAACACAACATACAGTATTTAGACATGCACATACACACAGATATTTTTCTATATGAACAGAATCCTCTTTTCTGAAACTAAAGTCCTGATGCACACATACATTTTGTTATGCAATAAACCCATTTTGTGTATTGTTATTGAATTGCAAAAATGGGTTTTGAAACCCATAACAGGTCACTATTTGGAAGAGGCATGTTTAGGGCCTTCCTCCCAAACAGTGATTCATTAAGCTATGTTCCAATGTTTTGCAACCGAAATCCAGTAGGAAAACATTGACATTTTACTGACATCGCAAACACATTTGAAAATGCGAAGGTGTCCCCATAGTCTCCCTTCCCCTTTCTACATGTGGAAAAAAAGTTTGTTGGAGATTAGGGATTGGTCCACGGGAACAACCCAACAAAAACAAAATAATGTCTTTTATTAATGCAATCCTGTTTCATTTAAGGAAAACCAGCTGCATAATAAAAAGTTGACATTAAAGCGCGATCAGAGACATGTTGGTCTTCTGATCCCAGCAGTTCTCCATCCCTGTGGTAGCATCCAATCATAGTGAGTCACAATTTATGACCTACCTCATGAATATTGATGAGGTAGGTTGGATTGTGACCTCCTTAATTTCCAAAATGTGTGAACTTAACTGTTAGCTCATAGGCCAGTTCAGAAATTTGCTTTCCATTTGTAAAAAGTCAATGCGCAATTTGCAAGCCCTTTGTGCGAATGGAAATTATAAATATCAGCCCCTAGGTCCCTTGATATGAGTGGGTGAGGTTATGTTATGAACCCCAATGTACCCCAATATAGGCCTAGGTAGTTGCATGACCTTTTACCTACATTTGTCCTACCTTGCTCTACATAACAGTTCTTGCACTGACCTTTTACGTAGTTAGGTGGCGCATAACTTTTGTGTGGTTTTCTCTGAAAACTAGCCTCATTTAATATGCATGAGGATTCTCAGTATCACAGCAGGATTACCATTTTCCGCATAATACCTCCGTATAAGGGTCACCACTATCGTCATCCCTGGCCGACATGCTCACAGTACCATGGCACATCTAGGTAGAAAACCTGAGGCTAACCTTCGGGTATATAAGTACCACATGTTCGCTGGGCAAGCCAGAGGAGAAAAACTTCCATGCTGACACGAGACACTGAAGTCTCTGAATGCAGACACTCCAGCAGGCAGTCGTCTGACATCCCTTGTGGGGTGTCCAACTCGAGTCCAAGATGGGGTCCTTCATTCTCTCACATCAGGTAATGGGGTTGGCTCTTTCCTAGGGGGATTCTTGGCTATACACCTACATACATGCTAGGTACACTTAGGTACATCTAGTTAGGGTTTGCATCGTAAGAGTACTCATGATTACTGCCATGTATCTATATGCCTGCATATATTCACTGTTTTAGCACCATGGTAGAATTCTACCTTTTATTTACTCTGTTGGTGCTTGTAATCATATATATCTGTTTCTGCCTAATGGTTGTTGCAGCACACTTATTTTATACTAGAATGGCGCTGGCTCAATAAATGCTTATTGAAAATGTCCCCACAGTTTATTCTGTGTATCTCCCTGAGAACAAGTGAGCACGAGTGACTGAGCTAAAAGAACTGCACTGTTTCCACGATCCCTGAGGGGTCAAGGTTGTCATGTTCGATAGTTGCCAGAAACTGTTCGCTCCTTGGTAAGGGTGTGGGGCTTGTAGTGGCACTGTGAGCTAGCTAGTCTACAGACTAACATATCCTTTGGGGGTGTCCGGAATCAGTCTGGACACCAATCCCTTAGTTTATGTTGTCTAAACGCGCAGGTCCTATACAGATTTGTAAGAACTACACGACATGGCGCCCCCAACTTTGGTTTGGTTCTTATTTAACGGTTAAATCTGAGTAGTTCAATCGTACGTTTCTCAGAGAACCCTACTCACATTTACCCAGAGACGTCTGTAGTGGGGAGGGATCATCCGCCAGAGATGTGTAGGTATACCCTATGTATTGGCTGTAGGTATATTCAAGCTTGAAGGATTATAGTTCCACATTGTGTAAAACCTTATCTCTTTTTCTCATACAGCTTCCACCCATAATGTCTCATAGGGCAGACGCGGGTGATAGTGGTACTAGTAGGGAGGAAACTGAGCAGGAAAGTGCTATAAACATATCAGAATATTGCAGAAATGCACTTGCTGTAAAATTAGAAAATATTGGTCTCCAAGCGTTAGGCGGGATCGTTACCTTCATGATTGAGGCACATGAGGCATACAGAACAGAGGTGTTCTATTCGTGGGTCAAATTCCCACCTGCAGATGCACACACAAATACATTTCATTCATACATTCCATATGAAATACCAGATGAATACAATCCATACGAGGACACAGAAGTCCCGTTAACGTATCAGGAACATATAAACTGGTTTAAAGGTGACCTCCCACATGCCAAAGAAAGTGAGACTCGGTCAGCTCTGCAGAGACAGAGCGACTTGGCTAGTTCTAGCTTCTTACACACCGCACCCAGAAATTGACACCTTACCAGCAGCAGACTTACGTCCACTACACAAAGAAATAATAAAGCTTTTCAGAAATCTTACACAATTCGTTATGCAAACACCCACACTTCAACCTATAAGGGTCACTCAAACAGGTCAACTACAAGGGACCGCAACAAAAATCACCCCACAAATGCTGAACGCGATTATGGGAAGAATGCCCACTAAATGTGAGCAAATGCCATCCTGAATAGTGCAGAAAATAGCGCAGCTTAAGGCAGTGTTTCCACACACAGGCCTGCAACTGACAATCTGCTTGCCAATGGGGATAGCTCCCCCGATGGAGTATTGTACCACTTGGGGTACAGTTTTTGCTGCCGTTTATACCAGAACTCATGTTACTCCCTCAATAGCAGTCATACCAGAAGTATTGAAACAAATAAAGAAAGAGCAGAACCTGCCCTGGACTTAGAGATGAAATTGATAGGCAATTTTCCCAGGTATCCACAATTATGTTAGCAAAGATAAAAGGGGAGGCAGTAGCGGTGGCTATACGCCAATGCCTGAGGGAATGCACTCCTGCATAACAGGAGCAGTAATTACCTAAAGTTATTGAAGAGATCTATGCTTCACTGGTTAGAGATAATTTGGGAGCTAGACCTTTGAAACCACAATTAATGGGTAATCCTGAAAAGGACAACTCGAAGCAGGCACCAGGTTCTTCTAAAAAAGAAATGGGATAATAAACAATCAAAAAACAAGCAGAATGAATCAAAAACATGGGGTGGGTCTCCTCAGCAAGAGCCCTCTGATAGGAAATATAACCTTAGAAACCGTGACAATATTAAGAAACCTGACAGGTATCAGGACACTGATACACGTTCCTCTCATTCTTTTTAGGGTTCATCGAAAAACTCAGAGAGCGTAGGACGGTCAAAATGCATATCAGAAACGGGAACCAAGCCAAGAGACTCACCAAAATCAAACCTCAATTTAAAATGAAGAAAGTAGCTGGCCTTAAAATAAGAAATGCCCAGGCTACTGAGGACTCAACTTCTGAACGGGGAATGAGCTCTGACAATGCTAGACAGCGCAGCAGAAGTAAGAATAGCTCTCCAGAACCTGAGGGAATTTCTGGTGACAGCAGTATTGAATGAACATATCATGGTGGAAACACCTGATACAAGGGTAAGCGTCCCACATCATCTACATGAAATAACACTTCAGATGGAGGGGGACAAACCAAGGAAAGTGAAAGGTTTCTTTTGGGAGAACCTGACCTATGGATATGATATCCTTCTGGCTGAAAATGATTGGCCACATGAGTTCGTTGTGGACTGCCCAAAAGGAAAAACAGTTATATTACCAGCCTTCTCCGACCTCGTTCCAGAATCACTAAAACATTCATACGCTCAGGAATGGGCAATAGCACTAGCTCCTGCATTATACAGCAATCATGTAGAGTGGGCTGCTGAGTCACATCACTGTAAAATCCCATTAAAAACTACTCCAACTCCACAGAGGCAGTACCCAATAAAACATGATGCAAAGAAACAAGTAAGGGAGATCTTAGATCAACTTGAATACCATGGTGTAATCGAGAATTGCACCCCTTCCATGAATAATCCTTTGTTTCCCGTAATGAAATCCAATAATTAGTACCGTCTAGTTTTAGACTACAGGCATTTGAACATATGGACAAAAACATTTGCAGTACAAAACGCACACAGTGATGCATTAATGAATAACTGCGGAAGAAATACAAAACAACACTAGATATCTCGAATGGATTATTTTGCCAAAATATAGCACCTGAAAGCAGAAATTTAACAGCATTTTCAGCCCTCGGCTCTCTGGTCAATTCTGTAGATTGCCCCAAGGGTATAAGAATAGCCCCGGGTTATTCTCAGCAAGAGTATCAGAGTTACTTCAAAATTTTAATGAGGAGACATTGTCCTATGTAGACCAGGGTGAACAACATAATTCTGGGGTTCTCCTCTGAGGGCTACAAATTTAACTTTAAAAATCAAAGATGTCCACCCCAGTGTCCTATTTTTAGGATATGAGCTCTCAAGTGAAGGGAAAAGCCTAGCAGCTATTTTTTAGAAAAATGTGCACTGCTTCAACCTCCAAAGACTCTGAAAAATCTACAGTCCATTTTAGGATTCCGACATTTTGGCAGAACATACATTTTGGATTACGCAGAAAAAGTAAAACCTTTCTACGATTTAATTAGAGCTGATTTTTCAGTTCAACTTTGGACACAGGAACACACAGAAATTCTCAGTTCCTTACAAGCTGAGATGATAGCTTCCAAACACTTACACACACATGTAAACACCATGAATTTGGTGATCCGTGTAATCGCGGGTCAATTGGGGTACACTTACCTAACCTTCACTGAAGGCAAAACTGTACCCATAGCATACAAATCTCATTTGTACACAAACTGTGAAATGCGTTTTGTATCAACTGAAAAAATACTGACAGCAGTACAGACTGCTGTAGTGAGAGAAAGAGCACTAGCTCGTGGGAAACGAATAACTTGTTGTGACTCCGGTACCAACCTTAGAGGCTGTTACAAAGCGAGCGTTCCAAACGCAAAAGCACTGCATCCATGATGGATACAATGGGCTAATTCTCTCACTGCAACAGGAGATTGCACGACACAGCTGGCAGAACTAAAAGCCCTGATACTGGCACTACAAAATACAGATCGAGAATTCCCCACACTAATTGTGTGCGATTCATTTTACTGTGTCCAGTCATATAACGAATATCTTCTTTTTTGGGGCCAGAATGGGTTTAGAGATTCCAAAGGTTGCACAATAAAGCACAAGTTACTTTGGGAACAAGTGGCGGAGCTGATAAAAGGCTTGCCACGGGCTCGCGTGATTCATACACTGAGTCATCAGCATGCTGGCGTGCACGTTGAAGGAAATTCACTGGCTGATGAAGCCGCCAAGGCGACAGTGAGAACTGTTGCCATTGCTGCAATCACTCATTCTAGCACAAGAATAGACAGACAGATAATGGTAGCTGTTAACGCTACACGCAATAACAGCTCAGCCTTACCAACAGGTTTTTGACTCAAGTACTCCTACAAGTTAGATGCGCAAAACATTCCATATGCTCAAATTCCAGGAGTGGGGGATAGAGTAATACCAAACATGGATCGCAGATTAGGTTTCATTCAAGCTGTACATGAGGGTCTGGGTTCAGCAAACGCAGGTATTACTGCAACAGTTTCACTACTGAAACAGCGCCATTGGTGGCCAGGTCTAACCAAGCAGGCCAAGGGCTTTGCCCTTAAGTGCAACATTTGTCAGCAGATGAAGGGTTCCACCGTAGCACATCCACCACAAACACCACTACTCATAACAGACAGATGTCTTGCATGTGTCTATTTGGACCACTGCGGCCCCTTACAATCTAATGGGGCTTACAAGTACATCTTGGTGGCAGTGGATTCATGCTCTAGATTGCTGTGGGTTTGGCCCCAGCACTCGGCTGACGCTCAAACTGTTATAAAGGATTTGCAAGCCTTCATAGGGACATACGCAATTGGCACATTACATTCTGACCTTAGCTCTCGTGAGAAGTTTGGGTGTGGTCTTGCAGTACTCCTCTCCGTATCATCCCGAGGGAAATTCGATTGTGGAGAGGAAAAACCAGCACTTAAAGCAATCCTTAATAGCAAGGGTATTAGGCTCGGGTGGCAGTTGGGTCAATGACCTATATGGGGTCCAGAGGGCACTTAATAACATGCCCTGAAGTTCCCTAGGAGGCCGTACTCCATATGAGGTCCTGTTTGGGATGAGAGTTTGGGTACCCAACATCGATTGTGGCAGCACCGTGGCTGATGAAAAAGCATTTGACATCAATGATCTTTTGGGTATTTTACAGGAACTCAATGAATTCCAGGCATTACAAAGCCACGTCCAAGTAAAATGCACTGCCACTAGGGAAGTGAAAGCTTTTACGGCAAGATATGCGTGGGTCCCAAAGATCGTGGACCTAGTCAGAGAAAATATTGTGGACAAAAAAGAATTTGGGCCATCTTACAGAGCTCCTGTACCTGTCCTGGCGGTCGAAGGAACAAGAACAGTACTTCTTCCGCCCCTTGCCGGGAAAAAAGAAAAACAATTAATCTCCATTGATCTAATTAAACCACACTATGTGGCTGATACTGAATAGCAGGTCACATGGACTCCGGGGTAGCCGTCGATCTGCTCTTGCTATCATACAGGAAGTTCAGACAGAAAGACTAATAACGTTTCAAGATTTTACTCTACGAAGTAACGGAGTTACCAACAATGGAATGGAACTCGTACCTGTTGAAATTGAACAGCAACAAAATACAAATGAAACACAGATCACAATTCGGCCTAACACCGACATCTATGTGAATTAGTCTCGTAACTAGTCACCTGCCACTTCAACAAAACCTGATGAGCTACCAAAGATAGATCGAACAGCGTCTGGCTACTTCATCGATTTTGACACCTTTTCTCAGGATCCTAGTGAATCTGAGTCACCTCCAGCTTCTGTTTCCCACAAAGAAAGAATACATGGTCTCTACCTTGGGCTAAAAAAGACTTACTTTTTTTCTCCCTGGCTACAGCTCTGGATTGCAATTGGTCTACTGTTGCTACTATTCTGGATAGGTGTAGTGACTGTCTTTTTCCTGTTCCTGAATAGACATTATCTCCCAGAACGATCTCCGCCTTACATGTGAACCTGGTCCTGAAACCACATGCATCATCTCATCATGAACAAAGAAACCTGTGCTTTGTGAACATTACAGCAGTTCCTATTCCTGAAGGAATAGTTTGTGATAGGGTTTCATATGATGTATTTGGTCCCACTGAACGTTTACAAATTTCACATTCATTTAAAAGGTCCTTAAGTGATATCAACCTCCAGTACTTTCTTGTACGATTGGGACTTTGAAACTGTGAATAGTATGCTGTCTGATTTTGAACAATCTGCTGCATTCTCTAATAATAAATTGTATGATGATACATCGGATTTTGATACCATGTATTGTTACCAACATTATGGTCATAATGTTTTGCAAAAAGCAAGTATCCCACATAATGTTTTCGCTTACCACCAATGGGAACATTGCCCAACACCGCCGAAAGGTAGTTCACAAACGTTTGCATAAATGTTTGCTTATTTTTCTGGGTTTAACACAGCAGACCCGCGCTCGTATTATTATGAGCTTTCACCTACACCTTCAAAGAAAACTATGCTTACTAACACGAAACAGATATACTATGCATCCTTTATTTCCCAACTGTCTGAACAGGGTTTCTACTTATGGAAGGATACTATAGACACAAAATCAGTCTGGGGGACTAACGAATGGCAAGTTCAGGGAACCAAGGCTTTATTTAGAGCATGCCTCATACCACAGCAAATTATTTTTCTGAACAACTCAGTGCAACAGACTGCCTGTGTTGGGTTAGCCAAGATCAATGATTTGAACATACCTCGGATTCCCTCACCTACACACTTTGAGGGATGGCAGAATTACACACAACATAGTGAGGATACACTTAATGACATTCTATTTGATGGTTCATACAATTCATCAGACCCCAATTGGAAGGGATTGTTGGTTTGGCCTATAGACACAAATAGGTGTCAGTCAAGATTCAGGGGTACCACTGAAGGGTTTAGTATCCATAGGCCTGACCAAGGCTACGTACAACGAGAACACCCGGGGGTGGTGACATCCTACAGTGTTGAGAAGCTCTGCCTAGAGTGGCTTAAAACCTCAACACTGTCCCAGGTGAAACAACACTTGTCCTTTCTCTCAGACGACATTGATCTTAGAGACTTTCTGTTCGGTCCCCAGAAGCCACGTCAGAAACGCTTCTTATATGCTATTTATAATGAAGTATGGAAAATCTCTCAACAGGAAGCTGCAGAGAGGTTGCGTGAGATTAACCTAGAAAATTGCTTTGGCAGTGGATGACAATGGCATTACCACACTAACATCCAGGATTTATTCACTGGGCAACATTGTGTCTTCTGCAATAGATGTGATAGATCAGGATTTGTCTATTCTACAAAATGGACAGTCGCAATTGCGATCCATTCTATTATTGAGCTGGACACCACAATCATTGTGCTCTGGTCATGTGCCCTGGCAATATATCAACAGTACGTCTCTGTTTTCAGCATACAATCTGACCGAAAGACAGACGACAATGGCACAAAGGGATACAAAATATACAATGCTGCACATTGAAAAATTGAACCAATTACCTTTAACCGTGGCTGACGTCACCCTGCAGAGAATGGTTAATCCATGGCCACATTACACTACCAATCACAACATTCCAAATTCAATACTGTCTACAATATCACCAAGTAGGCAGGTAAAAAGCGTTGGGAAAGGAATATATACATGAATCTTGGGAATTAAGGTACAGATTTAGATGCAGGAATCGGGACACTGAAGTCTTTCTCAGTGGTTCAGACTGCAAGAATTCATTAAGTGTGTCTCTAATTTGTCAGGGTATTATGCTTCACGGAGCTTGTAATGCTTCGGTTGCAAACCTATCATGTCACTTAAGAGGAGCCCTGGCTCCCGCGCTTCGTCTAGTGTTCAAACTGCTCTCCAATGGGAGTTATTTGATGTTGAATGATCAAGGTTGTTGTGGGATGTTGCCAGGCATCTCCTATCTGGTCACAGTAAGTTCCAGGGTTACTTGTTGTTTGCAAGTAATGTTTCCATCAACCCACACAGTCAGAGAGGCGCTGCTATGGCCTTCGTTGAATGTTTCCTTTATATGGGTTGAGTCTCTGAGCAGATTCAAAGCCATACTTTTACAGAAGGATGCAGCCTTAACCTCAGCCCGAGAGACTTTTGATCTCCAGGTTGCAAGGTCTTCAGCTGAGATACAGGCACTAGTCCGAACTACCTTCCCGCTCCATTTCCGGGAAATGGTACGTCGGGCCAGCGACCAAGATGGCCGCTTGACTCAGAAGCTCCGGAGCCATCACCTACATCTATGCGCCTATATGCGCATTCATGCCGTGAATTCTACCTCCGTGCTGCTGTAGAGGCTTCTGAGGAGCCGGTGGCCTGCCGGGCCGAGCGCGGCTCCTGACGTCACCCGCCGTGCCGAGATCTGGCCTGCTGCGCTCGCGGACCTGACGTGGTCCTCGGAGGCCCCGAGCCAACAGGGGTCTCGGGTGAGCCTCAGGGCGGGGTACGTGAGCGCATGCGGAGCTGGTGAGCAACATCTGCCGCGCAATCTGGATGCGCCTGTGGAACGTCCCGAGAGGCCTGGAGCCTGTGATGCCGTCCCCGCCCCAAAAGCTGGTGAGATAGGATGAGAACCGACGCCGGCTGGGATGGGAGGTGGGGCTACCCTGCGACCTGGTGGCCGTATGAACCTGGGCGGATTTGTGGTGATTCCGGACAGACATCGCCCGGTCCTGGGCTCAGGCTGAACACTCACTTAGCTGCCTGCACTTTTGCACTTGGATAAGAGGCACTACGCGATAATCTGCCCCACTGCATAAATGAACCCGGGCTCTTGGCTGATATAATTGCTACTCCTTAGGCCATTCAACACTCTGTGAAGTGCAATACTCCTACTCCACATCTACACAGCGGCCGGTAGCATTGGCTCGGAGTAAAACGGCTCCAAAACTCCGGAGGGGCGGCCAAGCTCAGTATGCCCCCCCTAGGATCACCAGTGACAAGTGGCAGGCACCTACGGCCCCCCGCCATCACCCGAATTCACAATTGGGGGAAGCGCGTAATGGTGGTTACCCCTCCCACTGGTGGCTTTTCTCACCATCAAAAGGGTCCCAGGATTCCTGACCCCAACATGGCCGACAAAGGTGTCTTTCTCCCCCTTGCCGAACCTTCACATTCTCAACCCTTCCAAGAATGCGCCTGACATCATGAGGACTCCTAAAATTATTTTGGAACATGGCTCCCCCCCACCCCCCCACACTACCCTGACTACCCCTAAGTACACTTGACCTCTATCCTGACAGCGGAGTCCGAGCATTCTGTCCGATGCCCGGTGGAGCTGCTCTGTTCAGCTAATGAGGAGATTGGACTTGGTTCACCCCCTGACCGTCACCTGCCCAGCCGGACTTTGGACTCAGTTACTCCCCCCTCCCTGTCTCGCCCTCCCTCCCCCTCGTTATATATTTGCTGTTCTTCTCTTATTTGTCTCCCCTCTACTCACCTTACTGGCCGAGACACGTTGGAGCTTCCATGAGAGCTATAGGGGAGACTGGCCTGGGACTACCTCCCTGGCCGTCACCTACCCATTTGGTCTTTGGACTGACTTTACCTCTGTCTCTTAATCCGTCATCCCCCTCGTCCTCTCCCGTCTCACTCCCCCTCTCCCCCTTCCCACTCTACTGGTCTCTCCTTCTCTCCCGTTTAATGTATCTCAAATATTGGATGTAACGTGCAATTTATATTACTGTTGTAACTGTGCTGACCTTATGTAAAGCGCTCTGATACCTTCGGGTCTAGCCAGCGCTATATAAAACTGTTTAAATAAATAAATAAATGTCTGATACGAGTGGGATAGTACGCCTATTTAAGAGCATAGATTCTGGGCTATTGAGCACCTTTCAGGCGATCTTCGGAGTTATTCCATCATTTATACACTCAATATTGAGAAGAGTTTTTGGAGGGATTCTGCTGGTCCTGCTACTTGTAGTGGGTATCCTGTTTTTAATTTTCCTGCTCTGCAATGGAAGTCCCAGATTCAAAAGAGATGGAAAAAGCACACTTTGTGTGATGTTGCTGTGAACGTATGATACTCCATCTGGGCGCACCTCGGATTCAGGAGCTAAGTGAGCATTGGTTCCTTTCATTCAGATCAGTCTGGGCTGACTGAGTCTTGTCTGTACTCCGCTGCCTATTCTTCCAATATGAATGCGTGTTGGACATCTAACATTTCCATTGGTTGCGCCTCCGGGCATGGATGTACTGCTGGACCCATTAAAGGCCCATCTAGTGCAGTGTCCCCAGCATATTCCAATTTTGATGTCGGCATTCTTTGAGCCACCACGGGATGCTTCAGCACCTGTCGGAATGGACATCAGCTCTGCAATAGGCTCACAGGCATCGAGTGCTTCCTCAGCACCGGCTGTGGGAACCGGAGAAGATCACCTTTGCTCCATTGACCTGATCCAAGAGGTGTTACAGGGACCGTTGTCTGCAAAGACAAGCAGCAGTGATGTTGTGTCACACAGGACACATAAATATTTGGCTCTCCGTGTGCTGGGAACAATTTGGTATTTTTCAGCAACAACTCAAATTGGAATTCAAAAACATAATTTTTGTTTTATTTTTCTCCGTTTGGTCTCACTGAGCTATATGGATTTCGGCATGCTCAGTTGATCTAACTTTGTATTGACTATTGAGAGGACTTCCACTTTGCATTATTATGCACCACACATGGTAAAATGTCCCACAAATGTGCCATTCAAGGTACAAATTGATCATAAATGCACAGGAAAAATCAATCACGAGCTGCTGTTCACAGTGCTTTGTTTTTTGCACTGAATTTAGAGTGAAATCCATCCTCACATCAAAAATTGTGCTAAAATATAACACAAAATGACGGATTCACATTTCACAAAATAACACATTGTGATTAAGTGAAAGCAAATTGCCTGAATTTCACACACCCCTTGTTTTCAGTATAAGAAAGATTTTGTTAATATATCCATATGGATATTTATGAACAGTCTGTAATCCTTGGTAATTCCAAGGACTTGTACTTTGGATGTTTTGAGTGCTTGCCCTAGTTTATTTGGCCAAGTGCAAATGGGATCATATGTTTTCCAACATATATAATTATCTCAGATTTTGAAGCATTTAATTTTAGGGGACCCCATGTTATTCTCTGGTTAATGCCCATTGGGCAGCTGAACATTTATGAATTTATGATGTCCTTAGGATTTTCCAATTTAAAAGTATTTGTGTATTTTTAGTGTAGCTCTAACAGTTGAGGTTAAAACTGAAGCTTAATACTTGAAATGATTTATTGTAAATACTGAAAGGGAGAGATGAGATGACAGAAGGTAAGGTTTTGATGAGAAAGGAGGCATATTGGTCATGGTTGTTCTGTTGCACAAGTAGGATGAGATCTAGGTGAGAGTGGTACCCTTAATACTAAGCCTGGGAGGAGTCCACGGAGTTGTGCTACGCGGAACTCCTCGAAGTGCCAAAAAAACTCTGTTGCACTACCCGGAGCTCCGCAAGCAGCGGAGTGCATTGGATAAATGCTGTTTGCAGTGATTTTCAGTGCCAGGTGCTTGTCTGCACTGTGCAATCATCGCGAACGGCACCATGCACAGTGCAAGTGGGCACTGCTTCCTTTCTCTGCTCGCATAGATTTTTACTCGAGCGGCAGCTTTCTCAATGCGAGCGGACAGTTTCTCAACGCGAGCGGCCGCAAGCATATGCGACACTTACAATGAGAAATCTGACCGCCTGCATTGAGAAATCTCACCGGGAGGTGGATTTTCCTCGCTCGAGCTCGCCAACTTGACGTTGACGAACGCGAGAGAGGGAAAAAACCTCGCTACGCAGAGCGGAGTTTTTTGGAACTCCCCGAGCTCCGCGTAACGTGGAGTGCAGAAATCTCCGCAAACTCCGCAATGGGAGCGGAGTTCACTGCCCAGACTTACTCAATGCCATTTAAGTCTAAGGATTAATGTATCATGTACAACGGTGTCATATACAGCTGAGAGGTTCAAGAGTAGCAGTTCAATTAACCCATTTGTGTCTCTTTAAGGTCATCCCACAAGGGTTTAGGGCTGATTCCATGCTTCTTCCAGGGCAGAATCCAGTTTGGGAGTCTGAGAGTATGGAGTTATCTTCAAAGAATTTTGACATCTGAATTAAGGCTACTCTTTCCATAATTTACCTATGAACGGTTCATTTGCTATTGGTCTATAATTGCCACGGTGTGAAGGGTCCAAATTGTTTTTATTTAGTAGTGGGCACATGTATGCCTTTTTTAAGTCTTCTGGAAAAGCTCTTGTTGATAAGGAGTTGTTAATCAGGTTTCTGACTAGGATGGCTATTGATGTTGATAGGAGGATGTCTATGAAGACTTGTGGAGGACAAGGGTTATAAGGGCAACCCGCTGGCTACTATCTATCACAAGGTCCTCAAATTCGGTCATTGAGAGGTCATGGAAAGAGAGCAGAGGTGGGGCTACTCTATCACTGGAGCTGTTTATTGGAAAAGGGTTAAGGCAGGTAGTTTTTTGTGTGCAATATGCAGGAATCCAGCACATCTGCTTTGGTAGCGGGTTGCCAGTGCATTACACAAGTCCTGAGAACTAGGATTGCTTCTCCCCCCTAACTTCCCGGCCCCCGTCCCTATCTCTCTTATTACACAGACACTCTTTAACATCGAGCTCCATCTCGCCAACCTGTCGTTTGAACTCACATCACTCAGGAATGACGTCAACTCCCTCTCTGCTCTTAACCTCCCCAACCAATCTATTTCCAACCACCCCAACCAATCTATTTCCATGAGCTCTGTCCAAATAAACACCTTATCCCAACAACAACGGAAAACTACCCCCCTCTGCAAGGATTTAGATAGTACATGCCCCGCCGCAAGCCATCTCCCCTCTCCTGATCTCTGTGTCCCCAATCTCTCTTCCCCCCATATCTCCCTGATTACGGACCCTCCTGTCCCCCTCGCAACCATCCCTGTGATCCTTGGAACTAACAGAATGCCTTCCTCCCCAGCCTGCCTCCGCAACGTACCACTATCCATACTATCCCCCCTCCCAAAACCAATCCTAAACCCCTTACCTGCATGCTGGTTAACTGCCGCTCTGCTGCGTGTCATGCGATCGAAATTTCGGAAACTATCCTTCGTGAAAACATTGACATCGCCTTCCTAACTGAAACTTGGCTCAGTGACCACTCTTCTTCCATTCTTGACCTGCTCTCTCCCCCTGGCTACTCCATCCTCAGGAAAGATAGACCTGGCAAAATCGGAGGTGGTCTTGCCATAATCTATAAAAATGAACTACAACTCTCACTTGTGCAGAACTCTGTTCATTCTACTTTTGAATACCTCGGAGCAGAACTTCGAGTCCATGGTACCCCACCAATTCGCCTTCACAACATCTACCACCCCCCACTGACTCACTTCCCTTTGTAGAAGAATTGGCCGACCTTATCTCTCAATCCTCGCTTTCCAATTCTAAAAACCTCTTCCTCTGGGATTTTAACCTCCATTGGAACAAAAAGGATGATCCTATGATTAACGTCCTTATAGATCTACTTGATATTAATGACCTGAAACAACTCTGCCATGCGCCTACTCACTCAAATGGAGCCACGCTGGACGCTATCATTACAAGCCCTGATTTAGCCTCCCTTTCCTCCATCATTCCCATCGACTGGTCTGACCATCACCTCATCCTTTTCACGATCTTGAACACTATGCTACCCCCTCCCCCCAAACCCTTCAAACAGAAGAAATTGACTAGAAACTTCCATCTTATACCCCCGGGCGAACATGAGAATAAAGTCAAAGCGCAACTCCGACTTCCTCCTCCTTCCCAAAATGCTAATGACCTCACTGAGCACTGTAATAAATCCATCACTGATGTCCTTGACCAAATTGCTCCAGCCAAACTTAAACTTCAGAAAAACACCTCCTCCAAATCCTGGTTTAATACAGATCTCAACAATGAGAGGCGCGCCCTTAGGTCGACGGAACGCATTTGGAGACAAAACCCTTCGCCCACAAATCTCGCCCTACTCAGATCCGCCAGGTTCAATTACAAAAAGCATATCCTTAATACCAAGGCTGCCTTCTTCCGCTCACAACTAGACCGGGCCAAAAATAGACCCAGGGAACTATTCAGCATGATTAAAAACCAAACCTCCGCTGCCCCCCCCCAAGATGACGGTCACTATTGAGAGATGTGAAGAAATTGCTAACTTCTTCTCTGAAAAAATCTCCAAAATGGATCACTCCTTCGCCCTAACACCCCTTCCACATCGCCCTCAACCCCCCCAAGACTCTTCCTCCAGTCCTCCGGCCCTCTTAACACTCCCACATGACCCCTCATCTCTGCCTCTAGTCATCTCTCTTCCTGAATCCGACCTCACCAAACTTGAAAATAAAAATAATGCTTCCTGGCTTCACTTCCATCCAGTTACTGAGCTCGAAGTCCTCAACGTCATTGCCAGACTTAAACCTTCCTCTCACTCCAGAGACCCGCTCCCTGCCAACCTTGTCAAAGATTTAAAACACATCATTGCCCCGTTCTGGACCTCTATCATCAACTCCTCCTTTGCCACGGGTTGTGTCCCGGTCTCCTACAACTCGGACAAATCACTCCCATCCTCAAAAATTCTGCTGCTGACCCTAATGACCTTAATAATCTTCGGCCAATCTCTAACCTTCCTCTTCTCTCTAAAGCCCTTGAAAAATGTGCCCTGCGCCAACTAGACTCACACATCGACACATTCAATCTGTTGGACTCTTTGCAATCAGGTTTCAGAAAGGGCTGTAGTACAGAAACGACCATGCTCAATATAATTGACGACATTCATCACTCCCTCGACAAGAGCGAGTCCTCCCTTCTCATTCTCCTTGATCTCTCTTCAGCTTTCGATACTGTGAATCACTCTACGTTACTCAACACTCTTAAAGATCGTTTTGGCCTCAACGGATCAGTTCTTAAATGGTTCTCCTCCTTCTTTCAACACAGAACCCAGCAAATCAAAATTCACGGCTGCCTTTCTAAACCTGTGCCTGTCTCACTGGGTGTCCCACAGGGCTCTATTCTCTCTCCCTCTCTTTTCAACCTTTTTATGGAACCCCTCGCCCTTATTCTTAAGCATGCGGGAATCAAGTATCACCTCTACGCCGATGACACTCAACTTTATCATAAGATTCAATCCCGCGCTGACGTGCTACAACGCAATGACGCCTTGACTAAGATCCAATCCTGGTTCCACTACAACCACCTCAAACTCAACCCTAAAAAAACAGAAATCATTCTTTTCTCCCCTAAAAACAGCTAGCTCCCCATCCAAGCCTGGATCTCTGACCTTACAGTGCTCAACTGCTCTCTCACCTTATCCAACTCAGTTAAATCCCTCGGAATTAACATTGACCAGAACCTCTCTCTCATCTCCCACATAAAAAACTCGGCCAAAAGCGCTCTCTTCACTCTCTTTCACCTCAAGAAATTAAAACCCTTCATCCCGGCTGATGACTTTAGATCAGCTGTCCAATCACTGGTCCTGTCCAAAATCGACTATGGTAACGCCATTCTCTCTGGAACACCTAAAGTCCACCTAGCCCCAATCAAATCTGTTCTTAACCTTGCTGCTAGGCTCATTACCGACCTCAAACGGTTCGATCACATCTCCCCTACCCTTAAAGCCCTCAACTGGCTCCCTATTGAAGGCAGATCTACCTACAAGACCGCCTGCATTACACACAAAGCCCTGCATCAACACACCCCTCTGTACCTCGCAGACAAACTATTCAAAGCGGGCTGCTCTCGAACACTGAGGAGCTCAAACTCACTCGTTCTTGTCCCTCCTCTGTTAAACAAGAAATCTACTCAATCACGCTCCTTCTCTGAAAATGCGCCTACCATCTGGAATGCACTCCCTAAAGAACTTCGTTGCCACCCCTCCTACTTCAGCTTCAAAAAAGACCTCAAACTTCACCTTCTCGAACAATTCTGGGGCCCTTAACCCCTTCCCTGGGCACATACTCCTACCCGGCCCCCTACTGTTTTAGGATCCCCCCTTCTGACCTCCCGACGCCCTTTCTCCAGCCCCTTTCCACCTCTCACTTTTCTTCACCCTCTATCTCACTAATTCCTTTCATAGGCCCTGCTTGATGTACTTGGTATTTCCCTACCCCACCTCACAGCCTCTCTACACTCTTACATCCTGCCCCCCGCTTCTCTATCCCCCCTTGCTCCACGACTACCTCTCTTCTCTTGACTTGCTGCTGATCATCTCAATTTGCTGTAATTCTGATCTTTTAATTGAGTTGACATCTATTGTTTTAATTGGACTTGAATGCTACCTCGTATTTTTTGTTATTTCCATATCTACTCATGCGACCCTTGTAAAGCGCTCTGATACCCTTGGGTCCAGCCAGCGCTATATAAAACCTTTAAATAAATAAATAATAAATTGCTTCCTTAGATGCATTCTGGTGTGCAGACTTTTGACAGTATTTTGAAAAGCTCCTTATTGCAGCATTTTGCTCTAGAGACTCTGAGTAGTAGCATTTTTCAGCTTTTGTTTGATTTGTTTCTGGTCCATTAAAGTTGTGAGATTTGTTGTTTTATCTTCTTTCGTTCTGCATTCATCCAAGGGGCACTTTTTCATTTGCACTGTTTTGACATTTTCTGTGTGATTAAAATATCAAACACTGCTTGGAACCATCTGCACAGTTTCTCTATTGAGTTTATTGGGTCAAGAACTATATTATAGGTAAGTAGTGTTTCTAGGTTCTCTATGCTTAGCTTGTTCCAAGGTATGTTTGTGGTTGCTGGTAAGTTGAGTTTGGATGAAATTTGTTGGGGTATCTTGTGTTGAAAAACAAACATGTGCTGATCTCACCATGAGATTGGGGTAATCCTTTGAAAACAGACAAGTACTTGGCTTAAACGATGACATATAAGATGTGCCCCTCAGTGTGGATGGTGTTGAGGATGGGTTGTTGTGGATTATGGGGATGCAAACCTGTAAGGCTGGTTTGTGGGTGTGGCATATTGGCTATCAAATCATATGTTCAGGCATGGTGCTGATTTATTTTATAGCACTAAAGTAACCAAAAGGGTGTTCTGGCATATTTATTGCAAAATTGAACTGCAGATTGATGATGTCTGGTTGTGCATGAGTGGTGTGCTGTACAGACATCTGTGCCAATGGCTTGGAAAGCATGAGTGACATTGGCTGGACTAGAGGTATGTGTGCTGATTGGTGTTAATAAATGCTGTTTTTAAGCTGGCATGGGTCTCTTTGTCTGAGCTAGCATGTTTTGTTCATTGCTGGGTGGTCCTGAATGCTTAGTGCAGAGCAGAAATCTTGGGCACCATTGCATGGATGGGGCATGTGTGCTGATGGCTGAGTAAGTATCATGGCTTCTGATATCTAAGCAGGCATCATTTGTACTAATGACTAGATTGACCAAGATGGCGGAAGGCAGGGTAGCATGACAGCTGCTAGCTGTTTGAACATGAGCGTTATATTCAGAAGAATTAACTGTCATGCTACACCATGGAATGAGGGGAGGCCTTCCTCCACAGGCCTTGTTCTAGTCCTTGTATAGCACCTGATTTGTGGCGCCTATGAGACAGAACTTTTACATTTTAAGGTTGCTCGTCTGATTTTGGCAAACTTCCTCTTTCCCTACATCACATAGGAGCATGGTTCATAGACATCAGAGACTTAGGTAAGGGACAATAGTGGCCCAAAAAGAAGCAAGACCAGTTGCATAATATCTTTGGATAGTCCAAATAAATTATCAAGCTTAGTCAGTATGTCAGCAGCTGGGCCTCAGTAGTGTAATTATTTTGTCTCTTTCTCTGTCGAAGACGCTTGGGTAAAGGATAAAATGTTGCTTCATTAATTGTTACCTATTTTAGTATCATTAGAAGAATGTAACTTAGGGCTCGATCATGAGAACTCCTTAATCAGATGGGATAATTATCACATCTGAGAAAATCCAACGCTGAAACCTTTGTAATAGATCTGGTATGATAATTACAACTTATCCCAAGTTCTGCCCTGAAAATGGGGCACAACATGCAGATT
This sequence comes from Calotriton arnoldi, assembly GCA_963921515.1. Lineage (NCBI taxonomy): Eukaryota > Metazoa > Chordata > Amphibia > Caudata > Salamandridae > Calotriton > Calotriton arnoldi. The sequence goes on along the minus strand of CAWUFW010004833.1, from coordinate 1,312,540 downwards.
TTGATGTTTTCTGCACCAAAATCACATTGCAATATGTTATGGGTCTTTTTCACTCTTTGTGTTTCAGCATTTTTGACCTGCAAAGATTTGGCAAGGGGTATGGATTTTATCTCAGTAGATAATTAGTCTGTGTGCTAAACTTCACTCCACTTATAATTCGGGTCTTTTACACACAGGTGAAATACTTCAATCATTTTTTAAACATTGCCAAACTTAACCCATGGCTCTGACATCCAATATCCTCATCAAACAGGTTTTATTTAGCCAGATCTGCCTTGGGATAAGGTTTATTCTCAGGCCTTATCTGGATCAGTTAGCAGGTTCAGCACAATTAATGATCCTTATGATTTTAAAGATAAAACTATCTGACATGAAGTTCATTTTCTGTGTGCCCCACATATGCTTGTTCAATTAAGTATTTGGAAGGAAAGGAGTAACATGTACGGTCCCTGTGAAAAGAGAGATTCACAATTTTCGTCAATGCATGGGTTTTGGAGAGAGTGTTGAGTGAGGACAATCATGCTGCATTTTTATATCTCTGTAACAGACATCATTAGCTGTCTACTGGCCAGACCTGTTGTTTCCAATATGCATTGAGTGGGCCCTTGGTTAGTTACTTGCTCATGATAGGATAACTTGTTTTCTATTTCAGATGTCTGCCTTGATTTGATGTCTTTCCTACGTATTCCTGAGTTTGTCTCACAAAGGGACAATTTGGTGTCACAGTGTTCTAATTGCTTTACTTGTCTCCTTTCACTGCTAATGTTACTAGCATTCATGGAACGATTTGCTTTCTTTTCTTTAAGTACTCCATTGGAGTGAATGTGTTTCCTTACTCTCTTTCCCATGTGCTGCCTGATTCGCCCTTCACTGCCTCGACTCAGCCCCTCGCCCCAGCTCATCTGTTGCTTTCCGACCCTTCTCCATCCTGCTCATTTTTTAAAAGCACCACCCTCCGCACCCCTTCTACACCATTTCTCTCCCTCACCTTCCTGCATTTTGACATCCTCCCAGCCCCTAATCCATATAGTATTCCTTTAAAAAAAAATGTTTTAGCGCCCACTGCACTGTAGCTAGTGTCCACCTTAAAACGTGTTTTATACATTTCAAGTGTGCATGAGATTAATTCGAGCATTCCATTCATCACCCTGTTTTTAGTGGATGCATGAGTGGTGGGCACCAAGAATATGGTTTGTATTATTGAAACAAAAACATACAAGATGGCCACCATGAAGCATGCACATCTACCACCACCATCTTTGAATGGGCTGCTCAAGTATTACAAAATCCAAAGATAGCTGCTATTGACCCATCAGTGGAGGCCATCTTTGAATGCATTTGTAATGTTTTAACAAACCCATCCAAAAATTGATGTACGGATGTGCACGCATCTGCAGTGGCTATCTTACACTAAAAAGCACTGACAAAGCCAATAAGTTTCACTGCCAAGACTTATTTACTTTGCAATGCTTGTTAAATGGTTCTCAGCCTTTTCAGCAGTCCTAAGTTACAGTATATTTGGTGCAAAAATGGTATCTACCTTTTCTGAATTCCCAGTTATTTTGTATGTATTTTTGTTTTTGGATAAGCTGCTTTTCAATAAGTTCTAAGATCCGAATCCCACTGAGACTCCCCCATACTTTTTCTAAAGTTTTTTCTCTCTGTATAAACCAGGGTAACATGGGGCATCAAGGCTAGCAAATGGGGTTATCCAATGCAAATAACAATTGTTCAAACAAGTAACCGTAGTTGCATGGCCCCTCCGTATCTATTCATGTATGTAGTTAGGTTGCACAGATCGGAAGGATGTCAACATTTCTTAGAGAACATTTTTGAGTGGATTCTTATTCCACAGACACATATGAGAAGATTTATTCTCTGGCTAAACATCTCTCTAAAGCAATTGGGTATAAATTATAATTATTCATTCGTTATGATAATAAATGAAATGCTTACAAATTTGGGGCTAAAAATGGCACATCTGAAATCAGAACTCAGTTAAATTTATCAGATCAAAAGTGTAGAACTTTTCAAGTTTGTTTACAGTGAGTAGCGAAAGGTATAATTGCTCACAGGGGCCTGTATCTGGAATATAAACTGCACCCGCATACAGCCACAGAAGAAACTGTGCACCTGTTGTTCATGAAATATGAAATCAGGCATTTTATTGAGCAAGTAATAACTCAGCACAAATGCGACTTAGACCCTAAGCAGAAGGCAGCCTAGCTCGAAAACACATATAGACAGTGGCGTTCGCCAAAGATTTAGCTTTGTAGGGCGTGTGGAGGGGGTTCGGGGGGAGAGAGGGGGGCGTGGGGGGAGCAAGCGGGGAGCGCGCGGGGAGTAATAATAAAACAAGCATTTGCAATGCAATAGGTCTCGCATTTTTTTTAAAAGTTAGAGCTATTAGTGCTGTAATGGATTTTTTTTTTTACTTATGTGAGAAAGAGTGCATGGGTGTGAAAGTGATAGAAAGCGAAAGAGAGATGGTATGTAGGGAAACAGTTATTTCCATACATAAGTGAGAGGTAGAGTGAAGAGAGAACGAATGAGAAAACACAATCTTCCTCCCAGGCCCGAGTTCCCTCATTCCCAGCTTGGTGGGTCCCTTGTCTTGTAGATAAGGCAACTTCAGGGCATCAGAAAGGGTGACATACGCTGCAGGCTTCCCCGGGAGTACCAGCCATTACAAGGGCCTCGACAAAGAAAAGTAAGTAACCTTCAATCATGAGCGCAAGCAACAATTATTTTGGGATGTGCGTGGAGATGAGATGAAGTAGGACACGGCACATATTGACGTAGTCCCCACTCTGCCAAGGCGGGCGCAGGGCCCCAACATTGCCGAAGGCTGCATTTCCTTCCTTTGTATGAAATCGTCATTTATGCCCCCCTCATTTGAAGGGGGCATACTTAATATCATAAAAAGATAGTGAGCTATCTACTGCTGGGTGTTATTATTCTCTTTGCGCACTGATGATTAGATTGTAGGGCTACGTTAAGCCACACACGTGCCAACATAGACTGACGCACTCTGCAATGGGAGGGGAGGAAGCGATGACTGTTTTGGCTGTGCTGCTGACACACAGTCGCACAAGTGACATGCACACGAATGTACGCACTACAGTGTTCATATGCAGGCAGTAATGTACGCATATAACCTTGCAGATACAATAACACGCAGCTGCCAGCCAGGTACCCCATGTCAAGGGGGTGACTTTCGGCCAGTCGTGCATAGGCAGCTGGGCCTGTATCCAACACCCAAGTCCTAAAAAACACACGGGTGCCTCCGGGCAGATTTCACATACCTATTTAAATGAACTGCAGGGGTCCTCTCGCTGCCTGAGGCCGCGCAGAAAAAACAAGGGGGAGAAAGAGGGGGGTGCAATGCCTCAAGCGCTCGCCAGCACTCCTTGGGAACATGTATGAGAGACATTTTCTGGCGAGCAAAATCAAGCAATGAAAACGAGGGACAGAAATAGGTGTAATCAGAAAAAACACCTATTTGAGCAACTAGAAACTCTAAGAAGATCTTAAAGTCCAAGTTCTAAACCTGCCAGCCTCTAGTCAGTCAGAATGCACGCTGGGCCGTGAGATGAGCTCTGCGTGGCTGTTATGAGAGTCCTGTCCTGGCTTTTAAAGAAAAGTACTACCTGGATATCTCGGACTCAGAGCATCTGAAGTCAGACACGTGTTGAAGTTCTGTGTTAGCAGGCGGATGCAACAATTCCGGGGGCCCGGGCTGGGGTACACAGAACATCGCTGCCACAGACTCGGACACATGTTGCCGGGTGGGCCGACTGAAAAAACAATTAATTTTGCCACTGCCTTAACAGGCCTACGCCCACTGGGCCCCCAGCTCCTCCCTGGCAAATAAATCAAATAATGCCGAGGAGCATTCCAAGTGGACCCGGGCCGAACAGAATTTGATTAGCCCTAACACGGATCTTTTCTCGTAATTGGGAAAGTCTCAGGAGAAAGGTCACAACCAGGCAGGCTGTATTTATTTCAAAATGAAATAAGCTCGCCTGGTGCTGGGCACATCGTTATAGTCAGGCGCACTTCCGTGCCCGTGGCACGAAAGCCAGGCGTAGTGCCTAATGGATGGTCTCACTACCCCCCCACCTAAAACGACTCGAGTTACATCATAGTGCGCTAACGCTGCTGAAAACTGAACACTGCAGAGACAGACTGCGTGACTGCTCAGTTATCAGTACATAATAAAGTATGTTTTATTCACTGTAGCATCTAGAGCAAGTTAGCAAGAACATATACCGGGCTCTGAATAGCACACTTACTTTTTTTCAGGTGCGAGCCGGGGCTGTGGCTGCTGGCTGGCCCTGTGGCAATGCCGGGGTCGGCCCCGTTAAGGCAGGATATGGTCGGGCCTGCGAGCATACTACGAGAAGCAAGGCTGGCAGTAACTGCTCCTCTTTTACGGCCAGACTTGCTTCTCATAAGCCTGGGACAAGCAAAAAATAAAATTGAAAAATACCTTCCGTAAACCGTGCCCCGGCCCGTGCTGCAGCTGCAGATCTCTCCTTATCTCTCCAGCGGTCTCTTGCCAACCAGTCATGTGCAGTGCTCTTTGCTTCCTCAATCTTCATAGCTGACGCTTAGCTAGGAAGCTGTCCAAGGAAGGGGCATGCCAGGGAACGGATGACTGCTCGGGAAAAGAGCCCAGGGCTGTTACAAGCTGAGAGCTGGAGAAGCGGGAGATGCGAGAAGTGGTGGGGGATGGCATGGGAAGATGAGGTGATTTACCACAAACGTGCGTTCGGCGGCAGGGATACTTTTGGCGCATGCGTATAATGTAAGGTAGCGCGCGCATGTTAATGCGCACTATTTTTTTTAAAAAAACTATTACGCTGTGTAAGCGTAACGAGACTGTAGTTAGGCGGTGCTGCTTCCGGAATAAACGGAAGTTACGTATCGGATGAAGAGCCAATAATAAACCCGCTAACAAAAAAAATGCCAAAGTTAACTAATGGCAAGCGGCGAGAAATTACCCAGCAATAGGCGGAGTTTCACCACGCATATAGATTACTAGATGTCTCGGAGAGACAGCGCATGCGCGCTGCCTAGGCGAGACCTAAAAATGTAAACTGACCTGGTGCTGATGGCCACCTTGCGCTCCTCTGCTTCCACTTCCTGTCCCCACCAGTCCCTGGGCCAGCATCACGGACTCCTCCTCCAATCCCTGTGCTGCTCTCAAACATGAAAGTAGCGTGGGGATCGGCCAGAGTGGGCTGGATCAATACTCCCTCAGGCACAGGGAGTCTGTGATGCTTCTCCAACCTGGCTGTGCAATACAGGCATTGTGGATAAACCTAAGTGCGCAAGTCAGTTTGGGCGGCCTAAGACAGCTGGCCAAACTGACATGCACACTTAAAAGTGCACACCTACCCCTTCTCCTCTCCTCTCCCCTCCTATGGCCTGGCCCAGCCCCTCCCTGCTCTACCATCTTGTTTTTAACATGACATGGCATTTGTGGTTTCCTTGTTCAGGAGAGAATTTTCCCTTGATTTTCTTTACCTCGTTTTGTGGTCATACAGGTTGTGGGGCACATTAGGGATAGCTTGAAAGTAGTTCAGTGGCATCCAACAATTACAACTTGGCCTTTCCCATCTGAAATCCCCAGAATCAACCCACTGACTCAAGCTTGAAGAAGGTAGTTGCTTCTCATTAGAAAAAAATAAAAGGGAAATGACCATAATCTCATAAGCTTCATGAGTAAATTATGCTAGTATATGGAAAAAATCCTTATTGAGCTTAAATGCCTTTGTACATGAGTATTCAAGACTTACTTCTAGAAATACAGAGCTAAGCCAAGACTAAGCCAGAATTCAGGCATAACTGGCATAAAATACTTTGTGTACCGGATCTGGCTATTCAGGTGTAGTTCCCATCTAAGACAGGTGTAAGACACAACCATTCACTATTAAGCTTTGTGAAATGATGCCAATGAATTTATTTAATTTATGTAGAAAGATATGTTAGAAAAAGCAATTTGCGTGCAGTTGGTACAAACATGGAAGTTGTTAAAGAAAGAAAGAAAAGGAAGCCATGCTTCTTCTGTAACAGCTCCCTTCCTATGAGCCCCTACCTCTTTTGAAGCCATTGCTACAGGTAAGCAAATTCAGGAACATTTGGGTCATAACTAATTCCTCATCTTACAACTCTATTTAACATGAAATGCTCAGATAAACTGTTCACATGATGGGGTTGCCGAAGGAATGTCCAAGACAGGATTTCCCATGCATCATATACTAGAGGGGGTAGTTCATTGCAATACCAAAATGCAACCTGTACAGGACCCAAATGCTCCCTTCATGTTAATGCCTGGCTGTGAAATGGAGAAGGATATGTGATCATGGCAGGACTCATGAGACTTTGAGGAACCATTTGCGTCCCTGACAAGCCAGTTAGAAAGGCAACCCCTTACACTCACCTTCTTGCAAATGTAGAAAACTGTCACAACTGCTGCAATGGATCCTATAGGGCAATGGGTTGACTTGCTCTTCTTGTCACCTGTTCCTAGTGCCTTGCTCTCATGTCCTCCATGGCAAAGTGCAAGGCCAAATCACTCCTTCCTCCCTCCTCCCTTTGTAGAGACAATGCTTCGAGAATATGGCTTTCTTTTCTGGGCCTGAGGTGCAGGCTCATGCCCAGCCATGAGGAGCACTACACAAACTGTGAGATCATCTGATTATGCAGGTGTAATAAACATTTCATATATCATTAATCTTATCTTCTGACATCTTCATTAAAAATGCAATTTCCTGTACCTTTCTTAAAAGAGGAGTTACTTGTATCTCATTTTGAGAGCTAATCAACCAGCACAAATTATTCTGGTGGTATACCAGACATATTGGTTCTTAAATTTATACAATAATGTGTCCTCCATGTTATGTTATGCTATGTTGTGTTATATTACGTATATGTTATGTTATGTTATGCTATGCAATGCTATGTTATGTTATGTTATGTTATGTTATGTTATGGGGGTATCCTGGCACTGAGCAGGTGTGAGTCTAGACAAATCTTTTGCTAAGTGGGAACACTCAAAAAGCCAGGTCTTCAGCTTTTTGCAGAATTCATGAAGTGAGGAGGAGGCTCTTATGCATAGTTGCAGGTAGTTCCATGCTTTAGGAGCCAAGTAGTAGAAGGCTCAACCACCGTATCTAGTTTTCAGAATGCATGGGACATGTGCAAGTATGAGCCCTAACAAGCAGATGTGTCTGGTAGATTTGTAAAACAACATGCAATTGCTGAGGCATGCTGGGTCAGTGTTATTTAGTGTCTTGAACGTGTGGGTGAAAAGTTCGAATTGAGCTCATTTGTGTATGGGGAGCCAGTGGAGTTTCTTCAGGCATGGTGTGATCTGAGTGTGGTGTCAGAGGTTGAGAGTGATTCTGGCTGCCGAGTTCTGAATGTCTTCAGCCTTCTGGTGAGGTTTTTGCTGATCCCTGCATAGGGAGTTTTCCCTTAGTCCAGCTTGCTTGTGACCAGGGCATGTGTGATGGTTTTCTGAGTGCTGATTGGGGGCCATTTGAAAACCTTCCTCAGCATCTTCAGGTTATAGGAGTATGAGGCAATGATGGCGTTGACTTGGGCAGTCATGTCGAGGTTTCTATGGATGATGATCCTGAGGTTCTTGGCATGGGTGGTGAGGTTGAGTGTTGGTCCTATCAACCACCAGGTGGAGTCCCATCAGTGCAGTGCTCTTCGCGAAGATCACAATTTCAGTCTTGCTTGTGTTTAGCTTTAGACAGTTGGTCTTCATCCAGTGGGTGATTTCAGCCGTGAAGGCATTGAACGTGATCAGGGTACTGGGCAACTTTAACATGAGGGGCACAATGAGTTGCATGTCGTCAACATAGAACAGGGCGTTGATGCCATGAGAGCGAATGATTTTGGCTAGAGGGATCATGTCTGTGTTGAAAAGGGTCGGGCGCAGGGAGCATCCTTGCGGAACTCCGCCAATGAGGGGTACAGTGCATGGCTAACTGACTTGGTCCCTCCAGTCAGTAAGGAGCAGATCCACCGGAGTGCATGTCCTTGGATTCCAATGTTGTGTGGACATTTGATGAGGATGGGGTGGGAGACAGTGTCAAACACTGTGGAGAGGTCCAGTAGGATATGGGCTGCCGTATCTCCTCTGCCTAGAGTCATAGTATAGGTGCCTATTCACAAGCTGCATTTTGTAGTACTTTAGTAGTACTACAAAAGTACTACTAAAGTACTGCAAAATGCTACTCATAAATATTAATCTCTACCTCCATCTCTCCCATCTTTCCTATGTGGATATCATCACATATGCAAGTTTACTACTCAGGGGGTGATTTCAATGTTGGTCGGACCTGAGTTCGTCCAACATCGATCAGGAACTGGGACCGACCAACCTACCTCCTGGTCAGCAGTCCCAAACCAGCAATTAGGATGCGACCGAACACTGTTCAGTCACACTCCTATTCTTTACAATGGGAGCATGGATTCCAACCGGAATGCATGCTCTCATTGTAAAGCGCTGAGGTGCAGTTCATCCCTGCACCCCATGGCAGGCACCTCAAGGTGCCTGCCACCAGGTGCAGGGATCTACAGGGGGGCACCATAGGTGCCCCATCGGCTGCCATCCGGAGGCCTTGCACCCATGGGGGCCCTGCTCGGTACCCCCAAAGTCAGATTACGACAGCCTTTCTGTGTTGGAAAGGCCAGCACAGAAAGGCTGTAGGAATCCGCCATTGTAATCACTCGGGCGGAAAGAGCCGCCCTAGGGATTACTGGCCGCTTTCCAAATGACAGACGGGCTCTCTGATCCTGTTCAGATTCCTTTCCCACTGACCACATCATAATGGGCCGGTCGGAAAGGAATCTGAACGGGGCATTTCGATGCGGTCGGAACCGTTTCCGACCGCATTGAAATTGGCCCCCTAGTAGTAAATGTGGAATCGACGAGGGGGAGTGACTGCTAAAAAGGAAATACTTACTACTATATGGGAGGAATTTAGGGAGGAGTATGGAGGGGTATAGGGAGGGCTAAAAAGTGGTTTAGGGAGGGACATGACCCACCCACAAAAGAGTAAACCAATTGCTATTCAGAAGCTGCCCTTATAAAGTTGCTACCGCCAAAAAGTGACCCAAAACAGCAGTAAATTACTCCAGCTCAGCGCTTGAGTGAAACCTGCAAAATACATGGCCAACCACCGGTACTGCAACACCCTTCCATTGACAATGATGGAGGTAGGGATTTAAAAAAAAACTTCATAGGAAAAAATGTTACATTGAATTGAATAAATATAAATAAAAATAATTTAATGTTTAAAAAATGTAAAAATAAAAAACATTAATTATAAAGTAATTTAACAACTCTTTTGGGATTCATAGATTTGTATAAAAATATTTTTTAATAAAATATCATTAAATTACATTGTATTCATTATATATATATATATATATATATATATATATATATATATATATATATATATATATATATATATATATATATATTCACTGAAAAAACCATAGGTTTTAGGGACAGTTATAGTTACTTGGACATTGCACTCGTAAAAAACCCGTGAAATTCCCCCGTTATAGTTAGTTCAGCTAACTATAACTCGCGCCCCATAATGCACTGCTGATGACGTCACATATTACATCACTCATGACATGGTCAGTGACATCACTGATGACATCACTGATGACATCTCAAATGACATCACTGATGACATCATCCAGTGACTGTGTGTTTCTGTAAAGTTTAAATATTTTTAATATATATAGGGAAAGGCGTATTAAAGAATGAGTGGGTGTATAAGTGTGTGTATGGATGATTTAGTAGGTGCGTGACTAATTCTATAAGTGAGTGATTAAACGTATCTTACTGAATGCATGGGTTAGTGACTAAACTGGGTGAATGTCTGTATCTGTCTGTTGCTGTGTAAGTGGCTGCATGGGTTTGTGAATAGCTACATGAGTGTCTATAAGAGTTATTGATTTGTTGTCTGAGTATCTGTATGGGTGCCTGAGTGTTTGTGTGGATGGGGTGTGTGCGACTGTGCATAGATGTGTGAGTGGGTGATTCACTGGGTGGATGGTTTCAAGAGTGCATCTGTGATAGACTGTATGGGTGGGTAAGTGTGTGTAACAGTGTGTTAGTGAGTGAATGTATGTCCCAGTGGTACATGTGTGAGTAACTACATATGTGAAAGGCAGTATATATGTGTGTTAGAGTATTTAAATGGCTATAAGTGAGAGTGTGTTATTGTGAGAGTGGCTGTATGGATGAGTGTGTGCTTGTATCAGTGATTGTATAAGAGCGTAACAATGTGCTAGTATTTGTATGATTAAGTGAGCTGGTGTGTGTATAACTGTATAGGTGAGTAAATGGCAGTGTGTTTAATTATTTGCATGACTGACTAGGTGTGTGAGTACCTCTATGGATGAGTGGCGGTGTTTGAGTATCTATATAGGAGTAAGAGTGCATATGATAGTCCTGTACTGAGTGACCATAAGTATGAGTGACTGTACGGGTGAGTGAGTGGATGTGTGTGTGTAGACCTAAGAATCAGTGAGTGGGTATGTAGTTATTGGTGTTGGAGTGTCTATGGTTTTGCGAATGGCAGTCTGTAATTTAGAGTGGGTGTATCAAAGGTTATATTAGGGTGTGAGGAGGTGCATCAGATTATCACGTGGATGATGTCATCAGTGATGTCATTTGAGATGTCATCAGTGATGTCATCAGTGATGTCACTGACCATGTCATGAGTGATGTAATATGTGACGTCATCAGCAGTGCATTGCGGGGGCGCGAGTTATAGTTAGCTGAACTAACTATAACGGGGGAATTTCACGGGTTTTTTACGAGTGCAATGTCCAAGTAACTATAACTGTCCCTAAAACCTATGGTTTTTCAGTGAATTTCAAAGGTTTTTTAAATGCTAATTTGTAACTATAACATGTCTGAAACCTATGGTTTTTTCAGTGAATTTCAAAGGTTTTTAAAATGCTAAATTCTAACTATAACGTGCCTGAAACCTACGGTTTTTTCAGTGAATTTCAAAGGTTTTGTAAATGACAATTTTTAAATGTATTAATTGTTATATTAATTTTTTTCATACTGATTTACTACATTTTTAAAAACAATTTTTTTTTACATATTTTATTTTTAAATTACATTGTAATTACATTATACATTACATTACAAAAAATACTTTCTCAGAATGAATTACTTTAGTTTAAATACTTTGCACATAGGCAATAGACTTTTAAGTACAGTAGTTACAGTTGTTGCAATGGGCAACACATTTTCAAACACAATGCAACATTCAGCTCAATGTGAATTTCTAGTTAAATGCAATTAGTTACTTTATGGATTACTTTTCTAACCACAGGACTGGATCCTAGATTCAGTCCTGGGACATCTCCTGTAAACAGTTGAGTAAAAGCGTTTTGGTTACAGTACTGATTTTTAAGGAATATTATTGTATTTTAAAAGTTGACACTTAGAAACTTGTTCTCATATAGTCACCAATGTTATCCTATGGAAGGAAATTCACTTAGCAGGTAAAAACTGTTATCGTTACTTTTTCTTACTCAGTATTGGATCCTGGATCCAGCACTGGTGCATCTCCTGTAAACAGTTGAAAGAATGCGTTTAAGTCATACAGGCGATTTTTAAGGAATATTTGTAGTTTGTAAAAATCAACACTTTGAAACTTTTTGCTGAAAACCAGACAATGGATTCCTATGGAAGAAAATATAAGTTACTGGTAAGTACGGTTAAAATTACTTTTTCAGGGTCAGTGCTGGGCTAAAAGATGCAGCACTGGGTTCTCTCCTGATAACAGGTGAGTAAATCGGAATTCGTATTTCGGCTGATTTTAGAGGAATATTTTAAAGTTCCAAAACTCCACACTTAGAAGAATTTCCAAGTGAAACCAGTCAATGTTAGCCTATGGAAGGAAATTCAAGTTACTGGTAAGTACGGTTAGAATTACTTTTCAGGGTCAGTGCTGGGCTAAAAGGTGCAGCACTGGGTTTTCTCCTGATAACAGGTGAGTAAGTCGGAATTCGGATTTCGGCTGATTTTAGAGGAATATTTGTATGTTTCAAAAATCAACACTTAGAAACTTTTTCAGCAAAAAGCAGGCAATGATATCCTATGCAAGGAAATTCAAGTTACTAGTAAGTACGGTTAAAATTACTTTTCAGGACCAGTACTGGGCTGAAAGATACAGCACTGAGGTCTCTCCTTATAACAGGTGAGTAAATCGGAATTCGTATTTCGGCTGATTTTAGAGGAATATTTGTATGTTTCAAAAATCAACACTTAGAAACTTTTTCAGCAAAAAGCAGGCAATGATATCCTATGGAAGGAAATTCAAGTTACTGGTAAGTACGGTTAAAATTACTTTTCAGGACCAGTACTGGGCTGAAAGATGCAGCACTGAGGTCTCTCCTTATAACAGGTGAGTAAATCGGAATTCGTATTTCGGATGATTTTAGAAGAATATTTGCACAATGGTAAAGGAAGGGGGCGGGGCCTGAGGTTACATCTGTGCAAACGCGCCCCGTGGCGCGTTTTAAGTTGGGGGATTAAGTCCCCTTGAATCCTGAGGGTCCCTAGGGGCCAACTAGCCCACCAGGAACCTCCAATATGCGCCAGGGGGCTGCGTTGCAGAGACGTGTAGAGAGGCCACACCCCTTTTACACCTCTCTGCAACGCAGCTCTGTGGCGCTTTCTGGATGTACCTGTTGGGCTAGTTGGCCCCAGAGACCCTCAGGATTGAAGGGATTTAATTCCCCATCTTAAAACGCGCCACGGGGCCTGTTTGCACACATGTCACCTGAAGCCCCGCCCCCTCCTTCACCACTGTGCAAACACACCCCGTGGCGCATTTTAAGTTGGGGGATTAAGTCCCCTTGAATCCTGAGGGTCCCCGGAGTCCAACTAGCCCACCATATACCTCCAAAGCGCCACAGAGCTGCGTTGCAGAGAGGTGTAAAAAGGGGCGTGGCCTCTGTACACCTCTCTGCAAGGCAGCCCCTGGCACATACTGGAGGTTCCTGGTGGGCTAGTTGGCCCTCAGGGACCCCCAGTATTCAAGGGGAGTCGTTCCCCCTCTGCAAGCAGCGCCAGGGGCGCGTTTGCAGAGTGGTGAAGGAAGGGGCGGGGCCTGCGGGCCCGATCGTTTTTTTTTTGTCCCCTGAAGGGGGGCTGTGTAGCCCCCTTCCTTTTTCCTGTTTTTGGGCCCTGGGGACCCCATCCCCCAGGGCCTTACCCCTTTTTGTAATTAAAATTTTAAAAAAAAACGGGAAGGGGGCTGCGTGGCCCCCTTCCCTGGGCCTGTATTGGCCCGGGGACCCCATCCCCGGGGCATGGCCTCTATTTTTAATTTTATTCTTTGGAGGGGGCTGCGTGGCCCCCTCCTCTGGCCATTTAAGGCCCCGGGGACCCCATCCCCGGGGCCGGCAATACCCTTTTTTTTATTTTTTAAACTTTGGGGAGGGGGCTGCGTGGCCCCCTCCCGGGCCACTACTTGCCCCGGGGACCCCATCCCCGGGGCTGGCCCTCTCCGTTGGGGACTGTGGGGGTCCCCAATCCCCCACAGTCCCGCCGGCTCCCCGCGTCCCTTGGGAGCCGGCATTGCTTTCCACATGGGGAGCTGCTAAGATGCAGCTCCCCATGTGGAAAGCAATCGGCTTTGGATATTGGAAGAGAGAGCAGGTTTCCCTGCTCTCTCTTCCAATATCCAAAGCAGTTTGCTATGGCAGGACGGAGCCGCGAGGCTCCCGTCCTGCCATAGCAAACTACAGTGTCCCGAGGGTAGGCACCCGGGACACTGCACGAGCCGGCCCTGGGGGTGGCGGTCCCCAGGGCCATCAAGGGCTCCAGGAGGGGGCCGCGCAGCCCCCTCCCTTAAATTGCACAGCCCCGGGGAGGTGGTGGTCCCGGGGCTCTGGGGGCCCGTAATGGACCCCCACATTTATTTTATAAGTGCCCCGGGGAGGTGGTGGTCCCCGGGGCATGTGGGGGCTGGAGCCCCCACACCTTATTTAAATTAAAAGAAGCCCCGGCGGGTGGCGGTCCCGGGGCTGCGGGAGGGCAGAAGAGCCCTCCCGCACCATTTTTCAATAAAGCCCCGGGGTGGCGGTCCCGGGGCTTGGGAGGCCCTCTGAGGCCCCCACACATAAAATTAACCCCCCACCATGCCCCCGGGACTTGGGCCACCCGAGGGCAAAATGCAATCAAAGCGCGGGAGACCGCGCTTCGTTTTTTTTTTTTTCCGGCAGGATTCGCACCCTGAGCACCTTGTGGGACCCCCTGAGCAAACCTAGGTGGTCAGGGTGTTTCTACCCTGCCCCCTTTGTGCGCTTTGCGCACTTGTTTCTGTCCCTCGGTTCTACCGAGGGACAAAATGGCTGCCAACATTTCCTGAATCGGAATGTTGACAGCCAGCTGACAGCCAATTAACATGCAGCTCGTGATCGGGACGGTGCGCGCAGGGTGCGCTGAGGGTACGCGGACCCTACTCGGCCATAGATATCACTATCTTTTTACTTTTCACTTTCTCAGCAACTACTGAACGGATTTACACCATTTAACAAAAAGGGTTCTTTCTCAACCAAGAACTACCTCTTTGCCAAATTTGGTGTAATTCCGTTCAGCAGTTCGGGCTGTAGCCGTGTCTAAAGTTTCCTATGGAAAATTGCATGGGGAAAACGCGTTTTGGGACCCCCTTTTTCTCAGCCCCGCTTGACGAATCCCCCGAGACTTTCAGGGTAGGAGCGGACCGGAGCGCCCCACAAAGTTTGAAAATTTTGCGAAGATACGTCAACCGGCAAGAGAGTTATTTCAAATAGAATGTCGCGGATTTCCTATGGATAATAGGTTGTAACTATAACTATCTACTGGCGACCGCCAGTAGATAATATATATATATATATATATATATATATATATATATATATATATATATATATATATAATATATATATCCAAAATTGCACGAACTCCTTCCGGAAATCACTGCCCTTGGAGGGGTGGGGCGCAGCCCGGCAGAGTAGACCGGCAATTAATATCCACCAAAGTTTGCAATTGTAGCGTGCTCTCAGGTCAAGAAAGCACAAGCCAACGATCCAAATTATAATTGGGGTTTATTCAATTCATAAACCTCCGTGACGCGTTTCGACCTCAAAAAGGTCTTGATAACACAACAGAGTGAGGCATGTACGGGTCTTACATACATTTCCTGTTAGGCATTGAAGAGAGAGTAAGCCAAGAAGTTGTACACAAAATGTAACAGAAAATCCGCGGCCATCATGTTACGGTAAGGTTATAGATAAAGTATTACACAATTCAAAGTTCAAAGTAAAGTACTGAACAAAATGTGGAACTTTGCCATCTGTAATTCCGTATACACACTGAACATTGAAACAAAAGGGAAATTACTGGCCGTACCATGTCGACTGGCCACTCGATATTCATTACATGCATGAAATATCACAATGTGCAGTATTGGTGCCCGCTGCATCGGGTTGGTTAAATACCATTAGATAGTGTGTTAACATTGGCTACCTTGAGTCTCTGTGCTGCTGGAGATATCCAGAGTAAATATCCAATGCCGCTGATACTAAATTGCTTCTGTGTGAGAGCAAGTTACGTGCAAGTGGGTGGGGCCACGCTCCATTCTCATGTGTAATCAGTACTGTTCAATGCCGGATCCCACAGGAGGCGGGGAGCCGGCTGGAACTGTGGGGGCATTGGAGCTCCCCCCACGGTCCCCAACGCTGAGGGCCGGCCCACTAGGGTACCCCAACACATAGTGTACCCTAGTGTATGTAGGTGTTTTTACTGTATTCTAAGTGTCTTTCAGCATAGCACTGGCTCCAGGCCTCGTGAGTCAGAGTCAGTTAACAAGGCCTCTTTCTGCACCTCTTTTGGCTCTTTCTGCATATCTCTTGCTTCATTTTGCACCTTTCTTTGTCTTTCTGGACTTCTGTTTCCTCTTTCTGCATTTCTCTTGCTTCTTTCTGCACCTTTCTTCCTCTTTCTGCACATGTCCTACCTATGTAGGCATATGTAGAAATTGGCATTTAAAAAACCTTTGAAATTCACTGAAAAAACCATAGGTTTTAGGGACGTTATAGTTAGAAATTAGCATTTGAAAAACATTAGAAATTCACTGAAAAAACCACAGGTTTCAGGGACGTTATAGTTAGAAATTAGCATTTAAAAAACCTATGAAATTCACAGAAAAAAACACAGGTTTCAGGGGCGTTATAGTTAGAAATTAGCATTTAAAAAACCTTTGCAATTCACTGAAAAAACCATAGGTTTCAGGGACGTTATAGTTAGAAATTAGCATTTAAAAACCTTAGAAATTCACTGAAAAAACCACAGGTTTCAGGGATGTTATAGTTAGTTGGACATTTCACTCGTACAAAACCAGAGAAATTCGTCCGTTATAGCTAGTTGAGCTAACTATAACTCACCCCCCCGCAATGCACTGCTGATGACGTCACATATTACATCATTCATGACATGGTCAGTGACATCACTGATGTCATCACTGATGGCATCTCAAATGACATCACTGATGACATCATCCACATGATAATCTGATGCACCTCCTCACACCCTAATATAACCTTTGATACACCCACTCTAAAATACATACTAAAATTTTTGAAACCTTAGACACACCAATACCAGTTACTACATACCCACTCACTGATTCGTAGGTCTACACACACATCCGCTCATTCACCCATACAGTCACTCATACATGCAGTCACTCATCAATACAGCACTATCATTTGCACTCATACACCTATACAGACACTCACACACCGCCACTCATCCATAGAGTTACTCACACACCTGGTCAGTCATGCAAGGAGTCAATCACACTCCCATTTACTCTCATATACAGTTATACACACACCACCTCATTATTCATACAGATACTAACACATACTTTCTCTCTTATACAATCACTGATACAAGCACACACTCATCCATACAGCCACTCTCACAATCACTCACTCTCACATATAGTCATTTATATACTCCAACACTCACATATGCTCCCTTTCACATATGTAGTTACTCACACATGTACCACTGAGATATCCATTCACTCACCAACACACCCATACACACATTCATCCACCCATACAGCCCTTCACAGATGCACTCATGAACCCATACACCCAGTGAATCACCCACTTACACATCTATACACAGAGTCACACCCCCCCCACCCACCCACACAGACACTCAGGCACCCATACAGATACTCAGACAACCAATCAATAACCCATATAGACACTCATGTAGCTACTCACCAACCCATGCAGCCGCTTACACACCAACTGACAGACTGATACAGACATTCACACAGTTTAGTCACTAACCCATGCATTCAGTAAGACATGTTTAATCACTCACTTATACAGTCAGTCACGCACCTACTAAATCATCCATTCAGACACTTATACACCCACTCATTCTTCAATACACCTTGGCATATATATATATAAAACATATTTAAACTTTACAGAAACACACAGTCACTGGATGATGTCATCAGTGATGTCATTTGGGATGTCATCAGTGATGTCACTGACCATGTCATGAATGATGTAATATGCGACGTCATCAGCATTGCAATGTGGGGGTGCGAGTTATAGTTAGATCAACAAACTATAACAGCCGGATTTCTCTGGTTTGTATGAGTGAAATGTCTAACTAACTATAACGTCCCTGAAACCTGTGGTTTTTTCTGTGAATATATATACACAAGTGAGGTATCATTTTACTCGGGAGACTGAGGGGAACACTGTGGGGTAGGACATTTTTGCCGGCACTGTGATTCCACTCAAAAATATGTGGAAAATGTGGGTTTTTTCAGCTAAATTTGAGGTTTGCAGGGATTCTGGGTAGGAAAACGTGGGGGATCCACGCAAGTCATACCTCGCTGGACTCCCCCAGATGTCTAGTTTCTAGAAATGTGTGGGTTTGGTAGTTTCCCAAGATGGCCGCTGAGCCCGGGGCCAAAGACCCAGGTGACCTCCCTTGTAAAACCAGGTTGTTTTGGGATAGGTAATTTTGATGTCTTCTCAATACGTTTTGGGCCCTTGCCTGTCCCGGGTACTTGACCCACCCACGCGAGTGAGGTACCATTTTTATCGCGAGACCTAGGGGAACGCTGGGTGGTAGGAAATTTGTGGATACATGCAGATTCCAGAACTTTCCCACACAGAAATTTGAGAAAAATTTGATTTTTTCAGCTAAATTTGAAGTTTGCAGGGGATTCTGGGTAGGAAAATGTTGGGGGTCCATGCAAGCCATACCTCGCTGGACTCCCCCTAGTGTCTAGTTGTCAGAAATGTGTGGGTTTGGTTGGTTTCCCAAGATGGCCGCCAAGCCCGGGGCCAAAAACCCAGGTGACCCCCCTTGCAAAACAAGGTTGTTTTGTGATAGGTCATTTTTATGTCTCCTCAATACGTTTTGGGCCCTTGCCTGTCCCGGGTATTTGACCCACCCACGCGAGTGAGGTACCATTGTTATCGGGAGACCTGGGGGAACACTGGGTGATAGGAAATTTGTGGATCCATGAAGATTCCAGAACTTTCCCACACAGAAATTTGAGAAAAATTTGATTTTTACAGCTAAAGTTAAGGTTTGCAGGGGCTTCCGGGTAGGAAAACGTTGGGGGGCCCACGCAAGCCATATCTTGCTGGACTCCCCCGGGTGTCTAGTTTTCAGAAATGTGTGGGTTTGGTAGGTTTCCCAAGATGGCCGCCGAGCCTGGGGCCAAAAACACAGGTGACCCCCCTAGCAAAACCAGGTTGTTTTGTGATAGGTAATTTTGATGTCTCCTCAATAGGTTTTGGGCTCTTGCCTGTCGCGGGTACTTGACCCTCCCACGCGAGTGAGGTACCATTTTTATCGGGAGACCTGCGGGAATGCTGGGTGGTAGGAAATTGGCGGATCCACGCAGATTCCAGATCTTTCCACCACAGAAATGTAAGGAAAATGTGTTTTTTTTTACAAAGTTTGAGGTTTGCAAGGGATTCTGGGTAACAGAACTTGGTGAGAGCCAGACAAGTGACCCCATACTGGATTCCCCTGGGTGTCTAGTTTTCAAAAATGTATAGGTTTGCCAGCTCTTCCTAGGTCCCGGCAGAGCTAGGGTTCAAAATCTACAGCTTCACTGTGAAAATGTGGTGTGTCCACCTTGCGTTTTGGGCCTTTTCCTGTCACGGGCACTAGGACTACCCACACAAGTGAGGTACCATTTTTCTCGGAAGACTTTGGGGAATGCAGGGTGGGTGGAATTTTGTGGATCCATGCAGATTCCAGAACTTTCCACCACAGAAATGTGAGGAAAATGTGTTTTTTTTTTTTTACAAAGTTTGAGGTTTGCAAGGGATTCTGGGTAACAGAACCTGGTGAGTGCCAGACACGTCACCCCATCCTGGATTCACCTGCGTGTCTAGTTTTCACAAATGTATAGGTTTGCTAGGTTTCCCTAGGTTCTGGCAAAGCTGGGGTTCAAAATCTACAGCTAGGCAATTTGCAAAAAAAGGGTCAGTTTTCACAGTGAAAATGTGGTGTGTCCACGTTGCGTTTTGGGCCGTTTCCCATCGCGGGCACTAGGCCTACCCACACAAGTGAGGTACCATTTTTCTCGGAAGGCTTTGGGGAATGCGGGGTGGGTGGAATTTGGTGGATCCACACAGATTCCAGGACTTTCCACTACAGAAATGTGAAGAAAATGTGTTTTTTTAACTAAGTTTGAGGTTTCCAAGGGATTTTGGGTAACAGAACCTGGTGAGAGACACACGTCACCCCATCCTGGATTCCCTTTGGTGTCTAGGTTTTAAAAATGTACAGGTTTGCTAGGTTTCCTGAGGTGCCGGCTGCGCTAGGGCCCAAAATCCACAGGTAGGAACATTGCTAAAAACAAGTCAGTGCCTAGTGGGCTTTCTGCCGCCCTGGGGGGAATCAGGGGGGAGGGTTTGCCCTGATATGCCCCCAAGGGGGGCAGAAAGAATGTGGCTATTTTTTGGGGGGGTGGGGGCATTGGTATGCCCATTCTGGGCAGCCCCCATGCATAAAAAAGCCAGCATAATCGCTGGTGCCTAGTGGGCTTTCTGCCCCACCTGGGGGGCAGATCAGGGGCCACTGCCCCATCTGCCCCTAGGGTGGGCAGAAAGACTGTGGCATTTTTTTGGGGGGTGGGCATTGGCATGCCCATTCTGGGCTGACCTGACCCCTGAATTAAAAAAAATATATATTTCCTGATGCCTAGTGGGCTTTCTCCCCCCGCGGGGGCAGATAAGGGGCTATTGCCCCATATGCCTCCGGGGGGGCAGTAAGACTGTGCTAATTATTTTTGGGCGGGGGGCATTGTCATGCCCATTCTAGGCAGCCCCCACCCCTACATCATAAAAACAAATCCCTGGTGCCTAGTGGGCTTTCTGCCCCCCCGTGGGGGCAGATCAGGGGCTACTGCCCCCTTCTGCCTCTGGGAGGTAAAAAGACTGTTGCATTTTTTTTGGGGGGTGGGGGCATTGGCCTGCCCATCTTGGGCAGCCCCCACACCAACATAAATACAAAAAGAAATCCCTGGTTTCTAGTGGGCTTTCTGCCCCCCGGGGGTCAGATTGGGGGCTACTGCCTCCGTCTGCCCCCCGGGGGGCAGAAAGACTGGAATTTCTCTGGGGCATTGCCATGCCCATTTTGGGCAGCCCCCACCCCAACATTACAAAAAAAAAGTCCCTGGTTTCTAGTGGGCTTACTGCCCCCCTGGGGTCAGATTGGGAGCTAGTGCCCCCATTTGCCGTTTGGTGCTGTGGGGGTAAGGGGCCTAAACAGTGTAGATGAAGTGAGTGAAGGTAAGTGACCCGGAGGAAGGTTAAAACAGGAAATGGAAGTACCAAAGAAAACAATTTTAATCAAAAGGCCTTCCAACCTGGTTACAAGATGAAAGGCGCACATCTGAGCTAATGTCTCAGTTTCTGCGCTATACTCTCAGTGTAGTACCTGTTAAAACATGACCAGTCTGGTGAAATAAAAAACAAGCATTAGACATAGGAACACATAATACAGTCCAATACAAAGCACACATGTCCCCTGTTTGAATGACATGCTCACAACACACAGTGATGATGGCTAAAAACAAGTTGAGAGCCTTGTGGGTGTCTATCACATAGATCATATTGTGGCTCTTACACAATAGTGTGAGGTGAGGCACCCCACCATGGTAGCAGAAAGAAATGACTCACCCTAATCGGGTTGGTGACAATGACACCTTGCATCAGCGGGATGCTTTGGTCAATTCCTGGAAGTGTCATTGACAACGAAAACCTCCAGAGCTTTAGCGGGGCAAACCTGAATTTCAGGAATGGGCGCAGTTTGACATCACCGGCTTGCCTCTCGATGATGGGTCGGTCAACCTATGGAGCTTTTTGGTCAAAATGCTCCAAAATATCTCTGACATCTGGACATGCCTCCAGAAGGTCCTTTTGTGGTTCCACAGTGTTTGCAATACCAATCCAAGGTTCCAGAATCTCCGAGTTGCTCCTTGGGACATTGTGACTACAATTCCCACAATGCATCTGGCCAAATCCTTAAACTTCCAGTTCAAGGTGGTCAGCTGAGTTCTTCTTGGTGGAGATGATGCAGGTGGAGCTCTTTTAACCTGTTGCTTTGACAGAATCAACTCCTGCAACTTTTACAGCAAGGCAAAGTCCTTTTTGGGCTGAAGACCAAGGTGTGCAGCACCTTACAAGTGCATTCCTCTCTTGGGCAGTCCAGGGTTTCAACTAAGCAGTCCATCTTCTTCTTGAAGTTTCGAGGCAGAAATCTGAGTTGGTGGACAGCTCTCTCATATTTATCCAATATTTTGAGATGAGAAGCAGGGGGGGCACCTCTGATCAATGAGGTACATCCTCAGGAATGACAACTTCCTCCAAAGTGTGGCATATATTTGTCCCAATAACCATTGTTTGTCAAAATCCAAAATGGAGAAAATCTCTCCTGGAATGTAAGGTCTGGCGAACCCAACCTACAGGTTTGGATAATGCTCCCTAACACTCCCCTTCCAGCCCTTCTCCTAATTCAATTACTGGAGCTCCCACCTGGCTGAGGGTTCAGAAGGTGGAGGGGGTGCCTGGGTCCCATCCTAAATGTCTTTCCCTCTGTGAAGACCAGTTTGTCTACCCAGCCCCCTTCCTGTCCTGTGCTTGGCAACAGCAGTTCCCTCCCACCAGATGTCTCCATTGTCTCAATGCAGGGCACTTCACACCTCATCAGAGAAGTTTGGCTCAGCCTGTCAAAGGCTGACCAATCAGGAGAAGCTGCTAGAAGCTTGGATTTTGGGCACAGCAGAAAAGCAAAATCCATACCTTCTTTACTGCCATAATTATAATAAATCCAACCTTGGCACGTTGTTGGCTTCATTTTAACTATTACTTTGACACTTTGAAGTATCATTTTTGCTCGCTCCTGTCAATAGTTAGACCTAAATAAAGTTTAATAAAGCCTTCCCATGTTAGCCTATGGAGCTAATGCACTACAATGGGGAATAAACGGAATTGGAGCGGATTGGAATTGGAATTATAAAACATCTTTTATAATGTCACTGCTTATAGTTACAAGGCACCCTACCCTTGGGGCTCCTGGGGAGTCCTTAGGGGTGACTTATTTGTACAAATCAGTGCTTAATTTGAGCCGGTGGTTTCCGGTGGTTAGCACCGGCACTTAATCATCAACACCGGTGCTGGAGCACCAGTTAAGGACACAATCCTTTTTGGTAGGCACAGGGAAATTAAGTGATTTACCCAGAATCACAGGATGTTGAGATGACTCCGAGACTCGAACCTTGTTCCCCAGCTCCAAAGTCGGCAGCTCTGGCCATTTCACCACATTCTCTCCCCACTTGTAGGGTTTCAGGGATGGTAATTGGTTCTGTTTTATGCGGTGCTAACAGGAGAAATGAGCTGGTGGAAGGTGCTTCCTGACGAGAGCCCTGGCATTTTTTTTTTTTTACAAATTAACCACTAGTACAAATAAGCTAGTTTAAGACTTTGGAAGTAGTACTTTTAGGGGCATATTCTCAAGGACTTATCGCCGAGTTAGCGGCACTTTATCGCAGCCAAAGTGGCGATAGATTTATCGCCCTATTCACAAGCTGGTGCCAACAGCCGATATCGCCAGTTTTCCTGCGATAGCAGCCGCAGAAAACATCGCCACGGATGACACCGGCAACTAACACTAATGAGATGCAGAGTAGGCGTTCCCGTGCAAAAAGCCGCGACAACACCACTTCGCAACTTTCTCAACGACCAGCCAGATCGGCGATAAGATCACAAAACATGCGATAAGGCGCGTTAGCAGCAGGGAATTAACACCTGCTCTTTCCTGGTATTAAGTCGGACGATAACCTGCACCAGAAATGGGAGGCCAGCCCACAGCCACACCAGAAGAACAACAGATGCCATGGAGATACTGATCATGCAGCCGGACACCCAAGAGGGCCACAACACCCACCGCCACCCCCCCCCAGGACCCCTCCCCCCCGGGGCCCTACCCAGGACAAAGATATTTTACATCAACTTTACGAAATCACGAACAAAACAATTCGCCTGATGTCGCACAAGTACAACAATTAACATTCATGTGTGGTCAGAAAAAGGAGAATCATACATTCATCTTTGAATTTCCAAACAAATTATTTTATTCAAATTTAACTCAAAACAACTATTCGGAAGAGTCATGGCGGGTCTTCCCTGGACAATCTGTAAGACACAGCCTGCAAGACAAAATTCAAGATAAGAAGGTGTGTCATGCGCTCATCAAAGGACAGAGAGAGAGAAAGAGAGAGAGAGAGAAAGAGAGAGAGAAAGAAAGGGAGAGAGAGAGAGAGAGTGAAAAAGAGGGAGAGAGAGAAAGAGAGAGAAAGGGGTAGAGAGGGAGAAGGAGAGAGAGAAACAGAGGAAGAGAGAGAGACAGTGAAAGGAAGAGAGGGAGAGAGAGTGCCGACACTGCAGACCCAGGCCTCACTGCTCACCTGCTGCCACCGGTGTGTCTCCAACCACGTGCCGGTATACACTGCAGTCCACCAGGTCCCTTATCTGAAACAGAGTCCGGATTTATGAATGGCAGAGTTCATATCATTGCACACGCCATCATCGCTTGGCCGCCCCTGCGCACACAGGCTGCTGCACCCCAGCCCCTCCCGCCGCCCAGCGGTGTTTGCCCGCCCCTGCGCACCCAGGCCTCAATGCTCACTGCTCACCTTCCGCCACCAGGGTGTCTCCAAGAGGGCCCACAACGTGCCGGTGCAAGCTCCAAGCCCGGGGCCTGCGACCTTGGCAACCTCCACCAGGGCCACCAGGTCACACACGTTTTGACACGTGTGCATGGGTTGGTTGTGAGATTGGTGCTGTGTGGGGAGGGACCCCTTTGTGCCCATAGTGGATGTGGGCCTACTTGCTGTTTGTATGTGTGCTGCAGTGTGCCAAGGGGATCAGGGACATGATCCAGAGTCATTGTGGGTGTGCAGTGTGCTCTACTTAATTGTGCATTTGTGCCATTGTACCCTTCTCCCCCGTCCCCCCAGTCCCTGTTCGGTACTCACCCTGGAGCTGTAGTGTCAGGTCATGTCGAGCAGTGTCCGGACCCCCAACTCCTGCCACCGTCTCCCCACTGATGACTGTGGCCACCATTTCCTCCATCTCATCCAGCTCCTGGTGTTCCGCTGGACTGCCACCTCCAGTCTGCATTGCTGCCTGATGGTTGTCAGCGAGTTTCTTCTTGGTTTTGAGCTTCGCATCATTCCAGCGCCTCTTGACCTTTCCAATTGTCCTCCTCCTCACTCCGACTGCATTCACCTTGTCCAGGATGGACTGCCATATTGCATTTTTATTTGCCAATGACACGTTGGAGGTGACGAACAGTTGTTGGTGGTGTTCTATCACCTCTGTGATGATGATCCTGTTTTCCTGCGGACTGAACCTCGTCTTCCTCGTCTTCTTCTCCTTGCCCTTCCATGACCCCGAGGGCCCAGGCTGGTCCCCCTGGGGGGCTTGTGAGGTTCTGGTCATCGTCTGTACTTGCTCCGGCTTCCCTCCATGGTGCTACGCAGTTTGAATTATTTTGTTTGTGTTTTTCGGTGCTTTTATAGTGCATTTTCCCAGATGACGCGTGGGAATTGCAGGCCTGTCGCTGATTTTTTTACAGCGGTTGGCCACACCGCAACTTTTCTCGCGTTCGTGTTTTTTTTTCCATCACGGTAATTTTATCGCGGTCCTTTGACGCGTTAGCGTGAGACTATCGCATGGTACAGCCGTGTTGAGAATACAACGTTAACACGGCGTTATTTTCCCACGATAGACTGCGATGTGCAAAGTTGCGTTAAGCTAATTTTGCAATAATTATCACACGTTCTTGATAATATCTCCCTTAATTCCAAAGTTGAATTTGCATATAACTTTAATTTAAAAGCAACCTGCAAAGCAGAGCCGACTTTTTAAATGGCAGCAGGCAATACAGCAGTGCACACTTAAGTGCATTAAATCTGCTGGGCCTCTAAACCTTCATGCCCTACCATATCCTAGGGACTTACAGGTAGGTTGTCAGTATCAATTGTAATTACACCTAAATAACATTGTACTTTAACACAGAGCACAGGCCCTGGTTGTGGTTAGCAGAGCCCAGGGCACTGTCAAAGTCAGAAAAACAGCATCTAGAAGTCAAAATGGGGGCAAAAAATGGGGGGACAGTGCAAAACCATTATTTAGGAGTAGGCAGGGGTCCTTGGAACCACTGCTTACTGACAAAAAATGTCTACTTTTCTTTTTTTTTCTTTAACTTTTCCCATTTTTCTCCATGGGCTGCATTATGAAAAAATTGCTTTTTTGAAATGCAATCACAGACATGGTGGTCTGCTGACCCCAGCAGGTCCCCATCTTGTGAATGTAGCCAATTGTAGAGGGTTACAATTTCAGGCCTACCTCATGCATATTAATGAGGTAGGGCGTATTGTGACTTATAGTTCATAGGTCAGTTCATAAAATAAAAAATGCATTTAGTAAAAGTTGGTGAGCAAATTGTGACCTCTTTTACCAAATGAATACCTCATACATGAAGCACAGTATTCTCAAATAGTGAATGTTACGAAAGTGCTAATTAAAGCACTGTACTCATAGTAGATACCATTTTACGATTTCTAAATAGCGAATCAGTATTATTCACTATTTAGGAATTGGAAAATGTACTTTTTTTTACATGAAGCTTAAAGTGTGGTACCTGTGTTAGATCTACTTCTCCTACTCATAAATGCCTTTGTAAATTGACCCGACAGCCTCTGAAAGAGAGTACAAGTTTTCCCATAAAGTCACAGGCTCTGAAGGCAGCTCTCGTGATCACAGGAACAAAGGCATGGGAGAGGTTACAACCGTGCCTACTAAGAATCTGAGTGATAGCAAAAGCGTTACTAATGTAAAAATGTTTCCACGAGACTTTCCTGCATTACAATGTCATGTCATTTGCTGATGCAGTTTCTCATTTTCGACTTCAAAAATGTGTTAAATTCACTATTTTGAATGGACCAGTGTATGGCCGTTTTAGTTCCGCATTGGTAGTTTTTTTTTTTTGCTTCAGATAACCAAACGCCTTCATATTTTTAGACCAGAAGTTGAGAAAAAAGGCTGCACTTGTCACCCGACGTTTTCAAATCACATTTCAAGTAGAAGCATGTTCATTTGAATGCATCTACTTAGTAGTTTAGAAATGTTCTGAACATGTATAAATATAGATTAGCAAATTATAAATGCAGATACAGAGTTCACTCAAGTACAGCAACAAGACAAAATTAAGTCTGTGAGGAGCAGAAGTTTCAGAGCCATGAAATGCTTCTTATGCCTGCATGGAGATGAGAATGCTTCAAGCATGTTAAAAGTTTTTTTGCTCTCAGATGAATAATTCATGCTTCATCGTGAAAGTTTGATGCCGTTTTTTATTAAATGTTTTATTTCAAAAGATGTATTTTAAATTTACTACAGTTTTACAATATATATTCCAGACAGTTATTATGACAAAATTGCCTTTGGCAGAAGCAATATCTTTCATGATTTCCATTCGTGTAAAGTTCAGTCTGAGTGAAAAATAAAATCACATCCACCCTGACATCTCCTCTTTCCCTGTTGGCCTACCTGACACATGTAGTCTTTGAATGGAACTTAGGCATTCACTATTTAGAGAACTGTGATTGTGTTGGTTATTTCAAATAGGTGAATAAAGGGTCCATTCTTTTATAATAAACTAACCTAATCACTACGTTATCGAGACAGAATAGATACTGACACCTACAGGAACAACCCAGCAAAATGTACCATTGCACAGACTAAAAATCTCACTCTGGTTCAGGGCTTTTCCTTCCAATACAGTATCAACATAAATGTTTCCGTTTTCTCTGTTGATAAAGCCATTTCCAGAGTAAGTTACTTCTGCTTGAATGCATAGATCAATTGTCATTTCTAACCACTAGGTAGAGGCCCTCATTTCAATGTTAAAATAACAGAATATTACCATTATTTAACACAATACTGTTACCATTACTTACCTTTCTTTATTTCGCAGTATTTTAAATACAAAATTCCTAAGCTGGCACAATAAATTAAATTAAACTAGAACATAGCTCCTACAGGTAGTTTTTCTTACATAAATTACATAAATTAAGTCAACATACTATAAAACACACAGGGCCACAGTTTGAGCAGGACTTTTGAACCATGAAAATCTATTACTGAGCCTTGAGTTTTTTCACCGGGACAACATTATTGCACAAACCTAAGGAGCTAATTCACAAACAGCATTTTCTAGTATGTTTGATATTACTACAATAGTACTATGAACATACTACAAAATGCCATTCACAAACTTACAAGCAGAATTACCACTCCTGCCTCTTGTTTTTCTACGAACTCTCGGCACACCTAATTTCACGTTTTAATAGTAAATGTGGGAGGGACAGAGAGGAGCGGCTGGAAATAGAGGAATAGTTACTATTAAAGGGGAGGGGTTAAGGGAGAAATAAGGAGGGGTTAAACAATGGTTAGGTAAGGATTAAGGGTGGGACATGCACCCACCCACAAAAGAGTAAGGCCATTGGTATTTACAAACTTTACTACAGAAAAAAGGGCCCAAAACAGTAGTAAATATATACTAACTCAGAGTTGGAGGACATTCAACACCACAAATGGCCAAACCATAGAACTGCAACAGCCTCCCAAAGAAATCAATGGAGCCAACAAATGACTCTAGAAATATATTGGTAAATAAAGCCACATGTATTTCTTTCACTAATTTTCAAATTATTGATTAGTTTTTTTAAATCCTGTGATATTTTCTTCTCATCCAATCTTTGAAATTTTTCTGTTTAAACTACCGATATAACTTTATATCAAGTTTAAGGGTTTTTTTTCAAATAAAGGAAAATACTGTTCATTGTTTAAACCAGGGTATTTTTATTATTTTTCTTTTTTCACTTAGAAGCAGATGCTGGAGATTTACCTAACAAGAATTGCAACACTTTCAACCCACCTGGTAATGGAAGGAATGGCCGTTTCCAAATCCATAATCCATCTCCAGCTGCAACATGTTTCAGAAACAACCAGTCGCAGCCAGGCTGACCATATAACTAATTAGCTCACAAACCAAAAAAACTGGTGATGCATTCACTACATAGATGGATGCCTTTGTAGATTTATCCTCGTTCTGAGAAGGAATCATTTGAGGAGGAGGAGAAAGAGGGTATGTGCCCAGGGAAGCTGCATTGCCAGATACAGCTTCTCAATAGCTGTGATTCTGGACATGGTTGCTGACTGGGAGCTGGAGCTTCAGTCAATTACAGCCTGTTCCCAGGCTATCCCAGCCTATATCAAAATATTGGCTACACTCTATATCATTGCCTCTGAATCTTTCCAGAGGGTCTCATCTGACAAAGTTTGCATCTCTCAGGCAACCCAATCTTGATGCTTGCATCAGGTTCTGAGATCCATCAGCAGAGGAGTCCTCTAGTTTATTGGCATGCCACAGTCAGTGGTTGAAAGGCAAAAGTGTAGCAAGGACATTGTATGTATTTTACGACTTCCCTTGTGCATTAAGTGCCATTGACTTTACCCATGTGACACTTCAGCACACCTTTTCCGCAACAGACACCAATGGCACTCCATCAACATACAGGCTTTCTGTGATACCAAGAGCTGCTTCACTGATTTGTGCACTGTGTTTCCTGTGAGCACACATGACAGATACATTTTCCTAAACTCGCCTCTTGTATGTCATGTGGTTGCTGGGAATATTGTAGAAATGTGGCTTATTGGTAAGTAGCAACATGTCACGCTGGAGCTACATGTGCATCTGGGGGTGGCTTCTCAAATGTAATCCGTACTCACTACAACACAATGCTCACATGTTACCATGACACAAACTGCATGTGTGTAGTCATGCTAAATTGCATTTAGAAGCGAGGACCCTATGCCAAAGAAAATTACTTGTCTTTGTATTTGACTTAGCGCTGTTTAGTTTTACAAGGATTGGTTTGCAGCGCCTGCTAAACGCTCTGCACTCCAATTCTATTTGCCAATTGCTTGAAGGTCAACTTAAAGAAAAGCAAAGCTATAACACTGGGCAGGAAAATCAACAAGAGGGTGGGGGGCGGCTGTCATTTTAACAAAATAAGATTACAATGGAAGAATCATAAAAAATACCTGGGGTTCAACATTGCCGCAAGGTGCACCTTTGCTCAGCACATGAAGGCAGTTGAAATCAAAGCTTTGGCCCTCTAGTCGTCTTTTTCAAAAGTGTGAACTAGAAAGTAATAAGGGCAAAAATTACTCCATCCCTGTCTTATGATAGTGAAATTATTTTGGGGAGGGATGGCAAGCTTTTGAATAAGCTTTGCATCTAAGATATATGTTTGCCCTTCATCTGCTGAGATCTTCCTCAGATGCCCAGATCCAGCTGGAATTCGGCCTCTTCGACCAGCCAGTGACTAGGGCAGGAATGTTCCTAAACCTCTGCCACAAACCTCGGCTTGCCAGGAGAGGGAGGGAGCCTAGAGGTCTTACTGTGGCATGAAATTCAACCTGGTGGTTCCAGACAACCCCACCTTCTGTACTTTGAGGACTGCCTTAGTTATTTTAATGCTGGAGAGCTCTGGGCCTCCCACACAGGTCAATATGCCTTCAATTAAAAAGTGTGTGTGCTTCCTTTCACGTCAAACCGACATGGATGTTTTAGCAAAGCGCAAGTACGCTTGGGCTGTCATTGATTCCTCCCAGCAAATGCAACCTTTACCATATTTGTCGTGCACATACTCAAGACAGTAAAAAGCCACATTCGTAGCCCTTAGTTCGGTGAAGAGATATTCTTGAAACATTTAGCCAAGGGGCGCCTGCCCTTGGAATCAGCAACATGCAGGGGGTGTGGATTGTATGACACATCTACCCAACATATCATCTGCAGCTACCCAATCTTACTCGAGGAACAGATATCTCTCCTAAAGTTGGAATGGAACAAACTGTGCACATGTTCATGTCGGCAGGCAATTATCAACTCTTTTAGCCCTGATAACATCACATTGACTATCTTGCTGGTAAAGTTTGTGGTTCTAGCAGTCAAGAAGCTCTGCTGCTCAGGAGTACCACCGAGTGTGCCAGCCCGAGCACCTTACAGGATTGCCTGCTGGTGCCCCCCCATAAAGATGCATCCTTTGTCTGAACTATTTGATGACTAAGAAAGTGCTGTGCATGCCCTTGGTCGTAGCAATGTTTATCTTTTTAACTGCTTACATCTATGTTTGTTCATGAAACTGTATTCCTTGGTTACAGTGATGTTTACCTTTTCACATGTTTATATCAGTTTTTGTTCACAATTTTTTTTTGCCACTTTGTTGTTATCTTAATTATTGCATTCTACACTTAGCCATTTAGAGCTGTGGGTGGCACAGCCTATGATAGTCTCTCGCTATAGGCAAACTACCAGCTAGGTGCTTGTCTTAAGCATTAGCATTAAGTAGCTGTGCGCAGCCTTTGCAGACAAAGTTTGCTGTTACTTTTATGCTGCTTTTTGCATTGAGCTACACTAGTCTCTGGTCAAGCACTATATAGGAACCTCTGCACCTACCCTTCATATGGCACTTTGCAACTGCGTGTTCTCTTTTATTGACTAAATGTGGCCCAAGCGCTAGATCTAGGTGTGAATATTAGGTCGACCCCTCTGTGGCTCTTTGCTTTTCATGTTTACAGCTAAAGCAGCATATAAAAACCTGCTGCAATTTTTTGATATTGCATTTCTTAGTCAGCCAGTTTTTTTAAAGTTGTTGGTCGCTCTAATATGTTCATCAACCCTAGCAATGCTCCTGGTTTAGGGCTAAATATCAGGCTCTTTGTACCTCCGATTGGTTCACAAAGGCAGTTGCTCTTTTTTTAATTTCACATCGCACTTTGCTCTCATTAAATACTGGAGCAACTTGCTGGGCTACAGTTTTGTCAATTGCTATATGTTTGTGAGTCACTTAGGCCGGCTGCCAAAGACAATCTTTGCATCTACTTTATGTACTGGTATTATGCCAATTGTGAAAATGTTTTGTTTTCCCCTTGACTTGGAACTTCTAATACTGTATATGTTTTTTTAATTGTAATGGTTTTAATTAACTACACAATAAACATTTCTTCTTCTTCTTCTAGGTGATGCTAGGTGTGAGGAAATGCCCCTTTTTGTGTGGTCATCCCTCTTTATTGCTGAATTTTATTGTTGGTTTTTTGACTCTGCACACTGGGGCACTGCTTTCCAGTGTCTACTGCATGTGCTCTGACCCCGAAATGGCTAAATTCACACTCCTATAAAGAAACAATATTATTAGAAAGTTAAATTACAACACTCGGATTAAAATAGTATACCCCCCACTCACACCCCCAGCCCAAAAGCCGAAGTTTAATGTGGCTAAAGACCTTAGCAATCTTGAATTTGCCCTGACACATTGCATTTTGGGCCTGCTTGGAGTAAAGAAAGCAGGAACACCTGCAAAAGTAGGGAGGTTACGGCCTGGAAACCTTTACTGCATTATTTGAGAGGGAGTAGGTGAGTCTTAGGGTGTCCCCCACCCACAGGCAGGTGAACTCTACAAAGCAGGGCCCACACCCAGCCTACCTCAGAACATTGCTGAACTTGCAAAAGGTTGCCAGGTTCTGCTGTGCTTGATATCTGTGACATGTGAGAAGGATATGAGGTGGTTGAAGCACTTCAATTTGAAATTCAAGGACAGAAATATCTCCAAGGATCATAAGGCTGATCTCCTGGGTGGTTCTAGTAACATACACAAGCTGAAGAAGACGTTCCTGTGAACAATTCCAGCGGAACACTGGCAACTGGACTTAGATTGGACCTTCCTGATGCCCTCTGCCTGACCACCTGAGAGCCCCCTGAAGTTCTCAACTAATAAATCACTTCTTTCTCACATTGGGTATGCTCTCTCTACTCATCTCCTCACACCCTACAGATGTTCACAGTATCGCAACAATAGTACAATACAGCACATATATGTACACAAGCAATTAATAAATGCACGTTCGGGATACTCAAGTAACAATGCAGAGATCTTGACCATATAGAAGGGGTGTTCTGGTGTACTCTCCAGACATTGTGCACACGATTCTGGCAACCTGTTGCACAACATCACCATGAGATGGGGCTTATATATAAATCTTGACCCGGATCTACGCCCACATCAAGTTACCCAGGGTGAGATTTAGAAACAAGGTCATGTTATTTAGGTGTGGGATTGCTAGCGATGAATGGTGGATGAGGCAACTCTGTTTACTTCACATACTGTTATCGACTAACATGCTATGCACTTGTTAAAAATTAGTTGACTCTATCATTCACTAGACAAAATTCATCCAATCTCACATATTACTTTCATATTTTAATGCAAAAATACTACAACATGTAATTAAAACACATATTTTTATTCCAAGAAGAATTAATTTTTTTAAATTAAATTTATCACTTTGTTCTTACATTAGCTACATGCAAGGAGCCTCCCTCCCGCATGCAGAGGGTTCATTCCTGCATGTGGAGTCTCACTATAAGCACAGAATCGCCCTTCTGCATGAAGGTCGAAGACTCTACACTCAAGGAGGAGATATCCGCCTATTGCAACAAGAGGAAATTACACAGGAAGAGCAATCCTCTCTTCACAACACCATCCTCCTTCATCCTTCTGCTCCTTGCAATATTCTTGCCCCCCACTTGGCTGGGGGTCTTTAAGAGAAGCCCCCTCCACCATAATTCTCTGAGGGCGAATTCGAAATCATTTTCTGGTGGGTTTTTGAAAAGTACCCTCAGATTAATTGGAGTCCAGACACACAGCTGAGCAACATAGCTTAGGAACAAATCTCAAAAAACATTGCATCATGTTGCAGTGCAGTGGGTGTCCACACTCGGCAAGGGAAACTATGCTGCAAGTGCTGGGAGGACCTTCATAAGGGCCCCAAGTAAGGGCTTGTCCTTCCAGCCACATTCTTGGTACCCTCACATGACACTACTAAACCAGGTGGTCCTGAAACCTGCCTGGCCGACCCTCCCTACTGAGATGGAGGAGTTTGAACAGCAGAGAGACAGTATCAGTATATTAGTGGTAGCCGCTTCCCTCTGCCTATGACAATTATTGTACTCCAAAGCCATTGGCTCGTGTTTGGGCTATGGCAAGACGGAGGACGGAGCGAGAGCTTCAATTCCATTGAATCGTGCAAAAAAAATAAGTGCTGTTCGTATTTCAACAACTGTGTAAGATATGCATTCATTTTTGCACACGCACATGCATTTTAGTAGTATGAGTGTATGTGTACAAAGGAGACTGCCTGAAAACACAAGTGCTCCTATGGAGTGCTTCAAAACAAAGAAACAAATAGCTCTGCATATCGGAAGCAGTTTTTGGAGACATCTACTTGGTTCATGCGCTATGGGAGGGCCAAACACAAGAACAGGGCATGACACCTGCATGCCATGATGAATGGCATCAAAGAAAATGAGAGTGATGCGGAAATTTACAAATGGTAGGTGATGGGCAGCCTGTAAGCCCACAGATAGAACACAACACTTATCTTCGAGACAGCACTTGCGCTGTTAAGCCGTTACCTAAAAAAGTATGTTTGTGTAAGTAGAATTTTTATTTTACAACTCTGAGTTGTGTCTTGCCATCCTGGATCAGTAAAAAAAAATAAAGAAAACTGCAGGCGTGGGCCTACTGAATGACGTATAACAGCTCCGTACACGTCATCACATATTTTTTGTCTTTGCCGATTTTTTGCTTTCTACCAATGCTGCACAGCATCACCAACAAGTATTTTCACAGACAAATGGGAGGGCCACTAGAATTATACAGCAGGGGAGGGCCAAAATATGTGGCACAGTTGAGTAAATTATGTGTCAAGAAAGGCAAATTTTGCAGCGTAATGCATCACAGATTGTGATAGTATTATTTCATTATTATGTCCTTTTTATACTTTTTAACACTGCCTGGGCATTGGTTGTACCTCAATAGTATAGGTGAAGCGCACGTCATTTTGTGTGGCCAGTGCCTGTGATTGTGACTGTGGTTGGGGGGACCCCCTGAGGAGAATATCTGACAGAAGGGAAGGATGCCAGGGAGCACCGGTTACTGAGACGGAGGAAGCAGGTGGATCTTTGAATGGTGGTGTAAATTAAGAGGAAGGCTGCACTTTACATGCTTTGTTAAGCTTGTACAACCATCTATTTTGTAGCCACTGCACGCTGGGGGGCTGTGGTCTCCCAAGCGGTGTTGCACACTAGAGAGAGAGTAAGGGAGGGAGGGAGGGGTCCCCCACCTATATTCCAACAGAGGCTGGACAATCCCTCTCTCACCTGGGTTGTGGACGAAGGAGAGCTGGTGAGGTTATCATCTTATTCTGGCAGCTGGTTGACTGTTTGACTATTTGACTGTCTGGGTTGAGACCTTTGTCCTGCCCCCTTGCTGGGCAGACTCCTGGAAAGGGAAAAACAACAGAATAAAAACAAAAGGGGAACTGCTGTTTGGGAACCCCGATTAGGAAGCTTGTATAGCTGTGTAACTGTGTAATCTGGGTGATCTTACACCCCTGGTTTGTGTTGTGAATTGCCCCCATTGATGCTACGGTGAATATCTAGCGACAATTAGTGTTTTTCTTACTTGTTCTTAACATATTTCTATTTGTGAATTGTATATTTGTATTTTAGCCTATTGAATTTTGTTCCTTTTTATCTTGCACTTTGCACTTTTGAATCTAATTTTTAGCACCTTGCACTTTGCACTTTTGCACTGCATTGCTCTTGTAGTGAATCTTTTTTCTGTATAAGTACACCATATCTGCTACATTGCTTTTAGTCCCTTGCTTTGTGTTTGTGTGGGGGTCGCGGGCCCCTGTCTCTTGTTCTTGATCTTACCTTTTGGTTGCATCCTGTGCCTTAGAAAGCTGTTAACCTAGATTAAGAAATGGGTAAAAGTAAGGCCAAGGGACAGCCACTGGGTACTAATAGGCCATCTAGTGTGGTTTGCTATGAGACAATGGATAGGATCGAGACTATCCTGGCAGAATGCCAGGATATAGTTAGCCCTGATCTTCCAAGCCCTTCTTCTTCGTGTGGTAGCCCCACTAGCGTTGCCAATGATTTTGGTCTAATGATTGCTACCTCACCTGAACCACTCCCAGCGAAAAAAAAATAGCTAAGCAGATTCCATCGATGTTGAAAAAGCATAATAAAAGGAGTAGCAAGGCCCTAGATACTGGACTTCATGGAGTGGGGTAGAGTGTAACAGTCATCCAACCTGGAGATGATCTAAAGAGAGTGCACAGTATAACATTGACTGTTAATATTGAGTGCCAAAATAGATTTGATGCCCTCGAAGTAGAGGAAGAAGGGGTGGGGGAGGAGGAGGGGGGCTGACCCTATAAATCCTGCAGAGACAAGCAAAATCACTGTCGGTGTAATCCAGTCATTAATAAATCTGATAGAATCCCTGAGAGATGAGGTATCCTCCCTCAAAGTGAAGGTTGCCACTCTGCTGGAAAGGGGCGATGGTGGGCTTCGGGTGGCCCCAGAAATCATGCCATTGTTACTGAATGGGGCTGCTAATGGAGCAGAAGCATGTAGTATGGTCAATACAAACACAAATAGTACCCGAGACCCTATGCAAATAGGATATACCCAGTCTTTGCCATACATCACTGGGGACTGTAATCTACGAGACACTACAAAGCAAACCCAAAGAAACCCCCGGGGCCTCACACAAGGTAGGATATAGGTAGAGGAGAGGTGGTTCTGGATGAAGAAAACACAAATATACGAGATCATGGGAGGGCTCCAGTCAGTAGGACTGTATGGGATGGTGTTTACGTGAGACCTAGGGCATGGGAAAATTCTGCACAGATCCACCTCACGGAAGTTCCTAAACTCCCCTTCAGGAGTTTTGAAAATCAGGAGTCGCTCAAAAACAAGGTCATCTATTGGTTCAGGTCTACCCGACAATGCTATTCAATTATTAGGGATGACTTAAAATCAGTAAGAAGACTCCCTATGCCGAGGTCTATGTGGGCTATGATTGAGGTTAGCTTTTATGATGCTGGTATTATTACCGGACTACTGTTGATTGACTCACGCACAATACCCCCAGAAAACTCCTGTATCTCAATTAGATAGAGACCCCTTGCTGGAGCCACCCCCAGACCCCTATTGACATTGACTGCTGAAACTTGTACTAGATTGCTTTTTCCAACAATTGGGCCAGCACCTACAGGGTTGCCCCTACCACATATGGATGCTTTGAGAGGGTATAGTTTACTTGTGCATGAGGCGCAGATAACACCTGCAAAGAGGCGAGGATCCCTAAGTCCCCCGGTGATGCCACACACTAGTCCCCCCCATTAATAATCCCTCTATCATGCATTGTGGTTACCGAGCCTGAGGTGAACAGTGAGATTGCTCCTTTCGTGGGAAACGAGGTTGCGACTGTTCCATCTCTGGGGGGTGTAGAAGTCATAGAAGGGGGAGATTTGGTAAACCACTCTTTAAGGGTACTATTATGGAATGTGGCTGGGATCTCCAAGCTAATGGTGGAGCCAGAATGGTGTTCCTTTATAGATCCCTTTGATATCATTTTTTTCCAAGAAACCTGGAGCCTCCAATGTCCACACAGGAGTGGTTTTTCTGCCTATGCCATTAATGCTACAAGAAAAGAGCTGGGCAGACCCTCGGGAGGGCTAGCAGCATGGGTGAAAATTGGCTTAGGGTCTAAAGTCAAACTCCTGCATGTGGACTCGCAGGACATACTTGCATTAGAGCTTACTTTTTATAATGGACCAAAAATTAGGATGTTTAATGTCTACAACAGAGTGCAGAGGGCCCAGGAGGAAACTAGCACATTGCGCATTCTAGATCTTGCCATGTCACACTACACAGATAACATCCCTGTACTAGTGGCGGGGGATTTTAATTGCACTTTTGAACCGCTTGCCCTGATTCCCCCAGATTTGACAGATGAATGGGACAGAGAGTGGCAAATTCCTCAGTTAGATCTTCCCTTAGTAAGGTGGACCAAGAGAGGAGCCCAGATGATGGCACTCACAATGCAGCACGACTTGAGAGCCACTAATGGAAGGACAACTTTTGACCCAAATGGGGATCCTACCTTCAATAGGTTAGGTCACGAAAGCAGAATAGATTACTGCCTAGTAGTATCTCTAAATCACTGGCACTCAGTTAAAGATATGGCAGTGGTCAAAAGGGTTGATAGTGACCACAATGCCCTAGCTCTCACTCTTACCAAGCAGGGTATTGTTGGGCCTGCTAAAAGGGGCTGCCCAGATTTAGGTACTCTAACAATTACCAACAACCAGAGGGCAATTAGATGGGACTGGGTGGAGGCTCATCCGGGGGCACTAGGTGTAGTCAAGACGAAGGTTCGTCTGTTACTTGAGGAATCTGCTAGCTCTACCACTCAGAATGTCGTGGAGATACTAGGCTCCAGTCATGAGCTTCTATACAAAGAGATAAGGGAATTGTTAGGTCACCCGGGAAATCCCCAAAAGAAGGGAAGTAATAGCACACACCAGAGACTAGTTCAGCAGGGTGCATGGTACAATAAGGATTGTAGGCTCAGCAAGGAGGCGCTAATAAGGGCAGTAAAGCAAAAATCACATATTGAGACAGTGACCTGCAGAGCCAAGTATAAGCGGGCAATTGATTCTGCGAAGAAGGAGTGGGAGGAGTCCCTTTGGGCTGCCTTACGGAATGCATTGTTAGTCAAAGACTCAAAGAGTTTCTGGAGTAAAGCAGCATATTGGCTTAAGGGGAATGGGAGAGCCTTCGAATTCTCAGTAAAGCCAGAGGAGTGGGAAGCATATTTTGGCTCTCTTTATGAGTCAAGGGGTGCTACAGTCGAGGAAGAAACCCTGGGATAGGTGAAGGGCTCAGTAATGAGGGCAACAAGGGTGAAGGCCTTTCCTTTTCTATAGAAGAAACGCAAGTAGCAATTCGCTCTTGCACCTCGGGCCGCACCCCCGGACCAGATAGAATCCCCAATGATCTTTATAAGGAGGATGTAGCATTCTGGGGATCCTATATAAACCTACTAACTAACTCAATCCTCAGGGGCACCCCTATCCCTCCCTCGTGGAAAAATGCTGAGATCGTCCCTATTTACAAAAAGGGGGACAGAGCGAGGCCATCCAACTATAGGCCAATTAGTCTTATCGACTCACTGCAGAAGATCTTTTGCAAGCAAATCTTAGGCCGGATACAGGACTGGATCACAGAGTCCAGTATCCTGAGTGACCTTCAAGCAGGTTTTTGAGCCAACACTAGCACCTTGGACAAACCCTTCCACCTGTTGTGCATCTACTGGAAGGAAGTGCAAGTTAAGGGAGGAAAGCTCTATGTGGCTTTCGTAGATTTACGGTTTGCCTTTGACCTAGTCCCGCGTGCAAACCTATGGAGGGTCCTAAAGGAGCAGGGCATACCAATGGATCTCTTAGATATTTTAATCAGATTACATTCATCAAACACAGCACAGGTGAGGTGGGGGGAGAGTAACCAAGTTACAGATCCCTTCCCGGTCCAGTGTGGAGTAAGGCAGGGGTGTGTCCTTGCCCCCATGCTTTTTATTCTTTTTATCAACGATGTTGTTAACTTTTTAGATAGAGATGGGTGCGATGCCCCTAAAATCGGCAAAAAGAGAGTACCCGCCCTCCTTTTTGCAGATGATACACTTTTAACCTCCAAATCGCCGCAGGGATTACAGCAGCTTTTAAATGACTTTATCGAGTTTTGCAACGAGCGAGGGCTGATGTTAAATGAATCTAAAACCAAATACATGATCTTTAGAAAAGGAGTGGCTAAGCCCAGCAATAGACCTGTGTTAGTTGGTAATAGTAATCTGGAGAATGCCTTTGATTACTGGCATTCACCTGACACCAACAATTAATTGGGCGGCAGATATTGAGAAGGTGAAGATGCAACTTATACATCAGAACGCTAATATTACCAAAATACACAGGAAAACATTGTCAAGACAGCTTGCACCCGCTCTGGAAATTTATAACACAAAAGTACTAGGTGGTGCCCTCTATGGGGCTGAACTGTGGGCTACAGGTTTGACAAATTGTCTGTCCACAATCGAAAATCGCTTCCTTAGATCCTTGGTAGACCTACCCGCCAGCACCCCGCTGGTGCCTCTATACCTGGATCTTGCGCAAAGGCAGCTGGCACATAAAGTAAGCTATGAACTACTGATGTTTTGGCACAGGTTGTGGACTGTGGATGAACTTTTGCCATATCGGGAGCCCCTCTTTGAGCTATTAAAGTCTCCATCGATCACCTCAATTCCCTGGTTTAGAGCATTAAAAGAGCTACTGGGGAGGCTTGGGATGGAGGGGTTTTGGTCTGACCCAGATAGCCTGGCAATTGTATCCAGATCGAATTTGAAGGAAAGGTACTCCACCATCTTCTCCAAGGCCCCCTTCTGGAGATATGGAGATGAATTGGACCCCAGCTGAGTCCGAGACATGCCAGGAGAGTCAATGGAAAAGGAAAGTTCTAACAATTATGGAAGGGGATGAGGATGATCAGCCAGTCAATGACATGTGATCTGGCTCAGAGGACACTGCCATTACCCCTCTTAATCACCATGCTCCTAGGGATGTGTCACTGGTACCACCACCACTACCAGCTTCGATATCTGTAAGGCCCCCTTTGAGACCTGCATCTACCACTTCCTCAGTTGAAGTATGCACTGTAGAGAGGCAATCATCAACACGCCCACCTACCTCCAATTCTTTGGGCATTGGAAATGGCACCAGTGGCACACTGAAAAAGTTCTCCTCCCCAGTTTAGTACTTCTTTACGATTATCAAGCAGGAGGATAACGTTGCAATATGCTCCATTTGCTACACAAGTTTTCATTGAGGTAAGCCTTGTTCACACTATGGCACTGGAGGCCAAACGACGATTATGAAAAAACATCACGCAATCCACTGGGAGGTTCACCTTAAGAAAATTGCTGCAGGTGGTGGTAGTGATGAGAGAGGGAATCATCTCCAATCATGGTGGGAAGTGAAGTTGATGAGGAAGAAGAGGGTGAGAGCTTTACACAAAGGAGCCATGTCCCAAGCCATGCACCAGTATTACTTGCCTCAGCAACCTCGAAATGGCACAAAAGTCAGATGGAGAAACTACAGCATACTGTGACTGCCCCTAGAGGCCTATTGAGTCTACCACCTCCTGGTTCTTCTCTTTGGAATTTGCTTGTGTCAGTGGCACCAGAAAAGAAAAAAAAGTAGGCTACTGTTACTGGCATATTTAGGCAGGAGGGGGCCTACAAATGCTGCAACCCAATGGCACGACTGTAAAATGGGAAGCTAGCAAACATTTTAGTGCTGGACCTCCTCTCTTTTACTTTTCTGAAAGGAGTGGGATTTTTTGAAATTGTGGCAGCCATCTGCTCGAAATCGAAGGTTCCCAGCCAGACCTATTTTCGCATAGTTCCTCTTCCAGTGCTCCAGTACGATGTTCTACAATTGGTTGGACAAGCTTTACAGCAGACTGCTGTTCACACTATCCACCTGAGGACAGACATGTGGACAAGTTGTCAGGCCACTGATTAAATGTGCATCACTGCACACTGGATCTCTTTTGTGGGAATAGACAGCAGCTATCTATGGGCCTCAGCACTGAAGAAACCTTTAAGGGCATTCTGCGGCATGGAACAGTAGCCATGTTTGCCATGGAGAAGTCCCATACAGCTTCAAATATCTTGGAAGACAATTAAAATAGTTGTCGATGCGGTGTTTTGGTGGTTTTTTGGGTTATCTTCACCTTTTTCAGGACAAACAATTTATAATAAAAGTATTGATTTATCTAAAAAACAAATACAGAAAAATACAAATATTTGTATTTTTTTACAACAATTTTAATTGTTTTTAACTGGATGTGATTTATTATTATATTATTGTTTGGATGTTTTAAATGTTGTTTTTGAATTCCTCTTGAATATAGACTGTTATATAAGACCATCAAGGGGATTGAGTAGGATTTTTAATTAAACTAGTATATTTGAGGTACAAGAATACATTGTTTTTAATTTAGTCAAATTCATGAATGTATATACCATAAGAAAGATTGTGTAATAAATTTGACTTTTTTCATATAAGACAGTGTTCAAGTCTCTGGTGAAACAACGTGAGAGGTTAAGTGGCTATAAGGATTTATTTACCCAGTAGCGGCCATACAGTGTGTATGATACAAGTGTGTGAGTATATGTGGAGAAAAGGGAGCTGTTCTATGAGTAAATGCATCTGCTAGAGGACCAGTTAAAAAGGTGCTGCAAAGGTTAGCAGGTGTAAACAGAGAAGCACATGGCTTGGTTTAGAGCTTGATCCTTTGCTTGGCTGTTAATCCAAGGCTGCAAAGAGACATTGTGTCATCCAAAGACAGTCCTTTTAGAAAAATGGATGTCTCACTATATAAGACTTGGATTTCTGATCAAAAAAGAGACCTGGAATAACAATGGCTGAAAATTAGAGTCCAGGGCAGAAGTTCTGGTGTGCAGCCTTCAACTTCCAGAAAGGGCAGTACTGTTGTCTCACAGCAGCCAACACCAACAAGAACACCAGCAACAACAGGAACAGAAGAATCGGGCACAACCAATGCATTGGCTTGGTTTCAAGTGGTAGGGCTTAAGTCAAGTGTAGAGGCAAAGGCAATAGAGGTTGATCAAGTGGCAGCACCAATGACCAATCAGAGGATGTTTCAGGACCATCTGGATGACCCAAAAGAAGTCGACATGGTTCTAAACACATTCGTCTATTGGCATGGGAGTATGCTCCAATGGCCTGATCTCATCAGGCTGCCAATTAAGAATTTGGTTTGTCCGATAGAAAGAGTGTCTGCTGAGCGTGTGTTCAGTGCGGCTGGTGCAGTTGTCACAGTGAGAAGGACAGGGTCTGATCTGATCCATGCCACCATATCAGAATGTGCATCCTCAACAGTACAGCACGCATAAGTTTATAGACTACAAATCATCTCGCCCAAACAAAAGTGCTGTGGCTCATGTTATTTTATCACCACTAAGCATCATTTATTTTTCATAATCTCCAGCCCTGGTGAGGCATCTTTCTGGCCACTGTTGATTGAAGGTCTCTCTTTGCTGTCACTTTTATCCTGCACACTTCTCCCCAATGTTTCTAGCCTGCAGAAGATGCCTGAAACCTAGCTTTCGAAGTTTCGACTAAATTGAATGTGTAGTTCTCAATGATACTGTTGGCCTCAGCTCACAACCGGACTTCACTGAGCCGCTTTACCTCCCATAAATAAATGTAATTCTTGACACAATTATGCATCTGCCACCGATGTGAGAGAAACTGAGACTTGTTTAGCACAACACTGTAAACCACATCACCTCTAAGCACCTTTCAAGCTCTACTGCACACACCTTCATGTCCTAGTCTGCGGCGGCAGCCTATTCACATCAGGCTTTAAGCGTTAAACTCCGCTATGCTGGGTCAGCTGCATTTTTGTCAAAATTCAGGCTCTGAGCGGAGTGCGAAGTAGTCAAAACTCCGAGAACTCTGTGGGCGGAGCAGAGTTTACCACCCACCCTTACTAATTTGTAGACTTGATTTCGATGATTTGCAATGTTTGGGGCTTGATAAGTGATCATATTTCCTGAAGGTGATTGGCCCTGTCACACTTAGCAAGATTTACTTGCAGGCTCAACTCCTTTTGTCTGGTTCTTTAGAGCCCAGACCAGTCAGTATAGTGAACAAACACAAATCTACACAAAAATGCTCATATTCTTTTTCTCTTCTTGTTCATCAACAGCTGTGCACTACATGTCTATCTCCCTCATTTGGGTCAGAATAGAGTCAAACTGATTTGTTACTTGAAATCAGGAGGAAGAAGGAGTCGGGCAGGACTATCTCAACAGCCAGAAGAAGGAAGTTGTTGACTTTAAAGGGAAACCAACATGATGATGACTCTA
Organism: Calotriton arnoldi; assembly: GCA_963921515.1. NCBI lineage: Eukaryota > Metazoa > Chordata > Amphibia > Caudata > Salamandridae > Calotriton > Calotriton arnoldi. The sequence continues at coordinate 1,268,924 of CAWUFW010004833.1, read as the reverse complement.
AGAGGCCTACTCAGTTCTGTGGACTGGAGAGAGGCGCATTGATTTGGGTAATGCTGCTGAGTGTGTGTGATGGCTCAAATGTGAAACACCTCTATTTTGTGGTTGCGGTGGGGGGGCCTGTTGTAACTGGACAGATATGTGATGTCACATCATCACATGATGCACGCACTCAGCTAAATGTTAGCATCCCAGTTGTAAGATTGATCAGCCTGGTACATCCAGCTACTTGTCCGTGAATGGTTGCAAAGTTGCTCTCACTTCTCAGTTAATTGCACCTAAGTCACACTGAATGATTGTAGCAGCCTATGCTCTTGCTCTGAGTCTTTGTATACTCCTCATGAAGCTTACCTTCTGTCGTTCTCCTTGACTGTGCAATATTGTTTCTGTTTTACAATCCGCAGGACTTCTCCTCTCCTGCATGAAAAGCAAAAACTCCATAACACTCGTGCTTACCCACCCGAACAGTTTAGCCAGGCACCCTAGACGGACAATTCGAGAAGAATGCAGATGTGCCACCCAATATGGCATTTATATATTTTGTATAAAGCATCATTTTTCTTTAAACAATCACAATTTCCAGAACTGTGTGGATTCACTCCTTCATAATTTGTATTTTTCAAACCTAGATGACAGAACATTTATATATATAATAACTTGGGTCTATGGGGCTAAAGGACTGATTGCAATGTATTTAAGTGAACTGTTATTCCTTCATTTCCTTCCACAATAGCTTCAATGATGATGATGATGTGCTGCTCATCACCCTGATGAATAATGTTGCTGTGTAGTGTGTGCCTTTGTCACACCCTTCCCCAACTCCGCTTTCCCATCGATTCATCAAACCCCTAACCCTCTTCGCCAAGGCTGTGTGATTTATTGAGGTGTGACTTAATTTATACCTTAAATGGATCGCACACTTGGTGGGGCGAATGTGGTGAAAGTGAAAACAACTCACTGTGAGATCTTCCATTACCTGAGTAATAGCCCACACCAGCATATCTTACCCACCCATGCATAAAAAGGATCCATGATTTAGATATATAACATAATTCGTCACAGGCTCTGTGTTGTGCAAAAGCTTAACCTCGTCCATTCCAAACTCTGAGTCCACGTCTCCTGACTCGAGGATTCCATATGTTTAGTTTAAATACTAGCTCCCCATTGCTCGGAATAAGAAGCTATTGCTAGTTTTTGTTATGAAATCAGGTCTTTGTGTCATGGTGGAAGTCTGGTCTAAGTCTTTGTAAATGTATGACATAAATATAACCCACTAACCCTGTGTTTTCTTTTAATCTAGTTGCCCTTTGACTAGTCCTACAGTTGGAGTTTACCTAGGAGGGAGTGGAACCTTGCTTCTGATGCCTTTCCTATTAGCGCTAGCCTTCTACTACTACCAACACCATTAAGAAGGCACCTTGGGAAACCTTGCAGAAAGGTTTTGGAAGTTTGAGAGAGGTAGCAGCCATTGCTTTATCTATTCAGATAAGAGAACTATGGAGTGAAGTGAACAAGTTTACTTAGTAACTAACTTTCACTGAAGATTAGCATGCTGTTTATCTAGGTTGTTGTAGGCAATATGGGAATAGACAATGGCAGCATACCTCCCTAGTGGTCAATATAGTTACAGAGGGTCATAGGACTAGGGTATAAGTAGCTGGTATATGCTTCAGTAAGTGGATTTACTAAAACAGGCTCCGCTAAAAGGCAGCAGTGCAAAGGAAAACACACAAAACTATTTCAGACATAAGTAACAAAATTATTTTGCACTTTAATTTTTCATAACAATATAAAACCCTCCCTCTCCACCCTACAACAGGCCAACCCCTCTCCCCAAACAAATATCAACTCGTCCCCAACCAATATTCAAAATGTCCAAACAAAAGTCCAAAACCCCAGTCCATTCCCAATTCCCACCCTGTCCAACCACAACAAAAGTCCCTCCATGAAAGCAAAAATAAAAAAGGGTTTCAGATGGAATCATCTATGCATGTGTGCTGGCTTCCCAACTCCAGGTGAAGTCTTGCCACCTCCTGGTGAAGGAGTGCCAGCTCTCAAAGCATGCCACGTTGGAAACAGTCTGGGAGGGACGGGGGTAGCATTGGTGGATCGGGAGGATCCCAGCTGCCGGTGGCAATGCTGTGGTCAGGATGGAGGCACTGGAGGCTTGCTGGAGGAACTGAGACCCGGGGCAGTGGCAGTGGCAGATGCCTCCACTTCTTCCTCTTCACCAGCCAATGATATTCAGTCTGGATGGCCTCCATCTAGTGTCACCGCAGCCGAGCTGCTATCTACTGCTGAGATGGTGGACCAGCAGGAACAGCTATATCAAGAAAGTGACACAGTAGCAGTACATTGCTGGTCCTCTAGGACAATTGGAATTGTTTATGTGATCAGTCACAGCACACATGCCTCACATAAAAGCACTGATTGGCAGCAAGGAATTAAAACGTAATACCACCAGATTAAAACTAAGAAAAAGATTTCCTAATAAACTAAACAAATGCTTTGTGTGTAAAGCAAAAATAAATTACCTCTCATTAATGAATAAGGCATTATGCACTATTCCATACAAGTAATGTTGTGCTAAATTAATGGAGTTATGCTAGTGCATCAGCTAGTCACTTTTCTACTCTCTGTAGTTTACCACTGGGGCAGCTGTAATGGAAAATGTATTATCTAACTTTAATTCCAATGGCCTTGCTCTTCTCCAACTTCCTTTCAATTCTACCCTGACTTCAAAGCGGCAGATGTATAACAATAATACTATGTCACACATAAAACAGGATATACATGTTATTTGGCACATTCATCACAGTGTATCCCATCCACCAAACTTAAACCCCTTATGCACCTTGGACGTAATGATTACATCCTAGGCCGTAGGTCTCCTGTGTCGAGGACATAACCGTTACGTCCAAGCACACCAGCAAGAAATCCCTCTGCTGTAAACAGCAGAGGGATTTCCTTTTAAATTTTTATGCCTTGAGAGGTGGGAAAGAGCTTACCAAACATCCCAAGAATTTTTTTTTTCACTCTCTAGGCTATCTCAGCTTGCCCCACAATGAAAACCCACAGGAGAGGTATTTTTGGAAAGGGGAGAATCTCCCCTTTCTAATGGCACCCTTCCCTAGTGGATTCCTGTTTGGGGATGACTGCAGGATGCCAATCCCTAAGCAGGGATCTACCACTAGACACCAGGGAGGAGGAGTGCCCTCTTGGGCAAGGGCCCTTGCCCCCCCACATTTATGGGCATTTCAGTCTTTCTGTCCCCCTTGGGGAGCAGATTGGGGCAATAGCCCCCGATCTGCCCCCGGGGGGCAGAAAGCCCACTAGGCACCAGGGATTATTTTAATGTTTTAGGGGTGGGAGCTGCCCTGAATTGGCATTATATTGCCCCACCCACAAAGAAAGTAGCACAGACTTTCTGAGAGGGGAAGAAAGACAACTAGGAACCAGGGTTTGCATTTTTCATGTAAATTTAGGGATGGGAACTACACAGAATGGGCATGCCAATGACCCCACCTCCCCCAAAAATAGCCACAGTCTTTCTGCCCCCCCTGGGGGACAGATAGGGGCAAAAGCCCCCGAAAGACCACCAGGAATCAGGGATTACATTTTTATGTAAATTTAGGGGTGGGGGTTCCACCAAATGGGCATGCCAATTCCCCCCCAAAAATAGCCACCGTCTTTCTGTCCCACGGGGCAGATGGGGGCAATAGCCCCCGATCTGCCATCCTGGTGGGGCAGAAATCCCACAAGGAACCAGAGTTAAAACATTTTATGTAACTTTAGGGATGGGGGATGCCCTGGATCGGTGTGCCAATGCCTGCACCCACCCAAAAAATAGCCACAGTCTGTCTGCCCCCCTGGGGGGCAGATGGGGGCAACAGCCCCCGATCTACTCACCTGCTGTGGCAGAAAGCCCACTAGGAGCCAGCGACTATATCTTTATGTATATTCAGAGGTGGGGGCTGCCCAGAATGGGCATGCCAATGCCTCCACCCCTCCATAGCGCTGGCCGAGGACGGGATATGAACCCACACATGCAAAGCACAATGGATTTGCTTTTTTTCTTCTGTCCATTATTCTACTTCAAAATTTTGCCTTGTTTATTTTTTAACACTGTCTCTTTTTTGTCCAACCACGTTCCAATTTTAGTTTCATTCCTGTTATCCATGCATTTTTTCTTCCTTATGTCTTTTTTATTTTGGTAGCTGCCTTTTTAGGTCTCTACTAGCCTATAGTTCTCTTATCTTCTGCTTTGTTGGTAATCTTCCCCTCTTCTCTATGTATCTTGTGGTACTGTAAGACTAAGAACAACTTTTTGGTACTCTATTGTCTACCGTGAAGATTGCAGGCCCAAGTGAGCTAGTATTATAAATAATATTTACCATGTATGTTTGTTGAAAAGGCTTTCTTTTTCTTTCTCATGGATTAACAGTTAACAAGAAAGTGGCCATGGTCATGTACAATTCCCCCTGATATGTTGTGCTGTGTAATTCATTTATACAGTATATCAGCCATTTCCATGGAAGTGCAGTATGGCTCGAAAATATAAGGTCCCATTACATTTGCCAACTGACACCATGTAACACTCATTGACCATTATTCTACCCCTTCATTGTGCTTCAATAACTCTGAGTCATCATGATCATCATAGGTTATAGCTCTGCCCCTCTGTTCAGAAACTTTTTTGGTTGGTTTCACTACCTGGCTTGTCTCTAACGTTGTCAACCAGCAAATGAAAATGCCCATAGTGATATTCTTGTTAGGAGGATAAACCGATAACCAAATTTTACTGATGTATGTAATGCCGTTGTATTGTTTTGATTGAAAAAATTAAGTACCGACATATCTGGCATCTAAAAAATGTATAATGTTTTATTCTAGCCACACAGACCACCAGTGGTACCCGCTTAAGTGCTGCTACAGGAGGAGAGTCAGTTAGAGGGGGAGAAGCTGCGTCAGATGCAGGCACTGCTAAGTCACATTGCTTACTCATTTACAAATACTATTACACTCACTAGCTACCAGGGCATCGTCCACTCATGACTGGGTACCCCCCCTGCTTTACCAGCTGGAGCAGAGGTTAAGTTATAGCCTCATCTGTCTGTAATCCAGCAAAAGCTCATATAATGAGCGCTAAAAATGATGGCTTGAGGGAAATAGGAAAGAACGGAAGGTTAAAAGACAGGATGGGTTAAATGGTACAGGAGTGAATGGGTGTGTGGGTGAAAGGGTGCATGGGTGGGTAAAGTGATGGATGGGTGAAACGGTAGTTGGAAGACAGGGTAGATATTAAATGGATGGATTGGAAATGTTGGTGAAAGACTGGATGAGAGAAAGTAAAGCTTAAATCATGGTGGCTGTGGGTGAATTAGCATGAAAGGATGAATGAATATTTAAATTGCTTGAATGAATAAGCAAGGCAGTTCTTCTCATAGAGGGGCATGCTGTTCACCTACTTCGCTTACTTTGTTTTATGTTTATTAAAGGTATGGTTTAAAGTGAGGGTTATTTTTTTAATGTTTCGTCTACTCCCTTGGCTCATTATATTTGTTAAGCTAGGCAGATGTATCCCACCCATCATCATTCATCACACCCCTCCCTGCCCATGGCACTTTGACACCCATAACCGAAGTGCAGTGTGGCTAAATAGGTGACTAACGTGTTGGATGTGCAATGTGTGTTTGCTTCGGTTAATGTAGCATTTACAAAGTTTTCAATGCATTGCAAACCGAACACTTAAGGTGTGTTTTCCTTCACCTCTTAATACTTCACTCCTTTATTCTTTCCTAAGTTCTTCCATTTCAGTCTACCAAAAAGTTGAAACATCCATTCCTGGCATGTGCCACATTTTATAGCCATGTGAGGTGATTCCAAAATATAGTTCATGGCTTCCCATAACAGACTTATTTTATGCCTGTTCAGATTTTTCCTTTTTGACTTCCATCAACTACAGTGACTGAATAAGCCAAAGCTTAATAGTCACATGATGAATCGATAATCAGTGTAGTGACAGTGACTCCTCTATTCTATATCAAAAGCTCTACCCTACCAACCTAATCCCTCTATCCTACCCTGCAGTAGAATAAGTCAAGTTTTCTTTTGTTACTGCCCAGGGAATTAATTTATTGGAAATAATTTGTTGTGGTGGGCAAGGCCAGTGGGTAAAGTGGGACTAAGTGTATGATTTGATTTCAAGTTTGGTGTATGGGTATGCTGTGAAAAATTTGCCAAATGCAATCTATATAGCCTGTTCCTTTCCTTGTAGTGCAGTGCATCATTTTCTCCAACATCTACTTACGGCAGACACTATAATATCTGCATTTTATGCGTGAGGTGTGTGATGTAGTATCTTATTTATTATTCATCTGCATCTCTGGAGTAGGGTAGAAGAAGAAAGGCTTTTGGAGAAGAGTAAGGCCATTGGAATAAAAAATAGATAATTGTCAACTACAGATGCTCCCGTTACAGACAGTAGCAAAATACCCAACACGCTAGCTAGCAATAAGCATGCTCCCATTAATTTAGCACAACGCACAACTTGTACTCCATAGTGCATAATGCCTTACTCATTAATGAGAGGTAATTTATTTTTCCACTAAAAGTGTCTGTCTAGTTACTTGAAAAGCCTTTAGAAGAAAAATATAAAATCGCAGTTTTTTTTAATCCGGTGTTATTCTGCCTTAATACTTTCTGCCACTCATTTAGTGCTTTTTATGCAAGGCATGTGTGGGTTAAACATACATTTGACCTTGTGACTCTCCTAATCATAATCATATCAAATTCCAATGGCCCTAGTAGACCAGCAATGTACTGCTACTGTGCCACTCACTAATTTCACACAATTGCTTGCACAGACCATTATTTACAATTTGTATTTTTTCTTTTTCTTTTCCTAATTTAGTTACTTCTGCTGGGCCACCCATAGCACCCAACAGGCAGGAGATAGTGGCCCGTCTCGGGTGGCAGAGGCTGGACTGTAGCCAGCAAGAATACCAGTTGCTGGTGGCCCTGGAAGAAGAAGAGGTGGAAATAGCTCCTTCTCAGGTGGTCCCCAGTGCAGCCGGCCACCCAGAGCCTACTGGCCATTCCATTGCCGGAGCCAGTTGACAGGGGCCCAGACAACAACTGCTGCCACCCCCTACTACTCTAACAGGCCATTGCTGTGGCGCATCCTGCAGCGTCTGGACGCTATGGAGAGCTGGCTCCTAAGGATGGAGCAGAGCCTGGACCAGCTACGGACCCAAATGGACATTGCCCTCTTCTAGTCCTTTTTTTATTTTTGTTTTGGTGGGAGGGCCTTGTTGTGGGTAGGGAGGGGAGGTGGTTGGGACTGGGTTTTTTATTTTCTGGATATTTTTGAACATTGGTTGTTGGGTCAATTTGTTTGGGGAGAGGGGTGGGCCTGTTGTAGGTGGAAAGGGTGTACTTCTTTGTAAAGCAAAAATAAAGTGGAAAATTTTTATATTTCATCAAAATGTATGCCCAAAGTCGTTTTTTGTGTTTTACTTTTACTTTGCACTGCTGCCTTTAGTTTTTATTCAGCCTGTTTATCTGCTTGTAGGAGTGTATACCAAATAGTTATAGTTAGATACCTCTATAACTATCTTGACCATTAGGGTAGATGCTGTCATTACCTATATTGTCTACAACAACCTATATAAATGATTGCTTGTAGTAGCAGTTAGTTATTTCCTTACTAACTTAACTAGATCACTGCACTACATAGTTGTCTTACCTAAACATAGATGAAGACATAACAGGGAAGGCATCACAACTTCACAAGCAAGGTTCACTCTCTCCCAGGTGAGCTCCAACTGTAGGATTAATCAAAAGGATTATCAATCGCAGGCAACTACATGGAAATAAAAACACTGAGTTAGTGGGTTATAAATTATATCAAAGCTTTAAAAAGATTTGAGATCAGACCACTATATGACACAACAAAATGTCCTGATAGTGATATTATAACAAAAATAGGAATAGTAACTTCTGAGCAATGGGGAGTTACTATTTAATTAAAACTAAAGTTACAACATTCTCGAGTCATGAAAACTGGACTCAAAGTCCGGCGTGGACAAGGTTAGGCATTTAAAGTTATGCACCACAAGGACTGAATGATGATGCTGACAACTGATGTTCTTCGTTCTATATCTAAAATATGTAACTTTTATGTACAGGTGGATAAATGGTGCCAGTGCGGGTTATTGCTTAGGTAATAGAAGATCCTGCTGTGAGTTGGTATTGCTTTCACCACATCTGCCCCTCCAAGTTTCTGATCCATTGATGGTGTAAATTGAGCCACACCTTAATAAATCACACAGCCTGGGGGAATAGGGCTAGGGGTTTGAAGAATGGATGAAGAGGGAATTTGCGGAAAGGTTTGACAAAAACAAAAACTTCACAAGGTCAACGTTCATCTCAGCGATGAGCAGCACATCATCATTTCCTTCCACAACAGATTGAACATGATGATGTGCTGCTCATCGCTGAGATGAATGTTGACCTTGTGTAATGTTTGTCTCTGTCAAACCTTTCCACAAATTCCCTTTCCCATCCATTCGTCACACCCCTAACCCTCTTTATTTTTTCCAGCCTAGAAGACAGAACATTTAGATATCTGATAACTAGGATCTTTGGGGCAGAATGACTGTTTGCAATGCATTTAACTGTACTGTGTCAATGAGTGTGACACAGAGGCAGAGCAAAAAAATCAAGAGGACTCAGAGTTTCACTTTTGCCACCAGTGAAACACAACTACACTTAGCAGCCTTTCACAAATCAATGCACATCTCTCCATTCCACATAGCTGAGTACTAGGCCTCAGATTCATGGTTTCCCTTCGAAGTTGATAACTTTTTGCTTCTAGCTGTTGATGAGGTAGGCCTGCCCTGAGTTCTTCCATCCTCCTCTTGACTCCGAGTAACACTGTCCCAGTCACGACCCAAGCAAGATAGATATGCAGTGCACTGCTGTTGAAGAACAAGTAGAGAAACAGAATTGCAGTATTTTGTACAGGTTTTTTTTCTTAACTAAAGTAACTGTTTTGGTCTCTGAAGAACTAGAAGAAAGGAGTGGGCCCTGCAAGTAAATCTGTGAAAGTGTGAAAGGGCCAATAACCTCCAGGAAACAATTATCACTCATCATTCAGGCCACAGACATTGCAAATCATCTCAAGCAAGTTCCCAAATTACAGTCAAACACCCTTCCTCGCTGTCTACCACCACATGAATCATCACTCATCACTCACAGTACCTCACTCACCATTGGAATTGTAGTTACCTCTTCCAATACAAGCATGGGTAGGTTAGGTAGTAGGTACACAATTGTATATTTGATGCAGGCTACGCATTGGAATTTGGTATTGGCACTGTTCTAAATCAGTGATCTTTTGGGGCAGCCCTGCTAAGTGATGCAAAAACGGGTCGGCATGCGAGGGAGGCAGGCATTGTCTCCATGTCATGAAGGAATTGGAGAGGCTTCTTCACTGCACACTGGTTCATCTGCAATCTGGCAATATATGAGACAAAAAATGGTGGGGCAGCATATAAATCTGGCACAAATATAATGTTCCACTAGCTATTTGTTTTATTTTTTTGCAAAGAAAAAGCTCAACGAGAAATAATTTAAAAGTTCTATTGTGGCATTAGCATGCTCAGTCCGTGAAGCAGATTTTGTCCTCAAACTCCAGTGGTTCACCCAGAAGTTAGTCAGCTAACACGCTTGATTCTGATCAATCATTCTCCTCCTCCTCCAGTGCTGTTTCCGGAACTGTGTAATGGTATGGTATGAAATGTTGGTTCATTTTGATCATGGTCAATCTCCCCACATTTTGAGGCCAGAAACTGATCCTCCTCACTGTAACAACTGCACCAGCTGCACTGAACACAAACTCATCAGACACACTGGCAGTAAGACAAGCCAGATACTTTATTTCCAGCCTGCTGAGATCTGGCCACTGGTTCATCTTCCCATACCAATATATCAATGGGTTTTGATCCACGTAGATCAAAACCCATTGATGTTTTGGATCATCCAGGTACTCCTAGAACATCCTCTTGATGGTAATTGGTGCTACCACTTACTCAACCTCTTTTGCCATTGCCTCTGCACTGGACTTAAACCCTGCCGATTGAAACCAATAAAATGAGGAGGGAGGGTCCTGTCCCTCTGTTGCTGTTGTTGTCAGTGTTCTGATTGATGGTGTTGTTGGTCAAATATCCCCTTCAGAAAAAGGAATGAAAGCGGTCAGAATTTTTTTGTACCATGGATCAAATAGTGTGGCACAGATGTACTCTTTGGATGAAATGATGTTCTCTTGCAGCCTTGCATTGGAAGCCAATCAAAAGAGAAAGCTCTCAACCAAGGCATGCGCTTCTGCGTTTTCGTTCACACCTGCGGGGATGAACCTTTCAGACACCTTTTTTAGCTGGTCCTGTAGCAGATACAACAACAGGTTAGCTTGGCCGATCGTACTGTCCTCCCTGCTAACTTGCAGTGTGAAAACCACAATAAGTTAGTAGCATCTGTGTCAGGCATTTGACTAGGCCACATTTCCCCACATCCATGGTCATAGCTTTCCCAACTATATCCCATCCTCTTTGAGTGACATAGTCATTGATCTGTTTGTACTGCTGAAACAGATGTTGCAACATGTAAGAGGTTGAGTTTTAACGTTTTGGCACCTCCTGTATCAGGGCTTTAACTGGTACTCTCTTAGCAGGCATAATAATCTGCAACTGCTTCCGGGCATTAAAAGAATGGCTTAAATGAGTGCAGAGTCTTCTGCAGGTGGTCATTGTGTTGCTGACTATGTCTTCTTTTTTGAGAAAGTCTTGCACCACCAGGTTGATGTAATGGGCCAAACTCAGCACCCTGAAATTGCTACCATCTGACATGGCCTTGACTATGTTACTGCCATTGTCCGTGGCAGCAAATTCAATTCTGGGTCACAGCCATTCAGACATCTCGCTGTCAAATTCGTCCAAGATGTTTAAAGTAACCCTGGGCGTAGTTCGCGAAGTAGCGCTACGCGAAGCTACGCAATGTGCACTTCGCACTACACGAGCTACGCGTAGCACTACGCGAACTGCGTAGTGCGCTGTTCGCGATGATTGCACAGTGCCGGATGCTTGTCCGCACTGTGCAATCATTGAAAACTGCATCTTGCACAGTGCGAGCTGTCTTTTACTGCCGCTCGAGTAGATTTTTACTCGAGCGGCAGCTTTCTCAACGCGGACTGGTAGTTTCTCATCGCGAGCGGTCGCGAGCATACGCGACCACTCGCAATGAGAAACCTGACCTCCCCGCGTTGAGAATCTCGCCAGGAGGTTTATTTTCCACGCTCGCGATCGGCAACTTGATGTTGCTGATCGCGAACGAGGAAAAAGTCTCGCCGGGATGTCATTTTGCTTGCTCGCGGTCGCCAACTTGACGTTGAGGACCGCGAGCAAGCAAAAAATGACCGCTGCACTACGCTACGCTGCGCTACGCGTGTTTGCACTGTGCTACGTGCAATTCGCGTAGTGCGAAGTAGCGCAAACTACGCGAGCGTAGCGTAGTGCTTTGCCCAGGGTTAGTTTAAACCTGTATGGAATTTCTCCATGGTAAACATGGCCACTGTTGCATGCTGCCAAACGCTCTTAAAACTTTCTTCAGGGCCTAAGCCTGTAGATACCTTTTGCTTTAGCCCTGGAAAAGACATGCAGTGTGCAGTGATGCACATGTAATCAGTTTTCTGACAACTGGTACACACTTCTGTCATCAACTGGATAGTGTGAACAACACTTTGCTACAAAGCTTGTCCAACAAATTGCAGCACATCATGAAGCAGCACTGGAACAGCAACTCAGGTAAAATAGGTCCAACTTGGAATCTTTCATTTCGGGCAGATGGCTGCCACAAATTCCAAGTATCCCCTTCCACAAAAGAAAAAGGGAGAAGCCCAGCGCTAACCTTTTTGCTTTCCATTGTCCAAACATGCCGCTGGGTGGTTGCGTTCGTAGGGCCCCTCCTGCATAAACATACCAGCAATATCGGCCTGGATTTTCTTCTTTTCTTAGGCCACTGACACAGGTGACTTTAGAGAAGTAGGTGGCGGTAGACTCAATGTGCATTGTGGTGGGTCAATCACAGTATGCAGTAGTGTCTCAGCTGGGGACAGGGCTGATTTGCATGAGGATGTCACCCTCTTCTTCTTCATCATCACCTCCCACCATGATTGGACTGGCTCTCCTCACCACCACGACCACGTTCAGCAATTTTTTAGGGTGCTCCTCCCATTTGATTGTGGTTTTTTTCATACGGGTTGTTTAACCTCCAGTACCATAATGTGAACCAGGCTTACATCAATGAACATTTGTGTGGCAAATGGTGTATACTGCAATGTGCTCCCCCTCTTTGCTAACCGTAAAAAAGTCCCAAACGGGGGAGAAGTACTATTTTACTGTGCCACTGCAAATACCGGAAGAAGAACTGGAGGTAGATTAGTGGGTCATCAATTTCCTCTTGGCAGTGAATACTTCTACTGAGGTAGGGGTTGGTGCAGCTCTCAGCTGGGGCTTTGCAAATATGGGAGCTGGCAGTGATAACCTGTGCCAAATCCCTCGGAGCAGCTTGAATAGCAATGTTGGACTCCTCTGTATTATCTTCCACAATTACTAGCTCATCGTCGTCATCCTTCTCATCATCCCCTTCCATAATTCTAAGGCTTTCAGGAACATTTATTTTCCCTTGCCTCTCCTGTTGTCTCCCCGACTCTACCAGTGTACACTCCAAGTCTGTATCACCATCATCAGAAGTGGTGCTTGGAGAAGATGGCATAGTAGTAGCCTTTATTTTCCTTGTTGGAGATCTGGGAGACAATGATTCTACAAGAGGAGGTTCCTGGTCAGCAGAAAGCTCGACCTCTTCTACTCCTTTAACCGCAGGAAGATCTACTATTACTGGCTGCGGCTGCTGTGCACCTTGCTCTGTTTCCTGAAATTATTGGGTACTATTTTGCGAAAAAGACAAATCCAATTCAATGTCACTGCTCGTTGGCGTAGCTATGATTGCAGTGGCTGCCTCATTTACAGACATGGTCTTGGGCTTAGGTTGGGGTGGTGCTGTTCATGCAGAACTGCTGCTCCAGCTTGCTCCCCGTAGGACGGTATGGCAGGACATGATGTTGTCCGTTTCGGCCAAAACGCCAGTAGTGGAAAGCTGCTTCTTCTCACCAACCACTTACTTTTGAGCAGCTTTCTTTCGAGACATCTTAAAGCTCTCAGTTGGCAGTGGCACTAAGCTGCACAAGCAGAAGATTTTGGAGTTCTGAGGTGTGACATCACTGTACCGGCTTTCTGGTTGTCAGTACAGCGTGTGATGTATCTTCTCTTGTGCACATAAAAGCAAATAAGCAAGAAAAACATTTAGTGAAACGTGACATTGTTGCAGTTTGAATAATACAGACAATGGCAATATTAGTGTGGTTGGTTACTTAGGTAATAATAATAAATAATACCCACTTTAAAGTCAAACCACTACACCATACCATAACATTTAATTCCCCATCAAGATAACACACACAATAGACAGATTGAGCACTTTCCTTTATGTCCATAAAAGAGACACCTGTGACAGTCAGGGAACTGCATGATAAAATGGGATAATAATCTTTTAAAAAATGCAGGTATGTTTGTGCGCGTGTGGCAGGCAATGTGGTCAAGGGGGAAATGGAATAATTATTTAAAAAATGCTGGATGAAATGAAGTTATACCTAAAAAAACTGGAAGCTGTTGAGCGGCTGTGCTCCTATGGTGGATGGATGGATGGGTGTATACATGGATCGACAGAGGCAAAATGGAAAAAACTTAAATACAATTTAAAAAAACGAATAAAAAAACACATTTAAAATATTTTTTTCTAATAAAATGATAATTAAAAATTACAATTCAACAAATTAAAAAGTTTAAATGGAAAATTTAATAAAAATATTAATAATTGCAAGTGTTTTTATGGGAGGATGAGACAAATCCTATTATGAGGCAAAAAGATGTAAACTAAAAAAATGTATGTAATATATAAGCACTGTTCATCAAAATCATATTCTTAATATACATACTACATTGATCCTCATACATATTATTAAAGTGATATCACATCTATCCATGCAAGCCTCTGGCAGAGGCACACTGGCTGGATGCACAAAATGACTGCCTGCCAGTGCCACGTGGTCAAACAACAACACTGAGCAAGGAGGCTTAGGGAACAAAGAACGTATTCAATCCTATGGTAAAAGCACACAGGCTGGATACACAAAATGGCTGCCATCCAGTGCCACATGGTCAAACAACAACAGCGAGCAAGGAGTCATTGGGAACAAAGAACATATGCAAGCCCATGGCTAAAGCACACTGGCTGCATGCACAAAATGGCTGCCAGTGACGTGGCCAAGCAACAACAGCAAGCAAGGAGGCAAGGAGAACACATCCATGCCTATGGACACAGACTCCAGAAAATGCCCCCGCCTACTTGGCATGAAGAACAGAGACAAATCAATGGTGGCCTATGACAAACACGCACAAACACTGGACAGACAAAGGAGGCACGGTAACACTAAAAAAAACACTACCATTAATTCAGTAATGCCAAAAACGAAAATTCAAAGAGCTACACATATTTTACAACAACACGCATCCTCCCAAGGCATCAAATATTACCCCACATATACACTTTTTGAACAAAAAAAACATGAACTACACAAAAACACCACATTTTCAATGTAATCTAATGCCATTCCAGCCCTAAATGATGTTTTAAAACAACATATACCACAGAAACAGTTGTTTCATGCACCCATGACTAGCACTGGCCTATACTTACTGGATGTCCCCCTGGCAGACTAGCCCATATAGTAAAATAAATAAATATTGCAACTTTAACAAAGACGGAGAAAATGCACTGAACTGTGCAACATTGTTCCTTTACAAAAGAAGAAAAATTAAATGCAAAAATATAACCAGGCCCCTACTGAAAAAATGCACGCAACCCACCACAACAACTGTGAAAAATTGAATAAAAGTATGAATAAATACTGGTGCATGCCCTCTATCAAACAAGCAACACCATTATACAAGGGGTTTTAAACTTACTTGTGAAATCTCAAATACAAAGCCTTCAAATCAAATGGTATATATGCACAAATGAAATGTGACCAGGAGATGGAAAAAGCACTGGGAGGAGCCTGCTGGGCAGAAACAAGAAGTTGGAGTCTCTGAGGCACTTCCTTCCTGTTGGGAAAAAAAGTTTTAAAAAAGGCTTCTAGCACAAAAAAACAACTCCAGGGGTCCGCTGTAGAAGAAAATCCACTGAAAATGCCTCTTTAGCTGCTTATCAAGTACAAAAGCTTCCCGAGATGGATGCGTTCGTGACCGCGATCACCAAAACATTGGCCCCGTGGTGGCTGGCAGCTGTGCAAATGAGCGTGAAGTCTTGTGGGAGCTCCCTTCTGGTGCAAGCGAAAACAAAGTCTTGCACACGCTCACTAGCCGCCCAAGAGTATTTTAGTGCTCACGAGTGAGCACCGAAACAAATCTCGAGCACAAACAGAAGAAAAACTTCTGCTTCTTGCCTGGAAGGCGGAACTCAGGAACTCTGCACTCCTCTATGGAGCGTTTGGTGTGCCCAAATGATGCAAACTCTGCAACTACTTGTCACCCTTGCATTGTTCATGCAGACAGCCAGGAGCCAGGACAGGGGAAGCAGAGAACTTCAAGCACTTCAAAGGGAATTCTCTAGAAACATCTCCCATTCCAAGATGGCACTATGTATAAAAATAGGACCCTCAGATCCACTTTTCAATTCACTTTCTGGACCTATGGAAGGACAGCCTGCTGCTGTGGCCTGCAGTATACTCCACAAGACTGATTTGATGCACCTGGAAGATTTGCTTTGCTGCCTGGAGTTTGTCTTGAACACTCAAAGGCCTGTCCTGCTGCTTGAGCCCTGTTCCACTGTTTGAACCCAGGACTACCAGAGTGACTCCTAGGGCTAGTTAGCTTGCCTCTTGTTCAGAACCTCAGGTACAGAAAAGGCTCTCACCTTCCTGAACCCACATTTGGAAACAGCCTGAGTGAGTCCTAACACCCAAAGTGGTGCACCTCCAGTCCTGGACCCATGGTGGTGGCCAAAATCCTAAACGTGGTACTTAGAAAATTTTTGGCTAAACACCGGTCTGAGAACTGAGACCAAGACCAACCTGCTGGTCTATCCACCCAAGGTGCATCACCAGTCGTTCTGACTTCGTGGCAGCTCTCACTACTTTATTTTATGCAACAGCAAATTCTGTTCAGTGGTCCTTCACCGGAGGGGTAACCGGCCTCATGAAACTCTTATTGGCTACAGCCTCCAGCCTTGTCCCACTGGAGATTTTCTAGTTCCAACAAAGAGACTGAGTCCTAATGTGAAATCTTCCCCATGACTTCATACAGCGGCTCTCCAACAACAATGCCTCTTCCTCCAATACCACCTGCAGCCTTGCCCTGCTGAACTTCTACCTTCAGAGAGATATTTTCTTCAAATTTCTTCTAAGTCAAAGATTAATGCCATCCTGGCCCAATCCACTTTTTGTATCCGACTCTCGCTCCATTACAGTCGGCCATATTTTGGACTTTTACCCAGTCTTGTGTGACTAGATGTTCACGATGGGTGCTTTGATCTTTTAGGTGCTAGTTGTTACATTAAACTTTAAAAATTCATAACTTTTGTTCTACTGATTTACTTTTTGTTATTTTTGGTGTCAAATGACTTATTAAAACATACTCTATTTTTCT
Organism: Calotriton arnoldi; assembly: GCA_963921515.1. Taxonomy (NCBI): domain Eukaryota; kingdom Metazoa; phylum Chordata; class Amphibia; order Caudata; family Salamandridae; genus Calotriton; species Calotriton arnoldi. The sequence continues at coordinate 1,252,107 of CAWUFW010004833.1, read as the reverse complement.
AAATGGGTGTGGGATTTTCTTCTGTTGTGTTTTCACTTTATTACTGCATACATACTTTACATATTGCCTCTAATTTAAGTTTGGCTGTGTTTGTGCCAAACTACCAGGGGGTTAAGCACAAGTTAATTTAGTGACTTTAGTGATTTACCCTGACAGGGATTGTTGCTGTTGCTTGAGCAGGTTTAATTTTACATCAACCAACAATCCAATTTCTCACATTGGTGTTCAGTGGTAGGTCCTGTACTTGTGATTATGCAGTGCAAGACAGTGATTTGTATAGCACAAAAATCCCATATAAATAATTTGACACCAGTTTTGACCTCTTTTTAAATTCCTGTTAGTTTTCCATTGGCTCTTTTTCTCCTTTGTCTAATTTTAATTGCCCTTCCTCCCTTTCTTCTACTATGGAAATAGCGCTGCTCCACTTCAACACCCTCGTCATGGCTGAACTGCTGAAGCTCTGCCAACACAGGGGGCTAAAAACAAGCAGGAAGGCTACCAAGTTGGACTTCCAGGAAGCCCTCAGAGCCTACGAGGAAGTAAAGAGGGGGCAATCCACCCCAGAAGAGGATGACCTTGAGGAAAGGGGAGCACCATTGAATGATGAGGAGGAGGAGGCAGAGGACCTAAGCCTGAGTCCTGAGCTGTATGAACAGCAGAACTCACCCCCGAGTATACCCAGGATGGGGCAGGAAGCAATGTGTCTGCCTGGTGCCTGTCTCCAGAGGAGCTGGAGAACAGGAAGGTGGAAAGGGAGCTCAAGCTGGAGCTGGCCAAGATGAAGATGGAAGCAGAGGGGAGTAAGGCTGAGGCAGAAAGGGCCTTGGATGGCAGGAAACTGCTGCTGGAGCATAAAAAGAACAGGAATGAGATGGAGCTCAAGGCCAGGCAAACTTCAGGGTCCAGCAAAGATGGTAACAGCATACCTTAACTGTCCCCTGGAGAGGTGAGGGTCTGCATAAAACAAGACATGGTGCCCAGTTATGTGGTACGAGAAGACATAGAGAAATGGTTTTCTGCCTATGAGGTAGCACTGAGAATGTACAGGGCCCCAGAAAAGTATTGGGGACTAGCTTATGGAAACACATGCCTACAGTGGGGAGGGAGTTGTGACACACTTCTTACACTGTGGTTATTGAACAGACCAAGTACCTCCCCATGAAAGCTATACTTGTCTTCAAATTTGAATGAATCCCTGAGAAGTACCATCAGAGGTTCAAGGAAAGTCAGACACTCCCAGACCAGCTTTTGGTGGATTTCTGAGATTACTTCAGCAAGGCACTGAATGACTAGGTGAGGGGCAGCAAAGTTGACACTTATGTTGGTCTGTACAACCTAATCTTGCAGGTGCACATGCTCAAAACCTGTTTTACAGAGCTGTGCAAAGCACCTAGTGGACAGTAAGCTCCCTGACTTCCTGACTAAGGAGGCGGACCTCTGGGTTAGTACCAGAGTGTCCAAGAAGGTATCTAGTGGGGGGAGGACTCCCAAAAGGGTGGTCAGGGTTCCCACCAAAAGAAGGAGGGGGAAGAAAACTAAGAAGGGGTACTCTCAAGACCCCCAAAACAACTCTCAGGGGAAAGGTGCTCCACCCCACTCTGACCCGAAAATCCAAATCTTGGTACTTAGAAATTTTTGGGCTAAAAACTGCTCTGAGAACCGAGAGAAGACCGCCACCAACCTGCTCGTCTATCCACCTGAAGTGCATCGCCAGTAAGGCTGACTTCACTGCAGCTCCCACTACATTCTTCTCTGCAGCGCCAAATCCTGTTAAGCGGTCTTTCGCCAAAGGGGTATCTGGCTTCATGGACTTTTCCTAGGCTACAGCCTTTAGCCTTGTCCCGTTGTAAAACAGAGACTAAGTGGAAATCTTCAACACAACTTCATCCAGCAGCTCCCCAAAGATGACAACTTTTCCTTGGTGTTAGACCTGGCACCATTGGTGTGGGTCTCCCCTGCATTTTTTGCCTTTGCCTTCTGTGTTTTTGCTGTGTGTTGGACTCCGTTTTGCTGGTCTAGATGCTTTGGGCACTTTGCCACTGCTGTTCAGTGCCAAAGTGCAAGTGCTCCCTTTGTAAATTGTTGTTATGGATTAGTGATTCCATGATTGGCATATTTTATTTACTTGTCAGGCCCTAGTATAATGCACTGTGTGTGCCCAGGGCCCGTAAATCAAATGCTGTTAATGGGCTGCAGCACTGCTTGTGCCACCCACAGAAGCAGACCTGTAAAATGTAACTCTGGCCTGCCATTGCAGAGCCTTTGTGGAGTCTGGACTGCCATGTCGACTTGGCAAGTTCACACATTTGCCAGTCCCTAAACCTTCCCTTTTCTATATATTAGTCACCCCTAAGGTAGGCCAAAGGTACCCCTGTGGGCAGGGTGCATTGTATGTGAAAGGTAGGACATGCCCTGATGTGTGTGGCATGTCCTGATAGTGAAAAACTGCCAATTTCGTTTTTCACTATTGCAAGGCTACCTGTTCCCATAGGACAGAATGGGAGTTTGTTTATAACATCTTATAAACATAACTGGCCCTGGAAACAAGGTAGAAAAATAAAGTTTAGTATGCCTGAACTCAGAATGTTAAAATGCATCTTTTAGTGGGGGTGATTTTTACATTCTGTGTTTGAAAATACCACTTTTAGAAAGTAGGTATTTTCTTGCCTAACCATCCAGTGTGCCTCTGCTAGGTTTGTGTATTGCATGTCTGGCTTTTGGACAGGGGCTGGAGAGGGGCAGCGGCTCCAGAGAGCCTGATGAGTCAGGGCTGGGCTGAATAGGCCTGGTCTGCATTTGGAGTGGTGGGAGGAGTAGCACCTGAATAGGGCTGTGCCTGCTTTCCATAATGACGGCTCCGCCCCCATGTGGTGTGTCTGAAGCCAGGGCTCACACTGACAATGGAGGTTGTTGTGCACTTCCAAAGTGCCCCACAGAACTGGTTTTGGCTGGGTTCAGACACTCTCTACCTTCAGAGAACAAAGAATTTTTGGGTATAAAAAGAGGGGGCCCAGACCCCAGACTTTTAGATCACTTCTGGGAAATCAAGAGGAACCTTTGCCAAGGAGAAGAGCCGGAGAAGCTGAGGAGGAATACTGCCCCTGTGCTGTTTGCTGTCTGGGGTTGGCCTGCAGTGGCTACTTGCTGCCAAGGAAAGGAGAAAAGGACTTTGCTGTTTGCTGTGTCCCCTGCTTGAGGAAGATCTCCAAGGGCTTGAAACTGAGCTTGCCTCCTGTTCTGAACTCTCAGGGACATAAAGACTTCACCACAAGCTCCCCTGAACTTCCTTGCTGGGAGTTCTGACCTACAAAGAGGTGCCTGCTGTTGTTTTGGACCTCTAGAGACTGTTTTCCGCTGGGAGCTGGAAGAATCCACGCATTGTCCCAGATCGCTGCATCGCATCGAGGCGCCAAGTTTGTCACATCGTTGGGGGGCACAGTAAGAAACCGATGCATTACCTCCCCACGCAGTAAGAAACTGACGCATCACCTCCTCTCCGGTAAGGAACCGACGCATCACCTCCCCTGCGCAGCAGTAAGGAACCAAAGCATCACCTCCCCCTGAGCAAGGAACCAACGCATCCCCTTCCCTGAGAGTAAGGAACTGATGTATCACCTTCCCTGCAGCCCGTTTTGTTTGTTTGCGTGACGCATCCCAGGTACTTTGTGTGAAAAGTGTTGCATCTGCAATTTGCTTTGAACTGAACTATTTCTACCATCTGAAAGTCATATTTTTATTACTGTATTGTGGATTTTTGTTCTTTGGTCTTGTTTTGGTTTAGATAAAGATTACTTATTTTTCCAAACTGGTGTGGTGTTCATTTGTAGTATTTTCACTGTATTACTGTATGTGTTCACAAATGCTTTACACACTGCCTCTGAGATAAGCCTGTCTGCTCGTACCAAGCTACCAAGGGGGTGAGCAAGGGTTATTTTAGGAGTGTATCCCCCTTACCCTGACTAGAAGCAAGGGTCCCTATTTGGACAAAGGTACTTACCTCTGCCAACTAGAGACCCCCATTTCTAACACTTGGGCACTGCCTGCATCCTTGCCCTGCTGAACTTCTACCTTCTCAGAGACTTTTTATACAAATTTCTTCTAAGTCCGAAGGTAAGTGCCGGCCAGGCCCAATCCACTGTTTTTACCTGACTTCTTTTTCATTGCGGTCACCATATTTTTCGACTTCGACCGAGTCTCACTCAACTAGATATTTTCAGTTGGCTCTTTGATTGCTCGAGGGCTAGGTTTTACCTTAAACTTTATAAATTTACAAAACTAGTTCTACTGATTGGATTTCTGCTGTTTTGGTGTCAAATAATTCATAAAACTTACTCTATGTTTCTAATTTGGTTTGAGATTTTTCTTGTGTTGAGTTTTCACTTTATTACTGTGTGTATGGTGCAGAAATACATTACACATTGCCTTTAAGTTAAGCCTCACTGCTTTTGTGCCAAGCTGCCAGAGGGTTTACCACAGGTTATTAGGGACTTTATTGGTTCAGCCTGACAGGCATTGTGGATGTTGCTTGAGCAAGGTTAACACCTCACAACACAATCCTTTCCCATTGTTTACAATAGAACAGATCTTGTTCTGTGTCAATTTTGCAGACTTTATGATGTAGTTCAATTGGAAACTGGACGCATCACTCACTAACAAAAAAGTGCAAAATACAGCTCCGTCAAATGAATGTGCCTAATTGGTTATCCAGAGTTATTCGTGTTTAATTGGGCCTATTTCCCAAAAGATTGGGGGCGCATCTGACTTCCCCACCTTTCGTGATTAAAAATAATTTTTGTTAGTGTTATATTTTTGTAAAGTTAATACATTTTATGTTAATTAGTTACGTTTTTAATACTGGCATCCTTACAATTATTCAATTGCACATAATGGATGTGCCTGACTCGATCCTGCCCACAAGTACGGAAGCACTACATTAATTGGGCTGCAGGCGGTGGTCCAGCTAAATCACAGATGAGATCACATTAACATCCGATGCCAACTGTCCAAATATCGTTCAGTGTTTCAAAATCACCATTATAAAAATGAGTCATGGGACCTCAGATTCAAGAACAAAAACAATTAATGTGCTGTTATATTATCGTAAGGGGAGCTACAAGGAAGAAAAGGCGGTTCTCCTCTCCAACATAACAAATATTTTTAAAGCAAATCTTACTTCCAAATAGTGGAAGTAAGACCTGTCCTTTCAAATTTAAGAAACTCCTGCAAAAATATTTCTGAAAAATAAACTCAAAGTGTTGCAGCCAAAGCTGGCCCATGGTAAGAATTTGAGAATTACTGCGTAAAGCGAGAAGTCCAATAGTCATTCGAATGTAACAAAATTTCTATGAAATGTGTGTTTATAGATGTAAGAAAAGTACTTGAGCTTATAATGAAACAAGCCTAAGCAAAACCAATAGGCTTAGCTTGTAAAGGAGAATGATGACCTATTATCTTTGCCATTGCTGGTTTGCATGGGTGCCCCTGCATCATAATGCATGTGCATAAGCGTCACTAAACAAAAGTGTGAGTGTGCCATGACGCCTGACCTTGCGTGTTCACGGATGGCAATCATTTAGAACTATGGGGCAGATCTACAATAAAGTGCCGCAGTGAGGCACCGCAAGCCCTTTGGCTGCGCCACGCTGCGGCACTTTCAGAGCACAGGAATGCGGCATATTTACAATGATATGTCGCATTCCTGTGCTCTCCCTGCGCTGGCGCACAAACTGCAGCCATGCGCCGGTGCAGGCACCCTTGCACCATGGTGCAAGGATGCCTGCGTCATGGGGAGATTGTTTTTGTGCAGGAAGGGGCACCTCCCTGCAAAAAACAATCACTGCAGGCATTTTTCTCTTTCAATGCATGCTGTAGAATGCAGCACGCATTGAAAGAGGAAAAAAACGAGGAGAAATGAAAACATTTCTCCTTGTTGTGCCTCGCTACGCCACCCCTAGGGTGGCGTAGCATACTGATGCAGTTCCAGGTTTACGAATCTTCGTAAATCTGGAAATGTGTCTCGTTCCATGGGTGTTGCGTGGGAACACCCACAGCAACACCCATGGAACGCCCCTGTCACGCAAAGTGCTGCGTGTAAAGGGGCCATAGTTACAAGGACAGGAAAAGCCACGCAGGGTGGCTTTTCCTGTCCTTGTAAATATGGGGCAGGGAAATGCTCTGCCAGTGCGTCACAAAAAGTGACGTACTGGCAGCGCAAGGGGCTTGTAAATCTGCCCCTATGTCTGTTATTTACATGCGTAGGTATCAACACATCTGTAAGCATGCCCTGCGACCTAAATTCAGCCTTTTGGGATTTTTGCACTTTACTGATCCAACAGGGTCAAATGACATTTTAGGACGGACTTCGCAGCTGCTCGCCCTCAGGGAAAAAAACCTAAATATGTGGCAGAATCATTTGCATTTGGACAAAAATGAAAAAGAAATGAAACATGTAACATGAGGCTTCTCTTGGCTCCCCGGTGCACAAGGAATTCATTTTCAAACATGCCTAGGAAAATGTTTTCATTAACAAAACTAATCACCAACTAATCAAACTAACCTGAAAAAAATGTCATGATATGCCTGTCTTACCAAACCCTACAGGCACAATCCTCCTAAACGTTTAAGCAAGCATTGAAAAACAAACTGGCTTTTTGTTATCAGGGAAAGTGTTTGGTAACAGTTGAATATGTTGCTCCCACCTCTCCTTGAAAGAAAATCCTATAATGAACAACATTTTTGGACTACAACGTTAGGAAATTTATTAAAGCCTAAATTGGGTTTTGATTGAGTTGGGTGAAAACACTACTCAAGCAACAACCACAATTCTTGTCAGGGTGAACCACAAATTCACTAAATTAATCTGTGCTTAAACCTCTGAAAACATGTCACAAAAGCAGTCAGACTTATCTTAGAGGCAATTTGTAAAGTATTTATGTAGCACATAAACAGTAATAAAGTGAAAATAACACAAAAAAATCTCAAACCAATTTAAAGAAACATAGGGGGATATTCTCAAGAACGTGTGTTAACTATCGCCAAATTTGCTTAACGCAACTTCTCACATCGCAGTCTATCGCTGGAAAATAACACCGTGTTAACGCAGTACTCCCAACCCGGCTGCACCATGCGATAGTCACACGTTAACGCGACAAATGCCCGCGTTAAAATTAACGCGACGCCGAACAAATGCGAAACACGAATGCCCAAAAAGTTGCGAAGTCCCAAATCGCGAAACATAAAGCAGCGATAACCAGCGACAGGCCTGCGATTCCCACTCGACATGTGGGAAAATGCACTATAAAAGCAGAGAAAAAAAAAGATTAAAAAATGCAACTGCGTAGCACCATGGACGCACCCGGACCGAGTGCAGACGACAACGCGAACCCCACAAGCTCCACAGACGACCAGCCAGGACCCCCGGGCCGGGGAAGGGCAAGGAGAAGAGGAAGAGGAAGACGGGGCAGTCTGCAGGAAAACCGGATCGTCGTCACCGAGATGACAGGAGGACACTACCAACAACTGTCCGTCACCTCCACTGTGTCATCAGCCACACAAACGGAAATATGGCAACACATCGTGAACAACGTGAATGCAGTCGGAGTGTCGAGGAGGACAATGGAAAAGGTCAAGAGGCGCTGGAATGATGTGAAGGGCAAAACCAAGAAGAAATCCGATGCCAACATGAAAACAGCAACGCAGATTGGAGGTGGGGGACCAGCAGCACACCAGGAGCTGGATGACATTGAGAAAATGGTGGCCGCAGTCATCAGTTGGGATACGGTTCCAGGAGTCTGGTATCGGGACACTGCTCAACATGACCTGACACAACATCAACAGGGCGAGTACCGACCAGGGACTGGGGGAAGGGGGGGGGAGATGGGCACAATGGCACACATGCACAATTAAGTAGAGCACACTGCACACCCACAATGACTCTGGATCATGTCCCTGATCCCCGTGCCACACTGCAGCACACATACAGAAACTCAGGGAATGTGTGTAGAAAAGAATGTATTTGCACATGCTGTGCCTGTGGTCATTTTGTACTGTCTCCTGATTGCTAAGGACTGCCACAATGTGACGTCCTCATTTGAAGAAATTGTTAATGATGGTGTTCCTACGGGCTATTCCTGCTGCAGCTGCAGTGGGGTGTGGTCCACCTGCCTCATCTTCCTCATCATTGTCCGGTGCATCTGGCACTCGTAACCATGGTGCATTGATGCGTACACATATGTTGTGCAACACACAACATGCAATGATCATCTTGCACACAATGTCTGGGCTGTACAGAAGCCTCCCACCTGTGATGTCCAGGCACCTGAAACGTGACTTCAACATGCCAGATGTGCGTTCCATGATGCCCCTGGTGCGTTTGTGGGCCGCATTGTACTGCCTCTGGGCCTGTGTGTTCGTGGCTCGGAGGGGTGTCTTCATCCAAGGGCAGAGTGCATATCCTTGATCACCTGTGACAGTGCAGAGAGACATGAGTCAACAGTTGGTTCTGCATGATGTGTAGGCAGGCTCACTAGTTCATTGGCGTGTGATATGTGTGTCATAGTGATTACTGTTTGACATGTACTGCTTGTAGCAAATGAGCGCCATCAATGTGTACAACGTAGCTTCACTGCTGCTCCTCCCTCCCCCCGAGCCCATTTACTTGTGTGCGCTGCGCGGTTGCATCACTTGCACTCCTACGGCACACCATCGTCATGCCTGTCTGCGCATGTCCACAAGCCTGACAACGACACTGTCATGTTGTGCGTTGAAGGTGGGTGGCCACATGTGTGTAGGCCTATGGTAAGCATAGGGCGGACACAGATGTAGAGTTCATGGCTGGCTGAACTCGCGATGCAGTCGAGGCAATACCTTTGACCTATGCTCCGGTAATAGCGACACACACACAACAGTTGGCATGTATGATCCCGGACCTCGAGCGGGCTTTCGCTCATTCATTTATCCCTTCAGCCGAGCCAGCACTCCGGGGGAATGCTACATCGCAACATTGTCCATTGCGGGACGGGTGGCGCCGACACTACAACAGAGACACACGCCTTAGGTACTTCATTGGCAAGCCCAACACTTAACCACGCCCAGAGCCCTGGGGTGATTATCCACACCCCTATGCTGGACTGTCGTACACCAGCCCACTCCGGCAACGCCTACAGGAGTGTGCGACACAGCTACATGTCCCAGGTCTCCCCCACTGCCTGAGGTGACATGGTTGCGTCCGCTGTACACAGGACAATGCAATGTGGTAGGGCCCGGGTCCCTCATGCATACACAATGACCACACGGACACACTTAGATAGTTTGTGGAACTGGCTATGGGCACGTGCGCCCGGCCCCTTTTATTGCCAGGGTCTCATGTCCAGTGACGCCTGTGTTGGATGGGTGTGGGGTGAGTGTGAGCCAGCCCTCAACAGGAGGTTGGTGCTGGCAACAACTACAACAGTGATCAGACAATCAGAAATTCACAGTTCAAACAGCAAGGGTCCATGACTTGAGCTGCACGGAGTTAGTGGCCCCGGATGCACAGCGGCCGGCACATGGAACACTGCTACGGGACGGTGACTACCGGTGCACTGAGGTAGGGGCACGAGAGCTGAGCGGGTCCCCGTCGATGTCCAAGGTGAATGTCGCAGGGGGTTTTGGGGGACAGTGGAAGGTGTTCTTCCAGGGCATGATACAGAGGGCAGTACCAAGCAGACACAGGCAATATGGAGGAGATGAATGCTACAGACTCATTTTTGTCACCAAGTCAGTATCAGCTACATGATGATGAAGACAACCCCCAACAATAGACTCAGACGCCACCACAGTTCAACCAGAGAGTGTCCATTAATTTCGGGGCACAGAGTTAGTGGCACCAGAGCTGAAAGGGGATGCAGTCTGCGATGAGGCCTATACAATGGTATAAACTCTGCCATAAATAAATCAAGGCCCAGTTCCAAATGTGTAACCTACTTGACCATAGTGTGGGCCGGAGGCAGCGGTCAGCAGGGGCCCCCAGCCACGTGTCCTTGGCTTGCGATGCACAGAGTTAGTGGCACCAGGGCAGTTGTTGGTGGTGTTCAGTCACCTCCGTAACGAGGATCCTATATTTCATCCGGACTGAATCGCGTATTCCTCTTACTCCTCTCCAAGCGTGCAATGATACGGACTCTGCCATTGTAAAATCAAGACTCAGTTCCAAAAGTGTGACCTACTTAACCGTAGTTTAGGCCAGAGGCAGCGGTCAGCGCGGGCCAACCGCTGTTCAGGCAGCTCTTCCTGGTACTCTCACACACGACGTTGGAATGCCATGTGGCGATGATTTGTGGTTAACGGAGGTAGTGGCACCACAGCTGAGCGTGTGTGCAGCCTGCGATGATGCCGTGTCCTGCCTGGTACAGATTGGATTGGATTGGTGTGAGGCCTGCTGGACCACAGTGTAGGCAGTACACAGGTGACCTCGCGGTGCTAGGCCGCAGTGTAGGCCGAAGGCAGTAGTCAGCAAGGGCCCACAGACATGTGTCGTTGGAATGCTATGCTCAGAGTCGGTGGCACCACATCGTAGGGAGTACGGTGATATAAAATCTGCAATAAACATATGTACTCTGCCATTGGATAATCAAGACTCAGTTCCAAATGTGTGACCTACTGGACCGCAGTGTAGGCCGGAGGCAGCGGTGGAGTACGTCAATGAGGAAGGAGTAATGGGGGCCTGTGTCGCGGAGGCCGTGATGGTCTGAGGAGGCTGCCATGGTCACGGGCCTGGGGCTTGGAGCTTGCACTGGCACGTGGTGGGCCTTCTTTGACACACGCTGATGTCGGCAGGTGAGCAGTGAGGCCTGGGTGCGCTGTGGCGGGCAAGATGGGTCCTGGGACCAGCGGCCTGGGGTGCAGCAGGCGCACAGGATCGCAGGCACTGCTGCTCACTGCGTCAGCCTCGCGGCGGGGTGAGAGGTGCCGCCCTGGCAGACACGCTGGCCATTCCGGAAGAGAACCACACCCAGAGTAACGGGCTTTTTATTCACACCCCTACGCTGGCTTGGCGTATGCCAGGCCTGCCCACTCCACTCACGCTTACAGGGGGGGACGTAACAAGCTACATTTCCGCATTCTTCCCCACTGGCTGCGGTTACATGGTTGCGTCTACTGTCCAGTACACTGCAGACACCAGCAGTGTATGTCGACATGGAAGTGTCTGTGGTCTGCATACTTCAGTCTGTCCAGCACATCTACGCCACACTTGGCATTGTGTACATTCACATTCATGGGTCACTTGCCTCCTTCGCACATGGCGGGTTCCCACCTCTCCCCACATTCTGCTATTGTGTGGCTGAGGTGCCATGCCATTGATGGCTTGTGTAGATGGTTAGCCCAGGTTGCCACAGTAAGTTGTGTTGTCGTGTTTGGAATGTGGGGATATTGGTTGTCATGTTGTATGTGATTTTGTGAGGTGTGCATTCCCAGAGTTGTGAGTTGTCTGTTTGTGGTGTTGAGGTGTGTGGTGTGTTCCGTTGGTACTTACCGACGAGCAGTGCATTTCCATAGGTGCCATTCTGGAAGCGCTGGTTGATGATGGACTGTCGGAAGATGAAGGAATCATGCACACTGCCTGGGTAGTTGGCGACGACATTGATGAAGAGTCCCCGGTGGTCCACTATTGCCTACACATTGATGGAATGCGTGTGTTTCCTGTTGCAGTAATTGTGTGCAGTGGCGGCAGGGGGCACGAGAAGTACATGTGTGCAGTCAATTGCCCCCAACACGTGCGGGAAGCCAGCTATGGCGTAGAAGCCTTGCTTGATCTCCAGCTGTTTCAGCGCAGTGTGTGGGAAGTAAAGTTGCTGGGGTACCAAGCTGATGATGGCATCCAAGACAGGTGTGAGGAACTTTGACAGGGCTGGCTGTGAGACTCCTTCGTCTATGGCAGTTGTTGGTTGGAAGGTCCCAGAGGCCAACAGGTGCAGCACGGCCAGCAGCTTTGTCTGCGGAGGGATGTTGGTTCTCCGCTGTGTTGGTGCCGTCAGCCTGTGGGCAATGAGGGTCAGGATGCGGAGGATGGTTGTCCTTTTGAGCCTGTAGTGGGCAATGACTTCCTCTGTCGTTAAGTCTCCGAGGCTGGTGCGTTTTCAGAAGGTCTAGTGTCTTTGTCTGCGCTGCCTCTGTGGTAGTCCGGGGGAGGGTCCTGGAGGGGGTGGGGGGCCTGGGGGTGGTGGCGGTGGGTGTTGTGGCCCTCTTGGGGCTCCAAGCTGCATGATCAGTAGCTCCATGGCATCTGTTGTTCTTCTGGTGTGGCTGTGGGCTGGGCTCCCTTTTATGGTGCAGGTTGTCGTCCGACTTAGCACCAGGTAGAAGCAGGTGTTAAATCCCTGCTGCTAACGCACCTTATCGCATGTTTTTGAATCTTATCTCCAATCTGGCTGGTCGTTGAGAATGTTGCGGAGTGGTGTTTTCGCGGGTTTTTGCACGGGAATGCCTACTCTGCATCTCATTAGCGTTAGTTGCCGGTGTCATCCGTGGCGATGTTTTTTGCGGCTGCTAATGCAGGAAAACTGGTGATATCGGCTGTTAGCACCAGCTTGTGAATGGTGCGATGAATTTATCACCACTTTGGCTGCGATAAAGTGCCGCTAACTCGGCAATAAGTCCTTGAGAATATGCCCCACAGAGTAGATTTTAATTAAGAAAATGATACCATAACAACAAAGATCCAATCAGTAGAGCCAGATATATTGAATTTTGAAGATTTAAGTAAAAATAGCACCAAGAGGTGCAAGCCACCAATTGGGGTTATCTGGTTGCGCTGTATCAAGACAAAGTCACAAGTTCAGGCAACTCTAATGGAGCACAGGCTGGGTACAACACCACGTTCAGCCCGCTGGGAGTTGTACCTTATGACCTTGCTGCAAGGCCTGAGTGGCATTGCTTTGCAAGGCTTCCCATTGCTCTGCGTTGGTTCAGCTGAAGCTTTCAGCTGGGTGGCGCGGCTTTGCTGTGCTTTATGTCACTCGGCATCGGTTCCTATGGAGCTCCAAGCTGTGTAATGAAGCTTTGCCGGGCTTCCAGTTGCTTGCCGTCAGTTCTGATGAAGCTGTCAGCAGTGCAGTGAGGCTTTGCTGGGCTTCACGCTGGATTTGCTGGACCCTTCAGTGAGGCAAGGAGGAGGTATTTCTGATGCCAGCCAAGAGCCTCTACATAGGGGGTACTTCTTTTGGATCAGGGCTCACTTCAATAGTGGCCAGCAGCAGGGCTCAGGCAGGTCCATTTGCAGGTTCAGGCAGGTCCAGTTGGAGCAGGTCAACCGGGAAGTTTCAGGGAGGCTTTTGAAGCTTGTTGTGCCCCTGTAGCTCATTAAGGAGGTCAGTCAACTGACCCTTGGAGTCACTGCAGGTAGCCTGGGCTCAAGGCAAGCTGTCATTCTCCCTTCTCAGACAATAAAACAGTCCTTTAAACAGCAGGGCAGTCCTTTGGCAGCAGGGCAGTACTTCTTCTGTAACTTCTACAGGTCCATGAGTGTTCTAATGAGTGGCTCTGGAGGTCCATTATGTATACCTGGTGCCAGCCTTTGTGTGACATGACTCCCTGTCCAACCCCCACATCTGGTTCTGGAGAATTCTTCTCCTCCCCTGTCAAGGATCCAAACCAACTGGGGATGACAAAAGGCAGAGCAGGCCTTGTGTCAGATCCCTTTATATGTGCAAGAGGTAAGGTCCTTTGTAGTGTAAGTGGGAATGGGTCTAGTCACACCCCAGCCATCCTGCCAGGATGGCCCATCCTGTCCACACCTAGGCCCCCTATGTGTTACTGTCTGGAAGCAATGCACAAACCCAAACAGCAGAGCAATTCACAGTCATGGGACCCAGGACACTGACAGGAGGCGCAAATGGTATCTTAATTTCCGAGTTTACCATTAAAGAGGGTTTTAAATTACAACTCATTTGAGTACAAACAGCATATCTAAATCTGCTTCCAATCCATATTTATCCCTCATAAAATGTAATAATGTAACCCAGTGTTAGTTAATAGGGGAACTAGGTTTTACAGCAGTGAAAAACGACTTTAGGAGTTTTTCACTGTCAGGACATGTAAAATATAATTACACATGTCCTTCTTTTTAAATACAAGGCACCCTGCCCTATGAGACTTTGGGGCCTACCTTAGGGGGACACTTATAAGTATAAAAAAAAAAAAAGATTTACCTCTGGCAAAAGGCTTGTTTTGCCAGGTCAAAATGGCTGCAGAGACAGGCCTGAGACATGTTTTGAAAGGCAAACTTAGTGGGTGGCACAATTATTGCAACAGGTGACTAGAGGCTTTAATTTATCGGCCCTATGTACTTCTAATACCATTTACTAGGCACTTACATGTTAATTAAAGGTACCAATCAGGTATATGCTAATTGCACGATCTTTTTTGGAGACAGCACAAGCATTTTACCACTGGTTAGCAAGAATAATGTGCACAGAGTCCTAATGCCAACAATAACGGGTTTAGTAACAGAAGGCAAAAATCCTGGAGAAGACCCTGCAAAAAGGGCCAGGTCCAACACTGACTATATCAGTTGCCCAATTTAGAAATTACACATGTCTCCAAAATTGAAATGTGACTGTGTTATGAGGAAAATATTTAGGTACCAATACCTTACCATAGCAGGATACGTGCATGCTTGAAACCTTACAATGAAAACAAATCTTTGACTTCCTAAACACTACTTTCTACAAGTTGTGAGAATGAAAAATCTCTGCTCTGTTGCCTTATTCAGATGTTCTTGGTGATTGCCTTCTGTAAAATAGATATTGTCCATGCGCATTATTGCTTCAGGAGCCCCTTATGGGAGTTCCGTGACCGAACAGAGGGTAACAGTGAATGCTACTTACCATTTTGTATTTCTGTGCTGAGAGGAATTCTGAGATAACTTTTGACTGAATGCATTTCCAAGGAGCAACAACGTTGCTGCAGAAGTGGGAAGGTGAGAACTTGGCGTTTAGGTTTGATGTGCTTAGGGACAATGCTAAACACGGACTGGTGTTAACATTTAAATTTGCCTACTTGACACACTTAGAAAATGTTGGACTCTAACGGAAGACATACAAGTCTTTCTGCTATTATATTGGAGAACTTCATGTTTTATGTCAAAGCTATAACAGCTGTCTTGAATATCTGAAATGGGAAAGCAGCTCCAAAGACTGGTGGTGCTAGTCACTTGCTGACACCCCTAGACATAGTTGTCCAAACACTGCATGTGACACTCCCTGGTCCCTGTAGACCTTCCTTACTGTCGCTGGTCCTTTGAAATGGTGCCCATGTATCAGAATCCAATGTTCAGCTCTAACTGTAGTTGCAAGAAATAAGCCTGCATAATGATCTCGTGACATTGTGTCCGAGGTATATTTCCTGAGAGTTTGCAGATTTTTGATAGAAGGAAATCATAGCTATACCTTGTTTTTTCAAGTATTGGGAGCTAGGAAAGTAATCTTTGGAGAACTGGGACAGGTACTAGGCCAAACCCCGAAAGACATGACCTCAGCAGATTTTTCTGCTTAGTTCTCTACACCCAGATACTTTTGTCATTCAGTTCAAATATACAGTGGGACAACTCAATAGACACATTTAACCTCATGGATACCATTTTGACAGTTGTCCGCCTTGTTCCACCTAAGATGTTTGACCTCCAGAAATGTTCTATGTCTGAAAATTAATTCTTTCAATATGACAAACCAACAACATTTACCTAATCACTGCACATCATAAGCCAAATGTCAAAGGGTGGATAGGTCCTGATATGCACCCCACCCATAGACTAACATTGGGTTTTCAATTTACTATTGTTTTTAAGGGAGCATTCTTTTGTTGCTTTAGATATAATCCAAAACCCGATTATTTTGGGCATTTTATTCTTTACATTTTACTCTTGTGTTCTAACTTGGTGCTAACATTTCTGTTTCATTAATAATTAATTGTGTTGTAGTTTTTGGTGTTGTTATGCACATCTCCTATACATTTTGCTCAGTAAACCTTTGCTGTTTGAGCCAATCTAGCTAGTATGGCAAAGTATTCTTCACAAAACATTTTACCTATTAGGAGTTTGTTTGTTTGGTCTATGTGGGAGTACAGTCACAGTCCACATGAAGATGGTGGCCTATCTCTCCTACTGGTCACAAATCTGAAACCTCCTCTTATCATTCTGATTCCTCACCTCCTAAGGAAAAAGATTTAAAAGATACAACTTTGAAGAGTGCTTTCCAGTCGTGCTTTGAACAACAAAATATAGTCCAAGGCCCTCATTTACGGGATTTTGGATTAGGGCGGAGGAGCAAGTCACCTTGCTTCACTGCCTTATGCCAAAGTAAATGTGCAGGAATTCACCCTATTTATGCAATATAGGGGCATATTCACAAGGAGCTATCGCCAAATTAACAGCACTTTATCGCAGCCAAAGTCGTGATAAATTTACCCCCCCATTCACAAGCCGGTGTAAACAGCCCACAGCACCAGTTAACCCGCGATAGCAGCCTCAAAAAACATCGCCACAGAGGACCCCAGCAAATATCGCTAATGAGATGCAGAGTAGGCGTTCCTGTGACAAAAGCCGAGACAACAGCACACCTCAACATTCACAACGACGAGCCACATCTGCAATAAAAACACAAAACAGGCGATAAGGCGCGTTAGCACCAGGAAATCTACACCTGCTCTGACCTGGTGTAAAGTCGGACGGCAGCCAGCACCACAAAAGGGAGCACAGCCCAGGGCCACATCCGAAGGGCAACAGATGCCATGGAGCCACACATCATGCGGCCCGGACACCCAAGAGGGCCACAACACCCACCACCACCACCCCAGGACCCCAAACCACACCCGGAACAACCCCCCGGACCACCACAGACGCAGCTCAGACAAAGACAGTGGAACCCCAGGAAATGTACCAGCCCCACAGACCCAACATCTGACAATGTCACTGTCCACAACAGGCTGAAAGGGACAACCAACCTACGCATCCTGACCATCATCGCCTAACAGGCCTATGGCAACAACACAGCGGACAACCAACATCCCACCCCACACAAAGCTGATGGCGTGGCTGCACCTGTTGGCCCCTGGGACCCCTCAAACAACACCCGCCAGAGTCAGAGGAGTCTCACAGCCAGCCACATCCAAGTCCCCCACACCTGCCCTGGACATCACCATCACCCTGGTACACCAGTCCCCATACGTACAACACAATGCGCAGGATCCGCTGGAGACCAAGCAAGGACCATACGCCATAGCAGGATGCATGCACATGTCGGGGGCAATACACAGCACACATGTACTACCTGTGCCCCCTGGTGACACAGCACACAATCGCTGCAACAGGAAGCACACGTCTCACACCAATGTGCAGGCAACAACAGAACACCGTGGAACACCCAACAATGTCGCCTTCAAATACACAGCCAGTGTGCATGATACCTTCATCCTCCGACGGCCCATCATCAACCAGTGTCCCCAGGATGGCAACAAGGGAAATGCACAGCCCCTTGGCAATATCCAAATGAACACCCCACACACCTCAACTCCACAACCATGCAACTCACAACGCTGGCAATGCACACGTCACAAAATCACATACAACTGTCACAACAATATGCCCACCCACCAGACACGACAGAACAACTTACAATGTCCACATGGGCAAGCCCTGAACATGAGCCAGCAACGGCATGGCACCTCAGCCACATCATAGCCGAATGTGGGGAGAGGTGGCAACCAGGCATGTGTGAAGGATACAGTAGAACCATGATTGGGAAAGTACACAATGCCAAGAGTGCCAGAGATGTGCTGGACACCTCGCAGTATGCAGAACACACCCATAACCATGGCGACATACACCGCTTGCGTATGGAGTGTAGTGGACAGTGGATGCCACCATGTCACCCCAGCCAGTGGGGGACCTCGCAGAAATGTTGCCTGTTACGCCCCCCCTAAGCGTCAGCAGAGTGGGATGGCCCGGCTTATGCCACGCCAGCGTAGGGGTGTGAATAAAAAGCACGTAGGCCTGGGTGTGGTCCTCTTCCGGAAAGACCCACGTCTCTGCCAGGGCGGCGCCTCCCACCTCGCCACGAGGCCGACGCAATCCTCATGAGCGGAGTTGCCTGCGATGCTGTGCGCCTGCCGGACCCCAGCACGCTGGACCATGAACCCGTCAGCCCAGTCCCTGCGCAGCCAGGCCACACTGATCACCTTCTGACACCGGCGTCTGTCAAGGAGGGCCCACCAGTTGCCGATGCACGCCCCAAGTCAAAGGCCCGAGACCTTGGCAGCCACCTCAGACCATCACGGCCTCCACGACACAGGCCCGCTTTATTCCTTTGACGTACTCCACTGCCGCCCCTGCCCTACTCTTCGGACCAGTAGGTCCCATATGTGAAACTGTGTCCTGAGACATGAATGGCAGTGACCCCAAATCCGGGCCAGCGGCCAAGGCACCAAACCCCCCCCCGATCAGTGAGGCATAGTTCCATATGGGGATCTTGTGACACATGATGCCACTAGCCCTGTTCAACGCCAGCCTGCTACACGTGGTGCCACTAACCCTGTTCAACGCCAGCCTGCTACACGTGGTGCCACTGAACCTGAACTACGCAGGCCGGTGGGGCCATCCAACCTATGCCGGTGACACTCAGTGAATGGGCCGTGCTGAGCGCTGCCTCAGGCCAACACCACGGTCAGGTAGGTCACACATTTGGAACTGAGTCTTGATTACACCATGGCAGTGACTCGATGTCTACTGCAGGGGTGATATCACCAAACTCCCTGCTATCAGAGAAGCAAACAAATGCATCACAAGCACACGACACGTGTCTGTGGGCCACTGCTGACCGCTGCCTCCGGCCTACACTGTGGTCCAGTAGGCCACAGAGCCTTGATTTGGCATTTATGGATATCACATCTGTGTACCGGCATCATCGCAGACTGCATCCCCTCACAGCACATGTGCCACTACGTTTGTTCCCCGACATTCATGGACACTCACTGGTCGTACATTGGTGGCGTTTGAGTCTATGGACTAGGGGCTAGTTTTCATCCTCATGTAGCTGATCCCGAATTGTTAGTGCAGACGAGGGTTGCGCTTTCCACTCCTCCATTTGCTGCTTCCAGATGACATCAGACCTTCCGCATCATGCCCTGGAGGACACCTTCCACTGTCCCCCGAAACCCTCCACAACATACACCTCGGACATTGATGGGTACCCGCTCAGGTCGCATGGCCCATCTGACTGCACCGCAAGTCACCGTCCCGTGGCTGGGTGCCTGTGCCGGCCGCAGTGCATCCGGGGCCACTAACTCTGTGCTGCTCAGGCCTGGGACCCCTTCTTCTGAGACATTGAATGGCCTCTGTAGCGATGGTCTTGGGGTCATCAACGCCATGTGTCTGTGGCCCTGCGCTGTCCGCCTCCAACTGCGGGCCACCAGGGCCCACACATTGCATCGGGTCTTGACTGGCCCGGACGTCGCATCACCGCAGGAGGCACACGCCACCACCGCAAGGGCCACCTTCAACCGCCATCTGCCAGAGTCGAAAGGGTGGTCCTGACAGACCTACGGAGTTGCTCAGATCTGTCGTGGATGCCATCATCGGCCTGATACCCTGCTCAGCACTCCAGGTGCCAGTGACTCAGTGCACCGCAAACCATTGTCAGTTGCTGATTGAGTTTTGTGCTGTTGTGAGGTTGCGAAGCAATGTCACCTCATGCAGTGGGGAAGACCTTGGACCAATAGGAGGAGGATGTGTCAAGTGTGCGGAAGGGAGAAGGCACAGACAATGGGAGGGCAGGTGGCAACAGCCCCAAGGCAGGAATGCAGACTGGTGGCGGTAGTCAAGCTACACACCCGGATCTAATACTGAGTATTGCCCTGTGGACTGCGGACGCAACTGTCACCTCAGGCAGTGTGGGAGACCTGGGACGTTGATGATGAAGTTGATGCAGGTGTAACACACCCCACTGCATCTGCATCAGGGCTAACCCGAAGGGACATAATCCTAGCTATTTCTTCAGATGAGCGCGCTCTTCTCTAGTGCCCCTACCTCAGTGCACTGCAACTCACGGGACGTCCAGACTGAATATTGGGTGACCTCTGTCCTTACTGCGGATCCCTCCATGTTGCTCTGCATTTGACTCTGTTATGCTGGTGTTTTCTGTTTCCATGACACTGGTGTCCACTTTTCAGGTTGTTGCCAGCACCAAGCACTGCGGGCTAAACCTCAAAATTGGAACAACAAGCCTAGCCAATACACACAAGTGTGCATGTGACGCACCTCCCCCAATATAATCTCCCAAACAAAGAGTCCAATATTCTGAGCCTGTTTGCTCAAACCGTGTGCCCCTCCACCGCTCCTGCTGTTCCCAAGGAGCGTCTTCACGACCAAGAGTCAATTATAACACCAATGTGGAGTGCATCACCAACAAGCGAAGAAAGAAATTCTGTCCATCCATAGGGTAACAAAATAAGCAAATTCTTTATTCTTCTTTTTGGTTAAGAGACAGCAGCCAAACAGCCGACGCGTTTCGTCCAGATTATGGACTTCATCAGGGCTTGGAAACTTCGAATGGACTGTGCGAGAAAATAGTCTCAAAGGTCAATAGAAGAAGTTGTAAGGCAGAGCTATTCGTTGATTTCTCTGCAACTGTACCCTCTTCAATCCAGGGTCAGTCGAAAAGTAAGGCGCCTCATGTGCCGTGGTCCGCTGCTTCCGGGACCCCTGCTACCTTCTGCATACGGATTCAAAATGGAATCAAAAAGAAGAATAAAGAATTTGCTTATTTTGTTACCCAATAGATGGACAGAATTTCTTTCTTCGCTTGTTGGTGGTGCACTCCACATTGGTGTTATAATTCACTCCATGCGGGCTGGCTGATACTCACCCCACACACATCCAGCACAGGCATCACTGTACATGTGGCCCAGCCAATAAAGGGGCCGGGCGCACGTGCCCGTAGCCAGTTCAACATGATATGTGCATGTGTCCCTGTGGTCTTGTTGTATGCATGGGGGCCCTGGGCCCTTTGACATTACATTGTGCTGTGTACAGTGGACGCAGCGATGCCACCGCAGGCAGCAGGCTGGAACCTGGAAATGTAGCTTTGTCGTCTCCCACTCAATTCGTAAGGGGAGTGGACTGTGCCGTCGTACGCAGAGCCAACGTGGGTGTGTGACTGATATGTGCGTGCCCCTGGGCGTGGTTCTGTACTGGGTATGTGCATCTGCATGTGTCTCTATGGCAGTGTGGGTCTCCTTTGTGGGGTGTGGGTGGTCCCTGAAGGGTATTGGACACCCACGCATGTGTTCTAGTTCGCATTCCATGGGTTGGGCGACACCCGCACCTGTTGGGCCACCTCCTTTTGGCGTTCTGCCACCTGACATTGGGGTGCCATGTGTGGGTGGGTGAAGTGTTGTGAGGCAGCCGTGATTGTGGGTGCTTCATGCTGTGTGGTCTGTTCCAGGGTCTGGGTTCTCCTCTGTGTAGCTTGTGTGACCTGGTCCTGGTGGTGGGTTGTGTGGGATGTCCATGGGCTGTTGTAGGGCGTGGGTGTTGGGGGTGTGGTGTTCGTCTCGGGCATCACTGATGGGTTGTCTGTTCTGACCTGCTGGAGGTGTTGTTTGTCCCTCTGCATTGTGAAGGGGAGGTGCATGTGTGGCATTGTGCCCATCACCCCACGTCCCCCCAGTCCCTGTTGGATCCTCACCCTGTTGTTGTTGTGTCAGGTCCTGTCGAGCTGTGTCCATACTCCCTACTCCTTGCACCCTCTCCATACTGATGACTGTGGCCTGGGTTTCCTCCTACTCCTCCTGTGGCGCTGGACTGCCACCTCCTGTCGCCGTTGCTGCCTTCCTGTTGGCAGCGGGTTTGTACCTGGTTTAGGTTGTCACGTCCTGCCGGCGCGTCTTGGCCTCCTGGATTGGCCTCCTGGGCACTCCGACTGTATTCCAGGTGGTCTGCTTGTGGGTCAGTTGCTGGTAGTGTTCTGTCGCCTCCGTGGCCTTGGTCTTGTTTTCCTGCGGTCTGCACCCCGTCTTCCTCGCCCTTTTCTCCTTGGCCTTCCCCAACCCCGTTGTTCCTTGCTGGTGGTCTGTGGGGGTTGTGTGGTTCGCGTTGCCCTCTGCTCTGGGTCAGGGTGCATCCATGTTGCTACGTGCTTTGGCTTGTTTCTGGTGTGTTGTGTCTGTGGTTTTTATGGTGCAATTTCCCACCAGACGCGTGGGATTTGCAGGCCTGAGGCTGCTTTTCACTACTTTTTGTACCACGATTGGCCTCATCTCATGATTTTTCGCGTTCTCGTTTCGCATTTTTTCGGCGTGGCGTTGATTTTCACGCTGACATTTGACACGTTGTCTGGTGACTATCGCATGGTACCGCCTTGTTGTGAATTCCACATTGACACGGGGTTATTTTCCAGTGATAGGCTGCGTTATTGAAAGTTGCGTTACGCTACTCTTGTGGTAGTTATCACACGTTCTTGTGAATATACACCCTAGTGCTTTTCTGTCCTTTCTCCCTGTGCTGGCACCTTTTCAGCAGCCTAGCACCAATGTAGGAACGCTTGCACCATGGTGCAAGGGTGCCTCCATTGCATTCAGAAATGTTTTTGTTCACTAAGGGGCACCTTCCTGCACAGAAATAATCTGAAGAGGTGATTTCCTCTTTCTATGTATGCTGCAGAATGCAGCGGATGTCGAAAGATAAAAAAAAATAGAAATGAAGGTAATTCTGCTCATTATGCCTCATCTCCAGTAGCGGCCCATGGAGGGAGTTCCGTGGGGCGGTGAGGCAGGGCGGGGGAGGGGCAGAGTGGGGGGTAGTAAACACCAGAATATGGATGAACGGAGGTAAGTAAACAATTAAATAAATACAACAAATTTCGTTGCGCGCGCTGCATTGCATTTTGCGATGCAGCGCGCACAACAAAATTTGTTTTATTTATTTAATTGTTTACTTACCTCCGTTCATCCTTATTCCGGTGTTTACTAACCCCCACCCTGCCCCTCCCCCGCCCCGCCTCACCTTCCCACGGAACTCCCTCCACGGGCCGCTACTGCTCATCTCGAAATGTGTAAGGATTCGGCACTTCCCCAGGTTTACATGATTTTGAAAATCTGGGGCAGCTTCACAATCCAAGGGTGTTGTGTAGAAACACCCACCACAATGCCCATGGAACGCATCTCGAGCACAGAGTAAAGCAATAAAGCTATTTGGGCTGCGTCGCTTTTCTCAAGATTTATGAGGCCACTCAAAGCATGCAGGGTGGCTTTGCGTTGCTTCATGACTCTGGTTCAGAGCCCTACGTCATGCATATACCACTTTACATGGTGGAAAAGTGATGCAAGGCTCTTATACATAACCCCCCAAGTTTATACAAATTTGCAATTGTCTTTGACGATAGCATGCAATGCCTTGTTACTTCGACAAAGGCAAAAATGCACACACTAGTTCTGACTATCAGTATTGCACATCTGAAAAGCCATTTATATTGCTTTTTTGACCTCTAACAGCATTGAAAGATGCACATCTGTGTTGTGTTTGTGCGCGTGCATCTCTGCATGCATTCAGGTGTACGTACCCATCACTACATACAAACAGTGGCCAAACGTTAAAAATGGCGTGGAAAGTAAACCTCTTTACTTGTCCTGACTGTAAACAAGCATTTATTGGCATAGTCATAGGGTTTGCTAAAAGCAATACCGCCTCAATAGATTTTGGGAGTACTGCACATATTTTGAAATGTCATGGAATCGCCAGCATGCTTAAATAATGATTCAAAACACATTGCTGACTGTGGAGAAGACCAGGACACAGACAACACTATCTCAGAATAAGTATTTGATTTATTGATGTGACTAAATGCACTTGCCTTTGATCTATGGATCCCAAAATTGGAAATGGCACATCAGCATGCTGAGACGCAAGTAAGTGCATTCTTCATCTAACACGTTTGCACACCTCAGTTGCTGCTAGAGACCACACAAACTTGATCAGTATCCAGAAGGAATAATATTTTATACCTCTGATATTTGAAAGAAAAACAAGGTATTGGCTCTGAGTAATCAACCCTTACAAGGAATTCGATAGTGTTCGAAAGATAATTATATTTACTTTTATACTTCATCAACATTGCTGCTGCTTCCTATTAACTATTTTTATAGTTCAATTTCGTGACCTAATAAGCAGGGAAGGATTTTCGCAATTCAAACTAAGGCATCCATGACAATTCGCTGAGTATTTAATACATATATGAAATGCTATGATGTCTTGAGAATAAGCTATATTTTAATGCAGCTCTTTCTGAATCCCTTTTGCCATTTGTAGGTACACTAAATATTAATCATTTCCGTTTATTATTTGGATTATATTCAATTTAGGAATCTCGTAATGATTGACGATTATCACAAAACATGTCCTTGGCAAGACCTTAATTCAAGCAGCCACTTACCAACCAGCTGTAGGCTAGTTACAATTTTAAGGAAGACAAAACATTTTAGGTATTGAAAGACAAAAAAAAGAATTCTTTTAAAATATTCTCATTTTGTATGAGAAGTTAATTGTAAGCTTGGCACACCTTTAGTACAATAATAACAATAATAATAATAATAATAATAATAATAATAATAATACTCATATTTAGAACATCATGTCTGTAAATATGTTCTACAACGAACAAATGACTGATTCTACACGAAAAACACCGTGTGTTTACTTGTATGGAAGAGTAAAATATTTTCTGGTGCTGGAAAATATAAGATTTTTCTTTCTGTAAAAATTGCAACAAACTTATGGTATGGTATTGCAGTTCACGTTTTACAACAGCCACATACATTATTGACGTATATATTAATGTTTCTGTCATTGAAAAGGCTGCAAAATACTGTTAGGAATTCCTCAAAATTATTTCAAGTCCACTTGGAAAGCCTTAGTCTACTGCACAAAATCATAACATTTCACTGGTGAACCTAGGAATATCTGTAACACCCTGTATATAGGCAATTTATATATTGATAACAATAAAATATACATACAATCACAATAATTCTACTAAATCCATATTTTCCTTTGTGAATATCTTCATGCACAGTGTACTCAGAGTGGTCTCAAACTGGATATGTGATCCCTCAATCACTGTCTGTTAACATTCATTTAATGTGCTTATTGTCAATAATCCTCTTTTACCCAGTTACTAAAGCTTCAACACTGGCTTGAGTAGAGAAACATGTAAGTTTATGCAACGTGACTGAATGATCTAGAAATTATAGCCTGCTGTGTAAGTTCACACCGCATGTACAAAATATATAACACAAAACAATAAGAAAGTCTTGTATCATCCTTTTTTTCATTTTTACCCAATGTGTAATTCAACCATGTCTTATCTGGTACAATGATGGTGCGGCCGAAGCACTTTTATAACATTTCAATGAGGGAAAGGAAGATGTTGTGACAGCCCTCTTGGTATTATTTTTTTTGTTTCAGAAACAAACCCTTGAAGGACCTCCGGTGACCAATTAGTGGCTCTATCCCTCTAGATCATGCGACAGATCCACACAGTTGGTGGGGTGAGAGTCCTGCTGATTCACGGCATCACTTCTACTCCATCAAACTGTTTAGACTTTTTTTCGGAACTCAGAATAAATCCTCCCATGGGGCAAGGCAGGATGTTGTGGTTCAGATGGGACCTACAAGGTCAGATTCATTAAAAATGTTGGTATCATATTTGCTTTCCCAATGGTGTTACTTTGCCACCATTTCCATATCTTGCATTTCAGATTGCACCTCATTTATGGTTTGGCAAACCTAGAGGAATGTGGTAAATAAGGGGGAACTGCTGGATTACCACTAGTGGTAACCCCATAGCCAGGCATGTAGCTGCTTGTATATCACAGGACAACAGGGTCATACTGGCTATTGACCCAGTCTGAATAGGGGGTGGCCACCACCTTGGTGGTTGTTTTCTCTGTATAAAAACGTTTGTAGAATGTGTGCTTGAAATATGGCACCCACTTGGCAAACCTTCCGTGTTTTAAAGGGAGCTGGCCACCATGGCAGAGGCTCCATTTGCATCACAGAGATCCCAGTTAGACAGGGATGGATCTCAAAATTGGGATGTCCTCCACCATGCTATGTTATTTTATGCAGATTTGTAGAGCACACTATAACAGAGGATGGTATCCTGGTGCTGAGCAGATGGGTGTCTAGCTGCCCCAAGCTCTGGTGGAACTCATTGAAAATGCAGGTCTTCAGCTTGTTGCTGAATTCAAGAAGTGAGGAGGAGGCTCCTATGTGTAGTGGCAGGTCGTTCTATGCTTTAGGAGCAAGATCTGTTTTTCCATAGCGTGGGACTTGTACAAGTAGGAGTTCGGACGAGCAGAGGTTCCTGGAAGGTTTGTGAAAGCTGATCTTATTGTTGAGGTAAGCTGGGCCCATGTTATATAGTGCCTTGAAAGTGTGGGTAGAAGTTTGAAATGTGCTAGTTTGTGAATGGGGAGCCAGTAGAGCTCTTTCAAGTGTGGTGTGATTTTGAAAGTGATTCTGGTTGCAGAGTTCTGAATGGTCTGCAGCCTTCTGGTGAGTTTTTTGTTGATCCCAGCATAGAGGGTGTTCATGCAGTCAACCTTGCTTGTGACCAGGGCATGCATGGTGATTTTCTGTGTGCTGATTGGGAGCCATTTGAAAATCTTCCTCAGCATCATCAGTGTATTGAAGCATGAGATGGCGACGGCCTTGATTTGAGTGGTCATGTCGAGTTTGCTGGCAATGATGATCCCAAGTTTATTGGTGTGGGTGGTGGCAGTCTGTCCTAGCTTTGCTGGCCACAGGATGGACTCCCACGGTAATGTGTTCTTCCCGAACATCATGTTTTCTGTCTTGTCAGTGTTCAGCTTTAGACAGTTGATCTTCATCCATTGGGTGATTTCAGTGATGCAGGCAGTAAACTTGATCCAGATTCTGGGCATCTTTTCAGTGAGGGAGATAATGAGTTGCATGTCATTGTTGTAGGAGAGGACATTGATGTCATGAGAGCAGATGGCTAGAGGGATCATGTATGAATTGAATAGGGTCAGACTCAAGGAGGATCCTTGCAGAACTCCACAGCACATTTGGTGGTCTGGATAATTTGGTGGTAGGGTCTTAGGGTGGATTTGAATGTGCGCCTGTATGCACTATCCTGGTTCATTCTCCATTTGTGCTCTAGTTGTTTGCAGTAGCACTCCATCATTCTGAATTCCTCCTTGTGCCAACTGGACTGGATCTTTTTGTATTGCTGTATTTGAGGGGAGGCACTGATTCGACGCAGACTGGTGATCCAATTGTTGGTTGAAATTCTTGATGGCTTTGGGGAGGTTGTTGCTCTCTTTGGGTCAGTTGGTTTTGAGAGCGGTGTTCCAGTTCGTGTCAGTGATGCTGTTCCATTTGCGGCAGGCTGAACTTGTGGTGATGCTTATACATTGGAATGGGATGGGAATGCTGAACTTGAGGAGGGTGTGATCTGTCCGTGGGACTGGTGAGGGCTTGTTGACTTGGATGTTGTTGAACTTGGTGACTATAGGGTCCAGGAAGTGTTTGGCGATATGGGTATGTCCCTTTAGTTATTGGATGAGGCCCAGGCTTCCAAGGTTACCAATGAGTGCTCCTGAATTAGGGTCGGTGTGGTCTTCCAGGCGGAAGATCAGGTCTCTGAGTAGGATGCAATTGCTAGCGTCAAGGGCAATGATGGAGTAGGTCATGACCTTCACCCTCCTTGTGATAACACAGATCACACATCAGTGTCTAAATAAGGCCCGTGGCCACTGCTCTGGAACTCCAGAAGATCAAGGTAGGCAACCACAACCATTCTTATCTCTACAAGGTAGGATACCTGAATCTGGTGCGTATATTAAATATCGATGTCAGAATATTGATGGACTAAATATCAAGGACAAATATATTTTAAAAAATATTGCCAGATAAGTCTTGATTTTCTATACCTAACTCCACATAGATATACCTACACAGTAAATATGTCTTCAAGATACGTATGTAGATATGGAGTTAGGAAAAGTAAATCTATTCTTTGCCATATACACCTACCTTTCAAAATTGTGTCCCTCAATCATCTGTCCTCAATACTGTTGTACCACAATATTCAACATGTTGATATTCAGTAGTACAATACTGGTTCTCAAGACCAACTTCAAATAAAATTTAATTTTGTCTTCCTGGTTACACCTTCCGGCCCCAGACTTTAAGAAACTTTTGCAACATGCTAATTCACAGATACCAGGCCTCTCAATCCCTCTCTTCAGTATGACCTTCAGCCAAAGTCCAGTCCCACTTGCCTACTGGCTCATTTTCAAGTTGCTTATCTTCTTGTGGAATGTCAGAAGTCCAACTTTTTTGAGAACGCGAAAATAACTTTCAACTGTAGAGATTCAAAGGGAATAACTTTCCCTCAGCCCTTCCACAAATAACAGATGTAAGTGCTCCATAGTCTCATCTGATATTCTTTTTCTGTTCCCGGAACATTCTGCTTTTCAAATGGTAGAAAGCCTAATTTTCATTAGTAATCCAGTAGTGGCTGTTGGTGACTGTTAATATTATCAGTAACAAAAACTCTCGCTGTCACCACCCAGATGTGTCAATATGGTTATATGACTACAGCCAACTGAGAAAATACAGTTTTTATACGTGAAAGACATTGTGAGGTCTACAGTGGTCCCAGGGCTATGAGGAAATCTACTAAACAATCTGCAGGAAGTACATTGAAGCCTGCGCTATTCGAGGAACTCAAAGTTTTTAAAGCAAGTTCCACATCCTTACTAGAAATCAGTGTTGTAACAACTACAATAAAAAATAAACGCTTTTCAATGTATTGATTAGCAAAATCTTGCATGGATAAATTTTGTATATTGTTCTTAGCCACAAATATAACACTATGTTGTTTATAGATATTTACAGCTTTGTCAATGGAAAACTGTTCTGGACTACGCAGTAAAAGGCACTTTTGGTCCTCAAGACTGCAGAAACTTGCAAATTAGCTCACTTCCATGTGTCACCTATGAACATTATGCACCTGGGTCTTGTAGGCTCAAAGACACGCTTCACATGTGTGTTATTTAATTATAAAAAAATGCTTGCACATATCAAAACGATTTAAGTCTGACATTTTAGCAATTAAATCAGACCTGCAGTGCAACTGGCTGTCTTGTCAGAACTGTTGCAATGTTTTTGAAATCCTCCCTGTTGTGTGCATGATAACACTGCATCCCACATTGAGCATTTGACATTTATACAACATGGGCATGTTTTGTGCAGTTTTACCTGGTACTTGACTAATTATTTAATATGTCAATTAGTTTTGGTTTGGACAATTATACACCATATTGGATAGGTAAAGAACCTGCAATGCTTAGCAGCCCCACAGAGTACAGAGATAAAAAATGTCCAGCTTTTCAGAAGACAAAATTACATGAAGATTAGAACATGAATTATTAGTTATGAAAGATGGGGGTCCTTCTCAGGTAATAAGGCCACTGCCTCCCGAATGCTGAGAACCTAGTTTCCCATTGTAGCATCTGGCTCCCTCAGGGTAGTATGGCAGTGCAGTCCAAGGCTCACTCTGCGCTAATACCCCAGTCCTTACGCACGCAATAAACAATATCCAATTAATCATGTCGAGTCAGTGCTTATAATTATAAAAAAGAAGTACTTTATAGTGGACACATTACTCAATACTGTGCTTTAATGTACAAATATATACATGATGGCTGATGGAAATACCTATGGCGACACCCTTCTAACAGATCACAACCCTAGAAAGACCTAAACCATATAACAACAATACCTCTGACACATACCAGAGATAACATGGAGTGTCAATTGTCAAAAGACAGACATGCTTGCTTTTTCAGAGGGTTACAACATTAACAAAAGCAGAATTGTGTCATAATAAACCAATCCAATACAATGATGGAATGATCTTACAATGACATTTGTTACAACCTGTAATGAGTTGCTGCACAGGGAAAGTTTCATTTTGATCCTGGTGCTGTCCCTCCTCACATAGGGTCTGATTCACAAAGGTAAAATGAGACAAAAGTCTGACTTTCGGTACTCACAAACGGCATTTACTACTCGTAAGTGTCCTTTGTGAACACCGAAAGTCATAAAGTTCAACATTTGGTATTCACAAAGTGCATTTACGAGCAGTAAATGGCCTTTGTGAATAACAAAAGTCGGAAAGTTAGACTTTTGTCTCAGTTTACCTTTGTGAATCGGCCCATAGTGTCTGTCTCCTGTCTGGGCTTCTAGCATTTTCCCTGGAGCATTTCCTCCTCAGCAGGAACCCCTAATGGCAACAAGGGAGAGTGCCCTCTCTGCCTGCACACTTCAGGTCCAAAGGTCTCCTTTGGCCACTTGCAGAGCACATGGGTCAGTAGAGGTCAAGAAGCTCCTTCTGGAATTCACACTCCTGTAGGACCAGTCCACACGAGATCCAGTGGAACCCTCCCCTGTACCCCCAACAGGTCCATTCATCTACTGTCCTTCAGAGAATCTAAGGGGCAGAACACTGACCCTACAGAAATAAATCCTAGTCCCTGGGTGCCAACTGAAATCAGAAGCCCTTGAATTCATCTTTGTAATAGAGGTTATGTGCCTCCTCTCTTTCAGTGGGGAATTCCTCTATTGCTTCCCCCTGTTCTATACTTTTCTCAAAAGTCTCTCCCTTGTGAATGGGTTTTTAAGTGAGGTGGAATGTTGCAGATTGTAGGCACCTCTGTGCAATCCTAAAGTAGCACGTCACCACTCCCCCTGTGCCCTAATCATCCTATACAGTAGTTTGAGAATTTCCAAGATGGCACCAGGAAGTTATCTTTTGAAAGAACTTTTCTGAAAGCCTAAGCCTGCCTCTAACTGCCATCGCTTCCCTCCAAAACTTTAAATGGCATCCCCTCCTCTGATTGGCTACTCTCCTTTCTTCTGTGGTGTTGAGCCTTATGAGGCCCAGTGCTGTGTGAATAGTAATTAACACATGTAGATTCCATTCCCACCTTCTCTTCTCCCAGGAGTAGGCCTAATTACGGGTGAATGGCCCTATTATGTGGCAGTGCCTTTGGCCTTCCAGCTGGCCAGCAGAGTCATTAATGTAGCCCGAGACGGTGATTGTTGCAGCTCTTCCCCAGTGCCGCAGTCTGGCTTAATGTTCATCATCTGTGCAGCCGAATAATTCATGATGGCTCACCTTATGGACTGAAGTAGCTTCAATGACTGATACTTGATCCGGTTTTAGCTGATTCCTTACTGACAGAACCTTACCTTTAAGATTCATAATGCTGTACCTGATTCATTCATGGCTTGCTGCCCCATATGAATTTTGACAGCCCTGATGATGACCTATAACAAAGCTAGGGTCGAAACGTTGTCTACATAAAGGGTGAATGGAACCTATATGATTATATCCACTGATGGACTGATGATTGAATAGACATTAAGGAACGTGGATTATCTACTCCAAGGGTTCATTTGCATATTTCATTTTTATACACACTGCACTATTTATTTGTCATTTATCACTGTGTGAACACTCTCAAGCATGGAGCACTTTTTGTATAGCAGTACAAATATGGAATACTTGTTTATGTGACTCTCTGCTTCAATAATTGTGTTTTGAAATTTTCATAATTCTCATCTATTGATTTTTTGTTGAAATATGTAAAAGAGCAAAATTCTTATTACGTGGAACTGACGTTGTTTGTCAAGCATATGCCCCAGATTCTAGGTATTGTAAAGGGCAGACTCTGTTTCTTAATTGCTTTCCTTTTCCAGCAAGATAATTTACAGTGTTTTATGGAAACCAGATGCTCCAAGTCATAAACAAAAAACTTTGCTGCATGATTGTCAAATAAGGTTTTGCATCATAGAGATTGTTTTGGATGTTTGGCTATTATTGCTGGATAAAGGAGGCCATATTTCCTGGTGTTTTTGGCCTGGCAGCAAACATCTGCTCCTCCTTTATACAGTGCTGTGGCAACAAATGATGGACGGAGTGCAGAATGAATCAAACATTCACCCCACTCAAGAGATCTGGGTTAAATTCATTGTTCTTTTGCTCACTACGCCACCCCAGTTTGGACCCAGCCTTATGCAAATCAGTCTTGACACTGTTCCTCATGGGAACAGCCCAGCCCGAACTGCCAAGCCGGGTCCTCCCTGGACCAGAAATGACTGGGTCCAAACTGCACTTTTCATCCTAATGTCACTGGATTCAAGCTAGCCTGGCTGATTAGGGGTGTTACCCTGAAACCGGTCCCAGGATGCTTGTTTCCGTATATAGAGGCCCTGAACACTATGGTCCCTTGGAGCCAATTAGTTAGATAAAACCGATTTGGCAATATACACCGATGCCCCTCACTTCTGAGGAGTACTCCGTTTGCTTACGTCAATATTCTGTCTAAAGCCTACAAAGTAATCATACTGAGCAGTATATGGGTGCTTTGAATCTGAACCTGTAATCATTCCCAGTCCTTCTCTTTTGTTCGTTTTGCATCAGCCGTAAACACAATTATATACATACTACATCAACGATATTCTCTTTTCAAACATCCCTGTCTCACCTCCTCAGACATCCTTATCCGAGAATAATATGTAGCTCTGTGGAAAAAGACATGTCTAGGCATTCAAAATTGGGCCACTCTGACTATAATTTATTACACCAATGGAACCGAGAGGAAGTTCCACTCTCGACCGGCATCTTGTTTTTCAAAGTGCAGTCTAGTTATCCCGTGAACGTGAGCGCGAGGACGCTACGTCCGGGTTCTCCCAATGGGATTTAACATGCCGACCAACACTGCCTCTGTAATATGCGGTCCCTGGTGGTTGCACCAATCAGGTAGCAAGGCAGAGGCAAAGCCTTGATGTAGTAAGCGCGACACATGCGGCTTGCTTTTTTTTCATTTATCACTAGCACCGTCTTTGCCGTATCCCTTTTTCCGTACTGCTCGTTAAATATGATTACATGCAGACCTAGGAAAGATATCACCCGCATTGATTAAAGGAATTTCTTTCTCCCACTGCATTTTCTCCCTACAGAGTACAGAGTGTGACTACACGCTACCCTCTCCACTGGAGGAATCATGTTGCGATATCCAAGCATTTTATATGTATGTGATGTGTGCTTTATATTGAATTATATGTGTGTGTCTTTGACAGTATACTCTGAGACCACATTTTGTTTTCAGATAATTCTATTTGAACTACACTAGATGTGCCCACTCACAATATGATTTTGATTCACGTTTTTCCTCACTTGGAGGTGCTCACTACGACAGAATTGATATTACTGAACTCAAAGGAAGGAGCGTGCATACGGACACATGGCTGTAAATTCTAACTCTCCATTTATATCTCCACAGATATACAGACAGTGTTCGCCAGATAGGTGGTAAATGTATATGCACCTTTTTCATTAGCATGCAATAAGTGTGTGTCCAGTGTGAAACACAGGGCCGGACTGGCTACTGGGCGTTTTGGAATGCTGCCGATCTGGGGGCCGATTTCGTTGATGGGGACCTGCGTGTGCTGAACGAAATTCGTTTTGCTTTGTTGATTTCGAAGCACACGCAGGTCTCCATCAACGAAATTAGCCCCCACCGCAGTGACATCAGCCCCCAGCTGGGCAGCATTCCAAAACGCCCGGTAGCCAGTCCGGCCCTGGTGAAACAGCAGGAGTGGTGAGAGGGAGTTAGTTCTCCCTAGGTCCTGATGAAAAGCCGATAGGGGTACGGCTTGAAACACGTTGACCTTTTAGGAAATGAGGTATATGACATCCTCCTTTCCTAATCCCCCCCTTTTTAATTATACCGACTGGAGGCCAGAATAAATAGGATACACCTACTAGCCAGGTATCCTTAAGATACACTCCAGCAAAAACAACTTGTTGAAGACCATTTGCTTAATATTAATAGGGAGTTGTCTTCATTTAATTTCAAATATTCATAGTACTTCGTGTGATAGTGGACAATTAGGTGTGACACCTCCATCCATCAACCCTGCCCATCCACCAAGAGCCTTCATGCATCAAACTCCTCTCCTTGCACCTCATCCTCAATGTATTCTGTCTTCAAACATATTTACTTGCTCATCTGTCTCTAAATGGTCCACTCTCTCCTTCTCCGCATTATCATTTATTTTCTTCCACTCCTCTCCGAACAGAGTATCCATCTTATCATCTTTCACCAATTCCTCAGAACAAGCAAGGTGTGCGCCTTCCACACTTCAAGAAATACAATTTTCTCTTATTAAAATATTTACATGTCGGAAATCAAGCAATAAAAACAAACAGACAGCAACCTCCGATTGGATTTCATGCAGAAATGGGTTCTATAATTACGTCCTAGTACAAGATTTGATCATTTTACAAATATCATCTGCATACAATGCCTTGCCTAAATTCTGAATTGTTTGATAAATTCACAACACGTTTCTAACGGTTTGCAAAAGTTCTCACAACTCTTGATTTTCTGAGAATCTGAGGCATTGTTTAAAAAATGTATACATTATTTGTGGCTCTACTACATGAGTCAAAAATTTGCCAAAGGTCTTTTGGGGCCTGAAGTACTAAGGCTGTGAATTTTAATTGTGAATTGGATTTTCCAAATCACAATGTAGAAAAAAGAAGACATTTACATTCGCAATTTGCAGACAATTGCAATTTGACTTTACTGATTTCCAAATAGCCATTCGGTAATAACTGCAAATATAGATTTCTCAAATGTACCAAATCACAATTTGGCAAACATTGCATTGCAAAAGGTTACGATTAACGATCTCATATGTAGCAAGTGAGTCATACCTTCCACTTGTGAGATAAGAAGCACAAGAGAGAACCTGCTGTTAGAAAAGTTAGAAATGGTATCACAAGAGCCACATGGTGAAATTGGGCTGGAAAGAAAACATAAGTTCTAGTGAGAAGAAGTTTCCCATAGAAGTGTAGGACTGCATGGCCACAATGGCCACATTTTTGCAAGACGTCTTTCACAGTGCTCGTGTGCTTGAAGACAGGAATATCAATCTGAATACAGGACCGGATCAGTACAGAGGGTGAAACCACCAGGAACATAGAGGAAATCAGGAAAATGTGGTATGAATTACAGACCCTACCCAAACAAAAGATGGGTATCGGGAGATAGAAATCATGTGGCACCAGTTGGGGACCATCAACTGAGCCCCACCCACCAACATAGAGGGGGCCATTAAAAGCATATTGTTACCTGAAGTTGTTTCTGGAGTCTCTGGAGTCAAACACCTCCTTGACTATGCATAAGCCATCAGGTTGGTAAACAAAATTCTTATGCTTTATCAGATGCTAGTGTTGCGGGGATTCTGCACAGATACAGAACTATGCGCAGGAAAACAGGACCTCGGTGTATGGTGGTGTACCAACTATACGCCTTATTACCCAAAATCCCAATCCGACTAGCTATAGTGTCACATTCGTTCTCCGCACTACAGCGAAGCTACCAATGATTAGACATCCCAGAACACGGACTCTTACAGGAATCGCGGGAGCAAGAACACTCTTTCATTACTCACTCATACTTGTCCACAACGTGCGTATTAAGAGACACAGTATAGTTAAAAATGTTTATTTCAACTAACGTGCTCTAAGACACAGTACACGTGCCAGTACTAGCAGCATAATGCATAAAGTTAAAACAGTAAGCATGGTTACAATTCCATAGAATACAAACGGGGACAGCATTTTATAAAGACAGTGGATATAGGACTAAAAGGCCTTGCCACCCTCCCCGTGCTAGGAACTAGTTTATTATAAAAATAGAAGACCTCTGGGCTTTGTCAGGGGGACCCCCATACCTCAAGAACTAGATGCAAGGATTACATCATCGGACAAGCACAGCTCTTCTCCCTGGAAAGGCTTTTCTTCAAGTCCCTTCAGCAGCGAGTTCACAATATTAAAAGCACCCGAATTTCTCCAGTGCAGCTGTATGTCATGTTATGTCTAAGTGCGAGGGGCTGTCCAGAACAGCAAAAACAAGGGACGTTGTTTTTCGACCTTGTACATTGTGTGCAGACGAAAACCCCAGAGAACAGGAGAAAAGGTGAAAGGCAAAAAGGCAGACAGTTCTAATGTGAACGGTCACAAGCAGAGTCTGGACAAACAAAGTCACAGAGGAACGTGTGCAAAGAAGGCATCATGGCAGTGGGGCCTAGGCTAACTTAGCAATGTCGACAATGAGGCCACAATCCACACTACACTAGATCAAGCACAATTGGCATGGGTTTCAATATCGCATTGATTCACCTAAGTGCGAACATCAACACTTCATCAGGGATATCCATTCTATATTTCACTATTACCAGTGGAGTGCATGCTTGTAATTGCAGTACATCATACATGGTGGCAAATCTACAGAAGCAACAATAAAGCAGGATGCATTGGCACAGTATTGCCCAGCACCAACACTGCAGACCCACAGATAAAGAAACAGAGCAAAGTTCTTTGTTAAGAGAAGACGAAAGTCAAAGTACTGATGCAAGAGCACAAACTCTGGCTCATCATGTTGTAGGAGCACAACATTGTAACAAAGACTGATAATGGGCTGCAAACTTGATGTAAGATCTGGGCCCATGTTTGACTATAATATGGGAGGTTGTACCTACCACAAGGGAGTTCCATGCAATGAGTGAGCAATGCTATCAATGCAGAGGCAGCAAGCTGCACTCATTTAGGCCCTTGGTAGTAAAACTGAATGTCTGAGCATCTACTTTCAATGAGGTTTCCATTCTATGACACAAGTCTTTGAATCCCTTACGGATCTGTTACAACATGCTGTATTTACTATAGTTCATTATGACAGTCATGCCCACAAGTGGGGTTATTGGCACATTCTTAGTAGGGTAGACAGACGTGTGGTCTGCTAATAAATTGGACAATGCCACAAGTGTCCTTTCTAGAAGGACAGTTATTGTAAAAATGAAATGGATAAATGTAACAATAATATTGCAAATGGTTTGGCCCAAATCACTAATGCCATTAAAGACCTGCAGAATTTACCAGCGTGTACTGTGGTTCAAATTCAAAGTTCACATGAAAGTAGGGAGACGTCTAGCCTCAGTAATGTTTTTGTTCCATACATACAAACAGAAACAGATTTATTAAGAATTTGCTCCTGTACAAAGTAAAAAAGAAATTGGCAAACCAGAGCAAAGTTTTGATAAACTATTTACTTTCTAGCACAAAACATTTTTTGCACTGGAAAGTTGTTTAAAAGTAATCCAAATAGCAACTTTGCATTACTTTGTATCAAAGAGATATGGCATGGGGGTACATGGGCAATCCTATGCTACCACTCATAGTTTTTGACACAAATACCTATCTACCAATACTTGTACAGAGGACTTTCTGTCAAAAAATAAGCCGGAAAATAGTTAAAAAGTTTTTTTTTCTGCAAACGTTTCCAACTTTGCATGTGTGCTGCACTATTCAGTACACCTACTAAGAATGAAAAAGATGTAAAGCATATCTGGGCATAGTATTTTTACTGGAAGAGTAGCATTTCAGTACAAAATCCATTCTAGACATTACACACACCAATGCACTAAGTTTAAAATGAGTGCATGTGACACTAGGAAGACTAATTGCACACCAGTGCTTGGAAAGAGAACAGCAGCATCATATCTTAGTATACAATGCACTGTCCAGCTCTCTCAGACAATGCAGCACAGCTAAAAAAGTTGCATGAAATATTAGTAAATCTGTTCCACAGTATACAGCAGAGGGTTTAGAAGTAGGAAGGGGCAGATCCTCCACTTAATTAGTGGCAGAAAAACAGTGAACACCTAGTTGTGCATGTTTAAAATATTGTATTATTGTTTTTAAGGATAATCAGATAATGTCATAAGTTACTATATGGTAATCGTGGCAAAATTTGATTTCCATTTCAAGCATGTTATCTGTAAACAAAATGCAAACAATATTTTGGTAATCCAGCAAGAAGACCTCATGTGTGATTTTAAAAATATATATATTATACACTCTTAGCTTATGGATGTATTGCAATTTATATACTGCGAACCTAGCTATAAAGCAATGGAGTGCCGCACAATGTGTGACGGGCTGGGAGAGGATCTACAAGATCTTGTACATCAAATGGTGGCTACACAAATATATTTTACACACTTTATGTTTCTAGGCACAGGGAGATTAGGGTCCAGATGTACGACCTACCAATTTGCGACTCGCAAAGTGCTTCACATTTGCGACTCGCAAATTGGGATGTACAACAGTGTCTCAGACACTGTTTGCGATTCCTAATGGGGTCTAAAATTTCATGCTTCATTAAAATGATTGAGGCAGGCGCAATTTGAGACCCCATTAGGAATGGATAGCACTCACAGGGATGGTGGCCTGCTTGGGTCAGCAGACCACAATGTCTGTGACTGCTTTATATAAAGCAGTTTTTTTTCAAAAATGCAGCCTGTTTTCCTTAAAGGAAAACGGGATGCATTTAAAAAAATAGAAATATGAAACTTTTCAGTTTCATTTTTTAAGGGCAGGCAGTGGTCCCTGGAACCACTGCCTGCCTTGCGAATGGTTTACCACCTACTTGAAGTAGGTGGTAAATTGCGAGTGTTTTGCGACCGCAATTGCGATAGCAAAACATTCATACATTCAAATGCGAGTCGCTATTAGGAAGGGACGCCCTTGGCACGCCCCTTCCTAATAGCGAGTCACAAACCTCATTTTGCGAATCAGTCAAAGTTACCGATTCGCAAAATGAATTTTGTACATGGCCATGCCCTACATTGCGGTCGCAAACGGGCCGATTGCATCATACTTTTCTGGAGTTCTACATGTGAGATTCTGTCCATGGGTCCTGAGTATGGTCCTTTACTGTGTGACTATAAATATGTTTTATGTGTCCCCTGCACTTTGTTCAAGGTTAGTGAACTTAACCATGAAAATTCATCCTGCCTCCTCCTGTACTGTGCTGTCAGCATCCTCATTCAGCTTGCAATGGCATAACGTGCAGCCATTTCAAAGAATCAGATCTGCTTTCTAGCACACCTTTTATAGTTTGCACTTTGGTACCATCTGCTTCTACTTGGTTGTATGAGTGAGTGCAAAATGCAATTTTTGTGAAGAAGTGCAATTTGTAAATGTTTCAAACATCATATTTGAAAATTAGATAATCACTATTTGGTTATCACTATTTTATTTTGTATTTATCACGATCCAATATCGATTTGGTGCACTATGCAAAATTTGTGAACTCTCTACTTTTAGCCTTGATACATGGAATATAGGGCCCTATTCACAAACGTAAGTTTGCATATATCGATGTATAGGTTTAAATATGTAAACAATGTAGTTCCTAACATAGATTTACGGATGTGCACAGTTTGAATCTTTTTGGGGCATTTTCACCTATTCTATTGCAACTCATACATTAAATATGCATGATTGTATATTAACCCTAATATGCGCTTAGCCCTAAATTGGCACAATACAAGTAATATGTATATTGCACAGGAGAAGTGTAATGCAAACCATGAAATTGAATTATTTCATTGCTGTACAGTTTTTTAATTCTTCAAAATATTTTATCATACCCAGCACATCCTGACAGAAGTATAGGGCATTTCCACAGCTGTTCATGGTACTTACACTAGTGGGCGTATTCACAAAAGCCTTTTCAAGTGCATATAGTATTAATGTAATAGTCTTTTACATGCTCTTGCATGCCTTTGTGAAGTGGTCCCAAAACATGTAAAATGGGAAAATATGACAATATTCAAGTAATAGTCATATACAATTAGTACACATAGAAAGGACTGTGCCCTCTTGGCACTTTTATTAATAGTGAGCAAGATGTTTCGGCCCCTAGATCTTTTGAGGGTTTAGCCATTGTGGTAAGTGAATGCCAAGATGTCTGTGACTGTTTGAGAAATGAGTGCTTCGTCAGTGGTATCTAACAAAGTGGACACGCCCAGAAGGACAACGGTTTTGCATCCCAGTTGAATTAACTTGTGTGCAATATGCACGTAATACACAAATGTCAAAAAAGCATTCTGTAAATTATCGGTATGTATACATCACATAATTTTAAGGCAACATGCACATTTACGTCTGGGAAATATTTGTCTACTAGCCTCAAAGTTTCCTTTCAACCCTTGTTGAGAGATTGTTCGCATTTCACCAGGATCATTTTCCATGCAAGTGTGTAAGTTTTTTTCTATGCTCATTTAATAACTTTCCAAACTAGTCACATCAGCGTCTGCTCTTTCAGATATGAATTTCTCACCAGGGAACACTATCCTCTTGCTATTGTTGTTTGTTTGATGAGATGATCTTGGTGTGATGTCCTTCAGACTAAATGAGATTAATGGGCATTAATTGATTGCAACTCATTAATATGTATATTGTTTTCCCTGAGCTCCCTTGTGGCCATTAGAGCTGTGCAGATGCTCAGTGTTGTTTCTGCACTACCTTTTTGTCATATCTAATTTCTATTCCCTTCACTGTTTATGCTTATCCTAATTGTGTTATCACGTTATAATGAGATTCAGAATTGTGTGTGTTACACATACATATATCGTCATTTGTAACTTCCACTATCTGATTCGACTGGAGATTTGATATTTGCTTCCTAAACTAAACATTTTATGAATCTACAGTCCGTGCAGAATATTCTGACCTCTCCCAAATACGGTTAAATTAACTAATTATGTATGAAACAAAGTTAGAAATGGATTTTGAGACAGTCTCATCTGAGCAGAGATATATAAGCAAGGAAAATAAGGTTGTTCAAGGTCAGAGGGGGTTTAACATATCATGTCCTCAATGTACTAGCTTGCTGTAATAACATTTAGACGGAAACTGTTTATGATAACGATATGTGACCAATTTAGCAGGGGGATGGATAAAAAGTATGCAAATAGCTGGTATATTATTAAAAACAATATAAATACCCCAGTGGACATCCCTGACTAGCCACGTCTCTTTTATCTTTACTTTCCAACACGAATTTTACCTTCTCAGTTGCTTCCCGAAAATCTTCTACATTGTGTAGCATTTGTTATTGAATAAAAGCGTATGGCTACAGTTGGGAAAATCGATTCAGTTCTCTATATGTTACCACACAACTGTGCTGTATCCAGCAAAGTTAAAGTGACTCCCCCAGTGGGTTTCCCCAAGAGTAGCATGTCCTTTCCCCGATAATAATGATAGGTGCTCCCTCAAAGGTGCTGCATGGTAGTTTGATCAATCAGGAGCAGCTGCACCTTACTTTGAAGTCAGTTTGTGCTACTGACAATATTCCGAGTGAGTTCTCTATGTAGCTCTCCGCTTCCACAACATAGCCACACCTCTATGATCATGGCAGATGGCTTCCCTGAATGTGCTTTATGGATCTGGTGGTTTTAGCAAGGTGCTGATGGAAACTTTGTTAGGTGGTGCTCTGTCTGTGTTTAGTTGACACATTTTAATCTCACTTACTTCTTTAACCAAAATGACCTCCTTTTGTGTAGGCTTCCCTCTGTGCTAAATCACTTGAAGGTGCTGGACTGTCATGGTAGTTTTACCTCAGCCTGGGCAGGTTTTGTGATGTAATGAAATAAAATTAATTTTGATAGGGTACAACATCTACCAGCAAGTAACGTTCTGGCAGTACTGAGAATTAAAGTAATGTTGAGTCAGTCAAGAAATGAATGTAAATCCTGCTTAAGGAAAGAGAAACATTTTCCATGAACACATCCAGACTGACTGATCAAATAAAGTCACAGCCCAGTCAGTCCAGAAATAGCCAGCCACAACCCATTTAGTTGCTGCAGATGGCCAGGCTATCATGGGCAGAAACCATCCAATATCTTCAGCCTGTAAATGTGGTGCTGGTCTTCACAGTTGACGAACTTGTGATGCCAATATCAAAGTCGACACAGAAGATGTCAGTCCATTGAACTTTCTACACAACTCTACAGACCCCAGCCACAACACCTAGGGCCAGATGTACGACCCTACCAATTTGCACATCGCAAATTGCGTCGTTTTGCGACTCGCAATTTGCGACTCGCAAATGGGAATTTAAACAGTGTCTCAGACACTGTTTGCGATTCCTAATGGGGTCGCAAATTGCCTGCCTCATTAATATTCATGAGGCAGGTGCAATTTGCGACCCCATTAGGAATGGCTAGCACTCCCAGGGATGGTGGCCTGCTGGGGTCAGGAGACCACCATGTCTGTGACTTCTTTTTAAATAAAGCAGTTTTTTTTAAAAATGCAGCCCGTTCTCCTTAAAGAAAAACGACATGCATTTAAAAAAAGAAAAATGAAACGTTATTGTTTCATTTTATAAGAGTAGG
Organism: Calotriton arnoldi; assembly: GCA_963921515.1. Lineage (NCBI taxonomy): Eukaryota > Metazoa > Chordata > Amphibia > Caudata > Salamandridae > Calotriton > Calotriton arnoldi. The sequence goes on along the minus strand of CAWUFW010004833.1, from coordinate 1,209,734 downwards.
CAATGGTCCGTGGGACCACTGCCTGCTCTGAAAAAATATTTTCAATTCCAGTCACAAAGGGAAAGGGGTCCCCTGGGGACCCCTTACCATTTGTGAGTGGGTTATCACCCATTTGAAATGGGTGGTAAACTGCGAGTGTTTTGCGGCCCCAATTGCGGCCTCAAAACAATCTTACATTGAACTGCTAGTCGCTATTAGGAAGGGACGGCCTTGGCACCCCCCTTTCTTATAGCGAGTTGCAAACCCTATTTTGCAAGTCAGTAATAGGTTACGACTTGCACAATAGGGTTTGTAAATAAGACAGACCTATTTTGCAGTCGCAAACGGTCCGGTTTCCCGTTTGCGACTGCAAAAAAATGGTTGTACATCTGGCCCCTAATCTGTGACTGGGGGTGAGTGTCTGAAAAGTTTCAGCGCTCCGCCCATCATCTCCTTTTGTTTACTTTGTTCGTCCTAAGTTGGCAGGGTATGCCCAGACGTGGGTCCCTTGCTCACTTTGCCACTGGATTCAAGCTAGCCTGGCTGATGAGGGGTGTTACCCCGAAACCGGTCTAAGGATGCTTGTTTCTGGTTCAGGGAAGACCTGCTTGGCAGTTCGGGCTGGACTGTTCCCATGAGTCACAGGGTCAAGACTGATTTGAATATAGCTGGGTGTGACCTGAGGTGGCGAAGTGAGCTAAAGAACGATGATGGATTCAACCCAGATCTGTGACTGGGGGTGAGTGTCTGAAAAGTTTCAGCGCTCCGTCCATCGTCTCCTTGTGTTTGCTTTGTTCGCCCTAAGTTGGCAGGGTATGTCCAGATGTGGGTCCCTTGCTCACTTTGCCACTGGATTCAAGCTAGCCTGGCTGATGAGGGGTGTTACCCCGAAACCGGTCCCAGGATGCTTGTTTCTGATTCAGGGAAGACCTGGCTTGGCAGTTTGGACTGGACTGTTCCCATGAGGCACAGGGTCAAGACAGATTTGCATATAGCTGGGTCTGAACTGAGACGGCGAAGTGAGCTAAAGAACGATGATGGATTCAACCCAGATCTGTGACTGGGGGTGAGTGTCTGAAAAGTTTCAGCGCTCCGTCCATCATCTCCTTGTGTTTGCTCTAATCCAATACCACCAGACCCCAAATGATCTACTGAAACACATAGCTTGCTCACTGCTAGGTGACTGTAAACTGAAGGGCAGTCCCAGCTCATGGTCATGAAGATGTACACACAATGATAATGCCCTGCAGGAGCATGCAGAAGTAGAAAAAGAAGTCGTGGAGGTGCATTTTGAGAGGCACACAACCATAGTGCTCCAACTCTCACCATCTTCTGTCCGACAGCTTACACCAAATCTGCGGAGTCTTTTGACAACATAATGACTTTATGGGAATGGATTGTAACACCTTGGAGGAGCAAATATGCAGGTTTCATCTGAACCGAGACTGAGCTATCTCAAAACAAAGCAAACTGATTCCTATTACTCCAATCATCCCTGGGTGGCAGATTTGGGTAAGCACCTAATCTACCTCCTGGGGAGAGGGGAACAGAAATACTCTTGGGCCCTTACAGAAGTCAATTCTTGAAAAAATCCTATTGATGGGTCATGTAAACAACATAAATGAGCAGGGCATGAGTGGCTGTTGTTCCCCCTATCTTGTAGCACAAAATGTGTCCCTATATTCAAAATGAATGTGAGGACGCATTTTATGCTAAAATATAGTGCTATATGCCAGATTTTCAAGTAATTTCACATAATTTTTCAAAGTTTTGCGTAATTACGTGAAAGGAAATTAAATGAATTTTGCAGACCCCCTAGACACATGACTGGTCTCATTACACATACCAAATAAGAAGTTTGAGTGGTCCTGAAAAACATACAATTCCACCTAAAAAATAGTGCAAAAAACAATTTTGAGGCACACAATCAGAAATCATGGAAGAAGTGATGCTTTTGCTTGCAAAGGATTTCAAATACTCTTTCATTCTGGTATATCAAAACATCTTTGCAAGTGCAAGTACCTGAAAATAACAATATTTAGGTGATCTGTCAATAGATAGTCTGCCTTTTTGAGGCCTGGAAGCAGCAAGCTTTCATTAAATGGTGGCTCTTCTAAACCAGCTCTTCTTGGGCAACCACCCTCATTCCACCGTTAGATTTTACGGACATTTCACCACGTGGCAAACACTGACACACGCTCAATGTCAGTGTTTGTTCAGCAGTGATTGATTTTTTTTTTTGGCAGGTGCCCCCACCCCACTCCAGTTTCCTCCCCACCCTACCCACTGGCATCTCACCACCACCAAATACAGTGCTGTTTAATTAGTGCCTATGAGTAAACCCTACACAAGAAGGGAGAATGTGTCACCTGCCTACAATAAAGACTGAGCGCAGAAGCGTCTCTAAATGACTAAACAGATATCTCAAGCGGGGAAACAATGTAATAAATATCTCAAACATCTGAAAGTAACACCAAAATAGAACAATAACAATGATAACTAGTACAAAAGTATATTTTATTCAAAGGGAAACAATCCATACATATATAGGTGGATTGTTATAATATTTTACATGTATAATAAAACAAATCAAGTGACATAATTCAATGGAATTTGTTTACATAAGGCACCTAAAAGAGGACTTGGATATAGCTAGTGAAATATCCCCCAGTTGAAGTGAAACACGGCACAATATAAACTAAAACATCATCATATCAGTTATACCCCAGCACTCACTCATAAGATCAATCATACCACAATCATACTCATACATCTGTCATAAACAATGCTCATAAAAAATGCACATATATAGACAGGGGCCACAAATAAAAGTAATAGTGGTATCATGAACAACCCAATATTTGGGTGAAAGATTATACTGCTTTAGACTAATGTGTATCCAGGTGTTAGCTGGAGTGTCATAAAATTTACAGTGATAAACTAGTACTCAAGCATTGCCATGTATCATTGTTCAGTAGCATTAAATTCATATATCCATGGAAAGAAGAAGTGATAGAGAAACCACATTTAATCAATTCAACTTCCTCTACTTCTTTACATGTACCACTATGTGGTTCCTGTCAAAAAAACAGTGCCGACGCGCGTTTCGGTGAAGGGCTTGAATGTAGCAGCCACCTTCTTCAGGGCACAAGCGAAATGGATTCCAAAGGGTGTGCCGTATGAATGATTGAGGAGAACGTCGGATGCCTAACAGAAGATCAAGGTTCCATTAGCAGCAAATGATGACCCTAAGCGTAGATACGCAGTTCGTGCTAGCGTCTAATGCCAGCGTCTGATGCAGCTTGCAGCCAAAAGCCAGGCTCACTATGGAGGAAGATAATGAACTCTTGACGCAGTGGATAAACGAAGACTCCCTAGGAGCTGTGAAAGAAAATGCCACAGATAGGGATCTAGAGAAATAACTGGATTGTGACGAAAATGGGTTCCCAGGTTTCCAGGGCCAGAAGCAAAGTATCTGTCTGAAGACAGCAACGCACAGCTGCGGGTCCGTGCTGGGGCGAAGGCCCCTCTCTGGTGGCTGTCGATCCTGATGTTATGATATATCTGGAACAGTCAGGTTGAGAATAGAAGGTAATCTCACGGGTCCAACCAGAAAAACGGTGTCCAATGTCAGTTTCGGAGACATTGCGGGCCAATTTAATTAGTGCTTCAGTGCAGGTGGCGAAATGTCAGTCGGAAGAAAATGACAGCACAAAGTCTGCTTACCCACCAGTTACTCTACTGAATCACTATTAGAGACCGAAGAGATGTTGGAGACAAGAAAGATTTCTTCACCACACTGACCAAACTCTTACTTTCCTTTTGGCGTCCAGGGTACTAATGGGGGGGTTATTGGAACATGCTCCTAGACACGTATCTTGACAAGTCCGGAAATCACACAACCAGACAGCCTTGAGACCAGTTCATCCTCTCTGACATTATTGAGGACCATGCCTTGGGAGAGCCCTGGCACTTGCCACACCTGAGGGAAAGGTACTATACTTTCAATTCTAGTGCCTCCAGCACTCGTTCCTGGATAGATTTATTTGTGTTGTCCATCAAACTTCTCCATAACTCTGTGGCAACCTCAATTCAATTGAGTAGTACTTCTGATCATGACCTTGTGCTCATTGACCTTGATCTCCAACTGTTGCAGCCCCCTCAGGCCCAGTGGCGTATGAATACAGTGCGGTATAAAGCCCTCAAGGACAAACTCAGACTGTGCTACTATCTGGGGTAGTACTTGGAGGAAAACGCTGGGTCTGTTTCCTCCACACAAATGCTGTGTGCTTCCAAGAAGGTCTCTCTGAGAGGCAACTTGATGAATGACTTTGCTGTCTTTAAGCGCTGATGTGAGACAGAACGGCGTGGGCTGACCGACCTCACGCATGGCCTGACTCAGGCGCACATCTCTGCACCCACCTCCGCTCTTCTCAAGGAACTGCTCAGGTCAAATATAATCTGAATTCCCACTATACAACACAAGTGGAGTCAGTGCTTTTTCGTTTGCGACAGCAGCACTATGAGAGGGGTGAAAAAGCTGGCCGGCTGTTGACTGCCCAATTGAGGCAGGCACAATCACACACTGCAATACCTGCTCTCTGGCCTGCTTATAACATGCGCCTTACCAACCTGCTTGTCATCCTTTGGGAGTTTATCACCTTTTACGAGACCCTCTACTCCTTGACAGTGCAAGACCATGCACCAGCACAGCAGGCATTTATGGTTGGACTTGCTCTCCTGGCGCTGTCACGTGACCAGGAGCAGTTACTTGGTGCTGACATCAGTGATGAGGAGATTGCCCAGGCCATGCATGGGATGGCTAGCAGGAAGGCCCCGGGAGATGATGATCTCCCGATTGAATTTTACAAAATCACCAAACCCTTGATAGTGCATCTGAAGGCCAGGCTGTTCAGAGAGATTTCCACCACTAAACTCCCCTCCCAGAATTCAACGGGGCGTGTATCTCATTGGTACCCAAAGCAGGTAGGGACCTGCTTCACTGCACCAACTATAGCCCTATATCCCTCATTAACATGGATATGAAGATTATGGCGATGGTCTTGGCCACTAGACTCAAGGCTTATGTTCCCCTCCTGATACACACTTCTCAGGTTGGGTTTGTGCCTGGCCACACCTCAGCAAATCACCTGAGAATACTCTCCCAGCTACTCTGCAAGTGTGGCAGGATAATGATGAGAAGGTCCTTATCTTCCTTGATACTGAGAAGGCGTTCAACTGGGTGGTGTGGCCATACTTGTTTCGGGTGATGGAGACCATGGGCTTCGGGGAGACGTAAATTGCTAAAGTCGGGTGGTTTTTTGATACTCCTACACCCTCTTTGATCTGTGGGGGTTTTTCCTCACTCTTTTCTGCGATCCATCGTGGGATGAGGCAGGGGTGCCCACTTTCTACCCTGCTATTCTTACTGGCGCTACAGCCCTTGGCAGCTAAAATCCTCAATATGACCCATATTCAAGGGATATCCATTGCGACGTATGAAAGAAAGGTATTCTATTATGCGGATGATATCTTGGAGGTCCTCTGCAACCCGTGAGATTCGATACCTGCCCTCATGCAGGAGATAGAGTCTTTTTCCAACTTCTTGGAGTACCACATAAAGTGGTTAAAATTTGAAGTTATGCCAATGACGCCGGTGACCTCACTGGCATCACTGGGGGATGTTCCATTCTGAGTACTTGAAATACCTGGGGGTATACCTGAGCAGTGATCTATCCAGGGTGGTGTGTGATAACATCGCTCCTATTATTGACAAAGTTAGGGCCGAATTTAGGACCCGGTTGGTGCTGCACCTGTCCTACTGGGGATGAGTACAAATTATCAAAATGAACGTGATGTTGAGGCTTAATTATGTATTTGGAATGCTTCTCTTGAAGATACCTGGGGTCCACTGCGGGAGACTGACTAACTAATCAGACTTTTGTGTGGGATGGGCACAGACCACGCCTCAAAGCAGTTAAGTTGCACACCAAGACTAGTATGGGGGGACTGCGACTGTCACATGCGGAGTCCTACTGGCTGGCCCTGCAGCTAACACACATCGTGCAAATACTGAAGGCGCTTAATGAAATGTTCATGGGGGTCCTCCTGGAACGACATTTATTGCAAGCTAAGGGGGCCCTCAGGGCTTTCTAAATGGGCCATGGGCAGGCTGGCCACCTTGGTAATCCAATCATACTAGCTATGCACTACGCCTGGCATTGCACTGATCAATTACTTTGCTTCCTGAGCACAATCATTGGGATACTCTCTCTGGATGATTTGATACAAGATGGCGAGATGTTCCCATTTGTTACCCTCATGCATAAATATGAGTTGCCACATTCGCAACACTGGAAATATTGACAGATTACCCATAACCTGCTGCACACACTGGGTGCTCCCCCTTATGTTCACAAGACTGTTGAACTGTAGCCTGACTTGGAAGGGGTATAGAGACACCATGGCGGAACTGTATGTTGCCCTGACGGGTGCTCTTTTTCGCACTCCACCTTTCACAATTTACATTCTTGGTGGGACCAGAGGCTAGGCCTCTCACTCTCTGAACAAGACTGGAACAACCTTTTGGAGGAACATGACTGTTTCCTACGGGAGGCCAGGTTGAAATTTAGTTATTTTAAGCTCCTCTGCCAATGACATTGGGCACCAGAAATGCTCTATAAGGTGCACATGAAAGAGGACTCTATGTGATGGAGGTGTGATGAACTGGACTGTCATATTGTTCATGTCCTGTGGGACTGTATGGTGGTTTCTCACCACTGGATCTCGGTTTGGGACACACTGACGACAAACCTAGGAGCGGCAGTGCAATGTATGGCCCGCCTGGCCTTGATCCATGACATGTCAGTATTCCTGAACTTAAAACTCCATGGTAGGCATTGCCCGACTTCAGCTTTTGAGGTAGCGAAAGTGGAAATTTTGTGTCATTTGAAATCTGCCACACCGCTATCTCACAGTGCATGGCTGTCTGATATGCATGACATGGGTGCTGCAGAAGTTTGAGGAGGTCTGAGGTCATTTCTTTTATGCGTAGCTATAGACCCTGATTCCAGCCGGTCCTGCTCTTTCATATGTTCCCGGTCCTTGAATACCCCCTTGTCCCTTCTCCACCTGTCTCCCCTCGATCTCCTTCCCTGCCCATTTGGGGACTCTTCTTGACTGCATCGCCTGTATCTGGAGGAGTTGTGTAATGGAGAGATTTCCTTTTATCATTTTCTTTTCAGAAGATACTGTTTCTCTGGCAAAGTGGAATCTGTGGTGTGATTATCTTCTGACTGAAGAGAACAAGAACAGTGATTGATATTCACTTTTTGGAGGAGCAAAACAATAGGTGGTAAAGCTGTCATGCAGAAACTAGGGCCCTTATTTTTGAGGGCTTGCGCCACTGTTGCGTCACTTTTTTGTGACGCTGTGGCAGCGTAAACAAAGCGCCTCACTGCACACTATTTGCAAAGTGACGCATCTAGGCAGATGCGTCACTTTGTAAAGCCCAGAACTACATTATACCTGCCTCTGGTATAATGTATGGAGGGTGTGCGTTCCCACGTAAAAAAGCCTAATTGAAGTGCTGCAGTGAAATCTATGAGATTTCACTGCACCACTCCTACGACATGACTGCGTCACGATCCTTACACCTACTTACTTACCCGCTTCAAGCAGGCGTAAGGAATGACAGAGGGCCTTTTACATGGGACTCACTCCAGCAATGCGTCATTACTGCGCCACCAGATATGTCAGGATTCCTGACATATCTGTGCAATCCTTGCGACATGGATCACCGTAGTGTAAATACAGTGCCTCCATGGTGTCACAAGGATGGCGCTATGAAAAGTGTTGCATCGCTGTTTTTCACCAGCGATGCAACTCTTTTCATAAAGGAGGCCCTAGGGGAGCATTACAAGCAATGCAGTTCTTCTGGCTTGAAAGTGAGAGTGACAGTATGAGGATTTTTCAATTTACACCAGTTGAAAAGGTAGTCCTAACAGAACAGCACTTTAACACAATTACCAATACTTCACTAAAAGATAAAAATGTTGATCTTTTGATCAATTATATCAGACGATTCTTGACATCAAGAAACCGAAGAATGGTTCAGTGGAGCGAAAGTCTCAGTGCTGCAGACAGCAGTAAACTCTAATTTATAGTCTCCCAAAAAACTCCGCAACTGGAGTTATTCTTTCACTTCCAGAAAAGGTAAGCATTGAAGTTCTTAGATCAAATGGAAGTATACCAGGTGGTTCTAATCCATATTGATCTAGCGAGGCATGTCAATTTTTTGAAAACACCCCTAGCTCAGGGGGTAAGTTGGTCAGCAAATGCAAAGTGTCACAAAATGATGGAGAATGATCCTATGCTCTGTTTGTTGTTACTCTGTCATGGGTATAGGAAGTTGGGCTCGTTACAGTTACAACATAATGGAGACACTCCCTTCAATGGAAGGACACACTGCTATGGAAAAAGTGGCACCTGTCATCCATTCCATAGCTACTAAGAAAATAAAACTTATTTTAAAAAAGGATTAAGACTTGGTTATACTATTTTCTTTTAAATTTCAGATAAAATATAGGTGAGTCTGACAGCGAGTCAGACAGCAAGTGAGTGGTGTGAGTAAGTGAGTGGAATGAGTGGAGTGAGAGAGTGACAAAGTGAGTGACAAAGTGAGTGACAAGGGTGCAGGGGCAGTAGAGGGGAAGAGAATAGGAGGGCAGGAGAACATTCCGAGGGATGTCTAGGACATTTCCCCCCAAGAAGCATCCACCAAGGCACTTAAAAACTTCATCCAGGAGGTTGAGTAGTAACATACAGAATCATGTTCACGCCAAGGCTTCTTTCAATTCCCAGTTCTGTAGCATAATTTAGCTTTAGCACACTTTCTTGAATGGAGCAGAGTTACCAGAAATACATTTTTTTGTGAATGCTGTCTCTACCCGTCCTAGAGAGAAACTACTATAATTAAGCAACATCGTGTGAAAAAATCATTAAAAAAACAACAGCTTGTTGTGGCAGCAATGTAAAACAACGGAACCCTGGGTCTCAATTACAAGCTACACACCATGTTACATTTGCAGTCCACCAAATGGGGTGACAAATGACACTGAGCAAGAATCCATGAAATGCCATTGCCTTAGTGGACAGACCAACCAAGCAATAGGCCCCAGCTCCCCACTTACCTTGAACTGGTCCTCCAACCAGTCTAAAGCCCTTTCGGACCAGGCTTCGCTGTTGCCCCTCTCTGTGCCTCTGTACACTCTTCTCTCACTCACACCGCTTTTCTCTTTCTCTTTACCCTTGCGTTGCCTCTTTCTCAGTTCTGACTCTGCTTTCTTCTCTCTCTCACTCGTTTAAACTACTGTGCCTCTTTCTCATAACCTTTTGTCTTTGCTTTGCCTCTTTTTTCACACTCATTCCAATTGCTTTGCCTCTTATCCATTTCTATTGCTTTGCACCCTTTTTTCTCACTTGTTCCCACTGCTTTCCCTCTTTCTTCTCACTCACTCCTATTCCTTTGCCTCTTTTTCTTTTCCATTGCTTTGCCTCTTTTTCACCACTTGCTTCCATCACTGTGCCTTTTTTCCTTGTTCACGCTCTTGCCTTGTGTCCCTTTTCTTGTGCTCCTTTTTCTTTGTGCCTCTTTTCTCTATCCTCCAGCTTCCTTAACCTAACCAAAACCTGGATGAACCCCACCTTAGTTCCCGAAATCACCATGGCCAACCCAGCAGGATACATATTCGCACTCCAGGACCGCCTCCAGAAACCCAGCGGAGATCTTACTATTATTTACAAGGACACCCTCAATTGCACCCCTTTCATGGAACACTTGCACTTCAATCTGCAAGGTAACAACACCACAAATGTAGGGCACCTTAAACTACAGACTGCCTGGTGCACAAGTTAACCTCTGCAACCTCATGTTAGACTTCATAGCCCTCCTCACCATCAACTAAAAAAACGTCCTTCTTCTCAATGACTTAAGCTTCCACCTGGAAGACCCTTTCAACCACTGCTCCACCAACCTCCTTGAGAGTCTATACAACCTAGGACTTTCCCAGCTCATCAGGGACCCTACCCACAATGCAGGACACACCTTAGACGTGATCCTCACCTCCAGCAATTGCATCAGCTACGGTTCCGCAGTCCCACTCACATGGACAGACCTCAACACCATCCATTTTACCATTTCCATGACTCTAGCAAACTCTCCCATCAACTTCACTCTAATCAACAGGAACTAGAGCAGAATAACAAAAACAGACAGGCACTACACACTGAAAGAAAACCAACTCGACACCACCAGCAACCTAGCAGAGAACATCACTAACTTCAAACAATGATCTCCAACTGTGCTGATGCTCTTGCACCCATCAAAACTCACAAACATCGCAGAACAAACAACCAGGCATTTTGATACCCAAAAGAACTCCAAAAGATTCTGCAAACAGCTCAATATGAAGTGGGGAACCAACGACAATGCAGACACCAGATCAACCTAGAGAGCCACTCTCAGGCACTGCCACCAACTCCTAAGAACTACCAAGAAGAGAGCCCTCACGGATAGGATTCCGGCCAGTTCCAACAACAGCAGAGAGTTATTTGCCAACGTCAAGTAATTTACCATCCCTAACACCTCAACCAACTCCATCACCCCCTCCCATGAACTCTGCAATGCCCTTTCAAATTACTTCATCAACAAACTTGAGAGAACCTACAATAACTTTGAAAATGCAACCAAACCCAGAGGACATCATCAGCAAGCTGCACACCTACCACTTGGCCAGACACCTAACCAACTGAAGGACACTCACTGAGGAAGACGCCACCTCAATCCTGAAGACCATTGACACCGCGGCCCCCACAGACCATGCACACACTACATCTACAACCTGGGAGGAACCATGATCAGCAAGTTCTTCACTCATATCATCAACTCCTTGATTGAATCTGCCACCTTATCTGAGGAGTGGAAGCATGCCACAGTTATAGCCCTTCTAAAAAAACATCTGCTATTCCCAATGAACTCAGCAACTTCGGGCCCATCTCCCTACTACCGTCCAGAGCAAGGGTGATAGAGAAAGATATCAATCAGCAACTCACAACCACCTGAAATTCCACAACTTTCTTCACTATTACCAATCTGAATTCTGCAGCAATCACAGGACATCATTCATTGCCGCCATAAATGAGATTCGGACTCGGGATTGCAGGGATTCTTCTCAGTAACAGAACTCTGATTGAGACCATAGAACATCAGCAGGTAGGGACTGAGTCACCATACCACCTCAGTAGTAGTAGAATACTGTATTTCGGTTACTGTGAGCCTTCACAGTCTACATACAGTAGTACAATAAAAGACATCTTAATAAATAAGTAAATAAGTAGATAAAATGGTGCGTGCCCAAATCGGTTTGAATTTTTTCCCCTGTCTGTGCAACTATAAATTCTCAATAAATACATATTTCATTCCTATGAGTAATCAATCAATACAAAAACAGCTTAAAACTGAGTACAAATGAGCAGTTAATCAAAAGATGAAAAGCTCAGGGAATTTTAAAAACATTATAATTGTGCATTAATATATAGTCCAGAAGTTATATGTATAGTTGGTACAGAACATATATCAGCGTACTATTTCTATTAAAATTTTACTGCGCCTATGCCAAACTATAACTATGTAAGAATTTGATGACAGCAAAAACAATAACCGGAGATGGGTCACTTTTTAGGATTTGATGGGATACTAGATATCTTGTCAAGCCCAAAGACCAACATATTGGGTGAATCCATTTACGGCGAGACCCAAGATATTCAAGACAGAAAAACAGTATATGCTTCAAGGTCTCGCTGTCCAAGCCACAAGCAGGACAAAGGCTTGTAACCAGATCCTTTTTCTATTCATCAGTAAAGGATCTCAATGGAAGAATACCAAAACGAAAACGGACATACATGCTTTTGGCTAGGGGCAGAGATACTGAGTCTAAAAATGTTTCAAAACACGAGACCAATTTAACATCAAGCTACCTATTAGTCAGTGATTCATTTGATTCATTTCTTATGCAACATTCATGCATATGTGCCCAGTAGCACATTTTCAGGTTAGTGATGTCAGCTCGAGATATAGCATTTGGCACATCTCATAACATGTTAAGACCCAGGCTCCTGAACCAATTTGAAACAAATTTGAGCCAGGGAACTGCTTTTGCGCCCATTATATTTAGTAAATCTTTGAGCGCATCTCTGTAATCACTTAACTCAGGTGTAGACCAGAGGCGAACCCAGTACGTTAGGGGTTTGAGTGTTTCCTGGTCTTTAATTCTCTTCAATCTCAATTCAAAATATAGTGGAATTAGAGGGGTGCTATTGGGGATGAAAATTAGCTTTCTACCACCTCAGTATCTATGAGCCAGAGTCTGACTAGCTATAGTGCCTCACTTGCCCTCCTAACATTTCAGAAGAAACAAGTGAATTGGCGCCCCAGAACACAACACTCTCGACCCTCTCAGGGATCATTGTAACAGGACACACCCTTTCGCTTTCTCACTCATACTTGTCCATAATAAGATAAACAGGAGACACAAAGGAAGTTTAGAAAATGTATTTAAACTATCATGCTCTAAGATGCAGTATTTGTGCCACAATTAGAAAACAAATGCATACCAAAAATATTGTAAGCATGGTTAACAAACCATATACCATAAAAAAGCCTTGTCATGTTATAAGACAGATTAGCCTAAACCCCCCTTCCCACAAAAGCTAAATGATTATATATCAAAGATCTCTTTGATTAGTGGCCTGCCCCGTACCTTAGCATACATAGATGGATTTTCAACATATCAGCTGATGCAATAATCTTGCTTCAGGACCTACGTTCAGAGTATGTTTTTAGAACTCCTGTCCTCAGTTATATGACAAGATATGTTTGCTCACAAACAGCGGCTGCATTCTCATGTTATGTCTAGGTGCTAGTGCCTGACCAGAGAGAATAACAAGGGGCATTGTTGTTTGAACTTGTCTATGGTGTTCAGACTAAATCCCAGGAAAAAAACTAAACGCAAAAGCATATTCAAATTCTGTGTGAAAATACAATGTGGCACAAAAGCAAGCGTTTTTATGTAGTAACGTATGCAAAAGAAAGGCAGCCTACAATGTGCACAATTAGGCTAACAAAGGGAAAATACCAATGAGCCATGCAGAAAACACACAACAATTTGAGGGAGTCAGACACCCAGTACTTATACCCAAAGTGCCTTTGATGTGGGGGGTGACTTCAAAGCAGCTCTCTGAAGTGCACAGGTTCCCCTTTCAGCCCAGTTCTGACTGTCAGGCGATCCATGGGGGGGGTAAATTAGCCCTTTGTGTGGAGACAGGATCACTGCTGCAGCCCACTAGTAGCATTTAACTTATGGGCCGTGGGTCCATGGTACACCACCTTACAAGGGACTTACAAATAAATTAAATAGGTAATCAGTTATACACTGTAGGAAACTGGGATTTTGTTGCAGTAGTACTCCCACTTTTTGCCTGGTATTTGATGCAACTTTGACTGATGTGCACTGGTTTCCTGCTAACCAGGTCTCCAATGTTCTTTCCCCAAATCAAGGTAACTGGTCAATTGATCCCCAATTTTGATCCCCAATTGGCCAGACCTTTAGCACCTCTATAAGTCCCTAGAAAGTGGTATCCCTGGTACCTAAGGCATAGGTATGAAAGAGAGTCCCTAAGAGTTGCAGCATATCTTGTGCCACTCTAAGGGACCCAGCATCAAACTCATGCAGACTGCCACTGCAGGCTGCGTGACAAGGTGCTCTAAAAAGTGAAAACACGACATGGCACACACCCTGTGTGCTATGTCCCCTTACACTGCATGCAATATTTGCATTTCACCCCTACAGCAGGCTTTACATCCCTAAGGCAGGGTGCCTTTTATTACAAGTGAGGACAGATCTGCATGAGCAGCTATGCCACTGTGCTGACCATTTAAATTACTGACAGTACAAATGAACAGAAAAGTCTTCTTAACGTAGGTACTGGGGACTGGTCAAAACAAGTTTCCCAGCTACATACTGGCTGCACTGAAACCTATGGTTTGTGGTATCAAACATCTCATATTAATAAACCCACACTAATTCCAGTGATGGATTTATTAATAGATGCACCCAGGGTGTACCTTAGAGGTACCCCCTGAAAACCCACCAACCTCTAGTGTATTGGCTGTCTGGTCTTGTCCAGCTTGCCACCACAGACGTGTTTCTGACCCCCTGGAGGTGAGAGCCAATGTCTTTGAGGTTGGAAACAAGGCCTGCTCTGGCAGAAGGTGTTATCATGTCCTCCAAGCAGGATGGCTAGTAACCAGCCTATCAATGCAGGAGGCTTCAATGGCCTTCACCGCCTATGATTTGCGTACTGGCTTCCCCCAGACAGATGGGGAAATTAGCTAGTCAGGAGGTGTGTTCATCCTCAGGTTAGTACCACCCCTATGGTGGGCTACCTGAAGTGAACACTACAAGGAAAATTCCACAATATTGCAGGGTTATGCCTACTTCCCACAGAGAGTGGTCATAAGGAGGATATAGTCACCCTAAGGGTAGGTAGCCCATTGGCTACTCCCTGGCACTCCGTGTAACACCCCTAAATACAGTATTTAGGTGGCACCCCTGATGGCAGGACTTCTGATCCAATGGACACTAAGAAGGAGTAGACAAAGAAGATTGCTGACCTGAGAACAGAGGAGCAATGACTGAATTGGCACCAACTCTGCCAGCCTGCCTGCTGCACCCGACCCTCATGGACAAACCGACTGTGCAGACTTTAAGAAACCCTGAGAGCTATCAGTGCTTTGCAAATCACCAGAGAACTCCCTTGGAGTAGAGGAGCTACTCCCCTGCAGCCATCAAAGAAGCAAAGGTCCGGTTCACTGTCCTGCCACTTACCGGAACTACCCAAGCAGCAGTCACCCAGGAAGAGGTTGTCACGCTCCCACAGGTTAGACCCATCCTCCCACCATGTGTGGGGGCACCAGGACCTACTGGAGCCCCACAGCACCAATACCCAGTGTACTACACCCCTTGCAGCAACCAAGGCTTGCTGTGTGAAGGCTGGATACCAAAGCCAAGGAAAACTGACCTGCACATCAAGGGACTTCAGGGACACTGAGACCTACACAGAGCATGGCCCAACTGTCCTGTTTAGCCCTTTCTGCAGAACGGAAGACAAAGAGTGAGCCTCCGACCGCCACCACATGACACCTCAAAGCATCTCTGCACCTGCGCTCCACGGACCAAGTCCAAGGGAGGTGAAGGTGCCAACTGGGTTTTGAGACCCTCAAAAGCTGAGCCCACTCTTGCATTTGCCTTGACTGGACTCCCAGTAGCCTCCTGCAGCCTCTTCGTCCATGCACCCTCAACCCCGAGCGTCTCTTGCAGCACAAGTCCCTAAGAGCTGCAGCACATCCTGTGCAACTCCAAGGGACCCATCATCAAAAACATGCAGACTGACACTGCAGGCTGCATGACAAGGTGCTCTAAAAAGTGAAAACACAACATGGCATACAACCTGTGTGCCATGTCCCCTAACACTGCATGTAATATTTGTATTTCACGCCTACAGCAGGCCTTATATTAATTGGTAGGACATATCTGCATGAGCAGATATGCTCCTATGCTGGCCAGTTCAATTACTGACTCTACAAGTAAACAGTGAAGCCTTCTTGAGGTATATGCTGGGCACTGGTCAAAACGTGTTTCCCAACTACATAATGGCTTCACTGAAACCTATGGTGTTTAGTATCAAACACCTTGTATTATTCAACCCACACTGATGTCAGTGATGGATTTTTTAATACATGCCCCCAGTGGGTACCTTGGAGGCCTCCTTCTTCTTGTGTGAACTCTGACCACTTTTTGAGAGTCCCCCCCAGATTGTTTTTTGAACACTCTGGTGGTGACCCAGATGTCCGCTTCCTCAGCAAGCTTCCCGGGATCAGTAAGCTTACTATCCACTAGGAATTAGTGCAGCTCTGTAAAACAAATATCAAGCATGTGCTCCTTGAAAATTAAGTTTTTCACAGCCCTGAATAATCTTCTACTTTGCCACCCCTCACCCAGTCCTGCAGTGCCTTACCAGCGTAATCTAAACTGTCAACCCATCTCTATGTGGATAGCTTGTGACTGACCCTGAACCTCTGTCAGTATTTCTTAGGTGTCAGCTCAAACTCACTGGTCAAGATGGCCTTCATAGCAATATAGCATGTCTGGTCACCCATCTCTAGGGTAGGAAGAGTGCCTCTCCCCACCAAGGGCATGTATCTCCATAGATTATTACCCCAGAACTCATCTGAGATGTTGTGCACTCTTAGATCCACTTCATAGGCTGGAAACCACTTGTCCACATCATCCCCCACCACACAGCTAGGCTCCGAATCCTCGGATATTCTGACCCTTGACTCTAGTGATGACACTGCAGGTGTGTAGCCACCATTACTGTTGCCGGACCCTACTTGCAGGGCCCTGATATCCAGCTCTCTGAGATTGAGCTCATGGGTAAGTTTCCTATCCTCCATGGCCAGCCTCCTTTCTTTATGAGCCAGCTTCAACTTGGCAAACTCTAACTTTAACTTTCTTTCCTCCCTCCTGTCTGCCAGTTCCACTGGGGATAGGTTCTTTGAGAAGACACTGCTCCCTGCTCTGGTAACCACTACTGCCCCTGGCAAGTTGTTGTCCCCCTCCACAGGCAGCTCCAGAGCCATCCAGGACTCCAAAATCAGGTCACCCTCCTCCTCAGGAATTTCCTGCTCCTCTTATAGATCAGGGGTCTCCAAACTACTGCCCATGGGTCACATCCAGCCCACAAGAAGATTTTATCCAGCCCACAGAACACAGTGGGAATATTAGTCCTCTGTCAGTCTAGCCACTGCAAACCTGGTATATTTGGAGCTGCATTTATAGCAGGGAACTCCCATGCACCCGTACATCTGCTTCAGTTAACTGTTAACTGAAAAAATAAACTTTGCGGGGATGCAAAATGTGACCTTTTGACATTTTCTGCAAAATCAGAGGAGCATGCTTAAAATTGTTTGCTGGCAAAATGGTTGAGGTGATGAACGCTCATCATTTACATCTGCAGTGGTCTGCAAGCCACACATTGGAATGTCCCAGTAGCCAACTCTGCATTCCATCTGTCGGTAAAGGAGAACCAGTAAACCGTAGTAAACCGTATAATGATAGCATGTGATTTACAGTGCCCACAACACGCATTTGTGCAGTATGAGGCGCTATATAAAAAAGTTGATATTCTAGTGCTGTTTCTGATCTCTGCCAACCAGAACACCGATATCCTTACAGAATTATTTCAAATCTGGTGCTGGACACAGGCTTTCTCCAAGCTTAGAAGCAATATTTGCCTATAGTGCTGCCCCTGTTTTTCTCCGGTAGCGCCTGCTTACATTGCATTCTGCTGCCCCAGGTTATCCTGTGTTGGTGGATCTGCACTGTCAGGATTAACTTTTGTCGGTAATTTGGTGCAGAATGAAAAGAACGCTTCATGCTGTTTTTTTTTGTTCCAAAATGCAGTTGACAATTGTTGAACAGAAAGATGTTAGCTCAAAGTCTGTGTGGGTTTTGCTTCCATGTCCAGCTTGAAATTCCTTCAATCTGGATAATGCTTAAGTGGGTGAGTTTGTTTTTAAAAGGCATTCACTGAAAACTGAAGTGCAACACATGGATACCCTTACAGGAGTATTCTATTCCCAAAGACAGTGTCACACGGGAAAGGTCAACATTTGGGGCCGAAGGGGAAAAGACAAGGGTAGGTTAGCTGTGTTCAAAGTGTCCCCTTGTGAGGACTCCGGCCCCGGGGTATGGCATGCCCTGGACGAGTATTGGTGACTTGGACAGAATAGAGAGATTTTCACCTCCACTGGCTAAAGAAAGTTTGTAGGCCAGGGCACACAGGGCACCGGGGCAGTCTGGCCTACTATACAAGAAAAGGGAGAAAGGGAGAGTGATGGATGAAAAGGGATGTTGGTAGATGCAAGGGGGTGTGATAAATGTGATGGGAGAGCTGTTGGTGTATGAGTGGAGGAAGAATGATGTGAAGAATAGTAAAGGTGGTTGGAGGTTGATAGAATGAGCAGGTAAGTAGAGATGATGGGAAAGATGCAGTGGTAAGTAGAGAGTGCCAAGTGAGAACTGAAGAAGAGCAAAGGTAAAGTTGAGAAGATGGCTAAATGAAATACATGGGGCAGCGGATAGGGATATTCATAAGGGATGATGGACGAATGATGGGTGGGGGTTAGTGGAGAGTAAATACGGATAGAAGAGTGGTAGGGCTCTGGAGAAGAGCTTTGAGGGGTACTGGCACATGGGACTGGATAATGAGAGAGACGACAAACAAATGGTATTGGTTTTGAGGAAGGTTGTCACTCATATCTTTTTCGGCCTGCAAACATTTGTAAAATATCCGATGTGGCCCTAGTACTGAGAGTTTGGAGACCCCCTGATCTAGATTGTCATCCCATGCAACCTGGGACTCTGCCCAGGCACTCAAGGCTTTCTGCAGCTCCACCATCCAGATGAAGCCTCTCATGGAGACCTGAAAATATTTGCAAAACTCTTGATCTGAGCCACAGAGTAAGACTCTAACCTGGCCAGGTCAAACTCCACAACTTCAGGTGCAGGTGTAGCTTCTCCAGATTGAGACATAATTTAGCAAGAAAAATCAAAAGGCCAATCAGGAAGAATTGAAAAAAAATCACAGTGGTCTAAGCATAGAGCTCTAGTGAACAATGACTTACTATATGGTATTGCAGAAACACAAGTCTTATCCTCACAGCTGATCACCAATGTTGGAAATTGGGCTTCTGTTTGGAAAAGGTATGCACCCTGTCCAAGCAGAAGCCACAATCCTAGTCAGGGTAAGCTAGATTCACACTGAAAGTTAACCTGTGCTCACCCTCTGGTAGCTTGGCACAGAGCAGTCAGGCTTATCTATAGAGGCAATTTGTAAAGTATTTGTACAACACACAAACAGTACCACAATGAATACACGACAAAAAGACTTCACACAGGTTTAGAAAGATAGATTATTATACTCTGAACAAAACAAAAATCCAATGTAAAGAAGTTGAGATACTGAATTTCAAAAGATTAAATGCAGTAAAGCTCTTAGAAGCAAGTAGCACTAAAAGGTTAATTTAGGTAACGCTGCACCAGGGCAAAGTCAAAGTTCGGGCCAACCTTGTGGAGGTGCAGGCCAGCTACAGGACCCACGCAGGCCTCAGTGAACAAAGTACATTTCCTGGTCACAAGCAATGAGATGCGTCGATTTTCTCCATGCAGTGAAGGCAATGCATCAGTTCCAAAGACAGGTATCGGAGTCGAGAGGCGTCGACCAATGTACCTGAGTCTGCAATGCTTTGATCTCACCAAGCTGCGGCGACAGTGTTACGCTCTCTGAAGCGTCAAACTCTGGAGGCAAAACACTGGCTCTGATGCGGTGCACCAATTTTACTCCCGCAACAAGGTTGATGTGCCAGTTCTGTTATACAGACAGGAGATGCGTTGAAAGTCGTGTTGCAAGTATCTGGCCAATTCCAGTGAGCCAGGCACAGGAGCAGTGGTAGAGACTTTGATATCCTTGAGTTGTAAGCAATAGGAGGCAAGCCAACAAGCCCTTGGAGATCACTTGGAGGGAGGCAGAGTCCAGCTCTCCTTCAGCAGAGTCAGAGAGCAGCAGGCAGCAGGACAACAAACAGAAAAGCAGGCCTTTCAGATCAGCAGTCCTGTTGAGTCCTTAAAGCAACACAGAAGTCCTTCTGACAAATGTTCAGTTCAAGGTCCAGAAGTGTCTGATTTGATGGGGTCAGAGACCCAGTACTTATACCAAAAAGTGTCTTTGATGTAGTGGGGGCTTCAAACCAGCTCTCTGAAGTGCACAGGTTCCCATTGCAGCCCAGTCCTCTCTGCCAGGCTATCTATGAGGGCATATTAGCACTTTGTGTGGGGACAAGACATTACCTATTCAAGTGAAGTGTTAGCCCCTCTGTTAGACCTGTCATCCTTAGGGTGGTCTTCCTCCAACTTTTTGCCTCCCATTTTTGCTGAGTCTTTTTGTTGGCCTTAGGATCCTGGGTACTTTACCACTGCTAACCAGTGCTAAAGTGCATGTTTTCCCCCCTAAATATGATGATGTTGGTGTATACCTGATTGGCATATTTGTTGTACTTGTAAGTCCCTTGTAAAGTGGTATGCCATATACCTAGGGCTTGTACTTCAAATGCTACTTGTGGGCTGCAGCAGTGATTGTCCCACCCACATAAGTAGCCTTTCAAACCTGGCTTAGGCCTGCCACTGCATTACTTGTGTGTGCAGTTTACTGCCACATCGATTTGGCAAGGATTTGGCATGTAAAACTACTTGTCAAGCCTTAAAATCTGCTTTTATTACATAAAAGTTACCTCTAAAGTAGGCCTGGGTAGAGAAATTCACTCCACTTGTGAAGTTTAAGGAATTCAAGAACTTTGCGCTGTGTGTGCAACATGGAGTTCCTAATAAACTCTGCATTCCTTCTCGGAGCTTCAGCACTAGTTGCCAGCTGCTAGATGTTTATCATCTCCATCACAGCGTCAGATCAAGCCTACCTAATAACTAGAAGTTGTGTGATTGGTTGTCCAGCTGTGCACGCATTCTATTTGTAATTAGTGCTGTCTGCTAAACCAGCAATGCTGCATTCTTCCACCCAATGTACTTCTATGTGTCCGTCTTTTCACCGAGGGCAGCGCTGTGGGTGAACAACAACCAGACGGGTCCTAGAGCCAGGGCGAGAGGTGCACAAAGTCCCATCCTTTGCCACCGCACAAGTCACGGGGTCCGTAACTCCTCACAGACCTAGTCGATGCTCTCCGGTTCCACAATGCCTCACGCCGATGGAGCTTGGCTAGCTCTAGCAGGCGTCACACTCACTGGGTGGCTAGTCACAGAGTCCCGGGGCAAACGTGCCACCTCCTCCTCCTTCAGCCGACACCTGCTGTGCAGTAAAGAAGTGAGTGTTACTCTTAGTCTTGACATCTATTGTTCCTTTATTATTTACAATTCATCAAGCAGAAATTATTTAAATGTTTGCGAAGAAAAACACAAACCTGCTAAAGGTTTCTCTTTTAATTTGACACCGTGTTGTGCTCTTCAGCACTAGTGCTAATTGTGTGCTAAAGGGGTAACTTGCTACTGCGGCATGCACATGTTTATGGTCAGTGAGAGGCTGCAGCAGCGTGCTGATAATAAGGACGAACGAATGGCTATATGTACTGCACATTGCGGAACTCAGTGGAATTTTAATGTATATCCGTGGAATTCCGCGGAATGAAACCCTGCCACTTCCACCTAGCCCTACTCTAAGGCAGGCCCTAGGTAACCCTAAGGGTAGGGTGCTTTGTATGTAACAAGGTAGGGCATGTACCTTTATGTTTGCATGTCCTGGTGGTAAAGAACAGACTAATTCATTTTTCACTACTGTGAGGCCTACCACTCTCATAGGCCAGCATTGGGAATTCCTTAATACACTTGGAAGCTGTAGTTCCTGATCAGAGAGGAATAGCTTTTTCATGTTTGATAGGTTTGGAATGGTAATGATAAATCCTCCTTACTGGTGAAGTTGGATTTAATGTAAAAGTTACTTATCTTCGGTAACGCTATATCTGGTAGACACAGTCTAGCCGCAGGTTCCTTAACTTTGAATTCTCCCTAGGCGCCAGTCTGGATCCGGACATTTTTCAGCATTACCTCTGCGCGCAGTGGGATGGCGTCGTACGGCTCTGCTGTGACGTCGTCTCCGGATGTGACGTCAGTCGAGGCATATAAGTCTCCTCTGGCGCGCAGATGTCAGTTTCTTCTGTAAAACCTTCCGCGCCAGAACGCAAAGCCACTACAGAAACTGGTTGTGGAAACAGTGTGCCAAAAAAGATAAAACAATCTTTGAAACATTAATAAAGAAGAAACATCAAATGGTATAATAATACCAGACATGGATTTTAAAGAAAACCCCCAATAAAATCAATGAACACAGGGCTACATGAAACTCTACACCCTGGAGAATAACCCCCATATGAGGGAAAAGACTATGCATTCTATCAACCTTTCTGCAAGGGAAATAAATGCCACGCAAATAGCTAAACAGAACCTACAACAACAACACCAGGTTGTGCGTTAAATCACACCATCATGTGTTAAATTGATAGTAATAATGTAAAGGTATGAAGATACCAGAAGACTTTCATGGAAAGAACAAACAAATGAATACTACTCTCTGGTGTGCCATCCAGAGGAAAAGAGAAAACAAACCCCCACTCTACCAACCACACAGATTTGGAAATGGATGTTATTGCAACATCTAAACAAAAGCTAAGTGGCCAGGTCAAGCGATTTGTTCAGTCCCAACATAGAATAAGATAGTATAACCCATACCCCAAAGGTAATTCGCGGGGAGGATGGGCAGGGCATTAAGGAATCTGTAGCTAGACTGTGTCTCTGCAAGATATAGCGTTACCGAATGTAAGTAACTTTTACATCTGATAGAGACATCTAGCCACAGATTCCTTAATTTTGAATTAAATATCATAGCTATACCCCACTAGAGGAGGGTCTGCGAACAAATCCTACAAAAGTTCTCACAGAGAAATAGCCGATCAAAACTAACAACTGGCCAAATGAATGTAGGAATAGCAGAACCAGAGCTAGACTCTTAACAGAATCCATGATCACTGTCACAGAACATATAAATAAAAAACAACCTTACAGGTCCAAAAGAATCATCCCTAGAAGCAAAAAGGGTTGAAAACCCCCGAAGAACCATCCGTCGGATGACAAACATTAACCCCTGTCCCCTAAAGGGGTAAGAAAACTCAATGACCAAAAAGAGTCATATAGTCTGCATTGTCCATGACAATAAGGAATCCAACAAAGTACTGCCCTGATGGAATCACAAAACAGGACTTTAAGAACTCCTTTCCCTCAAGGGAAAAAATGAACTACAACACCTCCTTGGTATAAATCATTTAGTTTGGACAAAATGAAACATTATGTACATTCTATGCACCAATTGTATAACATCTTGCCACAAAGATTCATATATAGACATTGATATATATATAAACAAAAATGTGTCATCAGACACTCCAATTGACTCGCAATTTACAGGAGTTCACTGGTCAATAACTACTGCCAGTATGCAAGAACGTATAAAGCTTTCCTCCGTATAGTCTTCAGTGTCATAGTCCTACAGACTGACACAATTTCGAGCTCTGAATTAGCTTCAACACCAAGAAAAAGCTAGAAAAAGAGAATCAACCGGATCTTTGATTGAAATTGTTTTCTTTTCTCTCGTTGTTTTTGTTTTTTTACAAATATGTGTAACACTTATAATACAGTATATCTTGTATACCTAAGAACTAACTAGCACTGAGAAACCAGTTCCAAAAGTACTCTTTCAATATTATTGAAAAAGGGTAGCGCACCTAAAAGTGCAGTTCTCCAACATCTCATAAAATAAATCTCTGAACAACAACAGGCACCTACGACACTTGTGATACAAGACAATATATGAAACACCGCAGCACATTCTAACATGTATTCACCGTATACAAAAAACCACTCTGAAATGAGAAATTTGGCAAAAATACACAACCCAGAGAGAAAAAAGGGCATACTCTGCCACCGACACAACACCGCTGGTGACTTGCTGTAAGAAAAGCTGCCTGTCAAATGGTATCTTAAATAACTGACACCACAAGAAACGACAGTCATGTTTCCTAACGAATTGAGGAATGAAGAAATAATAAGTACATCCCCTCCAGAACACAGATAATGCCAATCAGGCAAAACCGTGTACATCAAGAATATCATAGGAAGAAGAAAAAACTTACTATGAAGTCAAAAAATCCTTCTATTGTAAAAGTGTCTCCCAGAACTTTATAGATGATTGGCGGCCTGGTTGGAGACCAAAACGGCCCGACACCCTAGGACATATTGTCTGAGGTCATGGGCAACAAGCCATCAAATTTACATCAGTATTGGGACAGGTTGGCTCAACCTGTGCATCATAAACTGCCAATTTACAGCACCACAATAGGGAGCAGGGATAGGAATTGCCTGCAGTTGAGTAATATTTATGCCTTCACTAGACACTGTTCCTTTGCCATAAGGGAAGAATTCGCAAGCAGATAGCATTCAGATAATGCAAGCACATACTCTGAGCCAGAGCAATGCTTCAACTTGCTGAAGCATCGATTACTCTAAGAGTAGAACCAGAGTCACTATACACCAGCCTACAACTGGCATAACCATATGTCCCTAAATGAACACTGAAGCCATATAACTTGCATACTGAACTGCTTCTAAGAAGCATGCAACAGATTTGCTTTCAAACAGGAAGTCACTTCTCTTAATGATAGCCTCTTGATCGGAAAGCTGATTCTCATAGGCCAGGAAACAAGGGGAACCTCCCTCATACATTGAAATCATTACCAATCAAAAAGAAATGACACTGAGGTCATATCCACCACTCCTCACTGGAGTACACGTGGTAGTACTGATAACCAAAACTGGACTTATACAACATACTAATAAGGCTACAAATTGCCCAACAAAATCATACGTCTCAAGCCCAAGGGCAAGCAAAGAACACAGTGACAGAAATGCAGAACTACGACTCTGTAGTTCTCCGTCTTCCTTGGAAGTGTCTTAACACAGCATCTGCCTGATCTCTGAGAACCCCGAAGATGCCAACCAAGTCCGACGCATTAGCGCAACTGCAGATGCCATGGCCCGACCCATAGAGTCCATTGTGTCCATGTCACTCCTTATGGCAAGCCTAGCAGCTTGCTGACCATCTCTAACCAAGTTGCCTAACTAAGCCCAGAGGTTATCCGGAAGAGATGGGAGCATATTCTGAAAGAATCCCATAAAGCATAGGAAAAGCGCCCCAGCACACAAGACGTGTTGGTGGCTCTCAATGCTGAGCTGACTGAGGTAAAAATATGCTTACCACAAGCATCTCAACCCCTAGCATCCTTACCCACCGGAGTCTTAGTAGTAGAATCTATGTCCTGAGAAGATGTTGCAGCCTGGGTGACTAGGCCACTAGTGGAGGGATGCCTATGCAAGCAAACTGGATCCCCAGGTGCAGGCAAATGCCTACACACAAGATCACAGTCCACTGAGACCCCTGACTCTGGCTTGGCCCAGGCACCTAACAAAATATCAAATAGGGCCTAACTATACGGAAGAACAGGCTCTTCTCCCATTTGCCCCTGGCAAAGGATCTCAAATAAAGGGTCTGTAGACCTCTGTGGGCAAAGATAAATCTAAAACAGCATGTCTGCAAAGGAGGAACATGCTTCCATGGCAAGACTAGGGGGAGACAGCAACCCCGAGGCTGGAGAAGAATCCAGCCCACTAGCCTCACCAAGAGCTGTAAGCCAGCTCTCCTCCACCTGAAACACATAGGTGTCTGAAATGGACTGAACAAGTTCTGCCCCAGTCGACACAGGTGGACCTCCTGACGCCCCTTCCTGAAAAGGGTCCACAAACTGTATAATCCCCTCAGGCAGCATAGCGGATTCCGCCTCCTATGCCATATGACACCGAATTGGCACAATCACGAAGTCGAAAAGGAAAGGAGAGGCGTCTACGACCGGCACCATCGACGTCAATGTCGGAGTCGGTTGGTCAAAGATGGCTTCGATGGCAAAGATCTCGAAGGACTGTAAGCCTGCACCAAAGCGACGTCAGCCGATGTTGACCGATGCCGATCCCTAGACTCTGATGGCCCAACGGTCACCAAGGACAATTTCTCCAATGGTGTCCCACTCACCTCCTTGGGGCCTGGAGGCACTCCAGAGGGAGATGGGGTCCCAAAGATTAGGTGTAAGAAATCATAATATTCCATCATCTGAGCCATCGACGCCCCGGCGGTGTGGAGTCGCGTCTGGCTTCCTCAACTGTCGAGATGGAGGAGCCATGGGAGACAGAGTCTCCACGCGGTGAAGTCTGAGACTGCCACAACTTTAACTGCTTCCTACCTTTTGATTTCACTGGAGAACGATGTCCTCTAGACCGGCTTTGGTTCCTAGATCGACCCCGCACATGCTCTTCTCGGGACGATGAAGACCGAGGGTGGGAATCCTCCGAGGATCACGATACATGCGCTGCCAATAATTTTAAATGCTGCTTCTTTAACAACTTTGGTTTTAACTTCTGGCAGGAACCACAATACTCGGTGTCGTGGTGTTCACCTAAACACCACATACAAATTGAATGCGGGTCCGTCACCAGCATATGTCGGTTACAAGACCCACAAGGTTTGATACCTGTCGACATCAGACAAGGGCACACTGTTCCACCGATATCAGGTGTTGAAGTAGGTCAGGAACAAACGACCCGATGAACCGCTTCTCCGGATCCGCGTTACAGCATGAAAAAGAAAAAACTGACATCTGCGTGCCGAAGTGGACTTATATGGCTCCACTGATGTCATATCCAGAGACAACTTCACCGCGGAGCCATATGATGCTGTCCCCCGGCACACAGAGATACTGCTGAAAAATTTCCAGATCCAAACTGGTGCCTGGGGAGTTTCAAAGTTAAGGAATCTGCGGCTAGATGTCTCTATCAGACATTACTGTTTTATAAATGCCACTTTTAGAACGTGGACATTTCTCTGTACTTACTACTCTTTGTGCCTGACAGCCTGTCTCCAATATGTCTGGGTTTGCAGACAGCTACACTTTGTGCATTCCCTCTAGACAGCTACAAACACAGAAAGGTGAGGCTCATCTGCATTCTGTGTCACGATTTGCTCCCTGTGCTATCATGCCCACTACCAGGGGGCCACATTGTGGGTCTTTCCACAGTCATACTAAGCTTCTGGAGGCTTCCCTTCATGCATATACTGACTTCCAGCCATTTGAACACTATTTGGGAATTGACATCCATTCCCAATCCATGCCGGGTTTTGTGGAAGCCAGCCTGCTCATGCCTGAAACTCCATTACCTAGAATTCCCTGCTCACTGCTTCATCTCCACCCCTGCAGGCCAAGGATGGGTGGAGGAATTAAGCTCACCTGTGGCTGGCTGCTGCTAGCCTGCTCACACCTGATGCATGTGATTACTGTGAGCTCTTTTAAGCCCCAGCCCTTCATTCCAGCATTGGTCATTGTAGCTGTGTACCGGTGAGACCGACGCTTGTTTCCTGAGGTTTTGATATCTTTGTTTCCAGTGTCTCCTGAGCTTTAGTAATTTTGTGTTCCTGAACTAGCACTGCCTGCAGTGCTACCTTGCTCTTGAGCTTTTGCTCAATTCTTCTTCCTGCTCCAGCACAGCCTGCAGTGCTACTTTGTTTCCTGAGTTCCTGAGCTATAGTTATTCTTTGTTCCTGTTTCTGAGCTGCAGCTATTTCTTGTTCTTTATTTGCACTGCTTGCAGTGCTCTCTTGAATCTTCATTTCCTGAGCTATAGCTATTTCCTGTTTCCAGAACTAGCACTGCCTGCCAGTGCTACTTAGATTCCAGAGCTATAGCTATTCATTATTCCTGAATAAGCACTGCTTACAGTTCTTCCTAGATTACTTGATTACAGTGCTATTGCTATTCCTTGTTCCTGAACCAGCACTTCCTTCGGTGCTACCTTTTATCCTTGATTCCTGATCCAGTACTACTCTAGTGCTCCCTTGAGTCTCTCTCCTTATGTATTTGCTGTTTCCCAGACCCTGCCTTTCTTCCCATTACCTTTTGTTCCAGTTCCTAGTTTGCTGTCTTTTTATTCCTGCTGTCTTGCTTCTATTACCTTGTATGTTTGTTACTCTTTCTTCAAAGTGTGCCCTGTGATTTCCTTCTTTTCCTGTTAAGCACTCCTCCTTGCTAGCTCCTTGTCTATTGTGCTTGTGTTTAGTTCTACCCCCTTGCTGTTACTTCCTTGCGTGTTCCTGTTTTATCGCTAGGATCCATGGGCACAGCTGACAACCTAGGTGGTGTTTTTATGTTTACTGTGAGCATTGTCTTTGAGTTACATTTATAACATCACCATAGGTAGCAGCTCCACAGACCCTGCCTTTCAATGCATATCCAATATGTGGGTATTTGCAGTCAGTATCTGTAACAGCAATTGTGTGTGAGCAACTTAATGAGCTTCAGTCTTACCGTGTGGAGCTCCCGAGTGCTTTACCCCACATTCCCTTTATTGTTAATGTTGGTGTGTATACATATGTCTTGCACGTCTGTTCTGGGTGTAGTTATTCTGAATGTTAAATTGCCTCATGAGTGCCTGTCCTTTCTGAGTTTTAGCCATCTTGTTCCTTTGTGCAGGCTTCCCCTTTGGATCTCTGTTCTCCTCTGACTTCCTGTGTGATCCTGGGCAGCACTGTACTCCTCGTTCTGCTTACATTTTCCACCTAGTCGCCAGTCTTTGCCCAAGTCCCTGACTGTTTCCCAGACAGTCCTGGACAGTCCCTGACATTCTGAGCACTCACCTGCATTCATCTCCATTCTGATGGGTCCTCCTGGACAGGCAAGGAATAGGAGGGGCTGACACTTACACTTCAATAGGTAGTGTCTTGTCAAGACACAAAGCACTGATTTACCCCACAGGGTTAGCCTGGCAAACAGAACTGGGTTGAAAGGGATCCTTGTGCACTTCAGAGAGTTCTTTTGAAGTCACCCCTACATCAAAGGCACTTTTGAGTATAAGTGCTGGGTCTCTGAACCCCTGTATTCAGACACTTCTGGATCGTGAACTGAACCTCTGGCATTGCTTCAACTGCGTGAGAAATTTGCTGCATCGTCCTTTGATGCTGATGCAGAGGCTGCCCGATGACAGCGGTTACACAGCCTGCGCTGCTCAATGATGTTCTGTGCGACTTGACAATGACGCATTGCATTCCCTTCAACGGTGTCGGGTAGCCCCGTTGCAGAGCCCGCCCGCAGCTGCATACGCAAGCCCCGCCCACCGACATGCATCGGCGTGCAAGGGTGGGGCTTAGGTCCATAAAAAGGGAAGTCCGATGATGGGAATGACCTTCGTGTTCCGGCACGGATTCCCGAGTAGCCCATTCTTTTTTTCCCGCACTTACCTGATTGTTCCACGTCAGAGGGCAGGATCGGTTTCCTGTGTTCTCTCGTGATGTCCTCTGGGTTCTGCGCTTCTGGGTCACGATTTCTCTTCCGGAGGACTCCTCAGCCTTGCAGCTTCCTCGTTGGCTGTCTAGTACACGGCCTCCTCTCCTGACAGCATTTCCTTGCTTTGTTTTTCTCTGTTCCTGAAAGGGAGGTATAAGAAAGCATTCATTTAAAGAATCCTAGCCTCCAGCCTATACGGTAGGATTATTACATACCATAGCATGTAGGTATGTACTTATCTGACTTGTTGCTTTTCCTTTTCACATGAGATTCTTTCTCTGCCAGGATTGACTTCCGTACTTCCTCTTATGCTGTAAATAAGAGAGGGGTATTAGTTATTTTGGATAATGACATATATATTCTATATTACCCTGACCCAGCACCTTTCTGTGCATTATTTCGTATTTTTTGTCCAGTCTAGGAAAATGAGTTTTTTGTTTTTTTCCTAGTTATTTAGTACATGTTTTGTTGGGTCTAGTGAATCCAGATGGTAGTCTCCGTTAAGGTTGGTATTGTTCACACTTAACATGATTGAATGCTTAAATTCTGCAGTCCTAATGATGAATTCGCATGCTTCTACCTTTTAGATACAACGGTGTTAGTCTCGAATTCTGTTTGTTCATAACTTCCAATTCACTACAAGAGGGACTTCCAACAGGTATCATTCCTACATTCAGACACACATCCATGTATATCACCCTTGTAGTTCTAGGGGACTGTATTTAACTCTTGTACTTTTACCCGTTAGGAATATATGCAAACATCATACCAGATGAGCCATCGGATTCTACTCCTTCTCCCGTACCTTGTTTTGTTCACCCTCTTCCTCACCTTCTCCTCTTTACCTTTGACTCCATTGGGCCCGACAGGTGGGTGAGGAAAGTTGGTATCCAGCATCTGTTCCTTCCACTTCGCCCCTGCGGAAACACCAGGTGAGCCTCACAAATGGAGCTCGATGACGACTTGGGACTCCCTTTACTCCCTTTACACTGCTTGACGATGATGCAGTAGACTCTCGATGCCAACAAAAGCTACATCTGAGGTATTTCTTCAGTGGGACCTGTCTGGGTCCTGTAGCTGGCCTGCTGTCGATCATGGTCAGCCTGAACATTGGATTTGTGCCGGTCCCCTGTGACCTCAAGTAACCTTTTGACCGCTAGTGACTTCTAAGCACTATTTTTACTTTTAATCTTTAAAAATTCATTTATCGACTTCTACTGATTGGATTTTTGTTCTTCTGGTCTCATTTTGCTCAGATAAATATTCTCTATTTTTCTAAACCTGTGTGGAGTATTTTCACGGTGTATTCATTGTATTACTGTGTGTGTGATGCACAAATACATGATTCATTGCCTTTGTAGATAAGCATGACTGCTCTGTGCCAAGCTACCAGAGGGTGATCACAGGTTATTTTATTGTATAGCTAGCTAACCCTGACAAGTGTGCTGGTTCCTGCCTGGCCTGTGTTGCATACCTCAACCAACCAGGAATCCAATTTCTAACACCCTCCCTTCCATCTGTCCCAGGCAAGCTATCAGAATGCAGATGTATGTAGATGGGTATCCAGACACACCCATCCTTCCTGTGTTGTGGCTGTCTAAAGGGAATGCACATAGTGCAGCTATCACACACCCCAGATGTGTATTGGAGATAGGCTGTCAGACACACGAGCAGTAAGTGCAGAGAAATGTCCACTTTCTAAAAGTGGCATTTCTAAAATATGAATGTTAAATCCAACTTCACCAGTAAGTAGGATTTATCAATTCCATTCAAAACATATGAAACATGAAAAAGCTACTCCTCTCAGATTAGGATTTACAGTTTAAAAGTGTATTAAGGAGTTCCTAATGTTAACCAATGAGAGGAGTAGGCCTCACAGAAGTGAAAAACAAAGTAGGCTGTATGTCACTACCAGGACATGCAAAACATACCAGTACCTGTCTTGCCTTTTACTTACATAGCACCCTGCCCTTAGGGCTACCTAGGCCTACCTTAGGGGTAACCTATATGTAATAAACAGGGAGCTTATGACTTGGCAAGTAGTTTTAAATGCCAAGTCACAGTGGTTGTACACTGCACACACAGGCACTGAAGTGCTAGTCCTGAGACAGGATTTAAAGGATACTTCTGTGGGTGGCACAATCAGTGTTGCAGCCCAATAGTAGCATTTAACCTACAGGCCCTGGGTATTTGGTATACCACCTTACAAGGGACTTACAAGTAAATTAAATAGGCCAATCAGATATACACTGTTGGAAAGTGGTTTATTAGTAGGGGTAAGTAGGTACCTACCACTAGTTATAATGCCACAATCACAATACATACTCAGTCATGGTCTCATTAAATTATTCCCTTGCTCAACCCTTGGTAGCTGGCAACGAGCAGGCAGTCTTAATTTAGGAGACAGGTGTGTAAAGCATTTAAAAACACCAATTCATTAAATAAGTAGGACACACACAATAAAAAACCAACAACAATTTATAAAAATAGGAAACATTTTAATATTAAGATAACACCAAAATGACAAAAATCCAATGTAGGGAACCAGAGATATGAACTTGTAAAGATTAAAAGTAAAACTAATGCTTAGAAGCCAACAAAGCTCAAAGGGCTAACAAAGGGCCACTGGACCGGGACAAAGTCCAAAGTTGAGGCCACCCTTGATGTAACACTTTTACACTTACTACCAGAAGTGTTTCTTGATGCAGAAAAATGGTCCACAGCACCAGCCAATGGTTCAGGTGCTTCGGTTTGCCTCTTGGGGTCTGGGCCCACAGATCCCACAATGTATCTGGCCCACTTCTGGAGCCTTTTACAAACATTGCTCCAAACTTCTATGCATTCTTCCTGAAGCTCATCTTGTGGATTTAAAGTGTCCAAAACACAAATCCAAGGGTCTAGAAGCTCTAAGATGGCCCTTCGGATGTTGTTTCAGGCAGTAGATCTCTTGTAGCTCTTTTGTACCTGTTGCTTTCAGGTAGTCCCTTCTCAATAATTTTGCAGCAAGGAAAAGTCCTTAGGGCTGTAGTTCCAAAGTGTGCAGCTGGTGCAGTCCTTATGAGTGCAGTCCTCTTAGGGAGTAGACAAAGGGTTCCAGCAGGGCAGTCCTTATTCTCTTGATTATTCCAGACAGGGATCTCTTGTAGCTCTTTTGGACCTATTGCTTTCGGGTAGTCATAACCTCAATCCTTCTCAAGCAAGGCAAAGTCCTTAGGGCTGCAGTTCCAAGTGTGTAGCAGGCACAGTCCTTATGAGTACAGTCATCTTGTGGTGCAGACCAGGGGTTCCAGGAGGGTAGTCCCTCTTCTCTTGATTATTCCAGGCAAGGATCTGAAGTGCTTGGCAACTCTCCCATATTTATTCAGTGTTCCTGTGTGTCAAGCAAGGGGGCACCCCTGACCAATGGGATGCAAGGCGCCACCCAGGTGTATGACCACTTCCCCCAAATTTACATATTATTTTTCTAGAAAGCACTATTCTTCCAAAATCCTAAATGGAGAAAGTCTCTCCTGAAGTGTTAGATGTGGCTAAGCCAACCCAGTGGCATGGCTAAGTTTCCCTAACACTCCCCTTCCAGCACCTACAATAATCTAACTAGAGGAGCTCCTGTGTGGCTAGTGGTGCAGGATGTGGGGGTGAGGCTGTGTCCTGTCCACACTGTCATTCCCTCTTTGAAGACCAATTTGGCCCCTCCACCCCATTCCTGCCTTCTGTTTCTGCAGTTTCAGTTCTCCTCCCACAGGGAATCCATTGTCTCTCTATCAGGCCAATACACACCTCATTAAGACACGTTTGCTCACCCTGGCAGAGACTAGCCGATCAGAGAAAGGATGCTTGAAGGTTGAATTTTGGCTCACAGAAAGTTCTATAACTACTTTCCTGTAATAGTTATAACAAATCTAACACTGGCAAGTTTTTGGATGTATCATAACAATTTTTTTAAGTCCTTGAATTGCATTTTTAGCTCCTTTCTATCAATAGGTATACTTTATTAAAGTATTCCCAACTTAACCTATGGAGTCAATGCATTACAATGGGAAAAGGTGAAATTGGCAGTTTTTCCCTCACCAGGGTATAAAAAACATATTTTATAATGTCCCTGCTTATAGTTACAAGACACCCTATCCCTGGGGCACCTAAGGAAGACCTTAGCGGTGACATATATGTAAAGATAATGTAATTTACTACATTGAAAGTACCTTTAATTGCAAAGTCTAATTTGCATATAATACTACTTTCAAAACAGCCTGCAAGGCAGGGCTTGCTTTTAAAATGTCAGCAGGCACCACAGTAGTGCACACTAAGTACATTAAGTCTACTGGGACTCTAAACCTACATGCCCTACCATGTACGAGGGACTTACAGGTAGGTTGTCAGTACCAATTGTAATTATACCTATTCATACACTTTTAATCCAGGCACAGCCCCTGGGTCTGGTTAGCAGAGCCCAGAGCACAATCAGAGTCAGAAAAACAGCAGCATCTAGTAGTCAAATTGGGTGCAAAAAGCAGGGGGGCACTGCAAACAGGTCCTGGTTTCTCACACACACTAATTACACACATGTTTAGGGAACAAGCACATGCACTTAAGCTCTGATTAGCAGTGGTACAGTGCTCAGAGTCCTAAGGCCAAAAAAAGATTCAGAAAAAGGTGGAGGAAAAAAAGAAAAATGATTGGGGGAAGACTTCTCTAAGGCTGGCAGGTCTAACACACATCCTCCTAGACCGAGGAAAATCTGCCGCCCTTATATTGCTTGACGTATTAGCAGCTTTCAACACTGTGTTTCATGCCAACTTCGTTGAAAGATTACATGGCAGAGGCATCCAAGGCCCAGCCCTCAAATGGATATGCTCCTTCCTCACAAGGAGAACTCAGCAAATTAGACTCCCCTTCTACACATCAGAGTCAAAGGACCTGATCTGCGGAGTCTCCCAAAGATCATCCCTCAGCTGCACCCTATTCAACACCTACATGACACCACTCACAGACGTCATCCGATCCCACAACATCTCAAGTATCTCCTATGCCGATAACACCAGCTCATCCTCTCCATGTCAGACAAATCCCCACGACCAGATCCAACTTCACCAAATGCATGATCTACGTAGCGGCATGGATGAAAACTAACTGGCTGAAACTCAACACAGATAAGACAGAAGTGCTGAACCAAAGCTTCCAATAGGGCTTCTCCTAGTGAACATCAGAATGCGGTCCAACCCAGTCACCCTCCAACCACTCACAAAGCCTTGGAATCATGATGAGCGACCCTTGACCTTGCCAGGTAGGTCGCTCCCCCACCACACAGCTCCGCCTGTGGTGTCCTGCCCGCTGCTGCTGCTGGTAAGCTCGCCCCTCTGCCTGTGGCCTCGGTGCCCGGTTTCCTTCTGCTTCCCCTCGCTGCCCCCACTGAATTGTGTCCTTTTTTCCTTCTTTACCCCTCGCTGCCCCCACTGAATTGTGTCCTTTTTCCCTTCTGTTTCCCCTCGCTGCCCCCATTTTTCACTGCGCCCACTTTCCTTCTGTTTCCCCTCGCTGCCCCCATTTTTACTGTGTCCTTTTTACTTCTGTACCCCTCGCTGCCCCCACTGAATTGTGTCCTTTTTCCTTCTGTACCCCTCGCTGCCCCCACTGAATTGTGTCCTTTTTCCCTTCTGTTTCCCCTCGCTGCCCCCATTTTCACTGCGCCCACTTTCCTTCTGTTTCCCCTCGCTGCCCCCATTTTTACTGTGTCCTTTTTCCTTCTGTACCCCTCGCTGCCCCCACTGAATTGTGTCCTTTTTCCCTTCTGTTTCCCCTCGCTGCCCCCATTTTCACTGCGCCCACTTTCCTTCTGTTTCCCCTCGCTGCCCCCATTTTTACTGTGTCCTTTTTACTTCTGTACCCCTCGCTGCCCCCACTGAATTGTGTCCTTTTTCCTTCTGTACCCCTCGCTGCCCCCACTGAATTGTGTCCTTTTTTCCTTCTGTACCCCTCGCTGCCCCCACTGAATTGTGTCCTTTTTTCCTTCTGTACCCCTCGCTGCCCCCACTGAATTGTGTCCTTTTTCCCTTCTGTACCCCTCGCTGCCTCTCTCCACTCCCGCTGCTGCGTCCCCTGCGGCCCCGCCCCCCTGACTGCCCATTCGCTGCCCCTGCCTCCCGCCTCCCAGCTGCTCCTCCCTCCCACCTCCCCATATATGGCGGCCGCTGTGCGGCCGCGCAGCGGACGTGCGCAGCGGGCGCGCCGCTGGCGCGCCGAAGGCGCGCCTAAGGCAAGCCCGTCTGCGCCCGTCCACGCCTGGACCACCCCCAGCACCAGAACCCCTGGGCCGTGCGCCCCCCGCACCAGCCTCGAGGACCGACGCCACTACGATGCCACCACACTCCACGCTCTCAACCCTGGACGGACGCACAACTGCTTCAAGGCCGCCCCGAAACGCACCCATGGTCCCTTCACCTGCCGGAACTGCAGCTACACCAGCCTCAGAGCCACCGAAACGCCCGCCAAGAAGGACCTCAACCACCTCCGATGCATCCTACTGAACACCCGCTCCGCACGCAAACACGCCGTCGAGCTCTGGGACCTGCTCGACACATCATCACCAGACGTCGCCTTCCTGACAGAGACCTGGATGAACGACTCCTCCGCCCCCGACATCGCCATAGCCATCCCAGACGGCTATAAGATCACCCACAGAGACCGCGTCAACGCAGTAGGAGGATGAATCGCCATTGTCCACAAGAACACCATCAGGGTCTCGACCAGCACCGACGACACTCTCAGCACCGCCGAACACATGCACTTCCAGATCCACACGGACCCCAACACCACCCTTAGAGGCACCCTTGTCTACAGACCCCCTGGGCCCCGACCCCAGTTCAGCGACTCCATCGCCGACTTCATCAGCACGCACGCCCTGACCTCTACCGACTACATCCTCCTCGGAGACCTGAACTTTCACCTGGAGAACAACAACGACAGCAACTCCACCACCCTGATCGACAACCTCGCCAACCTCGGTCTGAGCCAGATCGTCACAACACCGACCCATTCCGCCGGCCACACGCTTGACCCCATCTTCTCCTCAAGCTCCCACGTCTCCTTCAGCCACACCACGGAACTCCCCTGGACCGACCACCGCTGCATCCATTTCACCTTCCAGAAACCCACCACACACCAACGCACCCAACAGATCCCACGCCGCTGCTGGAGCAAAGTCACCGAAGACCAACTACGGGCAACCCTCGCTCTCAGCCCTCCCTCCGACCCATCCAACACCGACGACGCCACCTGCAACCTCAGACGATGGATGGACGACTGTGCCAACACCCTCGTCCCGCTGAAAAAACTCACCTACAGTGACACCACCAAAAGAGCCAGCTGGTTCACCTCGGAACTCCTAGCCTCCAAGCGCACCTGCCGGAAACTAGAGAAGAAATGGCACAGTGATAAGACACCAGACAGCCACGCAGCCCACAAAGACGCCATCCGTAACCACCACCACCTCATCAAGTCCGCCAAGAGAATCTCCTTCAAAGACCGCCTCGACAACAACGCACACAACAGCAAGGAGCTTTTCAACATCGTGAAGGAACTCTCCAACCCCAGCTCCAACACCAACGACATCCCGACGTCGCAACCCCTGTGCGATTCCCTCGCCACCTTCTTCCACCGCAAGATCGCCGACATCCACGACAGCTTCAACACCCAGACAGACCCAACTAAGATCGATGCACCAGACCCGCCGCACACCATCGACCACGACCCCCTGCCAGCCTGGGCCAGCGTGAACATTGAGGACACCATCAAGACCATGAGCACAATAAACTCCGGCTCCCCGTCAGACCCTTTCCCGCACCACATGTTCAACAAAGCCAGCAGCTCTATCGCACCCCACCTGTGCAATGTTATCAATCTCTCCTTCGAGACCGCGACCTTCCCAGAGAGCTGGAAACACGCAGAGATCAACGCCCTACTCAAAAAACCCAAGGCGGACCCGAGAGACCTCAAGAACTTCCGGCCCATCTCCCTGCTTCCGTTCCCAGCCAAGGACATCGAGAAGATCGTCAACAAACAGCTAACCCGATACCTCGAAGAAAACAGCATCCTGGACCCATCCCAATCGGGGTTCCGCAGCAACCACAGCACTGAGACTGCCCTCATCGCCGCCACCGACGACATCAGGATCCTGCTGGACAATGGTGAGACCGCAGCCCTCATCCTGCTGGACCTCTCCGCCGCCTTCGACACTGTCTGCCACCGCACTCTACGCGCACGCCTCCACGACGCAGGGATTCGAGACAAGGCCCTGGAATGGGCCACCTCCTTCCTCACCGGCAGAACCCAGAGAGTCCGCCTCCCACCATTCCGATCCGAAGCCTCCGAGATCATCTGCGGCGTACCCCAGGGATCGTCCCTCAGCCCAACACTGTTCAACATCTACATGGCCCCGCTCGCACGCATCGCCAGACAGCACGACCTCAACATAATCTCCTACACCGACGACACTCAACTGATCCTCTCCCTCACCAAGGACCCCCTCGCCGCCAAATCCAACCTCCATGAAGGAATGAAGGCCGTCGCCGATTGGATGAAGATCAGCCGACTAAAACTGAACACGGAGAAGACAGAGGTCCTCATCCTCGGCTCCAACCCCTCAGCCTGGGATGACTCCTGGTGGCCAACGACGCTGGGAGCAGCCCCGACACCCACCGACCACGCACGCAACCTGGGAGTCATCCTTGACTCAACGCTCTCCATGGCCAGGCAAGTCAACGCAGTCTCATCTTCCTGCTTCAACACCCTCCGCATGCTTCGCAAGATCTACAGGTGGATCCCGACAGACACAAGAAGAGCAGTCACCCAGGCCCTCGTCAGTAGCAGACTTGACTATGGGACTGCCCTTTACGCAGGAGCCCCGGCCAAGCTCATCAAGCGACTGCAACGCATACAAAACGCCTCCGCACGCCTGATCCTCGATGTACCACGCCACAGCCACATCACCCCCCACCTGAGGAACCTGCACTGGCTCCCCGTCGACAGGAGAATCTCCTTCAAACTCCTCATCCACGCACACAAGGCACTCCACAAGACTGGCCCAGCCTACCTCAACAGACGACTCCTCTTCTACGTCCCCAACCG
Organism: Calotriton arnoldi; assembly: GCA_963921515.1. Taxonomy (NCBI): domain Eukaryota; kingdom Metazoa; phylum Chordata; class Amphibia; order Caudata; family Salamandridae; genus Calotriton; species Calotriton arnoldi. Next base: position 1,171,462 of record CAWUFW010004833.1, on the reverse strand, counting down.
CCAACTCCGCTCCGCCGACCTCTCCTCGCCACCGTCCCTCGCATTCGAAGAACTACCACCGGCGGCAGATCCTTCTCCCACCTCGCCGCCAAGACCTGGAACACCCTTCCACTAAGCCTACGACAGACTCAAGACCTGCTGACCTTCAGGATGCTACTCAAGACCTGGTTGTTCGACCAGTAGCAGCACCCCCCCCTTTTTTCTCCCCAGCGCCTTGAGACCCTCGCGGGTAAGTAGCGCGCTTTACAAATTCTGTGATTGATTGATTGATTGATTGATGATAGATGGCAAACTCAACTTGGCCCCGCAGATGAATACAGTTAGCACCGCCTATTTCCACATGCCAAGCATCTTTAGAAAAATCTTCAGATGGATTCCCAAGCGCACCAGACGCAATGTCACTCAAGCCCAAATCACCAGCAGACTGGGCTACAGCAGCACATTCTATGACAAAATCCCCAACCACCTCTCCACTGCCTTCAGACCATCCAGAACACCACCGCCAGACTCGTCCTTGACCTCCCCCAGCACACAAAGATCACACCTCACCTCACCTCAGAGATCTCCACTTGCTGCCGATAAACAAATGCTGCCATTTCAAACTCCCCACTCGTGCATACAAGATACTGCACAACATTGGACCAGCATAACTCAGTTCCCCCACCAGACACCTACGTTCTGCTTCCCTCTTTCTAACACACCAGCCGGCAGAAAAGCAGAACAGGAGGACTTGCCTTCTCATACCTCACACCCAAAACATGGAACAACCTCCCTCTACACTTAGGCCTCCTCCTCGCTTCTGGAATTATGTAAGAAGCTGAAGACTTGGCTCTTCAATGAATGACTCTGCAGATGACCTTCACACCTTCTTCAGCACCTGTAACCCACCCCGTTAATTAGTCACACTTTACAAATCCACGAAGCATAACATACAATAACAATAGGTAAGCATGAATTAAAAAAACATGAAATGCAATGCCTGAATAAGGCAGAATGTCTACTCTTTCTGTGAACTTCTTTTTTAAAATAATTAATGACAAAAGATAATGAACTAAAGATCTTGGCAGCCAGACTTAAAGATGAGCAAGACCATACTCTTGAAGTATGAAAATAATTTTCGGAAATATGATGTGGCATCTGGCAGTTATGTTTAGCCATACAGCAGCATAAAAGAGCCAGTTCATGTCACACCAAAGATACCAAAAAGTCCCTGCAACAGGCAGCATTCAATGATCACAGTTATGAGTGCAACATCAAATGCAATGGCATTTTCTTTAGGGTGTGTGACTTTGCGAAGTTTTTTTCTCCTAAACTTCCCTAATTCTCATGACTACAAACACAAATACCAGTAGTTAGTTAAGTTTTCTGCATATCGTTCTTCATGTTAAAATCGTGACTTTTCAACGACTATTAAAATCAGTTACTTACACTTAAAAGTCTCAGGGGAAGGGTGGTAAACTTAACTGGCAAGAAGAGTATGGTACATTACTTTTAGCACCAGCAAGCACCTGTGAAGAAGGTGAGGGAATACTGGCCCACACGAATATTGCAACTTTGCAGGGTAAAAGTTGCACAAGCGCTAAGACGTAGGAAAAATGGGGAACTGCACAGCTATGTATAGGCACAAAATCAAGGCCTATGCGATATATTCATTCAGCGCAGAAATTATACACAGACCGATAATATGATTCAAGCAGGCCCAGTTCTAGCGGGTGGGCCGTGTGGACCAGGCCCACCCAAACATGACGATACCAAAGGGGATGATGGACGGAGCGTTTGAGCTAATCAAACACTCACCCCCAGTCAAGTGATCTGGATTTAATCCATCATCATTCTTTAGCTCACTCCACCACCCCAGTTCAGACATGGCCATATGCAAATCAGTCTGACCCTGTGCCTCATGGGAACAGTCCAGCCCGAACTGCCAAGCCATGTCTTCCCTGGACCGGAAACAAGCATCCTGGGACCGGTTTCTGGCTATTCAGCCGTCATCAGCCAGGCTAGCTTGAATCCAGTGGCAAAGTGAGCAAGGGACCCACGTCTGGGCATACCCTGCCAACTTAGGGTGAACAAAGCGATACCAAAGGGGATGATGGACGGAGCGTTTGAGCTAATCAAACACTCACCCCCAGTCAAGTGATCTGGGTTTAATCCATCATCATTCTTTAGCTCACTCCACCACCCCAGTTCAGACATGGCCATATGCAAATCAGTCTGACCCTGTGCCTCATGGGAACAGTCCAGCCCGAATTGCCAAGCCATGTCTTCCCTGGACCGGAAACAAGCATCCTGGGACCGGTTTCTGGCTAATCAGCCGTCATCAGCCAGGCTAGCTTGAATCCAGTGGCAGAGTGAGCAAGGGACCCACGTCTGGGCATACCCTGCCAACTTAGGGCGAACAATGCGAAACCAAAGGGGATGATGGACGGAGCGTTTGAGCAAATCAAACACTCACCCCCAGTCAACTGATCTGGGTATAATCCCATGAGGCACAGGGTCAGACTGATTTGCATATGGCCATGTCTGAACTGGGGTGGTTGAGTGAGCTAAAGAATGATGATGGATTAAACCCAGATCAGTTGACTGGGGGTGAGTGTTTGATTTGCTCAAACGCTCCGTCCATCATCCCCTTTGGTTCCACCCAAACATGAGCCTGGCCCACCCAAACATAAATGGCCCTCGCAGCGACGTCAAGAAGGCCAACAGAAAATGGGCACTATTATTTAAAACGTTCCTCTGAACATTATTTTTCTTCTTCTTCTAGGAGTTGCGTGCTTGGGCCTGGGCTCTTTCTCACAGGCACCCCCAATCACGCATCTCCTTTTAGAGAGGTGAGCTGTGTCACCGCCTACTTGTGCAGGTAGAATAGGGGCATGGCGAAGGGGACAAATCCTTTTTGACACCCGGTTACCTTTGCGTGCTGCATGGATATTTTCTTCTCTATTCAGCGCTGGAGAAAAGGCGTTTGTTTAAGCTGATTCACCTTTCCTGACCCCTTCAGCTACTTATCAGATCGGGCTGTGAGACTGAGTTCCAACGGAGCAGGTAAGAGAATGTGTGGCTATTCCGTTTAAAAAAAAATTTAAATCTGCAAAGGCCCAGCAAGATACATACTTCATGTATGCTTCGAGAATGTGTGGCTATTTGTTCATATTTTTAAAATCTGTGAGGGCCCAGCAAGATACATACTTTGTATATGCCGTGTATATTTCATTTAAATCGTTTGTATCATTTTCATGACTGGCTCTCCCACAAATGCAAGACAACAATAAAAATGTCCAGATAACTCTGGTGATTAACGCTCCTGCTGGAGAGCAATCTTTTGTCTGTTTGTAGTTTTGAAATGCAGATAAACTGTAGTTTATGTGGATAGCTCAGTGGGTTACTGCCTTTGTTACAGAGATCCTTTTGTTACTTGCAGTTCAGAGGTTACAGTCCTAACATAGGACAGTGACCTATGAACTGTCATCAAAGAGCTGCATACAAACCTGAATGGTATAATTAGAACTTCTTTTTTTTTGTTGTGTGTTGCGATATAGTTAGAATTGCCCCAGTCTTTCATTATTCTAATGTTGCTATAAAGTGTATGTTTGGGCAGGTATACATTTTAATCAGTAAAGCCAACCCCCCACCACTGGGGTATGCTTTGAATCCTATGTTTGTGCTTCTCTAGACCTAATCCTCTTAAAACATACTGCCCACCAGTATGGACGACATGTGATTCCTACACCTGGTAATCCTCATTGGCTTATGTGACATTCCCAATAGGCTGATTTACATACTTGTATGATTCATTTTCTCTGCATAATGTGTGCGTGATGTAAAGTACTGTGAAACCCTACACTACGAGTAGCGCTATACAACAAATGAAATGCATATGAGAGAAGGGCTATGGAGAGATGAAGGGCACTGTTGGAGGGTGGCAGTGAGGGAATCCGAGGAGGAGGTCATGGGGGAGGGGCTATGGAGCAATGAGGGGCACTGGTGGAGGGTGTCAATGACGTAATCCGAGGAGGTGGTCATGGGGTGTAGGGGGGGCTACGGAGAGATGAGGGTCACTGGTGGAGGGTGGTAGTGAGGGAGTCTGAGGAGGAGGTCATGAGGGTGAGAAGCTACAGAGAGATGAGGGGCACTGTTGGAGGGTGGCAGTGAGGGCAACCGAGGAGGAAGTTGTGAGGGGGAGGGGCTTTGGAGAGATGAGGGGCACTGGTGGAGGGTGGTAGTGAGTCTGAGGATGAGGTCATGAGGGGGAGAGGCTACGGAGAGATATAGGGCACTGTTGGAGGGTGGTAGTAAAGGTATCTACGGAGAAAGAGGTCAGTGGTGGGGCACCAATAAAGACTTTCGCACCAGCGCTAAAGCCGGCCCTGTCATGGCCTTTCTGTTTTTGTTTGTTTAATTAGCAGTCGGGTCATTAGGGCCACTGTGGAACATATTTTAAAGTGTGTGCTAATTATATTTATCGTTATCTTCAATGTTTTAAGTTTGAGGGTGATTTTACTCATGTTTTTTACCAGGAATAATGAAAAAGGAGCCGGTTGGTGGCTGATATGGGGCTGGGGCTCAAGGTCAGCTGTGAGATAAGGTGCACAAGAGATGAATGGTAGAAAATGGATAATCAGGCCTGGAAGGGAGTGTGCTGCAGAGTCCGGGGTCAGGTGGAGGTAGTAATGAAGAGAGATTCTCTCTGAAGGCTGGCAACGAGGGAGGCTGAGTAGTGTTACTTGCCTGATACTCTCACCTCAGAAGCCTCCTCTTCCCATCAAAGGGGCCTTACAAGGGATGCATTTAAAAAAGAAAAATGAAACATTTCTGTTTCATTTTTTAAGAGTAGGCAGTGGTCCGTGGGACCACTGCCTGCTCTTAAATAATATTTACGCATCCATTCCGAAAGGGGAAGGGGTCCCCTGGTGACCCCTTCCTCTTTCCGAGTAGTAGGTGGTAAACTGCGAGTATTTTGCGACTTCAATTGCGGTCGCAAAACAATGATACATACAAATGCGGCTCGCTATTAGGAAGGGACGTCCTTGGAATGCCACTTCCTAATACCGTCTTGCACAATAGCATTTGTACATGCGAGCAGGGGAGGAGTGGTGTGCCCACTCCTGAGTGCGAAAGACTGTTTGGCCACATAAGCCCCTGGCTGGGTGGCGTCCTGACCAATCACAGCGCTGCTTGCAGCGTTGTGGTTGGCTTAGGGGAGGGAGCCTGGCTGCCTCCTTCCTGTTCTTGTTTCTTTTTAATGAATATTATTCAATTAAACCCCCCCCCGCTCGACCTCCCCACGTGACCCCCCGCCCAACCCACCACTCCCCCCCCCTGAGTAATGCCGGCCGCGACTGCCGCAGTGGCCCACCCGAATGCACCCCTGGCCCACCCAAATAAAATTTCTTGGACCCGGGCCTGGATTCAAGTCCCAGCATGTAAAACAACTATGTTTAAGAATTAGAATCTGCGGATATTAACAATTCTTAAAGGGCTAATCAATTGGATTGGCAGTTATAAAATCCGTGTAAATCTTTAAAATGTTCTGAATACTACTTGTACCTTATCCTCATTTTTCTCGAATGCATGTAGCAGTAGCCCATGGAAGTCTGACAGATGTTTCAAAGTTGTTTTTTTTCCACTCATTTATAAAACCAAATAAATCACAGAAAGGTACCAATTCATTGCATGCGCTTTGGCACGAGCCTTCTCTAACTCAACTGTTTCTTTGTTACATAAATATCAGCGTTTGGAGCTAAACTCGGGGCAGAGGATCGTTTACCAATCAAATTCTATTTTAATATGAGTTGATCGCGTCACATGACTTGAGGGAGCATCTCGGCAATCCGATAATGACCTTACGTGTGAAATAAATGCAGCAGTACAAGAAGAAGTGTGCTCTATCACTTTCTGTAAAAGAGAACACATGTCCATTGAACTAGATTAGGGCAAGCAAAAAGCGGCGAACTCTCTCTTCAAAATATGCCACTTAAAAAGCCATTCTGTGCCCAACTCTAGCATCGTCAATGAACCGGGAGGATAAATGGTGGTTACTGTTAAATCATATGGGTAAAGGGACAAATTGAAGGTCAAAGCACAGAAGTCCAGCACCAATCATTGTTACGTGTCGTGGCTTTGATATTATGAAAATAACTCGGTGCACTAGGCCTGGGATGTGACCTACATGCATCCCATAAAGGCGGTTTGCAAACCACCACACACAATTCAACACAAATGGCCTTGCACCTGAAAGACACAAATAAACAGTGTGTAAAGGAAAATATTGTCCATAGTCTACGGCAATTCAAACTGTGAATGAATAGCTTCCCAAACGAAAGAACGAAAAAATCGTGTTTTTGATTGTAGAAGACGATGTCTTTATTCTTTTAATCCATAGACATTTTCTTTAAAATACAGACGCACAATGGACAAGACTGCCAACGCGTTTCGTCCCACATGGAACTTCTTCAGGGCTTAAGAAATCTGTAATTGTCTGTAAGTTGTAATTTCTTAAATAAACATTCGGGTCAAAGAAAGAGTAAATAGATAATTTGTCTTTTTTCAGAGTCGTATATCTGGAAGCAAAAGAGAGCCAAGCATCACCAATGCGCACTGGTCATGGCTCCCCTGATGTGAAATTATGGGTTCGTTTTCTTTGAACCGGACAGCCGCATACATGTGGGGGAAACACATATCCCATAATTTCACATCAGGGGAGCCATGACCAGTGCGCATTGGTGATGCTTGGCTCTCTTTTTGCTTCCAGATATACGACTTTGAAAAAAGACAAATTATCTATTTACTCTTTCTTTGACCCGAATGTTTATTTAAGAAATTACAACTTACAGACAATTACGGATTTCTTAAGCCCTGAAGAAGTCCCATGTGGGACGAAACGCGTTGGCAGTCTTGTCCATTGTGCGTCTGTATTTTAAAGAAAATGTCTATGGATTAAAAGAATAAAGACATCGTCTTCTACAATCAAAAACACAATTTTTTCGTTCTTTCGTTTGGGAAGCTATCCATTCACAGTTTGAATTGCCGTAGACTATGGACAATATTTTCCTTTACACACTGTTTATTTGTGTCTTTCGGGTGCAAGGCCATTTGTGTTAAATCATATGGGTAGCTCAAATTAAAAAAGATCGCAGTTTTTCCACAAATCCCTGATTGAATATGAAAAATGTGAAATGTGTTCTTATTTTGGGGAAAACTGCGTCCATCTGTCAAGCAAGAGCAATGTGTTTTTTTGTCCCAAATGTAATTAAGAAGGACCTACAGCCCAGAGAAGAGTGGCTTCTTGCTGGTAGTTTCTATTGTAAGTTTCTATTTTCCATTCTAATCTTGTTTTTGTTTACAGTTAAGAGAAAAGCACCCACCGCATTTTGGTATGTTTATTTTGGAACCTTTTAACCTGTGGAGATCATTTATTATGTAATCTTAAATTAAACAGAGCATGGCAATTTAAGAACAAATACGAAAGTTACTTAGTTAAAGGTACTATTAGTTTTCTGGGGAGGAAGCTCAATGTCCAGGGTCAGACTCCCAGGTGGAGATAAGGGATCTTGCCCGATGACTCCTTACTTTGCACTATAATGACAAGCGTGCTCAGGAAGGCCATGTTCGGAGCCACAAACGCCCACTTCTCATAACTAATGGAATGCAACCTTTGCACGTCAGGGCCATCAAGACATTTAAGACATCTCAGTACTGAGACCAACTACACTCATTCGGCATTGATAAGATCAAGGACATCTGACTAGGAAATAATATTCCCAATTCTCAATGTCCATAAAATATCTGCCTTTTCTCGTAAATACTTCTTTTTGTGGTGTTTTATGCTGCCATATTTATCAGAAATGTGGGTCTCTTTTCCTCCCGCTGGAGGCTTCAAGATTACCTGAAACCTCCAAAGGCATTGCCCTGCTTTTACTTCCTCATCATAATATTTCCATCAGAGTGTAGGTGCTACTGTCCTTGAAATGATCAGTCACCAAACAACCAACAATTCTTTTTGTATGAAGTCAGATGCCACAGAAGGGTGTGTTTGGATTGCTTTTCAGTGACCCTGTCAGATGCCCACTCAACACTGCTGAGAAGAGTTGGAAAGGCAATGCAATGTCTCCCATGTGGGATAAGGGCGAGTGTGTGCTGGGATCATGAAAGACGATGGCCATTTTATGACGAAAGCAGGTGGCAGCTTATCAAGGAGATACAGACTTAAAATTGTGCTTTGAGAGGATACCCTAAGGGTCACGAGGCTCTGACCACAATACCTCAACAACCGCCTCTCCTTCCAAGGAGAAACCTCTGCTCCTACTTCTCCCTAGCCACCTTCCCTCGCTTCTTCAGGAACAGAGCGGGTAGAAGGTCCTTCTCCTACCTCGCAGCCAAGACCTGGAACGATCTCCCCCCTACACCTCCGGCGAAGCCCAACACTGAACCAGTTCATGAAAGACCTCAAGACCTTGGTCTTCGAATGAACCCTTCTTACCTGAGCTGTGCACTATCCCCCCCCCCCCAACGCCTTGAGACCCTAACGGGTGAGTTGTGCTCTCTATAGACACCTGATTGATTGAGCTCCGCACATCAAAGATCTACAGAACGCCTAAAAAGGCATTGTAGTTCAGAACGGGTGATGTCAACAAGATGCTGGATTTATGAAGTTATTGAGACCTCACAGAGGCCCTGATGTAGTCCATTTGTAATGATGACAAAACAGGAGTTGATGGCCATCTGCTTCTCTGTTGACTTTGAAGGCCACAACGTTGCCACTAGGACTGATCGACATAATCTTTTTCAAGCGGACAAGCCCATTTACAGCTCATTGTGTGTGTTGTAATCTGGTGCTCCTATGCCTTTGGGCCAACTTTGTGCTATATAAAACTTCAAAAAAGTAAATGAGCACCTTAAAATCACAAATCGTCCCCAGCGTAAATACTACATCTGCAAATAACCCAAACTTATTTTTGATATGCGTACATTGTTATTTGTTTCATTGCAGAACAGGTTATGACAGACTCAATGAGTGACAGAAAGGTGGCATGGCATTACTTTGTAACTTTAGAATCCAGTACTAAAGTGGTCTCCATGGAATTATATGCGAATTTGAATGTCACAGCTTTTTATTTAGTACTTGAGAGCATCACATTCAGGGCAAGGCCGACTCCTTGTAGCTAAGGCAGAATGAGGAAAGAAAAGCAGCAAATGTACAAAAGTGACAGGAAAGGTCACAGTGTCATCGGTGATGAAAGGCAGAATTACAGATATTAGCACTATGTCTGTGCAGAATCTCTTGTGAAGAGCTTTCAAGTTAAAAGCACTCTACAAGACTGACAATAAATATGACAGGCCCAGGAAAATTCTGTGTCAAAGATGATATCAAGGTTATAACCGGAGTGAAACCTACATCCAGAATGGATACAAAAATAATATTTAACAACAAATATTTAGACATGCACACTTTAATCAAGTGGCTGCTTAGTTGGCGCTTGTAGATGAAATTCACAGACAGTACAATTCAGCTGTGAATTACAGTCACTGAAGAGGATTGCATTATCATTCTTAAACGGGTAAATGTGGAGGTAAGGCGAAAGTAATACATCTTTGAATATCTGTGAGGCTCATGACTGTATACAAATATAATTCCTTATTGCAGTTTACGGTGTCACTTTTTTTGCACCCAACATGAGCACGTTTTAGCTCTCTTTAGCACTTGCTGATATCTGTCTTCCTTCTTCCAGCTGCGGCTCCTCTGCTAATGCAGAGGAGCGTCACCCCACTGCTTTAAAGCAGTGCAAAGGAAAAAATAAAATGATAACGGAGCGTTATTATCATTTTATTTTTTGTACTGGAGTCAACGCCAGGTTAGGGTGGGCGGGGCTGAGCTCCCCACATCACAGGAAGGAGGAGGGGCTGATGCTGCACCTAAAGAGCACATGACTGTTTGGCCGGTCGTCTCGAGCCGGCCAAACAGTCAGGCGCATTTTGCATTTTCTCCACCCAGGCTGCATTATAGCCTGCATTGAGAACATGCCCAGGCTTCCTCTCCCTCTCTGAGCACAGAACTATGGTGCTCAGACCAATCACAACGCTGCAATTAGGAGCGTCGTGATTGGTCAGGGGAGTCTGGAAGCCTTGGTGCTTCCTGTTCCTGCTCCAGGAGAGGCAGCGGCAACGGCGACCAGCAGAGAAGTTTTATTTTTTATTTATACCCAAACCCCCCCCTCCACATTCACCCACCCCCGCCACCATCCCCTACCAGCCGCCACTGCGTTTTCCATCTTTATCTGTTTTGGTCATTGGCTCTTTCTCATCACATCTTGTCACCAAATCATATTAAGTTTTTTTTATGCTAATTCCTTGTAAATATGACTCCAACTCAGCTAATGTCAGATCTTTGAATTTTTCACTTATCCCTAACCAGCCTTTTACCTTTCACTGTATAATCTTTTTGGAAGCATGATAATATAATGCTGAAAACAAAAATTTTAATGTCCATTTTCATTTGTTTTGCTTAGCCATTGCATGATGCTAAAATCTGTTAAGGATTTGGGGAGCTGGGCTGAGGGGGACGCCTTCATATTTGTACTTTTAAAGGCCCTTGTTACAAGTGGGCCATATCATTCATAAATGTGGGGTAACTCCCGTTTTCTGAATGGTCACTCCAGATTTTTCACGTTTTTCTGGATGTTATGTTTTCTGGACTTAGTACTCTCTGCCCATTAGCCCTGCTAAACAGGAGTAAAGTGCCTGTGCTACCCTTTAAACATGGTTATATTGGCTTGTGCAGCCAGAATGGCCAGCATGAACACAGAGCGTGCAATTCACAGGCAGTACAATTCAGCTGTGAATTACAGTCACTGAATAGGATTGCATTATCATTCTTAAACTTGGGTAGATTTGGAGGTAAGGCGAAAGTAATACATCTTTGAATATCTGTGCGGCTCATGACTGTATACAAATATAATTCCTTATTGCAGTTTACAGTGTATCTTTATTTGCACCCAACATGGGCACGTTTTAGCTCTCTTTAGCACTTGCTGATATCTGTCTTCCTTCTTCCAGCTGCGGCTCCTCTGCTAAGGCAGAGGAGCGTCACCCCACTGCTTTAAAGCAGTGCAAAGGAAAAAATAAAATGATAACGGAGCGTTATTATCATTTTATTTTTTGTACTGGAGTCGACGCCAGGTTAGGGTGGGCGGGGCTGAGCTCCCCACATCGCAGGAAGGAGGAGTGGCTGATGCTGCACCTAAAGTGCACATGACTGTGCTATCCTTTAAACATGATTATATTGGCTTGTGCAGTGGGAATGGCCAGCGTGAACACCGAGAAGGACATGCCTTCTGCGAACTCCATCTGGGCGCTCATGGGTTGGCCTGGAGGCCATAAGAAAACATAGTGGGGGATAAAGGAGGGATGACACAACCCCCGAAGCGTCCCTCCTGAATGCAACCCTCTGCAACATAGCCACACTACACATGATCCGAGTTCTGTTGTAAGCAGCTTGGGCTGTGGCGGAGATTCAAAGTGGTGCCCGCCACGAAGCTGGCAGGGACAGCAACCACTTTCCATTAGACTAAATTAACTTCTGCCCATTTGGGATGAACAAAGAGACACCACCCGTCTTTCTCACGGATTGTCTGCGTCAAGAGGTACAAGCGCTGCAACGAGGTACATGAAGCACCAACAATCTCTGTGTGGTCCCTCCTCCATCTCTGGGGTGCTGGTGCACCATGTATTGCCACCTCCTCGACTGATCTGTGGAGCTGGGTGGATCTTCCTTTGAGTGGGTGCAGTTGGCTACCCCCAACAGGAAGATCAGCGGTCCTCCAATCAGAAAAGTTTCTGCATAGTATTAACGGTCTCAGTGGATGGAGGTGAGAGGAAGAATAGACCTTGCTGAGGGTGGTTGCCTCTCTAAAGTTTGAAAGCTCCTTGAAAGAAAGGCCCATTCTTCATAGCCTTGGTAATGGTGAACATTACCCAGAGAACTGTTCTGATTCATTGTGGGCCTCATAATCCATCTTAGCCCATATCTCCAATTTCACAGAGGTAGGAAATCCAAGAGTTTCTGGAGAGGAAAAGTGGGATCCAACCACTGACCATATTACATAACCTGAAGGAACCCAGGTTTGTCCCAAGCCTGCCATCACAAATGACCTCGTCCTCATCCCTTTGCAGACATTGGGCAATTACAACAACATTCTGGGACTGAATCATGACAACCCTCAAACCGAAGTCAGCTAAAAACCCTTCTATGAAGGACTTGATGCAAATCCAACGGAAAGTCAGAGTGGAGAGTGCAAATTCGGGACCCTCCCTCAGAGCCTGCCGATGCGGCAGCGGCCCAGACACTATTAAACAAAGGTCTATCTATCTTCTCCATATTTGGGCCTAAGAAATTGAAAAAAAACTTCTTTTTCCAAGCCTTGTTTCACCGTATAGAGACTTTCACACAAGGGCTACTGTGTATATGGGGGGACTTTAATGGAATTCTTGATGAAACATGGAATAGATCTAGCCCCAGACACCACGCTCACAGTTCCCCTCAGGCGCCCTTGTGCGAGTTACATCTCTGGGCATTACGGAAACCAGGCAGCTTGAACATCTTACTGAGAGTTGCTATACCATCTATTCTAAAGTACATAAAACCCAATTTCACATTGATTTTTTCTCACAAACAGGGTAGCTTATTAAATGGTCCTATACACTAAACTAGTAATCTGTATGCTCTCACTGATCGTGCCCCTGTCTCATTACAGCTGGCCTTTTGATAACACAACCCCAAGCTGTAGGAACCTGGAGCTTAAACAAAATTGCCTTTAGGGATGTCTCCCATAGGGCTACAATAGGTGATACTCTTCAGCAGTAATTTCAAGAAAAGGACACAGACGTACTGTCCCTTTCCACAGTATGGATGCTTCCAAAGTGGTCATGAGAGGGGAATTGATCGCTCATGCCGCGATCTGTCAGAGGCTGAAAAAGGAAAAAAAGGCTAGATCTCGAAACAATGATTATGACACTTATTAAAAAACAGTGGACAACCGAAGGTACAACAGTCACACGTACTTCTGAGACCATACAGTTCTTCACAGAATTTTATCCAAATCTATACACTTGATAAGTAGTAGGCTCTGCCAAACAGAATCAGTACCTTTTGCCATATCACCCCTGCATATAGCTGCCAAGCTAGTGCAAGATCTCAACTCTCTCATCACACCAGCAGAAATTGGCAGTGACAATGCCAGTTAAAGAGCTTCCACGTTACAAGGCCCCTGGCTCTAATGGTTTCACTGTGTCATTTTACCAAGCATTTTCATTTTTTTTGGCTTGTACCATTGGTGAAGCAATTTGTAAGTAATCAGGTGATGGGTTTGGTGGGGTGGGTTTGAAGCTCAGGCAACGACCACAGTCCTTGTTGAAATCTCAGTACCACTAAACTGGGCAATAGATCTGTTTTGTAGAAAACTACAAAATAGCAACGAAACAGAAATGACTGAAGTTGTTGTTATTGTTGCAGCTTCCTTTCTATATTTTTTCCTCGGGGAACTCAGACAATTGCTCATACCTCTGATCAATATTACTGATTTAACGTACAATTCAGCCGTAATTCTCCTTTTCTTTTTTAATGTGATTTGTAATGTATTTACACCTTCAAATATTTTAGCTCTTACGATAATATTGGTATTTTCTTTACTTATCTACATTTTTATTTTGTATGTTGTGCCACTATCATTCAGTGGCATCTCCTGGCAGAGGAGCGTTGCCCCACTGCTTTCAAGCAGTGCGAGAAGAGGAAACATAAAATGATAATAACTTTCAGTTGCTCTTGGAGCAGGGCAGGGGAGGAGTGGTTTGCCCACTCCTAAGTGCACAGTGACTGTTTTGTCAGCCCTCTGGGGCCAGTCATGTGCACTTTCCCCATTCTCCATGCAGGCTGCATTACAGCCTGCATAGAGAACATGCCCTGGTCCCCTTCCCTGGTTAAGCATCAAACCAGGACGCTCAAAACGAAGCACGACGCTGCATTGCAGCGTTGTGATAGGTCAGGGGAGCCTGAGTGCCTACCAATTACAGCGCTGCATTGCAGCGTTGTGATTGGTCAGTGGGGCCTGGCTGTGCTTCCTGTTCCTCAAGGAGAGCAGGAGCAGAGACATGGACCAGGCAGGAAGGTAAGTTACATTTTTTTAAAACATTTTTTATTATGCGCATCCTCGGGTGACCCCCCTCCCCACGAGTCACCACCCGCGAGTCATGCTGGACGTCAAAGATATCATTTGGTGTCCTTAATAGCATCAGAAAAAGTCTCCAAGGGGTGGGAGGGTTGGTGCAGAATCAGGCCAGGCGGTCAGTCGTTGTCCGGAAGTACTATCTATGGGCCTTAAGTGCAGGTGTGTCCCCAGAGAGAGCTGAACAGCTTTACACGTAAATGGAAATAACTGATTTTCTGACAGCCAATTTAAAGTACAGGAGTGTCTGACAAATAGGAAGCATGTGTTTGAAGTCACAAAATAACTGGCATTCATTATGTTGTGAGAAAAAATAACAAATAATATCAAAGATGTAGTAACGTTATAAAAGTTGTTGGCTTGGAAAAACTTCGTTAGATCCAATGCTCTATTGTAATTAAACATTTATGCAATTCCAGGAAAGCACTCAAAGTTAGTCTTCCTAGGGCCAGATGTATATAGACTTATGTTTGTGATTTCCTAATAGCGAATTTTTGCGATTCGCTATTAGGAAATCGCAAACAGCTATGTTCAACAGTTTGTGTGACACAGTTTGCAATTCCCAATGAGTCGCAAGGGACTTGTCTCATTAATATTCATGAGGCAGGTCTCAATTTGCAACCCATTGGGAATGGCTAGCACTCACAGGGATGGTGGCCTGCTGGGGCCACCATATATGTGACTGCTTTTTAAATAAAGCAGTTTTTTAAATTTTGAAAAGCAGCCGTTTTTCCTTAATAAAAACAGGATGCATTTAAAAAAGAAAAATTTAAGATTTACTTTTCATTTTTAAGAGTAGACAGTGGTTCGTGGGACCACTGCCTGTTCTTAAAAATGGTTGGCGCCCACATTCACAAAGGGGAAGGGGTCACTTGGGGACACTTTCCTACTTACGAATGGGTTACCACCTCCTTCACTGAGTCGGTAAAACATCAATGTTTTGCAACCGCATTCTGGTCGTAAAACATTCATACATGCCCCTGTGACTCGCTATTAGGAACAGACGCCCTTGCATGCCCCTTCCTAATAGTGAGTCGCAAACCCAATTTGTGATTTGGTAATAGCTTACAAAATCGCAAATAGGGCTTTGTACATTTAAATATGCTTTTTTAAGCAAATGGCGAATCGGGGTCTTTGCGAGCAGAAAAAAGCTTTGATCGTCTGGACCTAGAACATTCTTTTCAAAAGTTTAAAGTTATGACTTCAGGAGATATTAAAGAAAATGACAATATGAAATTACTCTTTAAGTTGAAAAATAAGGATAGTGAATTCATTAATAAATCAGTAAATGAAGGCAGAACACTCAATATGAACAGAGGAGAGTACATAACAATATAAATGTCTATGGACCTATTCACAAACTTCATTTTTTGGTACAGTTAGTACTACAGTAGTACTAATAAAGTACTACAAAATTTTATTCC
Source organism: Calotriton arnoldi (assembly GCA_963921515.1). Taxonomy (NCBI): domain Eukaryota; kingdom Metazoa; phylum Chordata; class Amphibia; order Caudata; family Salamandridae; genus Calotriton; species Calotriton arnoldi. Next base: position 1,155,822 of record CAWUFW010004833.1, on the reverse strand, counting down.
CAAACCTGCAAGCATATATCTCCAACTCTCCTGTCTTATCTAGTGTGAATTCGTCACACATGTAGGTTTAAAACTTAGTACTACATGTGGGAGGGACCAAGCAGAGTGGCTTGAAAAGGGAGTATACTTACCACTAAATGGGAGAGTTTTAGGGAGGAGCAGTAGCGGTTGGTGGTGGGAGTTCCACCGGGCGCTGACGTGGGGCGGGGGAGGGGCAGGGTGGGGGTAGTAAACTACGGATTATGGCTGATTACAGGTAAGTAAACATATAAATAAATAAAACGAAGTTTGTTACGCGTGCTGCATCGCCAAATGCGATGCAGCGCGCGTCGAACTTCGTTTTATTTATTTATATGTTTACTTACCTGTAATCAGCCGTAATCCGTAGTTTACTACCCCCACGCCCACGTCAGCGCCCGGCGGAACTCCCACCACCGACCGCTACTGGGGAGGAGTAAAGAGGGACACACACTCACACACAAAAGAGTAAGCCCATTGATATTCACAAACTGCACTTCAAAAGTTACCACACCCAAAAAGGCACTTAAAACTGTAGTAAATTGATCGACCTAGGAATTGGAGTAAGTCAAGCACCACACATGGCCAGTCACATAATAATTATTGTTGTGAGATTTTTCTACTTTAGATGGGAATTTTTTTTTATTTAAACATCAGAAAAATATGTGTTATTTAAATTAATACAGTTGTAAATAATTAAAGATTTAACTGCTGTAGGATTTATATTTTAACTTTTGCTCTACATTTAAAATAAATAAACAAAATACCTTTACATCACAAATTAGCAGAAAAATAGTCCTTAGAAGGCAAGACTGGTAAAGTGAGCCCGAACCTTTAAGCTATATGCACCCAGTTGCAGTTTATATTGAGCATCCAGCACAAATGCCGTCTGGGATACTTAAGTGCAATCACAGCTATTATGTCAAAGAATTTGTTCATGATATATTGGCATGTAATGTCTATATTACACTGATTACTGCTGATGTTCTTTTTTAAAGAATCAATTTTTATAGAATTTCTGATGAAGGAATTGGCATCCAGAACATACGATGATCCTAATGCTGTTTTTGTTATTGTGGCTGATAACAACCTATTTGCGCTCATGTATTGTCTTTTTTGACCTGGATGCTCCTTGAACATGGGTGTACCTCATTACGGTTCTTCCTTGCCTACATGGTCTTTAGTGTTAAATCTGGCCCTAGACAATTGTTGAATTGAGTCAAACTGAACAGGGAGTTTTTGTAGAATAAAATCCTTAATGAATTATACATTAGTTACCTCTGTAGGATGCAGATCTATCTCCTCACAGAATAGTAAGCTGAACAACGTTAGTGGTCATTCTCATTTAACTTTATCCACGCAAATGTCTCTTCTTTCTCCCTTTGATCCAACTGTTTCTTTATAAAATTATAGTTCTCACAATAATTGTTTACTTTTAACAAGATAGCTGATAATATCATGATATATAGTCTATCAACAGCTAGTTCTGTGTTTCGAACACGTTGATAAAGGATAACCTTAGAAAAACATGATTTGCAAAGAAAGAATGAAGATAGAAGTAAAAGAATCCTGAAGTCAACTGGCAGTACTCTGTTCAGATTGCTTTGATAAAAACCATTTGATAGACTTCTGATGTATATTTTCAATAGACTTGGGTAAAGTTGTTCCTTAATAACCTATTCATATAGATGAAGCCATATGTTTTTTATCAATTTCAGTTAGGAGACTAAGGGCATGTTTTGCAGTTTTGCAGATGGGTTACGTCACAGATGTGACGGATATTCTACTTGCCTTATTACAAGTTCACTGTAGGTGTTGGCACTTGTGATAGGCCTAACTGGAACTCCATCACATTTGTGACTACCAAGTTTCAAATCATGTCCTAAAATTCCACTGCCATCTTCTATCTAATCAATAGTTGGATGACTCTTTTAGGTTTGCAACCAATGAAGATAGGTATGATTGCCAACATCACAAATACATGAACAGTTATTCTTCCCAGGGACCCGATGGAGTTTAAGTTGTGGTTCTTAAATCAGCTCTTGCCTCATCAGGCCAAGCTGATACTGAATTTATTCACATATTACATTATTCATATTATATTGTTTCTAATCAAATACCAAATACATATTATCCGCTTTGTAAGATGGGAAAGAGGATCAATTACTTAAACTGCTGCCCCATTGCCTTGTTGGATCTGACAAGGAAAACATTTGCCAATATTATTTTAAACAATCTACAAATATGTGTTAGTTAAAATCATGTACTACAGATTGAGCATGTTGGGTTCCGAAGTTGATGCTCGACAATTGATTATATATTGTGTCTACAACTCCTGAATGAAAAGTATGTATGAAGGAGTCACCTAAAATTGTTTGTTTTTTTATCTTAGCGATGGCAAAAAACTAAAAAGATTGGATATTCTTGACTATTTTCTGAAAGAAATAATACATCCGCACTGCAAAAATTGGCTACTTTTTATGATTGAAACTAGTTTTGGATTAGCTGCCCCTCTTTTATTCTCATTATGCCTAGCATATTTTCAAAAATTTGTAAAAACGTTACATTTGTTTTTTTTAATAATAAGATCAAAAGAATTATCTATAAAAAATATTTGCATACAACATAGTACTAATCGATCTTACTCTATTAGGATTATATTGATATTTTAATGCTTTGACTAGCTATTTGAGTGAACATAATTTAGTGGGGAATAAAAAAACTAAAATTATAATAATGGGTGCCCGAAGTCTAATTGCTCCCTGCTAGTGAATGATCAATGACAATCTCTTGAAATTGTAAATAATTATCCCTATTTGGGGGTTAGAGTGTGTATCAAAGATGCAGACAGCAAAAAGTAGCTCTATCAGATTGAGCCTATTTCATATCTTTAAGGCTTTAGGCAAGAGAAATGTGACCTCACTATTAGGATTCTTCACCTCACAAATTTCAGCTATTGGCTTACATGATATGCTTTTCAAGCCAAGCTTTTAATCCATATTAGAAATTGAGGTTTCTGGTAGGCAGAGTATACATCCCTGTCAAAGCCAGAGCCACAATCCTAGTCAAGTTAAGTCAGATACACTACCTAAATTAGCCTGTGCTCACCCTCTGGTAGCTTGGCACAGAGAAGTCAGGCTTAACTTAAGAGGCAATGTGTGAAGTATTTGTGCATATTTTATTTACAGTAACACAGGGAAAAACACCACAAAAAGGCTCCACACCACCAGTTTAGACAAATAGAAAATAGTTATCTGAGTAAAACAAGACCAATACAACAAAAATCTAAAATGTAGAACTTGAGATATGATTTTTTTAAGATTAAATGCAGAAACTGGATTTAGAAGTCACTACTGGTCAAAAGGTTACTTGAGGACGCGAGGGACTGGTGCAAATCTAAAGTTCAGGCCAACCGTGATAGAGGGTAGGCCGGCTACAGAACCTACACAGGGCCCGCTGAAAAAAGTACTTTGTATGGAGCAAAGCGCCGACGTCGAGAGCACGATGCGTTGGTCTTTTCCACGCAGTTGGGTCACTGCAAATGTCACACCCCAACTCCCTTTGTGTGACTGTCAAGAGGGAATGAACAAAGCTCAGCTGTCACCCAACCCAGATGCATATTCAGAGACAGGCAGGGGCACAGAATGGTTAAAGTAAGAAAATGCCAACTTTCTAAAAATGCCAAAACGGAACGTGCTTGCGCTCCTACCTGTCGCACTGCGAAAACAGGAATATTTCCAGTTCATAAACGACTTTTTTTTATCTAGAGTCATGGGTTGAAGGGAGACAGCATTTGTTTTACGAATTCATGAAGGAAGCTGTTTCTTTAAGTGTTTGAATTTCCACTGGATTAGGTCACGGGGCTAAAACACACCTGTGTCTTTGAGCGCACGTGTTTATAAAACAACGTTTGAAAAGCTTGAGTTAAACTGAATGCTGGCTGTGACGAGCGGAGTTGTATGTTAGGATGAGCCTGGCGGCTTCGGTTTTGAAGGTGATTTACTAGCTTATAAGTCATATCGCACTAAAGGGGTCTGTACCAGTCAAAGTGGGAGTTTTATGGATGGCTTTATGACGGGATGTTGCTTATGTTAGTACGGGTAAGGTCTTGGGATGATTATTGAGTTTTGGGTTTCAGTAAGGGATAATGGGGTGGAGGGACAGAATTAGTATTTGGAATTTAGGTTTATAATTGTCAGCAAGGGTTAACACAGGGTTAAATGTTAGGGCGTGAAGTTTTATTCACTTTTTATTTTTCTGGGCTAAAGTAGATATCTTGCTTTGCATACATCTTATTTTGTATAGATGGTTGAGACGTCTGTTTCATTATCGTTGCAGTGAGCCCTGACGAAGGGCCCATGTGGCCTGAAATGCATTGGGTGATTAGAAATAAATATCTTTGATGAGCCAACTTGTCGTGCATGATTTATTCCAACGTGTTGCTGTTGAAGGCCCGGAGGGCATGCAGGAGACATTTGAAAAAGTAAAATTAATGAATCATGCTGCAATTACACTGTTTTCGTCATGATGCTGGAAGTTTGGTTGAACTTTGGATGAAGGTTTTGATTACAGTTTGGTTTACCTTGAATATGAAGAATATTAAAAAAGAAGAGATAAAAAAGTCGTTTATGAACTGGAAATATTCCTGTTTTCGCAGTGCGACAGGTAGGAGCGCAAGCACGTTCCGTTTGGCAACTCTCTCATAGAATAGTGATCGTTGGGACAGATCACCGACTGTTCGCACGCATTAATTTACAACTATGTCCACATCAAGTTTAACTTAATTACTACGTACAAAGGGAAGGAGTGCATTCTTTCATCTTTACTCTTGTTACTCAACTTTCAAAAAATGGCATTTTCAGACTTACAATTTAAAATCCTACTTCGCCATAAGTTGTGATTTCAGAGACACCAACTACCAAATATCTATTTCTTCCCAAATGGAAATTACACTTAAACGATGCTTTATGGCAATCCCAATTTAACTTATGGGAGATATAGATCTTGCAGTAGTGAAAAACGAATATTGCAGTTTTTCACTACTAGGACATGTAAAACTCAAAAGTACATGTCCTACCTTTTAAATAAACTGCACCCTGCCCATGGGGCTGCCTAGGCTTACCTTAGGGCTGACTTATATGTAATAAAAGGGAAGTTTGGGCCTAACAAGTAGGTTAACTTGCTAGGTCGATATGGCAGTTTAAATCTGCACACACAGGCTCTGCAGTGGCAGGCCTGAGTGATGATAAGGGGCTACTGAGTGGGCTGCAGAATACATGCTGCAGGTCCACTAGTAGCATTTAATTTACAGGCCCTGGGGACATATAGTGCACATTTATAGGGACTACCCCATAAATCAAATATGCCAATTGTGGATAAGTGAATGTTACTATGTTTAGAGTTTAGAGTATATGCACTTTAGCAATAGTTAGCAGTGGTAAAGTGCCCAAAATTCTAAAGCCAGCAAAAGTAAGTCAGCAAAACAGGAGGTCAGATGGCAAAAAGACAGGGAAAACCACACCAATTATGCCTGGTCTAACAATCCACCATTAAAAGAATGTATATAGTAGAATCTCGACTCTTGAAGATTTATATTGGAGAAGGACAGTGTACCCCAGTTGAGAGTTTGACTTAACCTGGGTGAGATACTGTGTACTTTCCAAGTGGTAGGTGATTTTTCCCACTTTCTAAGGCCCCTGCCACAGTTTTAAAAAGTATTTTTGGGTTTGAATGTTTGAATTGTTATTTCATGGTACACCGACATATGCTTTCACCTTCAGCAGCTTCTTATAGCTTTTGAGGCCTTTTGAATAACAATGCTGAATCACTGTAATGCAACCAATATGATACTGGATTAAATAGACAGCCATTTGTAAACGGACTGACTGTGATCTGTACCACTGTCTAAAAATAAACAATTGCACTTTGTTAGACCTGCCAGCCTTAGGGTGAGTTCCCCTAAAGTTTTTGTCTTACTCCTCTATTGTTGCTGATCTTATTTCTGTTGGCCTTGTTTCTCTGTGCATATTACCACAGCTAAGCACTGCTAAACTGTGTTTGCTCTCTCCTTTAAACATGGTGAAATTAGTTTACCTTCAATTGACACATTAAATTTGCTTGTAAGTCCTTAGTAAAGTGGTACTACAGGTACCCATGGCCTGTAAATTGAATGCTACTTATTTGCCTGGAGAACTAATTGTATCACCCACTTTAGTAGCCCTGTGTCAGGCCTGCCATTGTAGCCTGTGTGCATGGTTTTAAACTGCCATTTCGACCTGGCAAAATAAACCTTTTGTAAGACCTAAACTTTCCTTTTAAATACATATAAGTGACCCCTAGGTAGGCCCTATACAGCACAGTGGGAAGAGTGCAGTGCATTTAAACAGTTGGACATGTACTTTTAACTATCACCTGTCCTGGTAGTGAAAAACTCTTAAAATATTTTTTCACTACTGCAAGACCTACCTCCCGCATTAGGATAACATTGGAGTTACCTTATTATATTTAATAATTGCTAACATTCAATTTTGAGAAAGTAGGATGATCAAGTTTGGTGTCTAAAGAATTGTAATTTAAGACCCTCTTTAATGGTAAAGACGGATTTTAAGTCACAATTCTGAAAATGCCACTTTTAGAAAGTCAGCATTTTCTTGTCCTAACCATTCTGGGCCTGCATCCTGTATCCTGGGTCACATGACTAGGTATAGTTGGCAGTTGGTCTTTGTGTATTGTTTCTAGACACTGAGAAACAGGAAAATAGGTATTGGCAGGATGGGCAATCTCTGATCAAGGGGAAGAACTGTCACCTTCCACACTTGCACATCACAAAGGTTCTGCCTGAGAACTCTCACAAAGAGTTTGACACTGGTCTTTTGTGACCTCAGACAAGCTGGGGTCAGGGTGTAGGGAGGCAGGAAATACCAAGCACCTCTCGGGGTGAAAAACTCCATAACCTTCTTCTACTTCAAAGTGGGCAACAGGTGTAAATAATGGACTCTCAGACCCAACTCTTCAGTGTACCTCTGGACCTGTGGAAGACTCAAAAGGACTGCTGTGCCACTCTGCAAAATGGATTGCTACTCTGTTGCCCTGTTGCCAAATGAAAGCTCTGGATCTGCATCTTGAAACCAGGACCATCAGAGTGAATCAAACAGCTATTTGGCTGGCCTCCTGATCAGAGCATCAGAGACAGAACTAGCGCCAACCACCTTGAACCCAGCACCTGGGTTCTGTCTGCTGTGAGTCCTACCTACCAAGTCGTGCCACCCCAGTCCTTGAGCTTTGGAAGTGGGCCTGAAGGTGCTTTGCCGGCCCAGCTGTGCTCTTGTATCCGGAACTGACGCACCACGAAGCATCTCCTCGCAGCTTCGCTTTGAAACTGCTGCAGCGCGACGCTTCTCCGATGCCAAACCAAATACACATTCCACCGTCTCATTGGAACCACCACTGTGTGAAGCATCCTTGACACAGGTCTACGCATCCCAGGCCCCTTGTCAATGGCATCCTCAATGACAAAACAGGACTCTGCATCACAGCCCCGCAGCTTCTTCTGAACCATTGGTGCATGATGAATTTTTACCGCGGAACTTTCGCATCGCAAGCCCCTTGTTGAAAGCATCCTCGATGACGATGCAGGACTCCACATCGCAGACAAGCAGCTCCTCAGAACCCCAACTGGGTGACGAATCCTCGATGCAGGATCTCATAACACTCTGCAACCAGGATTTTAGGTACTTTGTTCAGCTGGCCAAACTTGGTCCTTGTATCCGTCCCGCCCTCCATCGTAGTTGCCTGGACTTGTGTACATAAACTAAGAGTGGGGAGTATCTCCCAAAACAAGCAGGCTCTAGAGAAGGTGGACAGGATGCGGCACCCCCCCTCCCCCAAGAAGGACACCTCAATCAGAAAATATGGCCTCACCACAGAAAAGTACAGGAAGAAGTTTAGTAACATGTGCATTCCGTTTGCAAGGATTGTGCTTGTATTGTGGAAAGAAAGGACATTTCCTTCGTGATTACCCAGTAAAACCAAAATACGGCCGTTCACGTACCGGGCAAGTAGCGGCAATAACTGCAGAACAGGGGGCGGAAAACGACAACGCTTGAGGAAACAAGAAGGGAAACCCTCATGCAGATGTCCTATCCCTTCGGTAAATTTCTTCACCGTCTCGGAAGCCGATCATTTTTTTATTTTGTTAGATCTGATGGTCAATCAGGAGCAGAAACATATAAGGGCCGTGGTGGATTCAGGTGCCACAGGATGTTTTATGGACAGGGATGAAGCAGAACGGCTAGGGGTACAGCTCGTTAGCAAACCAACCCCTGAACCAGTGTATGCGGTCGACGGCAAGGAGCTAGAAGTGGGACCCATTAGCCACAGCACTACGGAGTATGAGGTTGCCTACAAAGAGTACCATCATGAATGGCTCTCTTTCAATGTCATTCAAGCTCCACAGTATGGGGTAATTCAGGGCCTCCCGTGGTTGCAAAAACATGAACCTACCATTAACTGGGCGAATAAAACTTTGCAACTGAACTCCCCCTACTGCAAAAACCATTGTCATCATATACTCCAGAGTCCCTCCAAAGCATTAGCAGCCAGACATCATATCGCGACAGCAGCGGAAAAGAACGTAGAGCTACCTGCATGTTATGAGGAATACAACGATGTATTCAGCGACACCCAGGCGGAGGTGCTCCCTCCGCAAAGAGATTACGACTGTCGGATTGACCTTGTCCTAGGAGCCGTGACTCCATGCGGACGACTGTATGCTCTTACCATACCCGAGAACGAATACCTTCACAGCTATTTGGATAAACATCTTGCGATGGGATTCATCCGCCCTTCCAGATCTCTGGCAGCATCTCCGCTCTTCTTTATTCCGAAAGCCAATGGGGATTTACGGTGCTGCATAGACTATCGAGCGCTGAACGCCATAACCGTTAAGAACCAATACCCGCTTCCATTGATCCCTGTTCTTTTGGAGCAGGTGAGAGCTACGGGCATATATACAAAGCTTGACCTCAGAGGGGCGTATCATCTGGTTCGGATGCGCCATGGTGACGAATGGAAGACCGCCTTTAAGACACGGTAAGGCCTTTTTGAATACCTAGTTATGCCCTTTGGGCTATGCAACGCACCGGCGGCGTTTCAGTTCTTCCTCAACGAGGTCCTCCGAGAGTTTTTGGACCACTTCGTTGTGGTTTATATCGATGACATCCTGATATATTCAGCTAATGAGGAAGAACATGTCATCCATGTGGGTCAAGTGCTACAGGCGCTAAGGAAACATCTATTGTTTGTCAAAATTACTAAATGCGAATTCCACGTAACCACTGTCGAATTCTTAGGGGTCATGCTTACTCCTTCTGGTCAGGTCATGGCGGAAAGGAAGATCCGGGCAATCATTGAATGGCCACGTCCTAATACTGTAAAAGACATCCAAAGCCTGTTAGGTTTTGCCAACTTCTACAGGAGGTTTATTCGACACTTTTCGGACCTGGATGCACCTTTTCTTTGGACAGAAGAAACACAGAACGCGTTTGATCTTTTGAAGGAAGCCTTCACGTCTGCTCCGGTTCTCACGCATGCCAATCCCAGGTTGCCCTTCATTGTGGAAGCAGACGCATCCGACATTGCTGTGGGAGCAGTGTTGTCACAAAGGCATGAAACGACCGGTTATCTGCATCCCATTGCGTTCATGTCTAGGAAGTTAAATCCAGCTGAACAAAACTATACGTTTGCGGAAAAAGAACTCCTAGCTATAAGAGATGCGTTTCTGGAATGGAGACATTGGTTGATGGGGGAGGTCCACCAGGTAACGGTCTATTCAGACCATCGCAACCTTCAGTTTATGCGAGCCGCACGCCATCTCACTCCACGCCAGCTCCATTGGATGCTGTTTTTTGCTGAATACCACTTTATTGTCACCTTCAGTCCGGGCGCAGACAATAAAAAAGCTGACGCCCTGACGAGGCAAGAAAACCCTACTCAACCGTCCTCCATTCTCGAGAGATCCATCATAGAACCTAGTAAGGTGCTGTGTGCTGTACAAACGGATGACTTTCTGCAGAAGACCAGAAGAGGGGTACAGTCGTTTACCTGGAGAACCTGGCTCAAGCTTCATCCAGAATGGCAGATGAGACAAGGTCTCCCCATGAAAGGCCCGCAGGTGCTGGTTCCTACCCAAGAACTACGCAAAATGGTGTTTACATGGTGTCATAACTTCCCGTGTGCAGGTCACATCGGAGGGAATAAGACCCTAGAGAAAGTTTTGAGACAATGTTGGTGGCCCACGGTCCGTCCAGATGTCCTACGATGGGTTCAAGAATGTCACACATGCGCCCAGATGAAGACCGACCACAGACAAGCCCAAGGACTACTTCAGCCCATGCCCAGACGTGGGTCCCTTGCTCACTTTGCCACTGGATTCAAGCAAGCCTGGCTGATGACGGCTGAAATGCCAGAAACCGGTCCTAGGATGCTTGTTTCCGGTCCAGGGAAGACATGGCTTGGCAGTTCGGGCTGGACTGTTCCCATGAGGCACAGGGTCAGACTGATTTGCATATGGCCATGTCTGAACTGGGGTGGTGGAGTGAGCTAAAGAATGATGATGGATTAAACCCAGATCAGTTGACTGGGGGTGAGTGTTTGATTGGCTCAAGCGTTCCGTCCATCATTCCCTTTTGTATCGCTTTGGTCGCCCTAAGTTGGCGGGGGTATGCCCAGATGTGGGTCCCTTGCTCACTTTGCCACTGGATTCAAGCAAGCCTGGCTGATGACGGCTGAAATGCCAGAAACCGGTCCTAGGATGCTTGTTTCTGGTCCAGGGAAGACATGGCTTGGCAGTTCGGGCTGGACTGTTCCCATGAGGCACAGGGTCAGACTGATTTGCATATGGCCATGTCTGAACTGGGGTGGTGGAGTGAGCTAAAGAATGATGATGTATTAAACCCAGATCAGTTGACTGGGGGTGAGTGTTTGATTGGCTCAAGCGTTCCGTCCATCATCCCCTTTTGTATCGCTTTGGTCGCCCTAAGTTGGCGGGGGTATGCCCAGACGTGGGTCCCTTGCTCACTTTGCCACTGGATTCAAGCAAGCCTGGCTGATGACGGCTGAAATGCCAGAAACCGGTCCTAGGATGCTTGTTTCCGGTCCAGGGAAGACATGGCTTGGCAGTTCGGGCTGGACTGTTCCCATGAGGCACAGGGTCAGACTGATTTGCATATGGCCATGTCTGAACTGGGGTGGTGGAGTGAGCTAAAGAATGATGATGGATTAAACCCAGATCAGTTGACTGGGGGTGAGTGTTTGATTGGCTCAAGCGTTCCGTCCATCATCCCCTTTTGTATCGCTTTGGTCGCCCTAAGTTGGCGGGGGTATGCCCAGATGTGGGTCCCTTGCTCACTTTGCCAATGGATTCAAGCAAGCCTGGCTGATGACGGCTGAAATGCCAGAAACCGGTCCTAGGATGCTTGTTTCCGGTCCAGGGAAGACATGGCTTGGCAGTTCGGGCTGGACTGTTCCCATGAGGCACAGGGTCAGACTGATTTGCATATGGCCATGTCTGAACTGGGGTGGTGGAGTGAGCTAAAGAATGATGATGGATTAAACCCAGATCAGTTGACTGGGGCTGAGTGTTTGATTGGCTCAAGCGTTCTGTCCATCATCCCCTTTTGTATCGCTTTGGTCGCCCTAAGTTGGCGGGGGTATGCCCAGACGTGGGTCCCTTGCTCACTTTGCCACTGGATTCAAGCAAGCCTGGCTGATGACGGCTGAAATGCCAGAAACCGGTCCTAGGATGCTTGTTTCCGGTCCAGGGAAAACATGGCTTGGCAGTTCGGGCTGGACTGTTCCCATGAGGCACAGGGTCAGACTGATTTGCATATGGCCATGTCTGAACTGGGGTGGTGGAGTGAGCTAAAGAATGATGATGGATTAAACCCAGATCAGTTGACTGGGGGTGAGTGTTTGATTGGCTCAAGCGTTCCGTCCATCATCCCCTTTTGTATCGCTTTGGTCGCCCTAAGTTGGTGGGGGTATGCCCAGACGTGGGTCCCTTGCTCACTTTGCCACTGGATTCAAGCAAGCCTGGCTGATGACGGCTGAAATGCCAGAAACCGGTCCTAGGATGCTTGTTTCCGGTCCAGGGAAGACATGGCTTGGCAGTTCGGGCTGGACTGTTCCCATGAGGCACAGGGTCAGACTGATTTGCATATGGCCATGTCTGAACTGGGGTGGTGGAGTGAGCTAAAGAATGATGATGGATTAAACCCAGATCAGTTGACTGGGGGTGAGTGTTTGATTGGCTCAAGCGTTCCGTCCATCATCCCCTTTTGTATCGCTTTGGTCGCCCTAAGTTGGCGGGGGTATGCCCAGACGTGGGTCCCTTGCTCACTTTGCCACTGGATTCAAGCAAGCCTGGCTGATGACGGCTGAAATGCCAGAAACCGGTCCTAGGATGCTTGTTTCCGGTCCAGGGAAGACATGGCTTGGCAGTTCGGGCTGGACTGTTCCCATGAGGCACAGGGTCAGACTGATTTGCATATGGCCATGTCTGAACTGGGGTGGTGGAGTGAGCTAAAGAATGATGATGGATTAAACCCAGATCAGTTGACTGGGGGTGAGTGTTTGATTGGCTCAAGCGTTCCGTCCATCATCCCCTTTTGTAGCGCTTTGGTCGCCCTAAGTTGGCGGGGGTATGCCCAGACGTGGGTCCCTTGCTCACTTTGCCACTGGATTCAAGCAAGCCTGGCTGATGACGGCTGAAATGCCAGAAACCGGTCCTAGGATGCTTGTTTCCGGTCCAGGGAAGACATGGCTTGGCAGTTCGGGCTGGACTGTTCCCATGAGGCACAGGGTCAGACTGATTTGCATATGGCCATGTCTGAACTGGGGTGGTGGAGTGAGCTAAAGAATGATGATGGATTAAACCCAGATCAGTTGACTGGGGGTGAGTGTTTGATTGGCTCAAGCGTTCCGTCCATCATCCCCTTTTGTATCGCTTTGGTCGCCCTAAATTGGCGGGGCTATGCCCAGACGTGGGTCCCTTGCTCACTTTGCCACTGGATTCAAGCAAGCCTGGCTGATGACGGCTGAAATGCCAGAAACCGGTCCTAGGATGCTTGTTTCCGGTCCAGGGAAGACATGGCTTGGCAGTTCGGGCTGGACTGTTCCCATGAGGCACAGGGTCAGACTGATTTGCATATGGCCATGTCTGAACTGGGGTGGTGGAGTGAGCTAAAGAATGATGATGGATTAAACCCAGATCAGTTGACTGGGGGTGAGTGTTTGATTGGCTCAAGCGTTCCGTCCATCATCCCCTTTTGTATCGCTTTGGTCGCCCTAAGTTGGCGGGGTATGCCCAGACGTGGGTCCCTTGCTCACTTTGCCACTGGATTCAAGCAAGCCTGGCTGATGACGGCTGAAATGCCAGAAACCGGTCCTAGGATGCTTGTTTCCGGTCCAGGGAAGACATGGCTTGGCAGTTCGGGCTGGACTGTTCCCATGAGGCACAGGGTCAGACTGATTTGCATATGGCCATGTCTGAATTGGGGTGGTGGAGTGAGCTAAAGAATGATGATGGATTAAACCCAGATCAGTTGACTGGGGGTGAGTGTTTGATTGGCTCAAGCGTTCCGTCCATCATCCCCTTTTGTATCGCTTTGGTCGCCCTAAGTTGGCGGGGGTATGCCCAGACGTGGGTCCCTTGCTCACTTTGCCACTGGATTCAAGCAAGCCTGGCTGATGACGGCTGAAATGCCAGAAACCGGTCCTAGGATGCTTGTTTCCGGTCCAGGGAAAACATGGCTTGGCAGTTCGGGCTGGACTGTTCCCATGAGGCACAGGGTCAGACTGATTTGCATATGGCCATGTCTGAACTGGGGTGGTGGAGTGAGCTAAAGAATGATGATGGATTAAACCCAGATCAGTTGACTGGGGGTGAGTGTTTGATTGGCTCAAGCGTTCCGTCCATCATCCCCTTTTGTATCGCTTTGGTCGCCCTAAGTTGGTGGGGGTATGCCCAGACGTGGGTCCCTTGCTCACTTTGCCACTGGATTCAAGCAAGCCTGGCTGATGACGGCTGAAATGCCAGAAACCGGTCCTAGGATGCTTGTTTCCGGTCCAGGGAAGACATGGCTTGGCAGTTCGGGCTGGACTGTTCCCATGAGGCACAGGGTCAGACTGATTTGCATATGGCCATGTCTGAACTGGGGTGGTGGAGTGAGCTAAAGAATGATGATGGATTAAACCCAGATCAGTTGACTGGGGGTGAGTGTTTGATTGGCTCAAGCGTTCCGTCCATCATCCCCTTTTGTATCGCTTTGGTCGCCCTAAGTTGGCGGGGGTATGCCCAGACGTGGGTCCCTTGCTCACTTTGCCACTGGATTCAAGCAAGCCTGGCTGATGACGGCTGAAATGCCAGAAACCGGTCCTAGGATGCTTGTTTCCGGTCCAGGGAAGACATGGCTTGGCAGTTCGGGCTGGACTGTTCCCATGAGGCACAGGGTCAGACTGATTTGCATATGGCCATGTCTGAACTGGGGTGGTGGAGTGAGCTAAAGAATGATGATGGATTAAACCCAGATCAGTTGACTGGGGGTGAGTGTTTGATTGGCTCAAGCGTTCCGTCCATCATCCCCTTTTGTAGCGCTTTGGTCGCCCTAAGTTGGCGGGGGTATGCCCAGACGTGGGTCCCTTGCTCACTTTGCCACTGGATTCAAGCAAGCCTGGCTGATGACGGCTGAAATGCCAGAAACCGGTCCTAGGATGCTTGTTTCCGGTCCAGGGAAGACATGGCTTGGCAGTTCGGGCTGGACTGTTCCCATGAGGCACAGGGTCAGACTGATTTGCATATGGCCATGTCTGAACTGGGGTGGTGGAGTGAGCTAAAGAATGATGATGGATTAAACCCAGATCAGTTGACTGGGGGTGAGTGTTTGATTGGCTCAAGCGTTCCGTCCATCATCCCCTTTTGTATCGCTTTGGTCGCCCTAAGTTGGCGGGGGTATGCCCAGACGTGGGTCCCTTGCTCACTTTGCCACTGGATTCAAGCAAGCCTGGCTGATGATGGCTGAAATGCCACAAACCGGTCCTAGGATGCTTGTTTCCGGTCCAGGGAAGACATGGCTTGGCAGTTCGGGCTGGACTGTTCCCATGAGGCACAGGGTCAGACTGATTTGCATATGGCCATGTCTGAACTGGGGTGGTGGAGTGAGCTAAAGAATGATGATGGATTAAACCCAGATCAGTTGACTGGGGGTGAGTGTTTGATTGGCTCAAGCGTTCCGTCCATCATCCCCTTTTGTATCGCTTTGGTCGCCCTAAGTTGGCGGGGGTATGCCCAGACGTGGGTCCCTTGCTCACTTTGCCACTGGATTCAAGCAAGCCTGGCTGATGACGGCTGAAATGCCAGAAACCGGTCCTAGGATGCTTGTTTCCGGTCCAGGGAAGACATGGCTTGGCAGTTCGGGCTGGACTGTTCCCATGAGGCACAGGGTCAGACTGATTTGCATATGGCCATGTCTGAACTGGGGTGGTGGAGTGAGCTAAAGAATGATGATGGATTAAACCCAGATCAGTTGACTGGGGGTGAGTGTTTGATTGGCTCAAGCGTTCCGTCCATCATCCCCTTTTGTATCGCTTTGGTCGCCCTAAGTTGGCGGGGGTATGCCCAGACGTGGGTCCCTTGCTCACTTTGCCACTGGATTCAAGCAAGCCTGGCTGATGACGGCTGAAATGCCAGAAACCGGTCCTAGGATGCTTGTTTCCGGTCCAGGGAAGACATGGCTTGGCAGTTCGGGCTGGACTGTTCCCATGAGGCACAGGGTCAGACTGATTTGCATATGGCCATGTCTGAACTGGGGTGGTGGAGTGAGCTAAAGAATGATGATGGATTAAACCCAGATCAGTTGACTGGGGGTGAGTGTTTGATTGGCTCAAGCGTTCCGTCCATCATCCCCTTTTGTATCACACCAGAGAAGCCATGGGAAAGGTTCTCTGTGGACTTCATAGTAGGGTTGCCCAAGGATCAGGGTAACACAGCATTAGTAGTGGTCGTGGACTACCTAACCAAAATGGGACATTTTGTTGCTTGCAAACAAGCACCCTCAGCAGGCCAATTGGCACGCATCCTGTTAACTAATATAATCAGGCTACATGGCCTTCCCAAAGTCATAGTCTCAGATAGAGAGGCCCAATTCACTGCTCTTTTCTGGAAGACCTGGTGTTCTGAGTTACGGATCGCCTCCTCCCTTTCCACGAGCTTCCACCCCCAGACAGACGGTCAAACAGAGAGGCTTAACCAGACTCTCAAACAATACCTCAGATGTTATGTTGACAACAATACAGAAGCCTGGGTGGAATGGCTATGGGTGGCAGAAATAGCATACAACAGCGCCAAACACTCTTCCACACAACACACTCCTTTCCTCAGTAACTATGGCTTTCACCCTCGGTTTAACCCTTTGATTCTTCCCAGTAACAACAACAAACTACCCGAATTATGTGAGAGACTATCGCACATTCGCAAGACCTTGCTTGCAACACGAACAAACCTGCTCCAGGCAAAAATGACATATAAAACACATGCAGACAAACATCGAAGACCAGGTCCTGTGTATATAAAGGGAGATTGGGTGCGGCTGTCAACAAAACATATTCGATTCAGGAAACACAGTGTATTTAATCCCAAGTTCATTGGTCCCTATCGGGTGCTCAAGCACATCAATCCTGTAGCGGTAAAGCTACATTTGCCGGCTCATTTTCGTATATACCCAGTTTTCCATGTTTCATTGTTGAAGCCTTCCCACTGCCCAATACGGAAAAGGCCTGAGCCCATATGGGTTCGTCAGGAGCAGGAGTATGAGGTAAAGGGGATCTTGGACGCAAAGAGGGTGCGAGGGAAACTATGGTATTTACTTGCATGGAAGGGTTATTGCCCCGAGGAGAACACCTGGGAACCTGCCAGGGCGGTGCATGCGCCTAGGTTGGTGGCCCGGTTCCATCGCTTACACCCGGATAAACCATCGGTCAGCCAGCGTTCCCCAGACGGGGGATGTTCTGTCAGGAATTGATTCTGGTTACGCGCTGGCTGAACCTCTAGCACGAACCAGGAAGTGCGGGGGTTGGAGAACTACAATCCCCGGCTTGCAGAGCGAGTCACGCCTCACGTGACCGTGAGATGATGTCGGAGGCAGGGTAAAGGGCGGCAGACGAACAGAGACGCTGCTGATTATCCTGATTGCCTTCGGTGATGCAGACTTCTCCTACGGACTTCGTACTAAGGCGGTAAGAGTGCTGTTGCACAGATTAGAACCGCATTTCCTGAGTAAGAGGCAGAGGGTTTCTTGCCTCGTCACTCTTCCCTGCACTCCTCCTCTGTTGGACGAGACCGACACATGTTGGGCTCTTGCAGAGGAGGCTACTGGTGGCAGAGAATACCTTTTGGATAGCAAGTCCCTCTGTTGGCCGGGACCGGCAAGGAACGGTCCCTTGCAGAGGAACATTTACAGACTTTGGGGCATTATTTGGTCAGCTTTATTTTCCCTGCCTGCAGAAACCAGCCCGGTTTCAAACAGGAAATACGATTATTGTTGTTTTTTGTGTGTGACCTCATGTGGCAGTATACCCTGTTCAAGAACCTGCCTAGACTTTCTACTGACATTTGGTAATACCAAACGGAGGGGTCACACTGGTACTTGGTGTTCCATTTTTTCTTTATGCCAAGGATATGGTGAAGTATTAACGTACCTGGGCTTACTTCTTTTGGGGCATTTTGCAAGACTGTGATTGAATCTTGGCCCACCTTTTCCACCTTACTATTGGTTGTTCTTTGTTTTTCTCATTTCCCAGAAGAGAGAGTACAACGAAGGGGGTGCGGTCCTCAGGTGTTGTTCATACATGGCCAAAAACTTCATGTTACCATTGGTAGGTGATACATGGGTTTCTTTAGCATACTTAAATAAGGTATCGATAGAGATAGGAAGTGTTCACATTGTCTGCTCTCTTTTCTTTCCAATAGTTTCAGGTTGAGGAACATGCAACCACCCTGCTCTCTTCTGGCATCGCGCCCTCACTTCTTTATTATTTCAGGTAGGGTGTGTTAGATGCAATAGAATTGGAATATAGAAATGTATCCTTTTAATACTGTGTAGGAGTATTGGAGTATATTTCCTTATCGTGTTTCCTGTGTCATCCTCAGATCTCCCTCCCAGCTGTTCCTACCCTTTCCTTCCCCCGTTTGATGATTCCAACAGTCTGTGAGTATCTCATTCCAGACTTGGAATTATCGAGAGGTGGGCCCCCATAGAGCATTGATACCACTCCGAGGATTCTGGAAGGAGAAGCCTGACAGTTACTAAAAGTACTACAACTCCCAGGATGAAAATTAAAGATACATCTATTCTGCACATGATGTTCAGACATTTAAAACATTCTCAGTTCCTCATTGCAACTTTCTGACAAAACAATGCTGTTATTTATCAATAAAATACACAATGTAATAAACAGGCACTAATTCATTTTTCTCTTACTTCCCAAAACATTCACCACTAACCTCTTAAACACATACCCTCTAATAGATACAGTTCATCTCAACTATTTTTTCTAATCACTCGATTACCCTGCACATAAAAATCTACCAATTGTTTACATAATCTAACCTTCAATGGTCAGGGATAATGCCCTCCCCAGGATTGAAATATATCATCCAACAAATCTTGTGAATACTTGGTTCCTCCCTCAAAGGATACTCATCCCAGGGTCTTTCCTTGTTTCTAAAAGACGACCTGACACAACATCACACAAATGAAACATCAATAAGGCTAAACCCTTATACTTAAACTCACAGGTCTATCCCTTACTGTAAGAAATTGTGTTACTGGTTGAGGAGTGTGAAACCCTTCTCACGCAGCAACCACAATTCTTCTGAGGGTGAAGTCAGAAGCAAACCCTAAATTAACCTCTGCTCAACCCTCGGGTAGCTTGTCACAGAACCGTCAGGCTTAACTCAGAGGCAATGTGTAAAGTATTTGGGCAACACTTCAAACAGTAACACTGTGAAAACATACCACAAAAGGATCCCACAACAGGTTTAGAAAAATAGAGTGATTTAAAAGAAATAAAACAAGACAAAAATCCAAGCAGTACAAACATATTCAATTTTAAAGATTTTAGTAAAAAATAGCGTCAAAAGGCGTAAAGCTTCAACTGTGGATATCTGGTCCTGCCGGACTGGGACAAAGTCATAAGTTCAGACCAGGATAGAGCTTGGGCCGGCTACAGGGACCCAGTTAGGTCCACTGAACAGAGTACATTAAATCCTGTGCTTTGCAAGGATCCGGGTCACTCAGCCTTAGGGATGCATCAGTTTACAGATACTGCGATGCCGGAGTGTGAGGTATTGCAGCATCATGAAGGATGACGTTGACGAGGGCTTACGATTAGTAGTTTGGTGTCAAGGATGCGTTGCACAGTCGGGACAATGCGCCAGATCCAAGGAGCTGCAAAGCTGCAATGCAGAGTCCATCGTCATTGTCAAGGCTATCGTCCATGAGAGATGTGAGGGTCTGTTCAGAGGAACCATTGCATAGCGGTGGTTCTTATGCGGCGACATGCTGCAATGCAGGTCTTGGCAATGCTTCCAATGCAAGCAGCAGTAGCGATGTGCCGGTTCTGCTCAGGGTTGTGCCGTGCAGCAGAGGAGATGTGTTGGTTCCACTGGATCCACAGAGGCAGGCAGAGAAACTTAGGCCCATTTCCAAGGGTCCAGAACTGGGGTGGCACCACCTGACAGGGTTGACTCATAGATGACAGTTTTGGGCCTGGAAAAAGATTTTTTTTGCCAGAGTAAAATGTCAGTTAAAAATTGCACACACAGGCGCACTGTTTAAAGTGCTACTTAAGTGGATGGCACAGCCAGTGCTGCAGTTCCACCAGTAGCATTAATTTTTCAGGCCCTGGGCACAGGTGGTGGCACTTTATTAGGGACTTACACATAAATTAAATATGCTAATTGGGGATAAGCCAATGTTAGCATGTTTTTAAGAGTAAGCATATGCACTTTAGCACTGGTTATCAGTGCTACAGTGTGCAGAGTCCTAAGGCCAGCAAAAATAAGGGGAGGAAGGCAAAAAGTTTGAAGGAAGACCACCCTAAAGCCGACAGGTCTAAAACTTATCCTTCATCAGTCATCCTATTATCACCACTATAAATTAGATCACCACTTCACTTTACAGCACCATTACCCCTGTCAAAACAGAAAAACAAAAGAGGGAGAAAAATAATTTTATAAAATCCTCTCATTTGATTGGAAAAGTATCCTATCTCTTCCCATTTGTTCTCCAAAATAAAACGCAGCATGAACCTATCCCCATTAGAATTGAAGAAAAGAGGGGAATATCATCCCGCAAAAAACTATCCAATACAAATAACTAAAACCCGATCTGCTGTTGCTCTAATACAAAAGCATGTCTGCCATTGTTCTAACATGCCTTCCTTCATTCGGGAACTTAAAAATGCAGTAACACCTCTGTGTTAGCATCAAACAGTAAGGCGCATCATGCACACTAATTAGTATAAACCGCCTGAATGGAAAACACTGGAGAACTGCGCAGCGTCACACCCATCACGTGACTCTCGATGCATGTAACGCTACTGGATACAAACAAATGTCTCTTACTGGCAGCCATATTGGGATAATTCCATTCCAGACATATGGGCTGATTTGATAACAAGAAAGGGAAGCGCTTAAGCTTTCCGATGCATACCGTCCTCCATTAATGTGTATTATGCATGTTGAGACAAGGATATTGTTAAAAATCTAAATAATCTACTCAAAATAATAATACAAAAACTGCCCACTACTCTAGCCACAACATTTTGCTCGTATTGTAGACCCTAATAGAATCTAACTAAACTACACAACAAGATCTTTAATACTAAAAACGAATGAGCTATTCGGCAGCCTCTTTTGAATATCATACTATGATGAGAGCAGATTTGTCCAATCTTCTTTCAAACTTGCTATTACCAATTCTACAGCCAAAGTCACCAAAATCCTATCATATTTCAAAAAAACATAAAGTATAAGGAAAGAAAATCGTGTTCTGAATATCATGACACCTAGTCCTTTTTACAAATTAATCAGGCTTTCCCATTCGTCCCTACTATATAAACCACACCTAAAAGTATTACATTTCAACATGAAGAACTGCTCTCTATTTTTTTAATTTTATTAATTTTTCCTCCTCTCTTCCTCACTACAAACGTGTCTAATATAAACAAATGAAACTCACTCTCACCATGTCCCTTATCAAGGAAATGGTCCACCAAAGGAGATTTTACCTTTTTCGTTCTAATGGCTGACTTGTGTTAGTTGATTCTAAGTCAGAGTTCGTGACAGGTTTCGCCAACATAAGTAAGGTCACATGGACAAATATTCAAGTATATCACGTTCTTGCTGTGACAGTTTGCAATGTATCTAGTTTCATGTGTCACCTCTGACACGAGACCAGATAACCACAGTTGGCGCTTTGTGCTTCTAGGCACTATTTTTACTTAAAACTTCGAAATTGCATTTCTCCGGTTCTACTGATTGGACTTTTGATGTTTTGGTCTCAAATAAAAAAACTTGACTCTATGTTTCTAAATTGGTGTGTTGTGATGTCACTTTATTACTGTTTGAAGAGCTCCGTAAGCCCTTTACACATTGTCTTTAGGTTAAGCCTGACTGCTTTTGTGCCAATCTACCAGAGGGTTAAGCACAGGTTAATTTGGGGTTTGATTGTGTTTCATTCTGACAGAGATTGTAGTTGCTGCTTGGGTAGGGTCCCCCCGTCCAATAGCCAAATTTCCAACACACTTCAATTGTAACTTTGTGAAATTGGGTGTAACACAGTTCTATTTATAAGGTAAGCTAGTCTCTGATGTGAGAAGGTTGTTCATGAATTTTAAAATGGTAACTCTGCCAATAGGTATAATTACCTAGTTGTCAGGTTTACTGTTTAGAAGCACTTGGGGGGGTTCTTATTTTAATTTGGAGGCTCATAATTTTATATTAATAGGTTAATTTTGCTTTGCATGCTGTTTAAGTAGAATCTAAATTTGAGGCCAATTTTTCAAAGTATAAGCCTCAAAAATGTTCTAATGCTTTGACTCTTTTGTATCAATGAAACACAGTTAATGTATGTTGATTATATACATTTATTTAAATATTTTCACGTCTTATCTTCTTTAATTATGCAATTTATTGAAATATCTCTTTCGAAATATTATTTATAAGTAAATTAATAGAAAAAATACCATAGTAAAGCAATTATATTTATCCACCGGTGTATGCAAAACAGAAACGAATACAAAAGACAGGTAGTCCCCAAATTAGAATCTATGCAAAATTGTACTTGCATAATAAAATAATATGCATAGTTATAGATTTGTCAATTTGCACTGTTTCGCCCTTTATTTAGTTAATAGTTTCATTATTTCAGTTTCTTTGTTTTTGTATTCACCCTTTTCCAGTCCAAGTTGCTATGATTAAAACAGGAAAAAGAAGAAAAGAAATCTAGATACACATCCTGACAAGACAGGTACTAGCAGTTGCTTGTCTATTTATCACGTTTCATTTAAAACAAAAAGCAAAGAAATGTAAACAATCAAAATATGTTATTGAAAAGGCAGGTGGAAAAAGGGTCAAGTAGGTTGCCTTGTATTTCATAAAGGAATGTTATTTCTAAATGTTTATCTCGTGTTTTGTACGTTTATGCATCTAGTTTTCTTTTTTTTAAATGCTGATTTTTATGAATGGTATTCCTAAACAGTTTGATAAGTATGTCCCTTTCCTCTACAACACAGATGTCGATGAAATCCTACCAACAATATGCTCAAATCAAGGAATTACTGTGTCCTATCTGAAATCTGTTTTTCCGGAATCAGACTTTCTATCGCGGCACCTGGTTATGGTCCTAGGCAGTAGAAAGAAACAATTATTTGCACTGCCTCTGTTATCACTGTATTTCTTTAGAAGGATGAGCTACCAGTGTTCCTGAAGATAAAATAGAAGCACACATTGCACGTGATCTAGTCATGCAATTCAGAAAGAATAGCAACATTGAATATTACAAACCATACTTGAACCTGTCAAGTTTTGGTACACTTCTGAGGGTGTTTTGCAGGGTGATGAGTCGATTTTTGGTGGGTCACGAAAGTCCACAAAATAAAGAAAGATGTATTTACATTTTGTATTCATCTTATCACATTTACTGTATTTGCAAGACAAAGGTCAGATGTCAGGCTATGACTTCTGACAAATTGCTACTTTTGTTTTTTTACCATGGGGATCCCTGTTTACAAATTCATTTCAATTTGCAGTCAGAGAAAGAAAAGGAAAGGGAATTAGTGACAATCTTGCTGGGGTAAAGGGAGTATGAAAGGAAAGGCTGTAGGATGTCATGTTTTTTGTAACACACAACAAAATGTAAATACCTGTAAATGAACTGTGCACATTCACAACTTAGGAAACAAAAATGAAGCACATTTTTGAAGTGTGTTGGAAAAAAAGATTTCAATATGATCAAAACAAATCGAGACACTTTTCTTGATGATGGGCAAATGATAAATATCCACTTAAAGCTGATTTACTCACATTATCATTTGAGTGCAGTACAGATTTATCTGTAAAACTGCACATCTGTGCAATTTATTGTCCATTTCAATGGAAAATATGCTATCTTTAAATGATAGTGCACTACCACACAATCCTTTAGTTACATAAAAAAATGCCTGCCTCATGTCCATTAAAGCTAGGTGGGTTGTGAAAGTTTGTTGATCTAAAAATTGTACAATGGTTCTGAACATTATGGAAAGCACTGATCTACTGTATTGCACTGTATTTCATTGTATAGTCAAACTATTGTACAAATCTTCCCATCATTGCTGTTGCTTTGAAAATCATATAAGCTAATTGTAAGTTATATCAATTCCTGAATCTTTAAGATCAAGCTTCTAATTATTTATGATTTTACTTTAGTTTGAGTGTGCTTTCATGGCGGTTTCTTTTTTATTATATGTTGGTGTCTACATCTGAACAGGGCTCTGATTTTGTGAATACTCCATGGTCATTCTCTTGAAGACACCTCTATAGACCAGATAGAAGTGCAGAGTGCCACTAATTCCATCATGGAATGTTGAGGCCGATGCTATCTGGAAGCTTTGTGTGATTTTTGGCAGTTAAAGTTGAGTTAGAGTTGCTGAGAGCGTGGCTGAATACAAGAGGGGTACTATTAGTTTAAGGTCCTGAAGATCCTTATTATATGTAACTCCTATGTAATGTCTGGGGTAAATTTTAATTAAAAACCTACCTTGGAAGTCTTTCATAGTTATTGTGAGAGGGCCCCTCAGCTACTGAACTTTTCCAATACTTACCTTAACGTGGTAAGGTAAGAGGTTGATCCACAGTCACAGGATAGTGATTGAACCATCATGATCCTAAGTTAATGGCACTGATGGAGGTTTAATACTGACAGAGAGATAATCATAGGATTGATAGATTTGAGAGTGTAATTGAAAGGGAATGGCTTCCCACTGAGTATGTCTATAGTGCTTAGTAGCCCATGAATAGGCAAGCCAGAGTCTTTGTTCACTCTTTGTAAACAGTGCTCCAAGGGGAAGAAAGTAACTTGGGATAAGGGAAATAGAGGCAGCAGCTTAGCCCTTCATAGAATAAACAAATCTCTCAAGATCCTTTAGATTATGTTCAAAATAGGAGATGTAAAATTTAGAATTATAGAATATGAATTGGTGCTTGATCCCCCATTTAATGAGAAGGGCCTTATTCCAATTTGCCTAATAGTCCCACAGGAACCAGTAATTGGAATTCTCAGCCACATACGCATTTAATAGATCCTCATTAACTCCATGACTCAGAAATAATTTCCCAGAAGCCTTCCTCCCAGTGAAATACCAGGCAAAACAGGCACAAATTAGTGCAGAAATACCAATTCCTAGATGTTGTTGCTAAAAACTGGGAGTACTTCCAAAATCCACAGGAATTACCAATGGCCCAGTGAGAATTACTCCTGTGGGGAAGAAAATTGCTTACATTTTAATTGGTGCCTTGGAAACCCACCAGCCCCCAACATTTCCAAACAAGGGAGAGCCAAGGCCAATCAAGGGAATGCAACGTGTATGAATCTCATCATCTTTGATTACCTGGAATTCACAGCGCAGAGGAGCATTGGGAGGGTAGGAGAAACTGGACTACTTCTTCAACACTCTCCTCCACCGCCAACAAAAGTGCAGTGGTTCAGTAGGCGTGTACAGAGAGGAGCTTGAAGTAGTGATAGCTGGCCCAGCCCCTATTGTAGCCCATCCCATATGCTCAGTCCTTGAAAATACCTGAGAAGGGCTAGGAAATCCCTCACTCCAGTCACTCATGATGCCACATGCATGTCAATCAGGTTGCTCAGAAGTAAGCACCAGCCCCTCATTTATGAGTTTGTCAATGATCAGAAAGAATAAGGCACCAGCAAACTCCCTTTCAGGACCCCAAAGCAATAGAAAATATTGTCCCCTATCAGGGAGACAGAAAAAGAACACTGGACTAGTGATAAAAAATAGTATAATCTATTTAGGCACCATGACAGTGTCCTGGTGAATCATTTACATATACATCCAAAGGGCAGCCAAGGCATTAAGTGAGTAAATAAAACCACTGCTACGGGCAAACAAATGTAAACCTCCTATAAAACTCATATCTATTTGAGTTTGTAGATGACCAATTTAGATTAGGTTATTTTTTAGTAGTTATCTCTCACTTGTTATTCTTGGAGCCAAAGATGGATTTATCTCCTATGGTGTTTACAGAAATGATCACCACTAATAACTTTTACATGAGTGTGATAAGATATCAGGTCATCTTATGGGTCTGAATAGCAATGCAAAGAATATTTTTGTTAATACACACATAATATTACACATGTCTTGTCCAATTTGGATGATAAACCACTTTTATATGCCTAAAGTGTGGGTCATCACACACTTAATGCAAGTCAACTTTGAACATAACTTTCGCCTTTCTTAGTGTTGCACATTTTATAATATGAATATCCTCCAGTAATCATTGAAGCATGATATCCCTAGAACACATACACCAGTATATCTTCAGGCACCTAATTCTCAGTAGACGAATCAGAGCCTCTCTCAGAATGAACCAATAATGAGTAAGCCTGATTTTCTGAAATGCTACATAATCCGGCCTGGGCGGAGTTCGTGGAGTCGCAATTTGTGGAACTCTGCAAAGTGCTGAAAAAACTTTGCCATGCTATGCGGAGTTCCGTGAGCAGCGCAGTCCGGTACATTGCGCTGTTCATGCTGATATTTAGTGTCAAGATTTTCTCAGTGCATGAGGCATGGAGCCAGCAACCCCTCCCATGCTAAGCAATAGAAAGATCCCCAGGTAGCCCTTTACTGCCCTTGAATCTTCAGATGTAGAATGCTTCTGCAGAGAACCTGAGAGGATATCAGCTTTGAGCATCCTTCTTCTTCCCTTCTCACTTCTTAGCAGGCATACTCTTTCAAAACTCAAAACATTTCAAAACTTGCATCACATTTCTTTAGTTACATTAAAGGCATTCTATTGTGTGGCAACAGTCACCTGATCACACAGCTTCAACACTCATATGCTAGCTGAATAAATAAATGGCAAATATTCACACATCTCATATGGCTAGATGCACCTGAGAAACATTGCCCAATGAATAAAAGCAAAGTAGTGAAATTGAACTAAAACTGATTCCATTTGCACACATTCCACAGATTATTAGGATGCTTCAAATTACAAATCGCAGTATGAACATATTAATGGATTTAAACTAGTCTCTGATACAGTCAGCAATTATCCATGAGGGTTTTGTAACAAACTGAAATCAGCTATTTCATTGCATTTCGGTAACCTTGATATGCATAGCAATTTACAGATGACAGAGACATAAATTCTACCCCGGTTGAATACAAACATCACTATGTTATGCCTCTATATCTATGCATGTCAAATTGTCTGGTATGGCATTCAGAGTGTAATCAAGTTGAAGGTTGATCATCTGTTTTCAGGAGGTAGACACATCCTTTTCACAGAATTATTAGACTTGTTGCCAAATAAACACATTTTAAAGATCACTGTTAGGCAAAAACTTTTTAGTTGCAATTTCTACTCTAATTGTCATTTTATTACCATAGTTTATCAGCAAAAACTACAATTGGGACATGATTTTTTAACCCCTTCGATGCTCATGACGGAGCGGTTCCGTCATGAGCATCGGTTGGGCTGTGCTTATGACGGAACCGCTCCGTCATGAGCACAGCCCCTGGGGTAAGCGCTGGCGCTCCCCCCCTGGGGCATCGATTGTGCCCCCAGAGAGGGGGATTGCAGCGGAGGAGTTTCCGCTGCCACCCTCGGCCCCCCCCACGCTTCCCCATGACGTCAGCGCGCACAGCGCGCGCCGACGTCATCAGGAAGCGCTGGACGCGCTGGAAATCATTTCTTTCCAGCGCGTCCAGAGGAGGGTGAGTGCTTGTTGGTGCGGTGGGGCGGGGGGCCGTAACAGGATGCCTTGAGGCATCGGGGGAGAGGAAAGAGTATTTCCTCTCCCTGATGTCTCAATGCAGGGCATTCCTGCTTCACGATCGCGCACAGCGTCGCGATCGTGGAGCAGGAATGCCCCACTAGACACCAGGGATGTTTTTAAAATAAAGGAAGCGACCCCTTGGGCAAGGGTCGCTTCCTAGGAGGCCAAAATTTTATCAAGACTTTTCTGCCCCCCCGGGGACAGATCGACCGTTTTTCGGCCGTTTTTGGATCCAGGGGGCAGAAAGCCCACTAGATCCAGGGATTCATTTTTTAAATGAAATGGAAGCGACCCCTTGGGCAAGGGTCGCTTCCAGGGGGCATTTTTCTTTGTTTGGACATTCTGCCCCCTGGGGCAGATCGCCCCTTTTTGGGCCTTTCTGCCCCCAGGGGGCAGAAACCCCCACTAGACACCAGGGAGTTTCTTTAAATTGTGATGGGAGTGACCCCTTGGGCAAGGGTCACTTCCAGGGGGCCATTTTATTTTGTAATGGGAATTCTGCCCCCAGAGGGCAGATCGGCCTGTTTTTGCCTTTCTGCCCCCAGGGGGGCAGAAACCCCACTAGACACCAGGGAAGTAGTTTAAATAAAAATGGAAGCGACCCCTTGGGCAAGGGTCGCTTCCAGGGAGCAGATTTTTTATATGTGTATTCTGCCCCCTGGGGGCAGATCAGCCTAGTTGTTTGCCCTTTCTGCCCCCGGGGGCAGAAAACTCCACTAGGCACCAGGGATTTATTATTTTTGCAAGGGGCAAATTTCTGTCTGCTGTTTTCTGCCCCACCTGGGGGCAGATTGGCCTGGCAGACAACCTCACCCGATCCCTTGGGCAAGATCAACCCCTATTTTTCTCAGCCCTATTTGAAGGCCCATCTGGCCGATTGACCATTTGGGTAGTAACATAGCGTGTTATAATGTTAATTGTTTTATTTTTTGTGAATTGCAATTGTAATGCTTTATTTCTCTTTTTTGTTCTAGTTGAAGGCTTTTGCTCTTTAGACTGTTCCAGGTTGCGGTTTCGTTACTGGTGGCTCTGCTGTTTGTGTAGTTGCACGTGTTTGGTAAGAGTTTTTTGTACAATGTAAATGAGTTTCATTTCTCTGCATGAATTTGTTTTTTGCAAATGGTGTAATAATAGCAGTATGTTTGGCTTCTGTTTTTTGAGTGTCAAAAACATTTTGCATTTGTGCTCGATGTGTATTTTGTTGTCTTGTGAGTAATTGGTTTTGTTTTTTTCTTTCTAGTGGGATATCGTTTTTGCTGTGTCTCTGCAGAGTAGGTGCTGGTGAGTGTAGCTGTCTCTTGTAAGCAAATTGTATAGTTTTTGAGTATATAGATCTTTGTGATAAAGGCACACATTTTTTTACTTACTTGCTTTGCACAGTGTTGGTTGTTGTTGACTTGTTTGTGCAGTCTCCTTTCTTAGTAAGGATAATGGCTAGCCGCAGGATTACTGCTC
The DNA here is from genome assembly GCA_963921515.1 of Calotriton arnoldi. Classification (NCBI taxonomy): domain Eukaryota; kingdom Metazoa; phylum Chordata; class Amphibia; order Caudata; family Salamandridae; genus Calotriton; species Calotriton arnoldi. The sequence goes on along the minus strand of CAWUFW010004833.1, from coordinate 1,126,729 downwards.
AGCAGGTTGTTGTTGGTATGCTTTTTGAGTCTTCCTCTGACCATGGTTCAGAGACTGACTCTGCATCTGAGGCAGAGGAGGCAGGGGACGATTCAGGCAGTGAGTTTTCTCTCCACATGGAATCATCGGATACTGAAGATACTCTTAGTGTGGATGAAGTGCCTGTGTTAGAGGAGGACATTGATGTGCCGATAGTGCGGCAAGAGGCATCTGGGCTGCAGCCTGGGGCTGCAAGGCTTTCCGTTGGTGTAGTGCGGCAAGAGGCATCTGGGCTGCAGCCTGCAGCTGCAAGGCTTCCCATTGATATAGTGCGGCAAGAGGCATCTGGGGCAGCAAGTCTTCCCGTTGGTATAGTGCGGCAAGAGGCACCTGGGCTGCAGCATGGGGCTGCAAGGCTTCCCGTTGAAAGTGCTGACCTCTGGGTTGCCCCAGGCATGGTGAAGCCGGCATTGCCAGACTTTACTGGTGTTCCAGGGTGTAGAGTGAATACTGAAAACTTTTTGCCGATACATTTTTTTCAGTTGTTTATGGACGATGTGTTTTTGGCAGAGATTGTTGAGCAGACTAATTTGTATGCCGAACAGTTTTTGAGGGACAACAGTGCCAGTCTTAAGCCCCACTCTAGAGCTACCCGGTGGACTCCCACAAATCTGGAAGAGATGAAGAAGTTCTTGGGTTTAACTTTTTTGATGGGCTTGCTCAGGAAGCCATCAATGTCTTTATATTGGTCTACTAGTCCCTTGACGGCAACTGCTATTTTTCTGGCAGTCTTGAGTCGTGATAGGTATTTGCTTCTGCTTCGGATGATGCATTTTGTCGATAATGGTTTAGCGTTGCCACGAGATCACCCTGAATGTGACCGTCTTTTTAAGATTCGGCCTGTCATTGATCACTTTGTTGATCGATTTTCTGAGATCTATGCTCCAGGGAAAGAAATTGCAGTGGATGAGTCTTTGGTGTTGTTCAAGGGCCGCTTGGTTTTTAGGCAATACATTCCTAGTAAGAGGGCACGCTATGGAATTAAGCTGTATATGCTGTGTGACAGTAGGACTGGATATGTCTCTAATTTCAGAGTGTACACCGGTAAGGATTCCAGTATTAACCCCCTGGTTGTCCGTCCACTTTTGGAGTGACTGAGAAAATTGTGTGGGAACTTGGAAGAGGATTTTTAACAAAGGCCACCATTTATATGTAGATAACTTCTACACTGGTGTGCGGTTGTTCAGGGAATTGGCCAAAGTGGACACTGTTGCTTGTGGCACAATCTGCTCTAACCGTAAAGGTTTCCCAAAAGAACTTGTTTGTAAAAAGCTTGTGCGGGGACAGTGCAGTGCGTTGCGTTGCGAGGAGCTTCTAGCTGTGAAGTTTTTAGACAGGAGAGATGTCTACATGCTGTCTACCATCCATGATGAAAGCACTGCACCTGTGACTGTTTGGGGTCAGGTTGCTGAAGCGCGCAAACCTGTGTGCATTTTAGACTATAATAAGCACATGGGTGGTGTTGACAGAGTAGATCAGAGGTTGGAACCTTACGCTGCTCTTCGTAAAGGCTTACATTTGGTACAAGAAGTTGGCTATCCATCTTTTCCACTTGGCAACCTTTAATGCTTTTGTTGTGTTCCAGGATTCTTGTCCTGAGTCAAAGATGACTTTTGCTAAGTTTCAAGAGTCTGTAATAGGCAGCCTTGTTTTAGTGGAACAGGCAAGTGTTCCTAGAGTTGGATTGGTGGAGGATGTTGCTAGATTGAAAGATCGCCACTTTCCTGATCACATTCCTCCCACACCCTCAAAAGACTTTCCCAGTAGGAGATGTAGAGTCTGTTGGCGAAGAGGTATGCGGAAGGAGACTCGCATGTACTGCCCCGAGTGTCCTTCTAACCCTGGGCTGTGTGTGCCTGCTTGTTTTAGAATGTACCACACGCAAAATAATTTTTGGGAGCATCCATGAGTGGTAAAGTGAACTGCCTGGCCTCTATTGTTTAATATTTTTGGTTCAGTTTCAAGGTTGGCATTTGTGTAGTGTATTGAGTTTCAGATGTTGTGTTAGTAGATTTGTATCTATTTGCAATTTGTTTGTGTTTTCTTACTTTTATTTAAAAAAATCCTAAATGTGATGGCGGTGTGCATGGAGTGGCGCTTGTGTGGCGGTGTGCGTGGTCTGGCGTTTGGCTGGCGGTGTGCTTGGATTGGCGCTTGGCTGGTGGTGTGCGTGGACTGGCGCTTGGCTGGCGGTGTGTTTGTACTGGCGCTTGGCTGGCGGTGTGCGTGGACTGGCGCTTGGCTGGCGGTGTGTTTGTACTGGCGCTTGTCTGGCGGTGTGTTTGCACTGGAGCTTGGCTGGCGGTGTGCGTGGAGTGGCGGTGTGTTTTGATTGGTGCTTGGCTGGCGGTGTGTTTTGATTGGCGCTTGGCTGGCGGTGTACGTGGACGGACGCTTGGCTGGCAGTGTGCGTGGACTGGCGCTTGGCTGGCGGTGTGCGTGGACTGGCGCGTGGCTGGCGGTGTGCGTGGACTGGCACTTGGCTGGCGGTGTGCGTGGACTGGCGCTCGGCTGGCGGTGTGCGAGTAGTGACTAGCTGCTGGTCACTACACACTGTTAGCCAAACGCCACTCAACGCAATCCGTGAGCTGGTGTGGTTGCTGTGTCAGGAATGTGGGCGTGTGAAAGTGATGGGCCCTTGAATGGCGCTGTCTGCTGGTGTGAGTGTTGTAATGTGCTGGGCCCGCGGCTGGCGTGAATGGTTTTGTATGTGTCACACGTATGAAAGGTGTATGAATGGCCTGTAAAGAGGTTGGTGCCTTGTCGTGGCTTTACAGCTCACGAGCTGTGAGTCAATGGTTCAGTTTCTTGTCCTTTCAAGTAACAGTGCATTTCATTTTTGTGAAATCTCTGGTTAATACAACTGTATATACTGAACCATCACTCACCCTTGTGCCAAATCCAACCAGTATGTATGTGTGCTTGAGGAATAGGTGGTTGTGCATAAAAATGTGTCTTTTCTGTTTTTGTCAATGTAATGTGTTGGTTTTGTGCCTGGTGGTGTGAATGGTCTTGTGTGTATCATGTATGAAAGGTGTGTGAATGGCCTGTAAAGCGTTTGGTGCCTTGAAGTGGCTTTACAGCTCACGAGCTGCGAGTCACTGGTTCAGTTTTTTTGTCCATTCAATTATTGACAGTGCATTTCATTTTTGTGAAATCTCTTGTTAATACAATTTTATACCTGAACCATCACTCGCCCTCGTGCCAAATCCAACCAGTATGTGTGTATGTTTGAGGAATAGATGGCGGTGCAGTAATCTTTGTCTGTTTTGTCTCTCTGCCAAGCTGTACATTTCATTTAAGAATAACCTAACAACTGTAGTTTTTGTTGTAAACTAAACACCCATGGGAGTGCATGGTGATGTCTCTCTTGTGGATCCCAACAAGTTATCTTACCCACAATGTCCTGCAAACCTCAAAATGTGACTGACATTTTCCTTGCATTTTTGTGCCCAAATTTTCACACTGCAGAAAGTAACAACAAATTTCCAACCCCCAGCATTTCTCCAAGTATCCCAATAGAAATGGTACCTCACTTGTATGGGTGGGCCAAGTACCTGCGGCAGGGAATGGCCCAAAACCTATTGATGTGACATCAAAATTACCTATCACAAACCAACCTGGTTTTGCATGGGGGACCCATGACTTTTTGGCCCGGGCTCGGCATCCATGTAGGGAAACCTACCTAACCCATACATTTCTGGAAACTAGACACCCGGGGGAGTCCAGCGAGGTATGGCTTGCGTGGGTCCCCCATCATTCTCCTACCACCCAGCGTTCTCCTGAGTAAAATGATACCTCACTTGTGTGGGTGGGCCAAAGGCCTGTGGCTAGGAAGAGCCCAAAACATAGAGATTTAGAGTATAGCACCGAGAATTCTAAGCGCTACATTTTTGAAAAAATACGTTTTTAGCCAATTCTGCTTTGGACACCCACACAATTGAGGTATCATTTTACTCAGGAGAACAAGGAGAACGCTGGATGGTAGGACATTTGTGCCGGCACGGTGATTCCACACACAAATATGGGGAAAATGTGTTTTTTTCAACTAAATTTGAGGTTTGCATGGCATTCTGGGTAGGAAAACGTTGGGGGATCCACGCAAGCCATACCTCATTGGACTCCCCTGGGTGTCTAGTTTTCAGAAATGTTTGGGTTTGGTACTTTCCCAAGATGGCCGCCGAGCCCGGGGCCAAAATCTCAGGTGCCCCCCCCCAAAACCAGGTAGTTTTGCTATAGGTCATTTTGAAGTCTCCACAGTACGATTTGGGCCATTTCCTGTTGCAGCCACTATGCCTCCCCACACAAGTGAGGTACCATTTTTATCGGGAGACCTGGGGGAACGCTGGGTGGGAGGAAATTTGTGGATCCACGCAGATTCCAGAACTTTCCCACACAGAAATGTGACAAAAAAGTGAATTTTTCGGCGAAATTTGAGGTTTGCAGGGGATTCTGGGTAGAAGAATGATGGGGGACCCACGCAAGCCATACCTCGCTGGACTCCCCCGGGTGTCTAGTTTCCAGAAATATATGGGTTACGTAGGTTTCCCTACATGGATGCCGAGCCCCGGGCCAAAAACTCATGGGACCCCCCATGCAAAACCAGGTTGGTTTGTGATATGTAATTTTGATGTCGCCTCCATAGCTTTTGGGGCCTTGCCTGTCGCGGGTCCTTCACCCACCCACGCAAGTGAGGGACCATTTTTATCGGGAGACCTGGGGGAACGCTGGGTGGGAGGAAATTTGTGGATCCACGCAGATTCCAGAACTTTCCCACACAGAAATGTGACAAAAAAGTGGATTTTGCCGCAAAATTTGAGGTTTGCAGGGGATTCTGGGTAGAAGAATGATGGGGGACCCACGCAAGCCATACCTCGCTGGACTCCCCCGTGTGTCTAGTTTCCAGAAATGTATGGGTTTGGTAGGTTTCCCTACATGGATGCCAAGCCCCGGGCCAAAAACTCATGGGACCCCCCATGCAAAACCAGGTTGGTTTGTGATATGTAATTTTGATGTCGCCTCCATAGCTTTTGGGGCCTTGCCTGTCGCGGGTCCTTCACCCACCCACGCAAGTGAGGGACCATTTTTATCGGGAGACCTGGGGGAACGCTGGGTGGGAGGAAATTTGTGGATCCACGCAGATTCCAGAAATTTCCCACACAGAAATGTGAGAAAAAAGTGGATTTTTCAGCGAAATTTGAGGTTTGCAGGGGACTATGGGTAGGAGAATGATGGGGGACCCACGCAAGCCATACCTCGCTGGACTCCCCCGGGTGTCTAGTTTCCAGAAATGTGTGGGCTAGGTAGGTTTCCCCAGATGGCCGCCGAGCCCCGGGCCAAAAACTCATGGGACCCCCCATGCAAAACCAGGTTGGTTTGTGATATGTAATTTTGATGTCGCCTCAATAGCTTTTGGGGCCTTGCCTGTCGCGGGTCGTTCACCCACCCACACAAGTGAGGTACCATTTTTATCGGGAGACCTGGGGGAACGCTGGGTGGGAGGAAATTTGTGGATCCACGCAGATTCCAGAAATTTCCCACACAGAAATGTGAGAAAAAAGTGGATTTTTCCGCGAAATTTGAGGTTTGCAGGGGACTATGGGTAGGAGAATGATGGGGGACCCACGCAAGCCATACCTCGCTGGACTCCCCTGGGTGTCTAGTTTCCAGAAATGTGTGGGCTAGGTAGGTTTCCCCAGATGGCCGCCGAGCCCCGGTTCAAAAACTCATGGGACCCCCCATGCAAAACCAGGCTGGTTTGTGATATGTAATTTTGATGTCACCTCAATAGCTTTTGGGCCCTTGCCTGTCGCCGGTCTTTGACCCACCCACGCAAGTGAGGTACCATTTTTATCGGGAGACCTGGGGGAACGCGGGGTGGGTGGAAATTTGTGGATCCACGCAGATTCCAGTACTTTCCACCACAGAAATGTGGGGAAAATGTGTTTTTTTGACAATGTTTTGGGTTTGCAAGGGATTCTGGGTAACAGAACCTGGTGGGAGGCAGTCAACTCACCCCATCCTGGATTCCCCTGGGTGTCTAGTTTTCAAAAATGTATAGGTTTGCTAGGTTTCCCTAGGTGCCGGCAGAGCTAGGGTTCAAAAACTACAGCTAGGCATTTTGCCAAAAAAGGGTCATTTTTCACTGCGAAATTGAGGTATGTCCACATTGCGTTTTGCGCCGATTCCTGTCGCAGGCACTAGGCCAACACACACAAGTGAGGTACCATTTTTATTGGGAGACCTGGGGGAACGCGGGGTGGGTGGAAATGTGTGGCTCCACGCAGATTCCAGAACTTTCCAGCACAGAAATGTGGGGAAAATGTGGTTTTTTTGACAATTGTTTAGGTTTGCAAGGGATTCTGGGTAACAGAACCTGGTGGGAGGAAGTCAAGTCACCCCATCCTGGATTCCCCTGGGTGTCTACTTTTCAAAAATGTATAGGTTTGCTAGGTTTCCCTTGGTGCCGGCAGAGCTAGGGTTCAAAAACTACAGCTAGGCACTTTGCCAAAAAAGGGTCATTTTTCACTGCGAAATTGAGGTTTGTCCACATTGCGTTTTGCGCCGTTTCCTGTCACGGGCACTAGGCCAACCCACGCAAGTGAGGTACCATTTTTATAGGAAGACCTGGGGGAACGCGGGGTGCATGGAAATTTGTGGATCAACGCAGATTTCAGAACTTTCCAGCACAGAAATGTGGGAAAAATGTGTTTTTTTTGACACTTTTTTAGGTTTGCAAGGGATTCTGGGTAACAGAACCTGGTGGGAGGCAGTCAAGTCACCCCATCCTGGATTCCCCTGGGTGTCTAGTTTTCAAAAATGTATAGGTTTGCTAGGTTTCCCTAGGTGCCGGCAGAGCTAGGGCTAAAAAACTACAGCTAGGCACTTTGCCAAAAAAGAGTCATTTTTCACTGCGAAATTGAGGTATGTCCACATTGCGTTTTGCGCCGTTTCCTGTCGCAGGCTCTAGGCCAACCCACGCAAGTGAGGTACCATTTTTATCGGGAGACCTGGGGGAACGCGGGATGTGTGGAAATTTGTGGTTCCACGCAGATTCCAGAACTTTCCAGCACAGAAATGTGGGGAAAATGTGTTTTTTTGGACAATTTTTTAGGTTTGCAAGGGATTCTGGGTAACAGAACCTGGTGGGAGGCAGTCAAGTCACCCCATCCTGGATTCCCCTGGGTGTCTAGTTTTCAAAAATGTATAGGGTTGATAGGTTTCCCTAGGTGCCGGCAGAGCTATGGTTCAAAAACTACAGCTAGGCACTTTGCCAAAAAAGGGTAATTTTTCACTGCGAAATTGAGGTATGTCCACATTGCGTTTTGCGCCGTTTCCTGCTGCGGGCACTAGGCCGACCCAGACAAGTGAGGTACCATTTTTCTCGGAACACTTTGGGGAACGCGGGGTGGGTGGAAATTTGTGGATCCACGCAGATTCCAGAACTTTCCAGCACAGAAATGTGGGGAAAATGTGTTTTTTTGGACAATTTTTTAGGTTTGCAAGGGATTCTGGGTAACAGAACCTGGTGGGAGGCAGTCAAGTCTCCCCATCCTGGATTCCCCTGGGTGTCTAGTTTTAAAAAATGTATAGGTTTGCTAGGTTTCCCTAGATGCCGGGAGAGCTAGGGTTAAAAAACTACAGCTAGGCACTTTGCAAAAAAAGGGTAATTTTTCATTGAGAAAATGTGGTGTGTTCACGTTGGGTTTTGAGCCGTTTCCTGTCGTGGGCACTATGCCTACCCACACAAGTGAGGTACCATTTTTATCGGGAGACTTAGGGTAATTCAGATTTGTAAAGCAACTGTTATTACCTATTGACTTTCGATGCATTTCTGCCTTCCAAATGAAAGACATTGTGTAAAAAAAAGTCATTTTGAAAAATGACCGATAATTCTCATGCTAGTATGAGTATTCCCAATTTCAGAAATGTGCAAATATCTACTGTTTCTAAACTCTATAACTTGTTCCCATTTCAGAAATACATAGGTGTCGTTCATACCAATTTTTCCATGTATACATTTTCCCACAATAATTGCTATATACCCGGTACATAATAAAAAGCCATTGCAAATTGCTGCTCAGTTTTTACTCTGGGTTCGTCGGGTTCTTGGTGAACCTACAAGTCCTATATATCCCCACAACCAGTAAGGTCCAGCGGATGTAACGATATATTGCTTTCAAAGAGCTGTCATAATTAGAAGAAGTTACAGGTGAAAACGTTGACACAAAAGGCTGTATTTTTCAACTAATTTTCAATTTTTTCTATATTTAACTGTACGTTTCTATAAAGAAACCTTGATGGATCTACACAAATGACCCCTTGCTGAATTCAGAAGTTTGTCTACTTTTCAAAAATGTATAGCTTTCCAGGATTCATTATTGCTTTCATACCCATTTCTACCATTAAGTGGAAGGAGGTTGAAAGCACAAAAATAGCAAAAATAGGCTATGTCCCAGAAAAATGCCAAAACTGTGTAAAAAATGTTGGTTTTCTGACAAAAGTCTGTCATTCCCTAAAAGCTGGGAAAATGGTGATTTCAGCCCCACAATCGCTTTTTGGATACCATTTGCAGGGAAAAACCCAGACGCTTTCATTTGCAGCCCTTTTTTCCCATTTTTCCCCCAAAAAACAAAATTTAGCTGTATTTTGACTAATTTCTGGGACCCCTCCAGGGGAATCCACAAACCCTGGGGACCTTTAGAATCCCTATGATGTTGGAAGAAAAGGACGCAAATTTGGCATGGATACCTTATGTGGTCAAAAAGTTACAGGGGCCTAAGCGCGCACTACCCCAAATAGCCAAAAAACGGCTTAGCACAGGGGGGGAAAAGGCCTAGCAGCGAAGGGGTTAATGATAGATAAAGAAGATATTCTCCTTTTACAGCACTCTATCCATAATCCAGGTAGTTGAGAACAATTTGAGCTTCATTTAGAGTTAGGCAGAGTGGTAGTGCCAGGGTTCCACCCCTCAAAAGTCACAGGTCTCCACACTCATTTAGAGGAGTTGGAAAATGCTAGGTTTCTGACGATTCAGCATCAGCTGGATCTTACATTGAAAACCTTTAACCAGCAGCTCATCTGCCATAGCATCATAAGTCTATGAATATTGAAAGCCTCACCCTGTTTAGGAGGAGCCTTCATACTTTTATTATTAATGTCTGAGATCACGATGCAAGGCGTAATGGTTCAGGGTGCAGGGCAGGATAAATCATTAGTAGCTCCCAACTGCAGTGATAAAACTAGCTAAGCATCAGGGCCATTGAGTTTCAGTTCAACATAAAGAAACCTGGAGGGAAGGTGCAAGAGAGCCCGCGGCAAGATGGCCGCACTTTAGTGCAACTCTGACAGCTGTGAGCTATAATCCATCAATTATCCTGGCATCCATCTTGAATCCTGCCAGAAAAGAAAGCTCTAAACATGTGGAGACTGATAAAGCACTGCGGGTCGTGAAATTTGACTTTACAGCAGGTGCAATTTAACACACAAATGAAACGCAGCATGCAAGGCTGCCGAGATTAAAATGGTGGGTGCATGACAAGCTGCAATACCTGCCTGCGCTTTTAAAGATAACAGCATCGGGGAAGACTCTGAGCAGTGCCTCTGCAGTGGACAGTACCGAAATGGCCTCCAGCGCTGCTGTGGGCTGGAATACAGTGACGGCTGGGGCCCAGGCAGTCGGCAACGGTGAGCATTGTGGCAATGCAGTGAGCAGAGACAGGCGAGGCTGTATAAAAAGCAGCAAGTACCACTACCGCCTGCTCAACCAAATGAGTAGGCGACCCCCGCGCCTAGGGGAGGGGCGCCCTCCTCCGGTGGGCTGGTAGAAGGAGGTGAATCATTGGGGACGTCTCCAATATGTAAGTGAAACTGAAACTTAACAGTAAGTTATTTAAGGCGGCGTCCCAGGGATCTCGTCCTCTTTGTCTCCTTGGATCCCTGGGAAGCCGCAGGAGCGTCTTAAACGAGGTGAGGCACGGTGGGTTCAAGGAGGCCTGGCGTAGCGTTTCTGAGTATTGAGTTGTTGTTCAGTTAAGTAATATGGCCCTAGATTCCCTAGTCACAGGTTCGATTCCGTATGGGCCGATTTGATTTTGTTCGTTTTCAATTTTAATTTTGGTAAATTCTTTTATAGCTTATTGTTAATTTCTTTTTGATTTTTGCGGCGGGAAGCGGAGTAGTTTGAGGTGGCCACGTTGGTTGGGCAGGGCTCCGGTGGTGGAGCGTCGTCTTCGCCCGGGGGGTTTGTGCTTTATGTGCCCATTATTTACTGCACTGTACACTGCAGTAGATTCATATCCCGCTGTTCACTGCCTTCCCTAGCCCATGTCTTGCCAGATGAGAAACAGGTTTTTTCACAGGCGGGCGTCATCGCAGGAACAAAGTGCATGGGGATTCCTAGCTTTTTCCAGCGGTGGCTGCTTGGTTCCATCCTATGGAGTCATCATGTGTTTGTCATTACACTGCCCCCATTGTTCTCCCGGTGAAGAGTTTAGCACATGTTCGCGAGGCGGAGACTGACGGCTCCATGGAGGCGCATCGCACTGCGACCCTCCAGTTAATGTTGCCTACAATGCGCTTGTTTTATCTCTACACTTATTAGTTACAGCAGCGCTGCACTGATATTCCCGTAGGATCCCCTGCAGTATTAAGTGATGACCTTTAATCGTAGATGAAATGTATGCGAAGCAGGAACACGCTGACCCATGATCGAGCGCTAAATTGACTTAAGTGTTCAGTTAAACAGTGGCAGGTTGCCTTTCCGTTGCATATGAACGGGATATTAGGCGTTCGCCGGTATCACAAGATGTCATGGCGGTGTTCGGAATGCCCTAAGCAGAGCGCTTTCTCAGTCCCGCATGGTGGAGGGGTAGTATCGTGCAGCAGTTCTAGCCACGGAGACGCTCGTTACAGTGTGCTGCCCAGTTACCGTCTTGAATAATATTTTCGTTGGTAGATTGGGAGCCCCTGTAATTGGTGGCTGTCTTTAGCGCATATGCTAATTAGCTCCTCTGCAGCATGGTAATTAAAGCTGCTGCTTGATTGCGTGCCTTTGAAATGAGTTATTCCAGTTCGGAGTCTCGGCGAGGCAGAGGCAGTGCACGCAGGCATGTGGCCTGATTGGAGGTAGTGCAGCCCGCAGTGCTGGTCCGTGGCCGTGTCCAGGTCCAAAAAGAAGTGGGGGGACTAACCAATTTAGGCAGCATGCGAGTGACATCGTGGCGCGTGACGTCACAGCGCATGCCATCACAGGCAGTGACCTCACAAGAAGTGACATCAGATATTAAGACCGCACACATATGTTTAGCAGGTCTAGCATGAGTACATTTAAGCGCATTACGAGATTTAACAATTTAGATTTTGGGTAGGGCGGTGCTAAAAAAGTGGAGCAATTCCCACAGCAAAATCTTGGCCTCAACTAATGCATTTATTTATTCTCAAACCCTGCCACAAACAAATTGGCAATAATGAGAATCATAGCAGTAGATCTGTTCTGCTTATTTGGTTGCGAAGTCTGCATTTTAAATATCTTTTGGGGTTAAGGCACCTGCTGCAGAGATCTTTGCGTGCCCAGTAGCAATGCCAGTATGCTTTTACTTGGAATTTCAATGGGTAATAGGGGTGTGCTGGTTGCACACGGTTATTTCTTGAAGCTACTGCGGTGAAGTGTATCGGGTGAAGTGCGTAGGTGCTAAGTGGCTGAAGGTCCATACATTATTTTCAGGGTATTTCTGTTGGGGTTTTCATAACATGGGGCGGGGTGTTCAGATAACGGTGCGGTAGCTGTCCAAATTGTGTGAGTGACAGTGGGACAGTGTCTTTCAACAGAGGCTGCCATAATATACAGAGTGCACGCACAGCAGTGGTAATAAAGTTGTTGTCAAAAGTGGGCAGTGGCAGGGAGCTGGGTTGATCAGGCGCCTCTCAGTGGCTCACTGTTAGTGAAATTCCTGTATTTAGGAAAAGAAGGGCATAAATAGCAGGCCAGTGTTTGCTGGGGGCCCCTTTTTTGCAGCTCCTCTGCATCTCTGAAAATTTTAATCAATACCTTTTAAACTTTTAATCAATACCTTTTAAATTAACATAAATAATGTCTAGAAAAACAGCAGACAGCAGACAGCTAGGAGAACTACAGCCAAAAAGCAAAAGTCGGGCAGCCTTGTAACCGGTATGTGACAGAACCATGCATAGTTTTTTAGATGGTCAATGTCAATGCACCTTCTTGTAGTCATAGCTCGCATTTTATTATGCTGTATTCGCTAAAAAGCTGGCATAGCCTGGGATTAGGCAGGGCATTATTTAGAATGATGCAGTAAAAACCTAATGCATCAAGAAGGATGCATAACGGCTCGGTAGGCGTAATACACTTGAACTCTGTCAGAAATATTTTGCACACAAGTAATTTTTCAGATTACATGGACACAATGAATATAGGTGATGTTACAGCCAGACCTGCCGAGTTAGCTTCTGGGAGTACAGGGTTCAAGACGCAGCGCTTGATCCGAGCAACAATTTTTAAAGTTTGGTGTATATATTGTATGTGTGTAATCATAAGGGCTAGCCTCTTCAGTCGCAGGAAAGATAAATGCATCTTATTTTGTATAATAAAGGCGGAATTACACCAAGCATTAATGGCTTGTTATTCTCTTCCCTTACATGATCGTGGGAGGCGCACTGCGCAGACATCACGGCAACATTCGCTCTAGACAGCGACTAGCAGGAACTTTAGGATAACCACCATAGCCCTACCGGCAGGCATGGGAAGGTTTTCGTGCCCCCTGTGGTAATTGGTTTGTATATTATAGACAATTGGGCTCAGAGGTAAATATAGCCTGGCCTGTGCAGAGCCATGCAGACCCTCTCCTTGCACCGTGATGAGGCGGAAACACTACAGGCATTCTGGCTAATTTAACTTAAGTTCATGTGCACATGGGCGGGGACAGGACTAGGGTGTATGGTCTGCCACTTTAAGTAACACGTAATCAGGCAATGTGGGGGAGGTAGATCCAGCGAAGTTTTGCTTACAGATTTAATATAACTTGCAGGGCGGAGTGCCCTGGCAGTAATAACATCAGCTGTTTGTCACTGGCGTTTGCAATGTGTTGGGTCCCAATACTCCTACCAGTGCCAATGGTGGCTAATTGTCTCCAAAGTGAACAGGTCCGGCTAAACTCGTCTGGGTCAGTTTGGTACCAGCCTACATACCTATGCTTGCAGCTAAACACATGGCTGGGGTGTTAGCAAAGGGGCTCGTTCATGGGGTTCTCATGTTCCTTCTAATAAGTCTATAGAGCTACAGAGCCTGTGCGCAATCCTTCTCGAGGCAATTGTCTCAAAACGACCGCCTTCCTCCCAAAGATGGGACAATCAGCCCGTGACCATGTTGAACAGAATATATCCCTTTCATCAAGGGCGGTTAAGGCAACTTTCAGTGCCACCCTACTAGTGATAGTAGCGGTACGCAAGCGCAGTAGTAGGACCAACAAAATACGAAAGCATGAGAACTGGTTGCTGTAGCACGTTGGGGCCTGCTGGCACAATGTGTGCAGCTGAGTGGGCCGGAATAAATAAATAAATAAATTCTTCAGTTACCGCTTGCCTTCAACAAGGGCAACACAATTTTTCTTATTGTTAGACACTCACTTTAAATAACAATTGATAAGCACTTGGGTTAAATAGAAGCAATAAGCGTAGCTTGTTGGGGCCTGCTGGCATAATGTGCGCAGTTGAGTGGGCCGGAATAAATAATTAAATAAATAAATTCTACAGCTTGCCTTCAACAAGGGCAACACAATTTTCTTATTGTTTGGCACTCACTTTAAATAACAATTGATAAGCACTTGGGTTAAATAGAAGCAATAAGCGTACGGGACTGAATAAGTGTCACCAGTTTAATAAAACGCACTAGTCGTTCCAGGCTCACAAAATAATTTAGCAAGACATAAGCTGAGCCACTTACAGGAGGTCGTGTTTCAGTTGGAGTACACAACAGGTCCAGCCTCTCTGGAGGCCGATTGTTTTAGGTGGTGATAGGCCACGCGCCCTGGATTGCAAGTAATAAACTGTTCGCTGGAGTGCGTTGGTGCCAGCTAGCACAATGTGCGCAGCTGAGTGGGTCGGTTGAGTCGGCCAAATTCAAATGTAAGGCCACGCGCCCTGGATTGCAAGTAATGAACTGTTGGTTTTGGAGCGTTAAGGCCTGTTGGCACAATGGTCTAGTCGGCCAAATACAAATTCAAATGTAAGGCCAAGTGCCCCAGATTGCAAGTCTTAAACTGGTTGCTGTAGCGCATTGGGGCCTGCTGGCATAATGTGCGCAGCTGACAAATGTAAGGCCAAGCGGAAGTTCAAATGTAATATCGTGCCTAATTTCCTTACTGCCGTTCACCGGTGGATGTCGATAAAGTTTGATACTAGGAATGATGTTATATATATCCAATTTGAATACTTTTACTCTGGTATAAGGCCCTATGCCTTGGACCGCTTAGTATAAGTGTTGATAAGGTAAAATATTCACAGGTTTCATCTCCGGTGCAATATAATTACACCTCACACGGTATAATATCATAAGTACACCAGCAGTAATACCCATGGGGGGACAGCTTGCCCTGGGTCTTATCCATATATGGACAAGCTCCAACACATAGGGAGCAACCTCAGTCGGCAGTAACAGAAATATCTTCAACGCACGGTTTTTGTTATCAGGGTTTCTAATGGGGTAGAGAGCATTGGAGTTGGGCTCCAGGACGACATTCCATTTCCTGAGCTGTGCGGCCATGCCAGGTTTACACAATACTTACCGGCACCGTTAATATAGTGGTCGGAAGTAATACAACGGGTCGTATGGGTTTTCGTAGCCGGTGCCACGCTGGGCACAAATCGGCACAATTACCTACAGACAGGGAAAAGGGATTGTTCCGTCGGGTTCTGGTGCAGCTGGTCCGCTAAAGGGCTGGAAATATTTATCCAAACTATACTAGGCTTTTGGGCAGCACAGTCAGCGCCGGCGCGGGGGGGGCGAGTGCGCCAGGGAGCTTCTCACCCTGTGGAGGAGTGCTGACAGATAACAGCAAAGGGGCATGCACAGCAATGGAGGATCAGCGACTGGATGGACCCCAGGAGGGGGTAGGATGGAAGTGTGCAGAGGGTAGGCAGGGAGGGGACTGACCTGCTGGTGGTCCTGGACTCTACTGCCCTAACCCTCAACATATGGACTGAGTAGAATCTTGGGGAGGTTGCCTGTGTTCAGGTACCCTGGAGGGCCGGTGCGCTATGCGGTTCCCTGTGATTTCAAGTAATGAACGTGTTTGCTGTAGCGCGTTAGGGCCTGCTGGCACAATGTGCGCAGCTGAGTGAGTCGGACAAATTCAATCTATGCGGTGGCCTGGATTTCAAGTAATGAACTGTTTGCTGTAGCGCGTTGGGGTCTGCTGGCACAATGTGCGCAGCTGAGTGGGTCGGCCGAGTAGGCCAAATTTCCTTACGGCCGTTGACATGTGGATGTCGCTAAAAGTCTGAAGCTGTGAATAATGATGTCTCCAAGTTGAATGCTTTACTCTCGTAATATGCAACTGTTTGCTGTAGCGCGTTGGGGCCTGCTGGCACAATGTGCGCAGCTGAGTGGTCGGCCGAGTCGGCCAAATTCTAATTCAAGTGTGAGGCCAAGCTGAAGTTCAAATGTAATGTCATGCCTAATTTCCTGACTGCCTTTGACATGTTGATGTCGCTAAAGTCTGATGCTGTGAAATAATGATATATATCCAAATGGAATACTTTTACTCTCGTAATGGTTTGTGGTGAGTCACCTGATTTGATGTGAATAAAAAGTCTACGCCTTGGACAACATAACCTGATTCCGAAAGTTCTTGGGCCCAGCGGGGGCAGAAAGGGGTCAGAAGTGGGAGAGGAGTGAGTGTGACGTTGTGCGCGTACATTAGCCCTGCCCAAAGTGGTAAGCACCTCGAGAGCAAGTGCTGGGAGTAGCGGCGCTGCAGCACGTGCAATGTAATTCATTTTATTTATTTATGTACTTAACTCAGTTCGCCCGTCAGCTGGAGTTTACTACCCCCCACCCTGCCCCTCCCCCACCCCGCCCCACCATCCCGCAGCACTCCCTCCAGGAGCCGCTACTGCAAGTGTAGCATACTAGTGGTTCTGTCCGCTTTCTCAGCTTTTTATATTCGTCCCTATGCCACCCGCGACTCAGCCACAGAAACAGAGATTGCTGAATACCTGGATGATGGGGCCCTAGCGTGGCTGTCCATGTGCCAGTGGGATTGTCTGGTTCAGCCTATCACAAAGGAGGAGGTAAAGGAGGCTATACACACGCTCCCCAATGGCATGCACTGGGCCCTGATGGCCTCACAGGCAAATTTTATAAAGAGTTTGCAGACCTTTTAGCACTACATCGTCACAAACTGTATGCGGAGGTGTACACTAAATAAGTTCTATCCCCTCTCTTCACAAAACCCAAATTGTTGCATTACTAAAGCCCGACAAACGACCCGAGTACTGCAAATCATAAAGCCCACTATTGCCAATTAATACAGATGCCAAAATACTGGAAAAATACTGGCTACTAGGCTCCAACTTCTGCTGACTAACCTGGTCCTACCCAACCAATCAGGTTTTATACCGACACTGCACACAATTTGTGTACACTAGTCGCATTACTGCACCAACTTGACCCCAATAGGGAGGCAGCAGCAGTACTGATAGACGCCACTAAAGCCTTCGATTCCATTGAGTGGACGTTTATGTTCACCATTCTGCATCTCATGGGAATGCCCAAGGCTTTCCTGGGGTGGTTGCATCTATTATACACTGCCCCAGTAGCCAGAGTGGGTATTAATGGACACACATATGAGATATTGCCTATATATAGAGGTACACAACAGGGATGCCTCCAACCCCAATTCTATTTACCCTCACACTTGAGCCCCTGGCATGTGTGCTCAGACAGAGGCATGGGGACTCTGCAATGCGCTTTCGATTGCTGCCAATAGGTATCTCCCTCTACGCAGATGATATGGTACTCTATATTCATAACCCCACACTACACTTGGCACTGATCCTCCAGGAATACATTTGATTTGAACTGCTCTCCCGCCTCGGTATAAACTGGACAAAATAGGTTGTGCTCCCCTTGACTCTGAACATGCAGCCCAAATCACTGGAATATCCTCTGGAATGGAGCACAGATTCTGTCAAATACTTAGGGATCTGTATCCATAGAGACCCAGACCGGTAGGTTGTGAAAATTATGGGAGAGTGGTTATGAAAGTAGAGGACTAGGTTGCCCGATAGTCCAGGCTACCACTCTCATTAACAGACAGAGTGGTGATCATGAAAATTATAGTACTCCCCAAATTCCTCTACCTTGTCACTAACTTCCCCATTGTGCTACCACAACACTTCTTCAAAATTATTCGGTCGCTCATAATAACACTGCCATGGGCGGGTAAACAGCCTAGGATCAGCTGGGTCATAATGACACTCCCTTATGCACAGGGGGGCTTTGGGGAGCCAGATTTACATCTATATTACTTATGGGCCCAGGCACAATTCGCACATTATTGGTATAACCCTCACGCATATACGCCACACTTGGCAGTTGAGGCTGATGACGCGCACCACATTTCACTCAACGCTATCTTGCCACACAAACATACAGATGTGACTAGAACAGGAAGTAATCCCCCTGAGATTTCAACCAGCCTTGTCGGTCACCCGTGAGACTGGCGCGTTCACTCTGTTTCAAAAGGTGGGCTTAAAATGATTGGAGATATGCACCCAAAGGGAAATTTCTTAATTTAGTGGACCTATCACGCATTCAATGCCAGATACCACTATTGACATTCACATAATACCTTCTCAGGGCTGCCACGAGGGAGCTACCTCTCTTGTTTCCAGTAGAACCAACTGTGCTTGGAGTGCTCCAAACTCTGATCACTAGCCCCACGCGCAGGTGCCTAGTTACGTGGTTATACACTGTGGCCCATGGGGATGGACTGTTAACCCAGAACCCAGCATTACATAGATGGAACAACACCCTTGACAAACCCCTGACATAGGAGGACTGGGGTTTCTGTTGCACAAGGCCGGACTGGCCGTAGCGGGCACCGGGCGTTTTCTCGGTGTGCCAGAAGGGTGGGGGCCGGTTTTGGACCAGTGGGGGCCGTTTGTGGTTCAGGGGGCCGGTTTTGCAGCAGTGCTGCAATGTCGGCCCCCTGTACCAAAGGCAGCAGCAGTGTTTCCCACCAGCACCAGTTCACTCCCCATCCCATCCCAGTGGCCTGTCCGACTTAATTGCCAGGGCTGGTTTGCTTTCCCAGCCCGGCCCTGCTGTTGCACGCTGACGGGAATGCTCATGCCAAATTGCAACCTGTGAATTATTAATTTTAAATAACTACAGAAAATGTATTGCACTCCTGCTAGGCTGTTTAGATATGGTTTACGAGGAGACGCACACTGCATGTGTTGTGGGGCATTGGAAGCCACCTTTATACACTTAGCCTGGCTGTGTGCCACTGTCTAGCAGTTCTGGGTACAGGTGGTGAAAGATCTGTCCAACATGGCACTGGAACCAGTGGACTGCACCCCCACAAGTGTTTACTTGCTGTGGTCAAAAGGCTACAACCAGCAACTCTGAAATTTGTGGCGTGGCACTGCTTCTAGCGAAACAGAGGGTGGCCACGCAGTGGGGAAAAAGATCTGTACCTAAGCCCAAACAATGGCTGCTTGATACGATATATTGCAAGGAACAATTGGAACTTTTTGAGGAGGAACTGCCAGTGCCAACGCGTCCGAGAGACATTTGGGGCGCACTCACAGCTTACTTACTGTCGGCTCCTGACGTGGCCTAATGTATGATGAGATAAGGGGGCATACTGTCTAGTGACGATTGGGCTGAAATGATTGTTCTGACATCACTATTAATGTAGCGTAACTGCGATATATTTTCCTACATGAGGTTACTGTTGGCATATTGTTTGTGTCTTGTTTTATATGCCGAAAATCCTAATCATTAAAAAACATAAAGAAACCCCAACTTTAGCAGTTTGTTTTTACCAAAAAAAAACTTTCATCGGGCTGCCATGACATAGCTGCTCACCCAGCATTTTATTTATGAAAAATTTACTCCTGTCGCATCTTTTGGATGAGCAGTGGAAAAGTGTTACAGCAGCAGGCATGCCGCTGTTATGGGAGAAGTGGGGCATCCTTTAGACAGGCAGCTTAGCACCCCATCTGCCACAGTTAAAACGACCCCCTGTGCCAGTGGTAAAATGATAATAAATGATGTGCAGGATGCAGCACACATTACATTAAGCAAGCTGCGTGATAGCAGTCTGTGTGGGTTTGCCAGGGCCTCGCAAAATATAAAAGTAAAAAATATTAATAAAGTAAACACACCCTGCCGCTGACTGAACTGCGCTGTGTAATGCATGATGACTACATTGTGCACAGTCAAAATGCTGTCACTCACAGTGACTCACAGTAAGGGGAGCGAACAGCTGAAATGGGCTGACCCATTGACCTATGTAGCATAAGGTGGTGGGCAGAAGCAACATTTAAAAGATGCAGCAATAGACCAATGGATCAACAGAGCTGATCAACAGTCCCTCACAGTATACATGTGTAACATATGCAATTCTTTTAAACATTGAAGAACATAAAGGTCTTGGGTAATTCCAGACCTAAGGTAAGACCTGAAACAAAAGGAAAGACAGCACAATATAGTTCATCACATCACAGCAAAGCACAGCGTATTATGCTGGCAATTAATCCTGGCGATTAATGCAGACTACAGTTATGAGCAACGGCTGTGACCAACAGCCTGGTAATAATGGAAATTTAGACATTCTATTTGATTACCAATTAAAGTGTCTGTCCTGTCTGCAATCCATATATTCAGAAAATCTCTGTACTGTATGCAGGAGGTCACACTCACTGCAAATAGGCTCTAGCAGTGGCATCCAGATGTTCTTCCATGTGGAATATCACCAAAACTGAAGAAAAGCAGGAGTTTGAGAAGTAAAGAAAGAAAAAGATCATAAAATATAATCTGTCAACATTATGGAGACGACTTTTACCTTTAAATAATAAACCTGCTCGGGGGGCGTGGCTAGCGCCCGGAGAAGATGGCAGCGTCTCCGTGACCCGCTCGGCAACGGTGGAGAGGCCCGGAGGCTTTCTTCCTCTCCTTTGAAGCAGAACCTGCCTAATCTGGGGTACAGACGTCGGAACATCCCACGATGCTGCTGGAGTAAGTTTTCCCAGCAAATAGACAGTTTCTGACGTCCGGCTCTCGATTTTCCTCCTGTGACAGGAATGGCGCCCGCCATTTTATATTCTCTCGGAGTAATGAGAAAGACGGCGGTCAATGCGTAGCGTTCCTCACATCTTTAAACGATTATAATGCACTGTTTACAGAGTTTTAAAGGTGAAAGAGTGCTTTGAGCATTACGGGGGCAATTGAGAAATGTCAATTTATTCTCTCTCTCCCCTCAGCTGCATAATTGACGGAACTTGTGACTTACTGCACATCTAAATTTAGCTCATTTCTTGGCAGTTTATTACCACGCTCCATTTCCTGAGGCAGATATCTCACCGCACGGCTGCCAGACACGGGAATTCATGATGTGTGCACATTTTTCTACGTTTTCTGAGGAAGAATATGTTTTTACACATGCTTAATATACTGCAGAGAAACGTCTGGGCTCAGGATTTCTTCTTTTTATGATAGTTGCTTCTTCTATCATACACTAATATTGTCCAAGTTCACCAAATATATTCATGACTCTTGTGTCCTTTTTTGGAGCGTAGTGGTGTGTGAGTTTTGTCTTTTCAGCTGGTGTATTTCCCGTCGCTATCATTGCACAGGCTTTAATATTTTTGTTTTTTTAATGAGGCTATTATCGTAGAGCCAAGGTTTTCGTTTTCCTGAAGTCTTGCGCAGCTTTGGAAACACTCAAATTCAACACAGTGTTGTATGGGCAGATTGAAGAAATCAACGCCGGTGTTGGCATCTACAAGTCGCACATTCATTGTTCGATCAAAACCACGCACTCCTCACATCCAAATGGAAGACACTGCGATTCCACCTTCTAAAATGGCTTCTTCATCTTCTTCATCTTCCATGAATGCCTCTTCTGCAGCCATTAAAGCACCATCTAAAAGGTTGAAAAAAGATCCTCCATCCCCACCAAAACAAACATCTTCTGTATCCATGGATTTGCTCTTAGAGGAAATTCGGGCTTTACGCCCTTTTGTTGAAGAAACAAATTCCAAATTGCAAATTTTGACGGAGGGCTGGTCAAAAATGGAAGAACGAATATCCACCGTAGAACATAGTGTGGAAGCGATGGGTCTCTCCTTAGCCAAAGTTGAGAATCTTCACTCACAGATCAACTCCTTACAGAAACAGGTTGAAAACCTTGAAAATAGGAACCGTCAAAATTACGTTCGTATTTATGGTCTACCAGAGGGTTCGGAAGGGTCCGACCCTCTTACTTTTTTTAAGCAGTTCTTGCCAACAGTCTTACACTTACCTGAGGATGTCCCTCTCAATATTCAAAGAGCGCACGAGGAAGCCAAGAGGAATTATACTATACTTCCTTGAATACACAGATCTCCTCAAGGTGTTATCAGCGGCCAGATCCATTAAACGCATCACCTCTTTGGGAACTCAGCTCTTCTTTTCACAGGACTATGTGAAATCCACGGCTGACAGACGCAAAGAGTTCTTAGCAATGAGACCAGCCCTACGCTCAATTGGAGCTCGGTTTGGCTTATTCCACCCTTGCCTCTTCAAAGTCACTTTTAATAACAACACCATTACGTATGAGGATCCAGTTAAGTTACGAAGCTTTCTCAACATGCATTGTCCGGAGAAGATGGACATTCCCAGTTCACGTTTCAAGTGACCCTTCCTAGCTTTGTTGGACTGCACATACCTCTTTTATTGACCTTAAACTTCCATTGTGATGGTTTAGCTTATGCATTAGCATGATTTACTCGTTCACCTGCCTTGATACATTTTAATTCTCTTTTTCAGGTTACGCTTTTTACCGTATTTGCCTTAAAATGTTGACAATTGCTCTTGTTCAGTAATGTTTTTTGACTGTTACTAACGCATTTTTTCTTTTTACAGGACCCCATTCCTGTTTGTCTGATGTATCCGTCTGTTATGTCGTTTCCTCTTGGACTCTCTCTACCCGACCCCACGGAGTCTGGACATGTCATCCTTCCATGTGGCCTCCCCCCCCCTCCTTACATGTTTTGGATTCTATGTAGGTATAGTCTTTCTTTTTCTACTGCTTCCTATAATTTGTTGTCTCTTCTTTGTTACTCTTCTCTTTCCTTTCTTCGACTATATCTTTTATCGTGTCTCTTTCTATCACTTCTTTCTTCATCTCCTCCTTTATTTTTCTAATTCATTTCAAATGATTTTTATATTCCTTATCTTCGTACTTAATATTAAGATTGTTCGATTGTTGGTTACTATTATTCTTGTCTTCGTAATTATTTTTAAATTTACTCTATTGGCTTTTATAACTCATATTTTTGTATTTATTGCACGCTTCATATGTCATTCATATATTCTTCGAAGGTTTTTCATAATGTTCATTTTATGTATTCTATCTGGCAATATTCATATTATGATTGGTTCAATTGAATTTTCATTTGATTTGATTCCTATATGTTCCTAAAAATTGACACTTGAAATGTCAGAGGCTTAAATTCTCCTATAAAAAGACAGCGAGTTCTCTCCCATTTATCCAAATTGGATGCTAATATAGCTTTGATACAGGTGTCACATCTCACGGAAAGTGAATCCCTAAAGCTTAAGAGGAATTGGGTGGGTGAGATCTTTTTCTCACCGGGGATGGTAAAAGAAATGGTGTCATAACCTTATGTCATAAAGCACTGAATGCCAAACTCATCTCACAAGAATCAGACAATGAGGGCAGATGGTTGCTCACCAATCTTTTGATAGGGAAAACTCCCATATCCCTATTTAACATATACGCTCCTACCACTGGGGATGTCTCATTTTGGACCCGAATATCCCAATTACTCTTACAATATCCCACAGAGAACCTTATTTTTGCATGGGATTGCAATCAAGTAGTGGATCCCTTCCTTGATCAGAATTCCAAGGTTTCCTTCATCCCAAACAAACCGCACAAAGCTTTTTTGTGCACTATTGAACAGAGAAATTTGGTTGATGCCTGGAGACTTTGTAACCCGGACTTGAGAGAATACTCCTTTTTTTCTCCGCCTCATCAGACAAACCAGAATTGATCATATTTAACCCTGGGCGTAGTACTACGCTACGCTCGCGGAGCGTGCGTAGTTTGCGCTACTATGCGCTACGCGAATTGCACGTAGCACAAAGCAAAAACGCGTAGCGGGCATTTTTTGCTTGCTCGCGCTCCTCAACGTCAAGTTGGCGACCGCGAGCAAGCACAATCAACATCCCGGCGAGACTTTTTCCTCGTTCGCGATCAGCAACATCAAGTTGCCGATCGCAAGCGTGGAAAATAAACCTCCCTGCGAGATTCTCAACGCGGGGAGGTCAGGTTTCTCATTGCGAGTGGTCGCGTATGCTCGTGACTGCTCGTGATGAGAAACTACCAGTCCGCGTTGAGAAAGCTGCCGCTCGAGTACAAATCTACTCGAGCGGCAGAAAACGACCGCTTGCACTGTGCAAGATGCCGTTTGCAATGATTGCACAGTGCGGACAAGCATCCGGCACTGTGCAATCAGTGCGAACAGCATTTCCCAACCGCACTACGCAGTTCGCGTAGCTACGCGTAGCTTGCGTAGTGCGAAGTGCACTTTGCGTAGCTACGCTTAGCGCTACTACAAGAACTACGCCCAGGGTTAATCATATTTTCATCACACGCAACATTACCCAGTCTCTTCTTTCAGCAGACATAGTTCCCATCCTCATCTCTGACCACGCTCCTGTTATGATTCAACTTGATATCATCCAACAATCCACGTCCCCCAGGAGATGGCGTTTCAATAACTCCTTACTTCTTGATCCCAACTTTAATTCTTCTTTTACCACTTTTATTCACGAATATTTCCAAATCAATCAAACTGACGCTCTTCCCTTTCGTTCAATCTAGGATGCCTTTAAAGCTACCGCCCGAGATTTTATTATTAGGTATTCGTCAAACAAACGCAAATCTTTTAAAACAATCCATAATACACTTCTTACTAAAATTAAATCATTAGAAAATGCCTTTTACACCTCTAAAACAAAAGCCAGCTTGGAAGATCTTATAAATGCAAAGATAGCTTTTAATAAGTCTTCGACTGAGAACGCTTCTTTATTTTTATTAAAGACAAGTGTGAAATACTACGGTGGCTAAAATAAATCAGGCAAATTGTTAGCCAATTATCTTAAGATTAAGCAAAACAGGCTTCACATTGATTCTATTATAGCTGATAATCAAACACCGAAGCATAAAGATTCTGACATTCTTCAGGAATTTGTACACTTCTATGAATCTCTTTACACACCAGAAACTATTCCTTCGGATGAAGCAATTTTTCAATATTTTTCCAATATCCAGAAGCGAGATATTTCTCTTTCTCACCTAGACATTTTGGAATCTGATATTTCACAAGATGAACTATTAGCTGCACTTAAGATTCTCAAGAAAGACAAAGCTCCGGGCCGTGACGGATTCACAGTGGAATTTTTCTCACACTTCGCCCAATTCCTTATTCCACACTTGCACAATCTCATCTCCTCCTTTACCTCTTCCTGCAACTCATCAGGTTCATTTTTGGAGGCATTGATTTGTTTAATACCAAAAGACGGCAAGGACTCTAGATACTGCAAAAATTATAGAACCATCTCGTTGGTTAATGTGGACTATAAAATCTTTTCAAAAGCATTAGCCATCCGATTAGAACCACATCTCCCTATGTTGCTTGGTAAGGAGCAATCTGGCTTTGTCAAAAACCGTAATATCACAGATAATACTAGACAGTTTTTTGGTATTCTATCTAAGATGTCTCACCACTCAGATTCATTAGCTGCAATTGCTCTTGATGCGGAGAAAGCCTTCGATAGACTCTCATGGCCATTTATTTTTCACGCACTTAAATGGTTCGGTTTCGGCCCAAAAATAATTTCCTTGATTGCTTTGCTCTATTCAGAGCCCAGAGCAGCCATCTCTGCCAATGGTTTTGTATCCTCTTACTTCTCTCTTCACAGAGGTGTTCGTCAAGGTTGCCCTTTATCCCCAATTCTTTTTAATTTAGTGTTAGAACCTTTTCTTTCTCGAATTCGGCAAAATCACTCCATTACGGGTTTTACATCCGATTCCCAACACATTAAATTAGCTGCCTACGCAGATGACATATTGATCTTTCTTTCTCAGCCTCAATCCTCACTCCCTGCATTTCTACAGGAGGTCGAAGCCTACGGTTTAGTGTCAGGATATAAATTAAATACGGACAAATGTGAGATTATGCCTTTAACCAAATACACGTTTAAAGAAGACTTTCAGATTTCCAAGTTTTCTTGGAACTCCAAACACATAAAATATCTCTGACTTTGGTTCTCTTCTTCCATAGCCACATCTATTTCACTCAATTTATATAAATGCATAGATAAATTACAAACACTTACTGCGAGATGGCATCCGCTTCATCTTTCTTGGTGGGGCCGTTTAGACACCATCAAAATGATGCTCACCCCTATAATCCTTTATATAATTTCTAATATACCGCTACTTATTCCAGCTAAATACTTTCATAAGATTAACTCTATACTGACAACTTTTTTATGGAATAACAAAAAACAAGAATGGCATTACAAAAATTAACACGACCAAAATCAGAAGGAGGTGTCAATTTCCCCCATTTTCCCAACTATCATAAAGCTTTTCAATTGAAGCATCTTTCACACTGGATTTCATCTCAATCGTCCAACAGGCGATTGTGGGTTGACCTTGAAGCTTCATTTTTAGCACCTTTTTCATTCCAAGAATATCTTTCTTTTACTCGCAAGCCGCAAACAAATCACACACCAGTAATTAAACATTCATGCAAAATACTACAAACCACTCTCTCTCTGACCCCACATGATCTCGATAATTTTCTTCACTCCACGATTTGGCATAACAAACTTGTATTAATTAAAAATAAACATATATACTGGAAAGTATGGAGAAATAAAGGCTTAATCTGGGTACACCAGCTATATGACCAAGGCATACCTCTTCAATTTTCGCAAGCACAGGACATATATCATTTACCGACTTTCTTCAAGCATAAATTCTTATCTCTACAAAATGCAATTTCCAACTCATGTGTTCAGTTCTCACATTCTCCCTCCTCATCCTCCCCATCTAACAACAGTTGGAATAGTCTTCTATGTATACATCCTAAGGCCTCTACTATTTACTCTCGCTTAACACAACGTCCTACAAACAGAGACAAATCTAAAATAGAACTCTCTTGGGAAACTGACTTGGGAATTGACTGGCCCATTCCTTTATGGAACAAAATATGGCTAAAAATAAGAAAATCCTCCAGAGCGGCAAGCACCACCGAAACAATCTTTTTTATCTATAATAGACTACTTTTTACACCTGCACATTTACACAGGATACACGCTGTTACTCCCAGTACATGTTGGACTTGTTCTCATGACACTGCTGATTTCAAACATATGCTATTCACATGCCCTTATGTTTTTAAGTTTTGGGAACAGGTATGGTCTCAAATTAATACCATTTTTAACACCAAAGTTCCTCTGTCCTTCATTAATATTTTCTTAGGCAGCTTGTCCTCTGATTGGCAAAAAAGGCATTCACAATTGCGAATTATCGATTTACTGTTAGCAGTTGCCTTTCAACAGATAACAAAGAATTGGAAGGATACTTCCAAATTGTCATATCTCGCCTGGTGGTATGCTATCTGCCACAACCACATATTAGACACGACTCTTGTCCACCCAATCTCGCTTGCCACAAAACGATTACACCTATGGTCTCCTGTCACACAATTTTTAGATGGTAGTGCGAAAAGATCCTTTATTCCCCAACCTTCATTACAAGAAGTTGCTAAGCCTCCTTGACTTCCTTTATTTTGTATTAACATTGCGTTCTTTCCCTTTTTAGTACTATTTACATGATATTATTCTGAAATAACATTATAGTTTCTTTTGTTTTATGCTTATGATCCAGCGATATCAATAAAATGTCTTCTCCTATATGCTTTGGACGTCCAGGTACAAATATCCCTTTTTCCACAACTTATATCCATATGACGGTGGGGCCCATAACACTGCATAAACATTCACTCTCTCATATATTCCCTGGATTTCATCCGTTTTACTTAGGAGAAAACAGTAAATGATTTGCTGGAAGGAGATGGGATACCTTTTAAAACGACATAATACTCTCAAACCTTAAGGTATTCCGCTCATTGGTCGATGGACCAACTAGTAGGAATCAGTTGATGGTGATTAAGACCAGCTCAATCCCTATAAACCTTTAAACATTTATATTTATCATTGAGCTAAAGACCCACAGACTCATTGTTTTAAAGATAATAAAGTTTATCTAATCTTTAGAAGTATGAATAAGTTTCAAATTTATTATTCAGATTAATACATTTATCATCATTATAAGAATAAATTTAAGTTGCAATGCATACCTATTAGATGGAAAAACAAAGTTCGTCACAGCAATGAATTCAGATCACAGCATAGAACTCCCGAAAAACTGTCTATCTGTCCTTTAAAACAGGCCTTCTCAACGGATCACCTATATGGTGTTTCCCGCCACAATCCAGTTCTTTTCCCTTATAGTATTTAAGAATAAAAGGTCTAATAATATTAAAAATGGAAAAATCTATTAAAGCAAAAAGGTTTCTCCATCAGCAGCGTCCCGTGCTCAATAAAAATATAAAACAGCGTCTCCCGCAGCAACAGCACCAGCAAAAAGCAGTAGCATCAGAAGGAGACCCCCCTCCCTCAGAGTAGGTCTTCTTATACCCTAAAACTAGCTTACTAAGTGAAAATGTTACATCTTTGGGGCAAGATTCTCTCTAATTGGTCCATTTGGGGTCAGTATACATCTCATTATGAATATCCTTGCTTCAACCAGTTCTTTGTGGAAAGTTCATACTTCTGTCGTTTCTCACGGGTTCATGACATTACCCATCCGCACATTGGACTCAATCTGTATCCTTTTCTGATACTTTTAAGTTGAACAGTTCATTGTTTATTCATATATCCACTGCAACTTCTCACGCCTTTCGCTATGTCCTTCTTTGTCACACGTTTGTATAATAAGGTCATCGCAGCCTTGACCAAGCTTCCATCCTAGGCTTTGGGACGGTCACATGATCCTTTTGTTCACAGCCTTTCTCGCTTTCGGAACCCTTTTCGCGCGTGCGTACTCTAGCTTGTTTGCCATGGCAGCCATTTTTACATCGCGGCACAACAGGCCTAAGCGAACTATTATAAAGATAAACAGAGCATAGTTAAGAATAAAGAATATAAGCCTTTTCGTTTCCCTCCCGTCATTCTACGTACCCCAATTAAGTATTACCTAGCAAAAGCGACATATAAAGCCATTTCTTTACTTACCAACCGCTTTACTTTGCCACTACACAGTTTATTTCCAAGCACAAATCATGCATTTATTATTCTAGTTAGTACGCAAGTTATTAGGCTTATGTTATCCACGTTAACAATTGTAAGTAAATTAGTTTGCACGGATATAGCGTGTTACCCATGATCCTTATCATGACACATACATGGTTGGTTATTTACTGAAACGAACTTGTGTGTTAATTATTCAACATAAATATTAGGAGGTTACATTTTTTCGTTTACCCTGCTCCATCAACTCCCCCCTTTGGTGATTTTTAATATCACCACAAAAACCCATGTTACACAATTCTGACAGATAGCATATTTCTTGTCCAGTTTGTTTTTGTTAGTTTACACAATTGTATCCCTTTCATCTTGTCTCTTGGTTTTCTTATACATGTTTTCTTTTATTTCTTCTAGCTCTATTTCACCCATCTCTCTTTCTCTTTCTTTATTTATCTTATTTTCCTTTTCTATTTTATTCTGTCGTTTTCTTCTCTTTATACATACAATAATCAATTTTAATACTAAGACTATTAGTACTATTATGGTCGCTATTATTATGATTTTCCCTATTACTAATCTACTCATTCTAGTAAACCAATTTATTACTGAGGAAAAACTCTTACCAAGTTTTCCCAATGCATTTTCAACCTCCAGTGGAACAAGTTCTTTGTGCAAATTGGTAATATTTTTAATATACTTTTGTATATTTTCACTTTTATCTGGAATATAAGTGCAACAATGTTGGACTTCCAACATTCCACAGACTCCACCCTCTTTTGCCAAAAGAATGTCAAGGGCAAGTCGATTTTGCATCACCATAGCTCTCATGGCAACCATTTCGGTATTAACCATCAAGAACCCTCCAGCAGTATCTGTAGATAAACGATCTACTACTGTGGATAACTTCTGAATTTTAAATGCATTCAATGATATTCCCACTGCTGGTATCAATGCTCCAAAAATATCACCTACTATTTCTGAAAAACTCTCCCTTTTCCTACGTGTGAATGTCTTTACCATTTCGTGTGTTCTATTTTCTGTTCTGTCTACATGAAAATCTTTGGAAAGACCAGGCCTAAGTAACATGATCCATACCAATGGTCCGGCAATCTGTAATAAGCTCTGTTACCGCAAATATAATAGATCCCAGGAAATATTGGATCTTTTCCCCCTTTGAATCCCCAACCTCCTAAAATGTTATAACTGTCTTGGCAATCACTGGAACCCACGAAATAGTTATCATATTTTGTTCTATTTCTTCTAATGCACAACCTTCCCTGTTGGGGCCAATCCAGAGTCATAGCTGCATTTGTCTTTTTCTTGTCATGATTTTCTTCCTCAAACGCCCAAAGAGGTGTTTTTGTCTCTTCTATCACTTTTCTTTGAAATTTTACCCTTCTATCCTCGACCATTTCTAAAAACACCTTTTCTTCATTCCTTAACTCACAGGTAAGGTTGTTTTTAACTATATCATCTAATGTTAGAATTTTATTTTCTATGAAAAATTCATCAAACGTTCTTGCTTCTTTCACTTTGTTTAGTTCAGAAATTATAGGAATCTCTGCAAAAATCTTATCTATATCAGTATAATAATATTCTAACCTTCCTGTCTTATAAAATAGACTTGCTAAAACACTACATGTTATTCCATACGTCAAAGGAAGGTGATGATAGGTCACACCTTCTGCAACAGACGCAGGCAATTGCATACAAACATAACAATCTCTCACATCCATTGTTTCTACATACTCATATAATAATTTAGTAAAAACATTTTTTGAAAAATCTGTTATTGATTTGTCCTTATGTAACTCTGCACTACCTTTTAATATAGCTGTTTCCTGCATGTTAGCTCCATTTTCTTTCTCTGTGTTATTCTTTAATATAGACGTTTCTTCTACAGCTAATCTAATTGGAATGGTGATTGCTAGGATAATCCAAACGGTCATTAATAATCCTGTACAAAAGAAGCACATCTTACACCATCTACGTAAGAACTCACATCTACATGCTCTATTTTTAGTATCTACCATTTTGTTCTATTACCTACTTTATAATATGTACAGAAAATGTGTCACCACACCTCAGAAATGACCTCTTAGCCACCCTACGCTCTCACTTTGTCTTGTTTGGTACTTTCTTTAATTCTTTTCAGAACTCTTTCTTGTCAAATCCAGTGTTTTGTCCAGTCCGGTAGAAATTTGTTCAAATTTCTTTAAATTTGTTGCACTTCACCTTCACCCATTAGGTTGTAGCTTTGTTCCGGGTTCTCGTGAGTGATCTCTTCTTCTTTGATATCAGTCAATGCAATGTATAGCCATTCAGGCGATTTATACTTCAGATTAGCTTTCTTTACTCTTTTTGTTTTCTGCAAGTGTTTTCCTCCTTGTCTTTCTTGTTCCATTTGACTTGTTATTTCATTTACTTGTTCTGCATTCTTTCCATCTAACCTTATGCTCTTGTATGTCAATCTTTTAACTTCGTGGGTCCAATTGTCTCCTTTTCTTGGCCTTTTAGGTTCACTTTCTTTTTCCTCTCTTTCTGTTCTCCAAGTTCTCTTTCTTGACTCTAGTTTCTGGTGTCTTTCTTCTCCACTTTCTTCTGACTCTGTTTCAGTCCTTTCTTTATTGTCTCTTATCTTAAATTTTAAAATTTCACTTCCTTCATCTGTTTTTGATTTCTCTGGTGTTTTCCTTTGATCACCTATTTCTGTCCCTCCTCGAGGTTCTTCCGAATTTGTGTCAATCTCTCTATCTGTTTCTGAGTTTCCCTGTTCTTTTGTTCGTCGATCTGTCCCTATTGCTCCTCGGGGTCTTCCGATTCTTCTACCTTTCTATTTGAAACTATCCCTTCTTCATCTATTAATATAATTTCTGAAGGATCTTCACCATAACTTGTACTTGGTTGCTCACTGTTACTTTCTTTTTGCTCAGTTTCTTCTTTAATGCTATCAAATTTCCAATTTCTTTTCAGATTTTCCTCACAATCCGAATGCTCTGTGTCAGATGCTGAACTAGTGTCTGATATTTCCAGATGTCGACTCACATGTCGATCTTCAGATTCTGGAACTTTTGCTATTTCCTCCTCTCCTCCTGTCGTTACACTTGTACTTGGGTCTTCCAGATGTCGACTTACAGGTCGATCTTCAGATTCTGGAGTCCTGTTCGTCTCTTCTTCTGTATCAGATGCTGAACTGGTGTCTGATATTTCCAGATGTCGACTCACAGGTCGAGCTTCAGGATCTGGAACTCTGATGTTGTGGCTGGCGTGTACCCAGTGTTTTACTCCTGCACATTTGACTGCAGTTGTTGTCACCAGGATCACTTGTCGTGGTTGGTCCCAGCGAGGAACCAAACAGTTTCTTCTTCGGTGGACTTTTATGCGGACCCAATCTCCTGGATTCAAGTCATGAGCTGGTTTTCTTTCAAGAGTGGTCGCATCCGGTCCAACCTGATGAAACACAGAACGTACCACATCAGCCAATCCTTTGCAATAATCCAACACGAGATCATCAGTTATAGTCAGTAGTTTGTTGACAGGTACATGTGCTTGCCTCATTGCTCGTCCCATGATTATTTCGTGGGGACTAAGTCCTGTCTTTCTTTCAGGTATGCTTCTGATAGTCATTAAGACCAATGGCAAGGCATCTGGCCATTTGAGTCCTGTGGATTGACATATTTTCCCTAGCCTGTTCTTTATTGTTCCATTCACTTGCTCTACTATTCCAGAAGCCTCTGGTCTGTATGCACAGTGCAATTTCTGTTTAATACTAAGTGCTTCACAAATCAGTTGAATCAATTCATTTTGAAAATGTGTTCCTCTATCTGTTTCAATCGTTGCTGGAAAACCATACCTTGGAATGAATTCTCGCAGCATTAGTTTAGCTACTATAATTCCATCATTCCTTCTGGTCGGGTATGCTTCCACCCAACGGGAAAACAAACAGACGACTACAAGAACGTATCTTAGTCTATTGCTTGGGGGCATTTCTATAAAACCCATCTGCATTCTCGTGAAAGGACCTCCCTCTCGTCCTATTGTTCCTAGACTCACTACTGTTTTTCTTCCTGGATTTAGCTGTTGACAGATAAGGCATCTTTGACAAAGACTTTCAGCTATGGCTCTGAATTTTGGATTATACCATGTTTGCCTAAAAAGTCTGATCATTGCATCTCTCCCAATATGTGCTTGTCCATGGTACATCCGTGCCATATCAGAAATCATGCTATCGGGCATAACTGGTCTTTCATCTCTGTAAACCCAAACATCATTTTCCTCCCGTTTTCTGCATCCTGCTTTTATCCAGCTATCCTTTTCCTCATCATCTGCTGCTTCCTGTAATTGTCTCACCTCATCCCATGTCTCGACAGGGTTAGTAAAAAGCAACGGACATGAAATATGCTCTCTTTCTCTGTTTCTGTTCAATGAGACTACATTTTTGGCACAGTACTGAGCTATTTCGTCAGCAAACTTATTGCCAACAGTTATGTAGTCTTCCCCATTTTTATGTGCATTGCACTTTACCACCGCAATCTGTTTAGGCAGCTGTATCGCCTCAAGCAACTTTTTCACAAATTCACCATTTCTTATTGGGGTTCCTGCAGACGTCAAGAAACCTCTCTGGGACCAGATCTGCCCAAAATCATGAACCACTCCAAAGCCGTATTGGCTATCCGTGATTACTGTGACTCGGACATTCTTTCCCAATTTGCATGCTTGTATTAGAGCAATCAACTCCGCTACTTGAGCAGAACGTATCCCTCTCAAACAAGATGCTTCCATTACAGCAGCTACTGTGCAAACTGCATATGCTGCACTCAGAACTCCATCATTCGTTCTCAAGCAAGAGCCATCCACGAACAGAATATAATCTGATTCCTTTAAGGGCTCATCCCGTATATCGGGTCTCGGTTTTGTACAATATTCGAGTACATTCAGACAATCATGATCAACTTCATCCATTTCAATCACACTCTCTTCATCTGGCAATGATGTTGAAGGATTCACATTTATGCATCTGTCAATGGTGACATTGTCTGCACTCAAAATTACTTTTTCATACCTAGTCAGCCGACTATGTGTCATATATTGGGTTTTGGTTCTTGTCAACAGAATTTCCACAGAATGAGGGACATATACTCTTAGTGGATATCCCATCACAATGCCTTCACTCTGCTCCAGACTTACACAAGTAGCAGCAACTGCTTTCAAACATCCGGGCAACGCTTTTGCTACTGGGTCTAAGACAGCTGAAAAATATACAATGGGTCTTTTCATGTTTCCGTGTCTCTGCACTAGGACTGAAAACGCACACCCATCTCTTTCACTGCAATACAACTCAAAGTCTTTTTCATAGTCAGGCATTCCCAATGCCGGGGCTTCACACAGTTTTGTCTTTAGTTCTCTGAATGCTTTCATTTCCTCATCATTCATTTCAAATGGATCTTTTACATCTTTCTTTGTCAATCTCTGCAATGGTTTTGCAATTAATGAAAATCCACTTATCCACTGTCGACAATATCCAACCATTCCTAGGAACATTCTTACTTCTCTCTGTGTCATTGGAGCTCTCATTCCTTGAATTATTTTTATTCTTTCAGTCGTTACCTTTCGCACTCCCTTTTCAATCTTATGTCCTAAATATTGGACCTCTTGCTGACAAAACTGCAATTTTGATGGGGACACTTTATGTCCTCCTTTTGCTAAATGATTCAGCAAAGCAATTGTGTCAGTAACACATGCTTCCTTTGTTTTTGATGCCACCAATAGGTCATCAATGTACTGAACCATCACGGATTTCTCTGGCATTTTTAAATCTTCCAATGATTTCTTTAGAATCTGATTAAAAATTGAGGGGCTTTCTGTATACCCCTGAGGAATTCGGCATCATGCCAAAATACGCTCTCCGAACCTGAACGCAAATAATGGCTGGCTATCTGGATGTAATGGAATGGAGAAAAATGCATGGCACAAATCAATAACTGTGTACCATTCTGCTTCACGTGGAATCTGGTATAGAATTACAGCAGGGTTTGGTACTATTGGGCAGCAAGGTACAACAATTTTGTTTACCTTTCTCAAATCCTGTACAATTCTATATGTTCCATTCGGCTTTTTCAGTCCCATTATCGGTGAATTGCATGGACTGCTCATTATTTCTCTCAGAATACCTTGTTCAATCATTTTATTTATTACTGGTGTTATTCCTTCAATTATTTCTGGTGTCAATTTATACTGTGGCGTATTTGGGTAACTCGTTCCTTCTTTAACAGAGATTTTAACAGGGTCTACTCCTTTCATTAACCCTATATCTTCTCCCGTAAAATCCCACACTTCCTGTTTCACTGTTTCTTTTAGTTCAATTGGGATTTTCTCTACGTCAAACACAGGAAATAAATCATTCACTTCTGATTCTAAATTTACCATTGTCATTTTATATAATACATCTTCATCTGGGGTTTGAAATGCAATCCCATCTGGAGTACAATAGATGGTGCAGTTCATCTTGCAAAGTAGATCGCGTCCTAATAGGTTCACAGGACTGCAATCGCACACCACAAATCGGTGCATATCACTGAATGGTCCAATCTTTACCTCCACTAATTTAGTAAGAGGCGCCCTAATTTGCTGATTCAAAACACCCACGACTTGGATATGTTCACCTGAGAGAGGAAGGTTTGAAATTTCCACTGATCTAACAGTAGAACGGGTAGCTCCAGTGTCCACAAGGAATGTTACATTTGCACCATTCACTTCTCCATCCACAAATGGACCTGCTTGATCTACTTCTAGAGTTGCGCCAAGCACGCACTCTTCCTCCTCTCCTAGGCACCGTCATAAACTTTCATCCGACTCATTCCCATCCTGTCGTAACCAATATTGAGATATGGCAGCTGCGCGCGGCAATTGTGTTACCTGCTCTCCTCCGTAGAATCCTGTTTCTGCACTGTATCTCTGTGGATTTACACTCTTGGGAAGTGGTGGTTGAGGCACCTGCCTTTGCCGAGTAACTACCTGTGGTTGCTGCAGCTGTTGGTAACTCACCTCACTCTGCACCTGTGGATTCAATGATTGATTTTCCGCATTAGTTTTTGGAGGGAATTTACACTCGTTTCTCCAATGTCCTAATTTTCCGCAGTTGTGGCATGGCCACTTTTTCTTTGCTTCTTCTATACTCATTTGACCTTTTCCTTTACCTATATTTGGTCTGGATTTCATCTGTCCTGCCTCATTAACTTGATTATTCAATTGAGCTTCTTGTTTTTCTGCAACTTTCACCTGTGCCCACATTGCTTTTTCTTTCAATTTACGCTGTCTACTCTCAATGTCATCACTACAATATTTAGCATATCTCAAAACCTCGTCTACCGTGCTATTCTGCCAACAAATCATATGTTGCTTAATCATTTCACTTATCTCTGGTTTTAACCCATAAATGAACCTATATACGAAATGGCTCATGTCTTTTTCATTTAGTGTCTCATATCCACTATACTGTTTAAAAACTAACAGTAGCCTTTCATAGTACGCATGTACAGATTCCTTACTCTCCTGTGTGGTTCTGTCAATCTTTACCCAATCCGTTTCTTTGGGTGGGATTTTATTTTTCAAAAAGGTAATAACTTGGTCATATTTCCTCATCACTTCTGGTCCTGGCGCTCCTGTTTTAGCGTCTCTTGGATATTCTACAGTTGGCCAATCAATAGTAATCTTACATTCTGTCCACAAATCAGCTGGTACTACTATTTCAAATAATCCATCCAAGTCTATCCATAACACTTTCGAAACCTTAACAAACCTCTCCACTTGTCTGTACCATTCTACTGGTTTTTCTCTCAATTTTGGGAAGTCATTTGTAAATGACAGTATATCTTGTCTAGACCAGGGGACATGTACATAACTACCTCCTGGAGTTTCTCTCATCGAGTACTCCTCACAATTGATTCCTTGTCTGTCACCGCAAAAGCCAAAGACGCTTTATCGGTCGTTTTCTCATTCCTTTTAGTCCACCTGCTTCTCCATCTATCCACATCACCCCATTTTCTCAGCAAAACAATTAATTCTTTTATTTGGGTCAACCGTCCTGATGTGTTCAAATTTTCTATATCTTTCTCGCAAAAATCTACTCTATATGGTTTCTGCAAACTTCTCACCTTTACAAATTCTACTCCTAGTTCATTTGCTGTTTCTTCTAGATTGTCATGCAAATTTCTAGCTCTCCACGTAATGCTCTTACATAAGAACATTATCTCATCATCCTGATAAGTTTTCAATTTTTCTGTACCAATTGTCCCTAAGATCAATTCTTCCATATCTATTTTTAACCTAATTACATCTAATGGTTTTGATTCTGTCTCTTTCGTTTTCAGGGTTTTCATCCATTCATTCAATTCATCCGGAGTTGGACCTACAGGTGTACTATTTAATTCTATCCAAGTTTTATTTCTTTCTGGTGTCTCTGATGCAGACTCAGTTCCCATAGGTATCCTTCTAAACTCATTCTCATTTACCGTTAAATTAGTAGGTGGGCTTGGTCTATATAAACTAACCAGATTTCTTGCCCTTTCATTGTCTAATTCCATCCCTTCTTTTCTTCTTTGCAAATTTGAATTCATAGGAATGACTAAAGAATGCTCTTCTATCTTCTGATTCTCAAAAACTGGTATTACTGGACCTATTGTTACAAGTACAGTTACAGCTTCCATATTCATTGTCAATTCTCTTATCTTTTCCGTCAATTCTCTCGTGGTTTTTGCTAATTCAGTTGTATTGTCACTTTCAACTTTCTCGCTTTGTGGGGTTTTCAATTGCTCTTGTGACCTATTTATCTCATCTCTCCGTTCGGGATTTTTATTCCTCCCAGTTTCCATTGGCGGTGCATTAGGTGTCACCACCGCAGAATTCTGTTGGTATGGAGGTGGGTTTCTGTTTAAAATATCTTCCAGCAATTCATCTTCCGTCTCACTACCTCCATACCCGTACCTTTCAGTAACTAAATGCTTCTTTTTCTCTGTACATTTTCTCTTCGCTTCTTCCTCAACTGTAAAAGCTGGAAATAAACCTCCTGTCATATTTGCATATCTTCAACGTTTTATTCTGTCCTCATGATTCACTCCCCATAATCTTCCGGGTACAAACTCATGATTTCTTAATCCTCTGAATCTTTCTCGTTCATACATCTCATCTTCCCATTCACTTAAAGCTTCAAACTGTGTTGGTCTAGGTTTAGGCTCAAGCATCGTCATCTTCTCCCTCAAATTGCGAAGTACAGCTACACTAAATGAACCATTCTCAGGAAATGCTAATGCTCCATCATTTTGAGTATATTTAGTCCAATTTTCTAACCATATGCAAGTATGATATCCGTATTTCAGCATCATATGCGAAGCTGGTGATTTTGGCGGAGGAATTACTTGTCCCTCTCTAGTCACTACCTTTTTGTCTTTCTTAAAAAAGTTCTTAACTTTCGCCATCCACGACGTTTTCTCTCTACCATACTCATAATAAGCCATAATTCACCATCTCTTTCCTTTCTCAGAGTACGTAACTCAACACTATTCTCTATGCGTTTTTCGGACCTATCACAGCGCGACTCACACCAACGCTCCAATCCAAAGCTTCTACGTCACTGCTTATTCAACCAATCCTAGCGCGTCTCACACCAACGCACCAATCAGAGCGTCTTCTGTATAACTAGTGCACTGTCCAATCCCAGCGCGGCTTTTGTCAACGTCAGTTCTGCTCCTGACCCCTCCTTTACAAAATTTATCGGCTATTTATTTTTCAACTGTTCTTGGTTAGTTACGACATTAAAAACACATTTCCATTGTCTGATTTCGCTAACAAAAGTGACAGTTTTATTCTATCTCGCAAGAATACAGTTTCGTTCGGTAAGTGTAGCACTTCCCTCTACCTTACCCTTCTTTCAAGCAAGGGGTAAACCCGTTTCTCTGGGGATAAAACACATGTGGAGACTACACTGCTCCTGAGAATTAAGGCCAGAGTTTCACAAGAAAACCGGTTGCTATTTCACTCACACACCTTTTATACGGAAAATGTCCCTATCATAACACAACCTGTGTTATCACCAATATGAACTCAGACAATGCACTATTCCATGTGACTTCTCTTGGCACACGTGTCCACTCCCTACTTCCCGGAAGCTTCAAAACCTTTGACTGACATATAATGTAATACCATATAACATGAAGTGTTACACATAAAAATAATCAATACTCAATAATCAATAATCACCAAACTAATCTATAGTAACCATAACTCTGCTACCAAGAAATCTGATCCAGCGCTATCAATAAAATGTCTTCTCCTATATGCTTTGGACGTCCAGGTACAAATATCCCTTTTTCCACAACTTATATCCATATGACGGTGGGGCCCATAACACCGCATAAATATTCACTCTCTCATATATTCCCTGGATTTCATCCATTTTACTTAGGAGAAAACAGTAAATGATTTGCTGGAAGGAGACGGGATACCTTTTAAAACGACATAATACTCTCAAACCTTAAGGTATTCCGCTCATTGGTCGATGGACCAACTAGTAGGAATCAGTTGATGGTGATTAAGACCAGCTCAATCACTATAAACCTTTAAACATTTATATTTATCATTGAGCTAAAGAACCACAGACTCGTTGTTTTAAAGATAATAAAGTTTATCTAATCTTTAGAAGCATGAATAAGTTTCAAATTTATTATTCAGATTAATACATTTATCATCATTATAAGAATAAATTAAAGTTGCAATGCATACCTATTAGATGGAAAAACAAAGTTTGTCACAGCAATGAATTCAGATCACAGCATAGAACTCCCGAAAAAATGTCTATCTGTCCTGTAAAACAGGCCTTTTCGACGGATCACCTATATGGTGTTTCCCGCCACAATCCAGTTCTTTTCCCTTATAGTATTTAAGAATAAAAGGTCTAATAATATTAAAAATGGAAAAATCTATTAAAGCAAAAAGGTTTCTCCATCAGCAGCGTCCCGTGCTCAATAAAAATATAAAACAGCGGCTCCCGCAGCAACAGCACCAGCAAAAAGTAGTAGCATCAGAAGGAGACCCCCCTCCCTCAGAGTAGGTCTTCTTATACCCTAAAACTAGCTTACTAAGTGAAAATGTTACATCTTTGGGGCAAGATTCTCTCTAATTGGTCCATTTGGGGTCAGTATACATCTCATTATGAATATCCTTGCTTCAACCAGTTCTTTGTGGAAAGTTCATACTTCTGTCGTTTCTCACAGGTTCATGACATTACCCATCCGCACATTGGACTCAATCTGTATCCTTTTCTGATACTTTTAAGTTGAACAGTTCATTGTTTATTCATATATCCACTGCAACTTCTCACGCCTTTCGCTATGTCCTTCTTTGGCTCACGTTTGTATAATAAGGTCATCGCAGCCTTGACCAAGCTTCCATCCTAGGCTTTGGGATGGTCACATGATCCTTTTGTTCACAGCCTTTCTCGCTTTCGGAACCCTTTTCGCACGTGCGTACTCTAGCTTGTTTGCCATGGCAGCCATTTTTACATCGCGGCACAACAGGCCTAAGCGAACTATTATAAAGATAAACAGAACATAGTTAAGAACAAAGAATATAAGCCTTTTCGTTTCCCTCCCGTCATTCTACGTACCCCAATTAAGTATTACCTAGCAAAAGCGACATATAAAGCCATTTCTTTACTTACCAACCGCTTTACTTTGCCACTACACAGTTTATTTCCAAGCACAAATCATGCATTTATTATTCTAGTTAGTACGCAAGTTATTAGGCTTATGTTATCCACGTTAACAATTGTAAGTAAATTAGTTTGCACTGACATAGCGTGTTACCCATGATCCTTATCATGACACATACATGGTTGGTTATTTACTGAAACGAACTCGTGTGTTAATTATTCAACATAAATATTAGGAGGTTACATTTTTTCGTTTACCCTGCTCCATCACTTATTTACCATGAACCAGTCTCTCTTTGTCTTTAGATTTGCATATCTCTTAATGTGCTTTTCTTTTCATACTAAATGTAACCATGTATCATCAATATCCTTTACTTTATATTTATGAATTTACTCTATTCTTCTTTTCTTCAATTGATTATATGTACGAAGTATTGTTGATTAACTACTATTCTTAAATAAACTTACGTTTGAAACTGAAAAACAATAAACCTGCTCAAATCAGAGAAGCTTCCACTGGATAAAAATCCTCCATAAGAGTTAGAGTATGGAAAACATCCATCTGTTGAATTTGTGACAAAAGAATTACGAAAGGGTGAAGGCATGAGTTTACAATTAGAAAATGGGTCTAGCTGGTTGTCCCTAGAGAGGAAAACCTGAAAACAAAAATACAACAAACAAGTGATATATTCTCAATTCCTCGCAGCTCCAAAACAGCACAAAAATAGAAATGTAAAAGCAAGATATATTGCTTTTTAAGAAAATTGAAAGAGTGGGGAAAATGTATTAACACTTTGTGTAGGGTTTACCTAAAAAGTGACACAAACCGGCATTAAATGCAGAAATGGGATTTACTCTGTGGAAAGTAGTCCTAAAGTAATACAAATTAGGGCTATGAGCTACTTTATGGGTGGTACCTAGCAGTGGCAGCTCGCATAGGGTGTGCTGTGGGGCGGTGGGGCGGGGAGGGCAGGGTGGGGGTTAGTAAACTCGGACATATGACGGAACGGAGGAGCGTAACAACTACTTTCCTCCGTTCCGCCGTATGTCTGAGTTGGGTGGGGCGGGGAGGGCAGGGTGGGGGTAAACTCGGAATGTGGCGAACGGAGTTGAGTAAATAAATAAATAAACAAACGAATTAACTGCGCGCTGCAACGCCAAATCGGCAATGCAGCGCGCAATGTAATTCGCTTTATTTATTTATTTATGTACTCAACTCCGTTCGGCCACATTCCAGAGTTTACTACCCCCCACCCTGCCCCTCCCCCCCTCACCGACCGCAGCACTACCTCGAGGAGCCGCCACTGCTTATTCCATTAATTATTCCTTGAAAAAGAGCAAGTATTTCCCTAAATTCTTTGAGCAGAAAATAAAAAAAATTGAGACATCTATTTCAGTCCAAATAGACCAACGCCACCAGTCACCAATTAGCCCCTAAAACACTGAGGCTTATCCAACCCGCCCCCGCCTATGTTGATTTAAAAAAAAAAAATAACGGTAGTTAAAGCTCAAGCTGTTATAACTTTGTTACCCCAAAAGATAGCCATGCTAACTTTACATTTTCTATTCCCACATGGAGAGGAGTCTAATCAGTAGCGGTCGGTGGTGGGAGTTCCGCCGGGCGCTGACGTGGGGCGCCAAATGCGATGCAGCGCGCGTAACAAACTTCGTTTTATTTATTTATATGTTTAATTACCTGTAATCAGCCATAATCCGTAGTTTACTACCCCCCACCCTGTCCCTCCCCCGCCCCACGTCAGCGCCCGGCAGAACTCCCACCACCGACCGCTACTGAGTCTAATAGGCAATGCAAAAATAGCAAAAAATATAGCAATTGTTATTAAAAGTTGAAAAAGTCCTGTGCAAGAAAGTGTGTGCTTTTTTCTAAGAAGGTTGTTAGATTTTTTTTTAACTTATATTTTCTTGTAACAAATAATATTGATTATTAATGATGGTTATGTTGGATCCAGCACACAAATAATTAATTTGTTTGAATGCAGTTAAAACAACTTTAATATGAGGTTTAGAAGTTTGTTCATTAACCTTATTTGGTTATGCAACATTTTTGTGAAAAATTAATTTTGGATAAAATGGATGCTGCTGTTGTCTTCGGGTTCCCCTGCACATTGTCTCTGCCCAGGGGCTCTGCAGAAGCAAAGAGTGTGACGTAATGTTTTTTTTCCAATAGTTATGATTGCAAAGGCTTATTAATGAAACTTATAGGGGGATATTCACAAGAACGTGTGATAATTATCGCAAAATTAGCTTAACGCAACTTTGCACATCGCAGTCCATCGCGGGAAAAAAACACTGTGTTAACGTTTAATTCTCAACACGGTGGTATCATGCGATAGTCACACCCCAACGCGTCAAATGACAGCGATAAAATTACTGTGACGGCAAAAAAACGCGAAACACGAACGCGAAAAAAGTTGCGATGTGGCCAACCACGATAAAAAATCTGCGATAACCAGCGACAGGCCTGCAATTCCCACCTGTCATGCGGGAAAATGCACTATAAAAGCACCAAAAACACACAAACAAAAGAATTAAAACTGAGTAGCACCATGGAGGAAGCCGGAGCAAGTACAGAAGACGGCCAGAACCCCACAAGCCCCCAGGAGGAACAGCCTGGGACCTCGGGGTCACGGAAGGGCAAGGAGAAGAAGACGAGGAAGACGAGGTTCAGTCCGCAGGAAAACAGGATCATCATCACGGAGGTGATAGAACACCACCAACAACTGTTCGTCACCTCCAACGTGTCATTGGTAAATAAGAAATGCAACATGGCAGTCCATCCTGGACAATGTGAATGTAGTCGGAGTGAGGAGGGGGACAATTGGAGAGGTCAAGAGGTGCTGGAATGATGCGAAGCGCAAAACCAAGAAGAAACTCGCTGACAACCATCAGGCAGCAATGCAGACTGGAGGTGGCAGTCCAGCGGAACACCAGGAGCTCGATGAGATGGAGGAAATGGTGGCCACAGTCATCAGTGGGGAGACGGTGGCAGGAGTTGGGGGTCCGGACACTGCTCGACATGACCTGACACAACAGCACCAGGGTGAGTACTGAACACGGACTGGGGGGACGGGGGGAGATGGGCACAATGGCACACATGCACAATTAAGTACAGTACACTGCACACCCACAATGACTCTGGATCATGTCCCTGATCCCCTTGGCACACTGCAGCACACATACAAACAGCAAGTAGGCCCCCGTCCACTATGGGCACTAAGGTGTCCCTCCCCACACAGCACCAATCTCACAACCAACCCATGCACACGTGTTAAAACCAGCAAAGCTGCGTGTCTGTGAGCCACACTGACAATGCAAGTGACACTGCATGACGAACAGCATGGCTGCAGTCCAATTATCATGACATGGTGCACGCCACGACACTGAGGTGGCTGAGTGTGGAACACATCCAGAAAGGAGCAGGTCACACTCTGACACATCCACGTGCACAAACAACCCCTGACGTCAACAACACATCTGGGGATAAACCATGCTCAAGAGTCCAAAATCCGAACTCGAGCCAAAATTAGCCAAGTCTGCAACATCTCAGCACTGTAGAAGCACAGAAGTCAAAGGCACACCGCCTCAAAGGGATAAGGGGCAGCAAAATCACAGCTGCAGGAGCGACTCTTCCACAATGCAGCACACACACATAGCAATAACAGCACAACATCATTGACGACAATGTGGTACAAAGTGCAACACTCTCACTACAGAACAGAGGACACAACTGGTTCCGCTTGTGCGTAGGAACCGGCCAATCACATCTGGCATAGCAGGAAACTGTGAGATGATAATGTACGTGTACAACCTCACATCCGTGATGTAGTTCAAATGTCCACTGTCCTGCATCAAATAGTCAGCTCCTCCCAAACAGTCACAATGTACATTGTCATGCAGTCTGTATGTAAACTTGAACAATGCGTCAACATATATGTCAACACAATGTTAAAATGCATCTCCCCTTCACATTGCAGAGGGACAATCAACACCTCCTGCAGAGCAGACCAGACAACTCATCAGTGATGATGGAGAGGACCTCCACACCTTTGACACCGACGCCCTACAACAGCTCATGGACAGCTACGGCAACCCACCTCCAGGAGCAGGGCAGCCCAGCTGCATCGAGGAGACCCCACCCCCTGCACAGACCATGCAGCAGGAAGCACCCACCACCACACCTGCCTCCCAGCACCTCACCAAAGAACACATCACATTCCAAGGCCATGTGTTATACTGCAGAAGGAGTTGGCTGAACAGGTGCGGGTGGGGTTCGACCTCATGGCAGCCAAACTAGATGCCATACGTGGGTGTCTAAGTCCCATCAGGGACCACTTACACACCCTAGCGGCCACCCACAGTTCGCTCCATGATGTCCAACAATCCATGCCCGACATCGCTGGAGTCATGACTCTGAGAGGAGAACAACTGTCCAGTCAGAGTGGCCTCAGCGATGTCAGCCGAGAGTTGGCACAGATGCTG
This sequence comes from Calotriton arnoldi, assembly GCA_963921515.1. Classification (NCBI taxonomy): domain Eukaryota; kingdom Metazoa; phylum Chordata; class Amphibia; order Caudata; family Salamandridae; genus Calotriton; species Calotriton arnoldi. Next base: position 1,081,847 of record CAWUFW010004833.1, on the reverse strand, counting down.
AGGATAATGGAGAACATGGAGCAGATGCATGCGGAAAGAATGGCTGCCACGGATGCACACCAGCGAAAAGTTGTTGGGATCTTCCATGCCCTGCAGATCCTCATCATTGCATTGCTGCCACTAAGGCAGTTGCTGATGAATGCTGCTGGTACTTCTACACACACATCTCCGGCCCCTGATGTGTCAGTGGCACACAGTGCTGCAGACCAAACATCAGCACCCACATGTCAGACAGATGACATAGAGGACGAAGATGCGGGTGATTCCACCTTTGTAGTAAGAAGGAGCCAGTAGCATTCTTCTCCGACATATGCCCTGTTTCAGCTTGGTTCTGCACTCTGCATCATGCCCTGTAACAACACCTCCCACTGTCCCCCGAAACAGTCTGCGACACTCACCCTGGACCTCGACATGGACTGCCATATTTTGTTTGCTTACCAATGACACAGCAATCAGACTGCTGACTGTACTCTTCCCCTTCCGATGTACTTGTCAATCCCTAAATGACTCTGGCTGGCCCTCCACTGGGCTACAATGTAATGTGGGGTTTGCATGGCCATGTACTGCTCCAGCTCCGACACCCCACCGAATGTGAATACATCATTCAAATTCACACAGATGTGTCATGTCCATAATCGATCAAGTATGAAAGTGTGGATGAATGTAAGGACATTGATTGCCTAAATAGGTACACCCTGGGAAATGAAAGCAATGCACATGTTTGACCGTGACACACATAGGAAGTGAGATGACTGGGAATGTGTGCACTAGATGTGGCCTCATTGCTCTGAAACAGCAATCGTGCAAATCCTCAACTTTGCCCCACGCAATGTTAGTAATAGGGATGGGTATGAAATGTCAAAGTCGTTGGCAGGCCTAAAGTAGTGTCCCCCATCACATTTGACAACAGAACATCTCTTTGCATACCTACTCACACTCAACTGGGTGGACACAGCCTGTAGTGATGGATCACATTGATCTACATGGCAAGAATGTGGACACCATACTCACATTGCTGAAGACACGTAAGAGCACAGGTCTATCAGCAACTATCCCAACCACTATGTCTGGCTCACAGAGGTGGAGCTGGCAATAGGGACTCACCCCTAAGTGAAATGCATCAGTCAGTCCCTCCCTGTGTACGGACAATGCTCATTGAGGCACACGATTAGTCATTCAAATCAACACTCATCACAGTTGAACACTAGTGAAGTTGCGTAGACTTTATTGCCATGTGCGTGTCAGTACGGGCAAGACAAGGGCCACAACATGCAGACCAATGCATCAGACACTAACAGGCAGTATTCGGTCACGGTACAGTTCCACGTGACAGGCGTTGTGCATGCGCCCGGGATGTTCTGTCATTGCGTTGGTGGCTCTCGTACAACCAGCACTCTTCTGACCTGCGGCAGTTATGTGGATGATATGCCACAGCTCGGAGCAATGAGTTGTATGTGTGTGCAACATTTGGACGAATGGGTTGTTGTGTACGTAAGTGTCAAGGGCATTCCATGCAAGAGTACCTCGAAAAAAGAAATCTGTGAGTGGGGTGTGGATGCGTTGGTCTATCATTAGCGCTGTGCGTAGTGTGGGAGTCATCATCATCTGCTATGGTATCTCTCTCAGGGGGTGCCTGCCACATGCAAGACCAAGGTCGGAGGTGCAGATGTCCTTCCGCCTTATGTATTGCGACAAAGGAGCTTTCATCCCTAATGTTTGTCTGACTACTGCTTGCATCCTGGAAATGTGATGTGGCTTTCGCGCTGCAATTGGGGCTAGGCTTTAGGCTTATGGTGCACCAATAGCGATGCACACACAACAGTTGGCATGCATGAGCCAAGAGCCTGAGTGGCCTTGCGCTCCTTGTACAATACCTTTGTGCGCGGCCGCCCTCCGGGTGCATGCAACATTGCAACGATGTCGATTGCGGGCCATGTGGCACAGACACTGCAACAGAGACACACGCATCAGTTGGTTTCCTGTCCTGCCCAGAAATTAACCACGCCCAGAGTCCAGGGATAATTATTTACACCCCTACGCTGGCCTGGCGTACGCCGACCCAGCCCACTTGGCGTACGTATAAAGGGGGGAACGACGACGCTACGTGTCCCAGTTCTTCCCCACTGCCGGAGGTGACATGACTACGTCCGCCTGGCATTTCATGGGACTCAATCAGAAAGGGTCCATGACTTGCATTGCACAGAGTTGGTGGCACCGGAAACACTGCGGCCGGCACGGGCCTACCGCCAGGGGACGGTGACTTTCGGTGCACTGAGGTAGGGGCACCTTAGGTGCTGAGCGGGTGCGCAGCATGCGATGATGCGCCATCCTGGTAGTCCGGACTGGTAATGGTTTGTGTGAGCCCTGCTGGACTGCAGTGTAGGCCTGAGCCAGCGGGCAGCGCGGGCCTACCGCCACGTGGCGTTGCCTCGCGGTTCACAGAGTTAGTGGCACCTATAGCGCTGAGTGGGTGTGCAGCCTGCGATGATGCCGTGTGCACTGATATGATCTCTGCCATTGCGAAATCAAGACCCAGAATCACGTGTGTGAACTGTTAGCCCACGGGGTGGGGCTGCATGATGTGGAGGCTGCCAAGGTCACGGGCCACAGGCTTGGAAATTGCACCAGCACATGGTGGGCCCTCTTGGAGACACGCTGGTGGCGGAAGGTGAGCAGTGAGGCCTGGGTGCGCAGGGGCGGCCAAACACCGCTGGTCGGCGGGAGGGGCTGGGGTGCAGCAGCCTGTGTGCGCATGGGCGGGCAAACACCGCTGGTCAGCGGGAGGGGCTGGGGTGCAGCAGCCTGTGTGCGCAGGGGCGGCCAAGCGATGATGGCGTGTGCACTGATATGAACTCTGCCATTCATAAATCTGGACTCTGTTTCAGATAGGGGAGCTGGTGGACTGCAGTGTTTACCGGCACGTGGTTGGAGACCAACCGGTGGCAGCAGGTGAGCAGTGAGGCCTGGGTCCGCAGTGTCGGCACTCTCTCTCCTTCTCCCTCTCTTCCTTTCACTGTCTCTCTCTCTCTTCCTCTGTTTCTCTCTCTCTCCTTCTCCCTCTCTTCCTTTCACTGTCTCTCTCTCTCTTCCTCTGTTTCTCTCTCTCTCCTTCTCCCTCTCTTCCTTTCACTGTCTCTCTCTCTTCCTCTGTTTGTCTCTCTCTCTCCTTCTCCCTCTCTCCCCCTTTCTCGCTCTTTCTCTCTCTCCCTCTCTTTTACTCTCTCTCTCCCTCCCTTTCTTCCTCTCTCTCTTTCTCTCTCTCTCTGTCCTTTGATGAGCGCATGACACACCTTCTTATCTTGAATTTTGTCTTGCAGGCTGTGTCTTACAGATTGTCCAGAGAAGACCCGCCATGGCTCGTCCGAATAGTTGTTTTGGGTTGAATTTGAATAAAATCATTTAGTTGGTAATTCAAAGAGGAATGGATGATTCTCTTTTTTCTGACCACACATGAATGTTAATTGTTGTACTTGTGCGACATCAGGCGAATTGTTTTGTTCATGATTTTGTAGAGTTGATGTTAAATATCTTTGTCCGTGGTAGGGCCCCAGGGGGGGGGGCCTGGGTGTGGTGGCGGTGGGTGTTGTGGCCCTCTTGGGGCTCCGAGCTGCATGATCAGTGGCTCCATGGCATCTTTTGTTCTTCAGGTGTGGCTCTGGTCTGGGCTCCCTTTTGTGGTGCAGGTTGTCGTCCGACTTAACACCAGGTAAGAGCAGGTGTTAAATCCCTGCTGCTAAAGCGCCTTATCACCAGTTTTGTGATCTTATCGCCGATCTGGCTGGTCGTAGAGAATATTGCAAAGTGGTGTTGTCACGGATTTTTGCACGGGAACGCCTACTCTGCATCTCATTAGCGTTAGTTGCCGGTGTCATCCGTGGCAATGTTTTTTGCGGCTGCTATCGCAGGTAAACTGGCGATGTCGGCTGTTAGCACCAGCTTGTGAATGGTGCGATATATCTATCGCCACTCTGGCTGAGATAAAGTGCCGCTAACTCGGCGATAAGTCCTTGAGAATATGCCCCACAGTGTACTAGATAGGTTGCAACATCAAAGATCCTTTAGCTGATTTTCTGTAGTTCAGCTCAGTCTTGCACGTTCATGAATGTCCTTTGTAAAATGATGCATATTTGTTCAAAATATCCCAGATGACAGTGACATGGAAAAGCAGGATGCTTTCTTTGAAAATAGGATAGTGCTAATGCATATTGCCATTGATTTGAATTTCTCTGATTCACCACATCATTGTTACATGGGATCATGCCATGCTAAAACTTTGCTCTTATCTAAAACTCTTTGCAAGAATTGTGTTTAAAAAACCCTTTGATTTTGGAGGTGAGCCAGATTTTTCTTTTAGTCTATTCGGGATGCAGTCCGATCTTTACTTGATTTTGCTGCTCGTTTGGGACTTGGTTCCTGATTTGTGACTACTCTGTATTAACTTTGCACTTTGAGCCTTCTATACCGATTGATATTCTGAGATTTCAGTAAACAAACCCTTTAACTTTTCCCTGATCTAGAACTCAGTTATTTAGTTGTCCCTGTTACTTATTTCAATACTCTGCTAAACTGATGTTGGGTGGGGTTCCTTTTTGCACATTTATTTTCAGTGGCAGAACTGTATGAGGTAAAATTTGGGGTTCTGATTTTTGGGGTGTCCTCAAATATTAGGATATAGTTTATGTTCCCACAAATGCATCATCAAAAGGTTTGCTCTGCAAAAATCACCCTCTTTTCAGCTATCAGGAACAATCATCATTATTTGCATGAATTTAGGATTAAACGTATTATCATGTGTTTCAACAGGCATTTTGAAAAATGTGTTGACTGACTCTGACTTACAGTCGGTAGCTAAAAATGGAGAGAAATTCAACAGATATTGTAAAATATTCTACTATTCAGTATTTGTACACTTCTATCGATAAAAAAACTACCCAACTTGGGTGGGTAAGCCTATCACCAGCAAGAGGAAAGAGACCAAAATCCATTAACATTTTTTCTTAAAATTAAAAATGTTCTGGGTATGTGGGTATTTGCGGAATTTGGACAGAGAGTAGGCAGACAAACAGTGTAATTTATCATACCAGACATTCCAGAAACTTAGACCACAAGATCAGTCTTGGGGAATCTGGCTAATTTTATTACCATGAATGATCTGTAAACCTCAAATGTTGGCTAAAGTCACATAGTTTTCTAATAATTGTGTGATGGAAAGTTCTGGAATCTGCGGTGATTGACAAAAGTCCTATCTTACTGTTCCCACACTTCTCCCAATAAAAATGGTATCCCACTTGTTTGTGCTGTGGGAGGCGCATCAGATCAGACTAAGGGGCTCATTATGATGGCGGGCGGACACCAGTCCGCCCGCCATCATTGCGGTTCTGGGACCGCCCGCCTGTAAGGCGGCGGTCCCGCTGTGTGTATTAGGATGTGCCCGCCACTATGGCGGGCGCATCCAGGTCCCTGATCATTGCGGACGGTGCTGCTGGCTGCAGCACCGTCCGCAATGCCAAAATGCCACGTGGTGCATTTCCATGCACAAGGTGGCAGGCACCACGTGGTGCCTGCCACCTTGTGCATGGAAATGTGGGGGGGTATCATGGGTACACACTCAGTGCACACACACCCTCCCACCACACAGAGGGGGCCCGCAACGGGCCCCCAAACCCAGCCACCGCCAGCATTGTAATCTGGTGGGCGGTGCCTGCTAGGCACCGCTGCCATTTTACCCATGCTGACCGCTCCGTCAGGCAATCGTGACGATTGCCTGTGCCGGAAGCGTGGAGGGCGGTCTTTTTGACCGCCGTGGTCACAAAGCGATTCTCCCCACCATCCTAATGTGGCGAGGGGAAACGGGAGTCAGATGGCGGAAGGACCGCCACCGCCGGCCCGGCGGTGGCGGTTCCTCTCTCATCGTAATGAGCCCCTAAGTACTGAGTTCATCCAAAGAGCCAGGTCTTGAGGTCCTTACCGAAATACGTCAGTGAGGGTGATTTCCTGAGGTGGATGGGCAGGGTGTTCCATGTCTTGGAGGCGAGGTAGGAGAAGGACATTCCTCCGGTTCTGGTCTTGCGGATTCATGGGACGGTAGCCAGGGAAATCTGGGCCAAGCGGAGGTGTCTGTTGGGTATTTGGAATGTGAGGCGGTGATTCAGGTATGTGGGTCCGGCGTTGTGAAAGGCTTTGTATGCGTGGGTGAGGAGTTTGAAGGTTGTTCTTCTGTTGACTGGGAGCCAGTGGAGGTCGCGAAGGTCTTGAGTGATGTGGCTGCAACGGGGGATGTTGAGGATTAGTCTTGCTGTGGCGTTGTGGACATTCTGGTGGTTGTGGTATTTGGTCCCAGGATTATATGGCATCTTATGCAACCCATCAGCACCAGGCATTTCTTAACACAGGATAACCAGGATAGGGCAGTGTGACTTCTGAGGGTCTGTTGGATGTTGGATTATTGGTAGGGGTAAGTATGCACCTAGCCCCTAGCAATGAGGCCACCAACGCAATATAAGGTCAAGTCAAGGTCTCAATACATTAGCCCCTGTCTCAACCCTTGGTAGCTGGCTGTGAGCAGGCAGGCTTAACTTAGGAGACAGGTTTGTAAAACATTTAAAACACCAATACATTAAATAAGTAAGACACAACACAGAATACAAATCTACACCCAATGTATAACAATAGGAAACATTTTAATGATTAAAATGACACCAAAATGACAAAAATCCAATGTAGGGAACCAGAGAATTTTCAAAGAATAAACACTTTCTATTGCTTAAAAACATATAACACCAACTGGGGAATCTGGTCGAGCTTGACCGGGAAAAAAGTCAAAGTTTAAGGCAGACTGCAATGGAACCCTGTTCGGATATACTAAGCGGGAGGCCCCTCTCAAAATGTTACCTTTGCACTTAAAAACTTTTCTTGAGGATTTTCTCTTGTCATTGAGCGAGGCTCCTCTTCAGGCTAGGATTCGAGTCGACGACGGCGGCTTGGCTCAGCGTGAGTCCTTGGTGAAATCCTGTAAGTCTTGAACTCCGGAACTTTCAGTGAGATGAACCTGAAATACAGGCCAAATCGTGGTTCTATGTCGGCAGCCTGACTCTCTTCGATGGGTCAATCACTTTATGGAGCTTTTTCCAAAAGTTGCTCCAAACTTCTGTAAATTCTTCCTGAAATTCCTCTTGAGGGTTAAACGTTTCCAAAACGCAAACCCAAGGGTTTAGAAGCTCTGAGATGATCAGTGGAAGTTTGGGACTACTATTCCCACAATGCACCTGCCTAAATCCTTAAAAGTCCACTGGATGCACTCTAGGCTCGGGACTTCTTGGGGGGATGATGCAGGGAAGCACTGTTAACCTGTTGCTTTTATGGAATCCACTCCTTAATCCTTTTTGAAGCAAGTCCTTAAGGCTGTAGTTCCAAGTGTGCAGCAGGAGCAGTCCTTCAGAGTGCACTCCTTTGGGGTTAAGACCAGGGTTCCAGCAGGGCAGTCCTTCTTCTCATTGTAGTTTCAGTCAGCAGATCTGAGTTTCTATGCATCTCTCACATATTTATCCTATATTCTAGGGTGACCAGTAGGGGGCACCCCTGACCAATAAGGGAAGGGGTGCCACCCAGAATCATGACAGCTTCCTCCAAAGTGTGGCATATTCTTGTCCCACAAAGCACTGTACTTTAAAATTCAAGATGGAGAATTTCTCTCCTTGGGGGTAAGATCTGGCTGAACCAACCTATTGGTGTGGCTCATTTCCCTTAGCACTCCCCTTCCAGACCTCCTGCAAATTCCATTCCTGGGGCTCCCATATCACTCGGTGGAACAGGAAGAGGGGTTAGGCATGGCTGGCATTCCTTATTGCCCTGTTCTATTTGAAGCCCAGTTGTGTGCCCAGTCCCTTTCCTGGCCTGTTCTCTGCAGCTGCAGAACTCCCCATCAGATAACCTCTGTCTCTAAGCAGGCCACTTATCACCTCATCAAAGCAGTTTAACTAAGCCTGTTAAGGACTGGCCAATCAGGAGAGGCTGCTAAAAGGCTGGATTTAGGCTCACAGAAAAGAAAGTTCTATAACATGTTTTCTGTATTAGTTATGATTCATTCAACAGTGGCAAGTTGTTGGATTTATCATTACCAATCTTTTAAGTCCTTCTATATTATTTTAGCTCACTCCTGTCAATAATTACACTGTTTTACAGTATTCCCATGTCAGCCTATGCAGCTAAAATGCTACAATGGGGAAAGAACAAAATTGGTAGTTTTGCCCTCACCAGGTCATATAAAACATCTGTTAACATGTCCTTGCTAATTTTTACAGGGCACCCTACCCTGGCGGCACCTAGGGTAGACCTTAGGGATGACCTATATGTAAAAATAAGGTAGTGTAATACTTTGTAAGTACCTTTAAATCTAAAGTCGAATTTGCAGGCAATTTCAATTTAAAAATGGCTTGCAAAGCAGGGCTGACTTTTAAAATGACAGCAGGCAACACAGCAGTGCACGCTTGAGTGCTTCAAAGCTGCTGGGCCTTTAACCCTACATGCCCTACTATATACTAGGGACTTACAGGTAGGATGTCAGTGCCAATTGTAATTATACCTAATTATCATATACCTTTTAAATCAAAGCACTGGTCCTGGGCCTGGTTATCAGTCAGTTACCACCAGTATCATTTAAAAATCAGGGGAGAACAGAAAAATTGATGACTTTCTCACAGGGTCCCTCTTTTGTCTTACTCAGAATACCCTGAAAACGTCAAACTTTGGCTTAAGTTACTGCATGTTCTTACTTTTCTGTGATGGCTAGTAGTGGAACCTATTGGGATGAACAAAGGTCTTGCCACCAGGGATCAATGATAAAATATAGATGCCCACAATATCAGTTCACAAAAATATCAGAAAATAAATAACTATAACAAATAAAAATAGCGAGAACCAAAATATATGTTAGAAATATAGATTTTCACTAAAATCAGTAACAAAAACATCAGAATCAAAAATATTGTAATCTTTAAATAAACATATAAATAGTTAAAATACCGTCTAACGTAGAATTGACTTTATTAGCATCGACAAAATAAATAAGTTAGAATTACAAAACATAAAATTTAACATGTTACGCTAAAGACAATGTGAAAAAAAATACGCAAATATTTTAACAATATTATAATGATTTTAAATGTCTAAAATAATTATAAATCAGCAACAAAAACATCAAAACATAAGAAAATGAATAAACAAATTATGCCAAATAACTACGAACATGCAATTATATTTTGGAACAAGAATGTTGCATGTATTTACTGTCAAAATCAGACATCTATCTCATAGCCTGAAATCCATTAATAGATGCAGCACACCTTTTAATTCTGATATATCCGTGAACACCCATAAAAACTTAGAAATAAAAAACTAATTTAAAAAAGTGAAGACGATATGATCTCCGTTAGGAGTTAACAACAAATCTTCCTAATGCATTTCAAAATATAGGTACTGGAATACTGTGAAGGTATTGGCTGTATCATAGTGAGAATTACAACAAGGATCTGAGCAGAACAGCACAAGTGAGGGCAATGATGTGGTACTGTCTTTTGCAAGAACTAAAGAATACAAAGTTATTATTATTTAAAGTGACCCTCAATGCTAATAAGGGTCAACTATTAGTCAAAACAATAGACTTAGGCTGCATTTACACTGCAACACTTTGTATGACTGAGTAGTAGAAAGAAACTCTCAGTAGAATAACATGAGGATAAAAAGGAATTAGCACAAATTATATAACCTAGCTTGAATGAGGTACTTGGTTGGCAAACTTCAGAAGAAGTATATTATGAACACATATCAAAAGTAAGTGTACTGAATCATGGTAGTACCTGTTTCCTCTTAAGTTATAAATGTGTATACATTAAGGCTATCCCCTTCTTCTTTTATAACCCTTTACTGTATAACATTGTTACATTTATTTGTCTTTGTTGTTGATTATAATTTTTTCTTTTACCATTTTTTTTCTCAATGATAGTATGCTTTTTATAATCTTGAATAAGAATGACTATAATGTAAATGATCTGTTTGGTTTTTGCACAATTATATTTTTTGTTTGTTTGCTAAGAGAATGTTTCTCATGTTTTAAACAACAGCCCTGAAGAAGCGAATATTTTGTGAAACACATGTTGTCTTGCCTGTCGATCATTTATGAATCTGTGAAGTACTGGAAATCATAAATGTGAAGGTTTCACTGCCAACCAGGATATTATTAATTCCCCCTCTCGAGGTGATCCCTAAAGCTAATTTTGATTATCAGGCAAGGCCTTATACGCCTTACCCCCCTTTAGCTCATTTAGGAAGCTCTAACTACAATTCCAAATGTGAACTTAATCTTGTCTCCTGTAATGTGGCTGGTTTGCCCGCCAAATTTTTCGATGACACATGGCTTTCATATATTAGATCATATAAAATGATATGTCCACAGGAAACTTGGGAGACACAGAATAATTTTTGTCCAGCACAAGATTTCAACATTGGAAGAGCAAGCAGGGGTTTTATCATATTTGTGGAGTTAGAATTATGCAAGGAGTTGCAGACCTTTAAGTGGGAGTTCTTGGTGTTCCAGGGCATACAATTGCGTGGAGAGAGCCCCCACTTGGTATAATTAATTTCTATAATATGAAGAAGGGTAAGGGCTGGTCATCCAACGTTAATGCCCTAAATATTGCCCTAGACTCCATAAACGGTGAGGGTCTTGGGCATATGAGCCTTATCTTAGTGGGGGATTTTAATTGTCGCCTATGTCATCTTTTGTAAAGAACTCTTGTTTCGCACAGCCCTGTCCGCTTTCAGAGGATCTGCACTTGGAGCACACCATGGAAGGGGATGAGTTAAACAATCTCTTATTTACTCATAACCGAGTACACACCCTGGACCACTGGCACACGGGACCTATCTCACATCTGCCCCATCCTATAAAGGTAGGGGATCTGCCACTGTTATAGACTTTATTTTTATGTCTGCCTCCTTGGGCGTGGGCCCGGGCCTTTTCACCATAGAACACAACCCATTTAGCGACCATAATCCCCTGACACTTACACTGATGGGGGAGGGTACCCATACACTGGCCCCCGTAATTCTCAGGCACCCACAATCCCCACGGATCAGGGTAGGCACCTACGTTGGTCAAGCATAGATGCCAAGGCCTTTAATCATAGCCTTTCCTCCTCATGTCGGCTTGAGATAGCCCTTTGTTTGGACACCTATACCTCAAGTGAGGACATTCTAAGCTCTTTTACCTCTATTGCCCAGGTGGTCTCAGGATCCTTCAAACACAGTCAGTGAGGCATGTTCATGCTCCCTACTCGTGGTTTGACCGCAAGTGCTCACAAGCACTGAGGAGGTTAAAGGCAGCCTTTAAGCAGGAGCCCCGGGTGAAAGATAGAGTGACTTAGTGCCGGCGTCTTTACAAAGAGTCAGTGAAACTACACAGGCACCAGTTACAAAAACAGGTGTGGGAGGACCTAGCGAATGCAGGGGAGTTGAGGGACAAAATCCTATTCTGGAAGATCATTAACAGCCCCTGCTTTGCGGAATCAGCTAGACCGTCCATGTGCCATCATATTACCTCAGACTAGTGGGTCTCTCTTTTTGAAAAGGTATATTACGTAGGCTCCCTGGAGAAGCCAAAGGTATATATACCACCTAGTTCAGCTGTAATTCTCATTAGTTTCTCGCGGATGAGGTACATTCAAGTATAGAGCTTCTATTGCTAAATAAGGCCCCGGGTCCCAATGGAATACCCCCAGATCTGTTTTGTGATAACATTGAGGTCTGGGCCCCCTTTAACCCAAGTCCTAAATGCGGTAGCCTTAAAGGGTATATTACCCTCCTGGTCCATCGCTATAATTATCCCAATCCATAAAAAAGGGGACAAGGACAATCCGCAATCGTATCGCCAGATCTCCCTTATTGACGCTGTAGTAAAGGTCTTGGGTCGGATACTTTTACCCAGACAGTCTGTGTGGGCCATGAACAACCAGATTTTATCGGATGTCCAATTTGGTTGCCGTGAAGGCATGTCAACTACAGATCAATGCCTCAACCTCTCTTTTGACTGCCAAATACACCCTGATACAACCGGGTGTTCTGTATTTAGCCTTTATGGACCTTACATCCGCGTTTGATCGAGTCAACCGGACTAAGCTATGGGATATATTAACTTCCCTGGGAGTGGACCCTTCTATTTATTTATTTATATAGATTTATAAAGTGCACAGCTACCCTACAGGGTTTCCCGGAGCTAAGCAGGACCAGACGTAAGACACAAGTTGCAGAGGGAGCAGAGGGAAGTTAAACTTGATTATAAAGGAAGGTCTTTAATTTTTTGAGGAAGGCTAGGAGCGAGTGACACAACCTAAGTTCAAAAGGAAGAGAATTCCACAGTCTGGGGCCAAGATAGGCAAAAGAGCACCCTCTCATACGGGTAAGATGGACTCTGGGAACTGAGAACAGAGAGAGGCTTGCTGATCTCAGCTGTCGAGTGGGCACATAAGGTTTGACTAGACTTTGTATGTAAGGGGGCAACAAGCCATGTTTGGCCCTAAACATATAACATAATGCCTTAAACTCAACACCTTTGTTCACTCTAAGCCAATGAAGTTGATGGAGCAAAGGTGAGGTTGAAGCCTGGCAAGGCTGCCGAAAAAGAAGACGGCCCGCTGCATTTTGTATAAGCTGTAAGTGATGGACAGAAGATTTATCAGATGTACAAAATGGTGGCACAATCAAGTCTGGATATTACCAGCGCCTGCATTACCGTTCTTTGAGCAGCTGGAGGAATTAATGAGAGGATTTTTTTTAGCCACTTAATGACAACAAAGCAGGTCACGATGACCACGGACACCTGTGCTTTAAGAGAAAGATTGTTATCGATGGTAAAGCCCAGATTTTTTACTTTAGGGACTGCAGCAGATAGAGGTCCCAGAGAGTCAGGCCAATGGGTAATTCCCCAGAAATCTGAATTGTTTCCCAAAATGAGAACCTCGGTTTTCGAGCCATTCAGCTTCAAGGTGTTGATGGACATCCACCGAGAAATCTTACTCAGTCCAAGCTGGAGCAAGGATGTGTCCTAATGCTATGCTGCCAAAGTAGAAAAGATGATCTGAGTATCATCTGTGTAGGAAAAAATTCCTTGTCCATATACTTATATCATTCCATGCCCAGACGACTGCGTCAGTGAGATACACACATGAGGGGGCACACACAAATCATTTTAACTGTACGAGGGGGGTGCGCCAAGGCTGCATTTTAGTCCATTCTTATTTTCCGTTTATATTAATGGTCTCGAGATGGACCAATTGGCACTCCAGTCGTATTCCCCGAGAGTGGAGAGGAGAGCCTTGCCAGTCTTACTCTATGCAGACAATGCTGTGCTCATGGCCCGTACGGCCTGGGGCCTGCAGATTTTAATAGATGGCTTTATCTCTTTTATGGACAGGCTGGACCCGTCGGTTAGTTTTACCAAGACATATGTACTAGTTGCTGGTTGGTGGGGGCCTCGCACATAAAGTTTTAAAGCGGGCCATCATATTCCACCTAAGGTCTCGGCTTTTCCCTACCTAGGAGTGTTATTTGATGACCGCTTACAGTGGAGAACCCTCTTAGATGGGAAGTGCAGCGTGCTGAATAAATCCGTGGGGGCCATTACCAGCTTTGCCAGCAGACTGGGCTCTTGGGCACTGGAGGTCATTTTAAAACTGTACAAATCCAAGGCCATTGCGAAAGTTTTATATGGCAGTGAGGTGTGTGGGTACATTCCTTCTCATAGTTTACAGGTGGTGGAAAACAAGTTTTTAATGCGAATCCTGTGAGTCCCCCAAGGCACGCCAGCTTGGTCTGTGCACGAAGAGCTAGGGGTTGATTACCTGGTAGACCAAGTGGCAATTATACAGTTACTTTGCTGGATAAAGATTTAGTCATGCGAAGATAAGTGTTTAAACAGCTTGATTTTAGCGGATTGTCTGGCCCTGGAGCAGGGCATCAAAATCCCCTGGATATGTTATATTAAGGAATCTGCACAGGCCATAGGAAGGCCAGACTTTTTTCTTGCACATGGCACTTTATGCCCTGGGATCTCAACATCACAAAAGAGTTACATCATAAATGTGTCACTTCCCAGCGTGAAAATAAAGAGTACAGTAAACCTACAGTAAGGGCTCATGTAATGTTAAAGTCTGTGCCGGGTATGGAACCATACCTTTTTGCACTCTCTAGCTCCCATGATAGATTTTGAATTACACGGTTCAGATTTAATCAATTTCACCACCTTTTAGCTTCACCAGCTGGATTTCTTTCCTCATCCCAAAGAGGCCCCTGTGGCTGTGATTTTAGATCTCCACAGGACACGCTTCATTTTGTTTTATTGTGTACATTGTTCTCAGTACCAAGAAAACGATTCCTCCGGCCCTTATTAAAGAGTTTGAAGTTTAGGCAGGCAAAAGTAGCACTTTTGCACCTACAGTTGTTATCAAACCCCATACCCTCCTTGCTGTGATTAGTTTTTTGTGGGCAGCTCACAGATCCAGGTTATCAAGAAATGATTGATCTCCCATTGCTTTGTATTTATGAGGTTACTATTGGTGTGATAGGGTATATACCCATAGATATGTGGGGTTTTAGTATCCTGTCTTATTTTAATCAGTCATGTAGTTTTATTTGTTTGTATTGAGTTTTATATTGTATGTTTGTTTTATTGTATCTATTTATGGATGTGTTGCAATCCGAAAAAAGAAGGAATTATTATTATTATTATTAATATTATTATTATTATTATTATTATAATTATTATTTTATATGTGAAGAATCTTTTTGAAATAAAGAACTTATATGGATCTTTTTATATGGATCTTTGAATGGATAATTGTGTTTTTTTCAGAACATGAACTAAAATATATATATGTATATACAAATGTTACAGGGACGTTATAGTTATGCTCACATTTTCCCTCGTACAAAACCACAGAAGTTCAGCAGTTATAGTTACCTGAGCAAACGATAACTTACTCCCCTGCAATGCACTGCTTATGACCTCACATATTACATCACTCATGGCATGGTCTGTATAGGTAGGTTAGTGGATGACTGAGTCTCAGAGTAAGTGAGTGAGTGCTTGCGTGAGTGTATGAGTGGGTCTGTGAGTGGTTGTGTGAGTCTCAGAGTGGGTCGTGAATTGGTCTATAAGTACCTAAGTGGGTATGGGAGTGGTTGCATGAGTCTTTGAGTGGATCTGTGGGTAGGTGCATGAGTATTTGAGTGTGTCTGTGAATGGGAACATGAGTGTCTGAGTGTGTCTTTGAGTGGATGGATGAGTGTCTGAGTGAGTCTGTGAGAGCATGTGTGAGTGTCTGAGTGGGTCTGTGAGTGGGTGTGGGAATTTCTTAGTGGACCTGTGAGTGTGTGTGAGTCTCCCAGTCATACCACTCTTTCTACTCATTATTTTGACTCTTTCTACTCACTCCTGACATTAATTCTGTCACTTTCTGCTTGTTTCTGAGTATTTTTCTGCCTCTTTCTGCTCATTTCTGGCCTCCATTCTGCCTCTTTCTGCTCGCTTCTGACCTCTATTTTGCCTCTTTCTGCTCATTTCTGACCTCTATTCTGCCTCTTTCTGCTCGTTGCTGGCCTTTATTTTTCCTCTTTCTGCTTGTTTCTGACCTTTATTCTGCCTTTTGATGCTCGTTTCTCACCTTTATTTCGCCTCTTTCTGCTCGTTG
Source organism: Calotriton arnoldi (assembly GCA_963921515.1). NCBI lineage: Eukaryota > Metazoa > Chordata > Amphibia > Caudata > Salamandridae > Calotriton > Calotriton arnoldi. The sequence goes on along the minus strand of CAWUFW010004833.1, from coordinate 1,066,107 downwards.
CTGACCTTTATTTTGCTTCTTTCTGTGGGTTTCTGAATTTATTTTAACTCTTGCTGCTGGTTTTTTACCTCTATATTGTCTCTTTCTGCTTTTTTCCCACCTTTATTCTGCCTCTTTCTACTCTCTAGTGACCTTTATTCTGCCTCTTTCTGCTCATTTCTGACCCTTATTCTGCCTCTTCTGTTCATTAATGACGTTTATTTTGCCTCTTTCTGCTTGTTTCTGACCTTTATTCTGCCTCTTTACGCTAATTTCTGACCTTTATTTTGCCTCTTGTTGCTCGTTTATGACCTCTATTTTGTCTCTTTTTCCTCGTTTCTTACCTTCATTCTGCCTCTATCTGCTTATTTCTGACCTTTATTCTGCCTCTTTTTGCTCGTTTCTGATCTCTATTTTGGCTCCTGGTGCTTGTTTCTGACCGCTATTCTGCCCCTTTCTGCTTGCTTCTTTCCTTTATTTTGCCTCTTTCTGCATGTTGCTGACCTTTATTCTGCCTCTTTGTTACCTTTATCTTGCCGCTTTCTGCTCATTTCTGGCTTTTATTCTGCCTCTTTCTGCTCATTTCTAACCTTTATTTTGCCTCTTTCTGCTTGTTTCTCAACTTTACTTAGCCTCTTGCTGCTGGTTTCGGACCTCTATTTGCCTCTTTCTACTTGTTTCTCACATTTATTTAGCCTCTTTCTGCTCATTCTGGACCTTTATTATGCCTCCTTCTGCTCATTTCTTACCGTTTTCTTGCCTCTTGCTGCTCGTTTCTGATCTCAATTCTACCTCTTTCTGCTCATTTCTGACCTCCATTCTGCCTCTTGCTGCTCATTTCTGAACTCTATTTTGCCTCTTTCTGCTCATTTCTGACCTCTATTCTGCCTCTTGCTGCTCGTTTCTGACCTCTATTTTGCCTCTTTCTGCTCGTGGCTGTCATTTAATTTGCCTCTTTCTGCGCATTTCTCAACTTTATTTTAACTCTTGCTGCTGGTTTTGACCTCTATATTGTCTCTTTCTGCTTGTTTCCTACCTTTATTTTGCCTCTTTCTACTCCCTAGTGACCTTTATTCTGCCTCTTTCTGACCCTTATTCTGCCTCTTCTGCTCATTAATGATGTTTATTTTGCCTCTTTCTGCTTGTTTCTGACCTTTATTCTGCCTCTTCATGCTCATTTCTGACCTTTATTCTGCCTCTTGTTGCTCGCTTCTGACCTCTATTTTGCCTCTTTTTCCTCGTTTCTAATTTTTATTCTGCCTCTTTCTGCTCATTTCTGACTTTAGTCTGCCTCTTTTTGCTAGTTTCTGAGCTCTATTTTGGCTCTTGTGCTCGTTTCTGAATTCTAATCTGCCTCTTCCTGCTTGTTTCTTGCCTTCATTTTGCCTCTTTCTGCCTGTTGCTGACCTTTATTCTGCCTCTTTATGCTCATTTGTCACCTTTATCTTGCCGCTTTCTGCTCATTTCTGGCTTTTATTCTGCCTCTTTTTGCTCGTTTCTAACCTTTATTTTGTCTCTTTCTGCTCATTGATGACCTTTAGTTTGCCTCTTTCTGCTGGTTTCTCACCTTTACTTCGCATCTTGCTGCTGGTTTCGGACCTCTATTTGCCTCTTTCTACTTGTTTCTCACATTTATTCAGCCTCTTTCTGCTTGTTTCTGACCATTATTCTGCCTCTTTCTGCTCATTTCTGACCTTGATTTTGCCTCTTTCTGCTCGTTGCTGACTCTATTTTGCCTCTTTCTGACCTTTAATTTGCCTCTTTCTGCTTGTTGCTGTCCTTTATTCTGCCTCTTTCTGCTAATTTCTGACCTTTATTCTGCCTCTTTCTGCTTGTTTCTGACCTTTTTTCTGCCTTTTTTTGCTTTTCTATTCCTCAGGACAGTGGGGGGCAGCCTCAAGGCCCCACACAGTCCCATCCGGCTCTCTGCCTCCTATGGAAGATGGCATAGCTCCAAGCACGAGCAATACTTTAATCTTTTTCCCTGTCCACATGTCCTGTGGGCAGGGAAAGAGATGAAACCTCCACTTCCAGCGGGCAGGAGCATTTTGAAAGCTCCCCCCGCTGGAATTGGACTGTTTTCTCTCACTTGGCAGTGGACACCCCAGGATAACAGGAGCTGGCCCTGGGGATAGCAGTCCCCAGGGCCATGTATGGCTCCAGAAGGGTAGGGCCTGCCCCGGGGAAGTGGTGGTCCCCAGGCACAGGTGGGTTTACGGGGGCCCCCAATTAGGTCTTTTTTAGCCCAGGGGAGGTGGTGGTCCTAGGGCTCAGGGTGGTCCATGCTGTCTCCCCATCAAATGTTTAATTTGCCCAGGAGGTGGTGGTCCTGGGGCTTAGAGAGCCCATGGAGGGGGTGTCTATGTGTCCCCTCCTTTTGAAAAAATGAAGCACTGGGAGATGGTGGCAGCCTGGACTCAATGTGCCTTTGGAGGGGGGCCTCGTGCGCCACCCTCGTTTAAAAAAAAAAAATGCCACTGGGGGCTGTATTCAAAACAAGCGAGGGAGCCCACGCTTTTTATTTTTTATTTGTGCCACAGATTTGTGGCTCCGTTGCATTTTTGGCCCTGTCGTGGTCCCTCTGGGACTCCATGACCAGAACTAAGGAGACAGGGTATTCCTACCATGCCCCCTTTTCTGTTTTTTAAAAATGTTTTTTGTGGGGCTAGGCTGAATCCAAGTCCCAAGATGGCAGCCAACACTTCCTGGGTGAAGTGTTGGCAGCCAATCAGATTTCAGCGCGGGGACTGTCAGAGGATCTGCGTCCCTATATATGCAAATTTGAATTTCGTTTAATAAGTCCACAACTACTGAACATATTTACACAAAATATCAAAAAGCATTCTTTCTGGACCAAGAGTTAGCTTTCTGCCAAAGCCATTCGGGCTGTAGTCATGTTCCAAATGCTTATGGAAATTAACATGGAGAAAACACTTTTTGACCCCCCCCCCATTTTTCTCAACCCCCTCTTGACAGATTGCCCCAAAACTGCATGGCCAACAAGAATCTCAGTGGCACTTTTACTGGAACATTTTGTGAAGATTCGCTAAACGGCGCCAGATATAAAGGCAAGTCAAAAATCGGTTTTCCTATGGAAACATGGTCCTAACTATACCTACTTACTGGTGACTGCCAGTAGGTTATATATATATATATATATATATATATATATAAAACAGTACAGAAAAGCACACTCCCATCCAGCAGTAACAAAGGTCTAAAAATCTCCGACTCAATTCATGTTAAATTTATTGCTCCAAATGCCGAAATTAACCCACCGCGTTTTGGCGTCTCCAATGCCTTGCTCACGGGTGGATGCGCTTTCTTACCGGCTATTTTTAAAGTGATAAAACAATGACATAGAAAACGTGTACCTCATACAAAAACAAATAAGAACACCGTAACAAAGTCAACCATCTTAGCAAATGTTACAATGTAATGTGATTACGTGTGCACATAAATATATACACGCATAATGTAGACCTCGTAGATGAAAGATATTTAAAAAATGTAGGGCCTGATTATGAGTTTCTTGGTCGTAGAGCAGGCCACCATGACAGCGCCCCTCTCCAAGACTGCTAAACTCAACCACCTCCCACCGGTCAGATTACGAGTAATCTCGTGGTCTGGGGGGGCGGTCCTTTGGCTTTCCCACAACAGTGCCTATTAAAAAGGCACTGCAATGGGAATGCAAAGCCTGTTCATGCACGGCATGGACTGTAAAGTCAATGCTGTGCAGGTACTGGGGTGCATGCACACAGGGGGGCACAACATGTGCCCCCTGCATGCACACCATGGCCCTGAGTCAATAATGGGGCCTGTAGGGCCCCCTCTGCATCCTCTCCACCACAGTTTTCATGGCGACTCACTACCATGAAAACCATGGCAGAGAGGAAACTTGTAATATTCTTGGCGGTGCTGCAGTGGCACCACCAAGAATACAGCATCCTCAAGGCAGCCGCACACTGGCAGTTGCAGCAGTCCCATGGCAGTCCGGCCACCCAACTGGTAATAGGGTGGTGCCTGGCACACGGTGCATGGATGTTTGGGGTGCACCACATGTGCCTCCCTATCCACTTACCAGTGGCCCACCAGGGACGAGGGCCCTGCTTGGGGCCCTCCAAAGTGTCTTTCCAACAGACTTTTCATGGTGGTGGATCGCCATGAAAAGGCTGTGGGAAATGGACATCCTACTCCCTACGGTGGTGTCTGAACAGGCACCACCTCCATTGTAGGAATTAGTGTCCGACAGCCTCCCCAACGCTCTCTTTGAGCCTGTCGGAAGTGTCCATCTGTCCCCCAGACCCCTGTGGTCCAACTGTTTGCATTGTAATGCAGCAGTCGGACAAATGGCCAGGGTGTCCGTGGGACCACCACCGATGGACTGTCAGTGGCGGTCTCACCGACATCAAAATGAGGCCCTAAATTGGTTACATTTACTATTCCCACTCCAATCTAAACCATTTTGTGGAAGGTGTTGGACACTAAAGGGGTTACTTCTACTACTCCCAATCCAATCTGAACCATTTTGGGGAAGGTGTTGGACACTAAAGGGATTACATTTACTATTCCCACTCCAATGTAAACCATTTTGGGAGAAGTATTAGACACTAAATTGATTACATTTACTATTTCCACTCCAATCAAAAGCACATTAGAGAAGTTGGTGAACACTAAGGGCCTCATTACGAGTCTGGCTGTCCGAGGACCACCAGACTCGCGGGGGTGCAGCGGTGGTGTTCCAACCACTGCAGCACCAGTGGTCCAACTGCCCAATTACAACTTTGGCAGTTGAACTGCCATTGCAACGCCTCAACTGTCAGGGAATTATCGTTCGCTGGTGGTGGCGCGGCAGTCAGGGGCTCATCAATATGCTGGTTGGGCCTCTTCGGCACTGCCATGCATATTATGAGATTCAGGACCACCAGCAGTGTCATGGAGGTCTTTACTCCATGAAAAGTCTGGCGGTCTTGAAACAAAGGAGGCCCTACAGAGCCCTCTGTTGCCCATGTGCATGGGAATGCTTGCAGGGTGGCACAACATGTACCTTCCCTATGTGTATGCACCCCAGTTTCTGCATGCCATGGACTTTACAGTCCATCCCATGCAGGAACTGCTTTTGGCATTCACATTGCAGTGCCCATTTTCGGAGTCACCTCCGTGGGACTGCCAAAAATAGCCTGCCAAACACTAGGAAACTTGTAATCTGGCGGGTAGTGCGCACTCAGGTTTGGCGGTGTGGGAGCGGGCCACCAGCATGGCGGTGCGATCCCGCACCACCAAACTCGTAATCAGGCCCTTAGAGGGTTACATACTCTATACATACTAAATTATCAGACATATTACATTTTTAGTTTTATAATGAATAAAAACATTACTTACAGCACACCGTTACCCTACATATTTATACATTACATATTAACCTATTAAGTATGTGTCTATTAATTCAAAAATGCAATAAAATATCAATAATATTTATAATATAACACAATTTAAATATATGAAATAAAAGTAAATATATACCTAAACAAAATAATAAAAACATAAAATATTTAACATTATATACAAAAGCAAATGTTTAAAAATCTAAATAATTAAAAAATATATTCAGTTAAAAACAGAAACAAATATACATTATTTGATCAATAACCTACTTAATATCAAATACATTAATTTGAAGTTTGTTTAATAAAAAAACAGTTGTTTATTTGTAAATTATAATACATATAAAATTTAACTATGAATATTAATTCGTATAAATACATAAACTTTCTTACATATTGATTACAATTTCATAAACAAATTACATATTACATATCAATTATAAATGTATTCTAACATTAACATTCAAAATATATATTTTGATGCAAAACATATGAATATTAATACTAAAATAATCCACAATCTTAAAAGAATAATATACTTAGTTTATTTAATAAAAAGATATATACAAATTCATCAATTAAATTGGTTAAATAATAAGATTGAAAAAATACAAATTCACAATAAACAATTAAAAAAATATATATTTTAATTTCAAAAGTAATTTTTCCCAAAATATTTTTTAAATTAACTGTATTTTTTTTAAATAAAAGTTACATTGAAAACACACACATATACATTCATTTTTAAATTAATTCATCAAATTTCACCTAAAATGTAATGTTTAATAATTTTGTTTTACTTATATTTATAAATAAAAAAACATAATTTACAAAATTTTAAATAGAACTATTGCATACTCATAAAAATTGAACATAATATCAAATTAAAATTTTCGAATGTTGAAACTTTCTCTACCCTTATCCTCTAAAAACATCCTGCTCCAATTCCACAATAACTTAAACATTATTTATACACATTACTCAATAAATAAATAAATAGTAATTAAATACAAGTATTTACAAAACACAGTAACAAAAAGATTACAAAACAACTAAAATAAAGTACTCTACAATAAAATACATATAAGATGACACATAAAAATAATATATACAAAGACATTTTCTTTGACAATATTTTTACGGTATTAAAAACAACGCTTGAAACAATAATCTTACATTCAATATTACTGTTGATGATATTTGTGGCATCCAGATATTAATGAAACAATATTTTTTGCATCACAATATTTTTTATTTGATTTTATGTCCAAACATCACAACCAGTCTTCTCACTCTTCTGATAAAATCAGGGCACCACTTTTGTGAGTAGACATATATCCCATTATATGCACCGGTCAAAACTTTGACCATGTAAGCCAATGTAGTGTAAATGAGGCCTTCACATAGCTTTCAGTTTTGGTCTGTTCGTATGATGTATTTTAGTTACACTGACATATAGGAGTAGTGTTTTCATCAGAAGTGTGGAAATGCAAGGTGATCAGACTTATGCCACTAAATGGAAGTGCCTGCAATTTTTGTTGCATAAATATAGGAAATAAGATATTTTGTGACCCATACTTTGACGTTCATAGGGCATTTCAGGTAAGAAAAAGCACTGGGTCCATTCAAGCCACACAACCTTGGATTCCTGTTTGTTTCTAGGTTTCAGAAATACACGGGTTGATGAGGTTCCATTGCCGGAAGAACCCAGAGAGTCCGCCTCCCCCCGTTCAGATCCGAGGCCACCGAAGTCATCTGCGGCGTTCCACAAGGATCTTCACTCAGTCCAACCCTCTTCAACGTCTACATGAGCCCCTCGCAGCCATCGCACGCCAACACAACCTCAACATCATCTCCTACGCCGACGACACCCAGCTGATCCTCTCCCTCACCAACGACCCCACCACCGCCAGAGCCAACCTACACGACGGGATGAGAGACGCCGCCGACTGGATGAGGAACAGCCACCTTAAACTGAACTCAGACAAGACGGAAGTCCTCATCCTGGGCTCATCACCCTCCGCCTGGGACGACTCTTGGTGGCCCCCGGCCCTGGGCACCGCGCCCAAGCCAACGGACCACGCACGCAACCTGGGCTTCATCCTGGACTCCTCCCTGTCGATGACCAGACAAGTCAACGCCGTCTCATCTTCGTGCTTCAACACTCCTGCGCATGCTCCGCAAGATCTTCAGATGGATCCCCACTGAAACCAGGAAGACCGTCACCCAGGCACTCGCCACCAGCCGACTGGACTATGGGAACACCCTCTACGCCGGAACCACAGCCAAACTTCAAAAGACTCCAGCGCATCCAGAACGCCTCCGCACGACTCATCCTGGACATCCCCGACACAGCCACATCACCGGACACCTGAAAGACCTGCACTGGCTCCCCGTCAGCAAGAGAATCACGTTCAGACTCCTCACCCACGCACACAAGGCCCTCCACGACCTGGGCCCCAAGTACCTCAACGACCGCATGACCTTCTACACGCCCACCCGCCAGCTACGATCAACCAGCCACGCCCGCCACCGTACCACGCATCCGCAGAGCCACCGCCGGAGGAAGATCCTTCTCCTACCTGGCAGCCAAGACCTGGAACTCCTCCCCACTCACCTTCGGCGAACCCAGGACCATCTCTCCTTCAGGAAGCAGCTCAAGACCTGGCTGTTCGAGCAGTAACTTACCCTCCCCCAGCGCCTTGAGACCCTCCCGGGTGAGTAGCGCGCTCTATAAATGCCATGATTGATTGATTGATTGATTGCTGCAAGCTGACCCAAACCGAAATGTGCACCCATTCTTTACGGAAAGAGAGAAAGAAAACAGGGCATTTTAGGACCTACTGACATCCCTCTGCCCAACTCACATCAGCTAAAACAAACTACTATGCCAACACCATTGAAGAAACAGAACATTGTTCAAGACAATCAAGCACTGAAATAACCCCTGTCAGGCCACCCTATCCTCACTCCATGGAACAGTGCAATGGTGTCAATCACTTCTTCATTGAAAAAATATAGAAGATCTGATAGCGCATCAATGTCACCAAAACTGCTTCAATTCTCACACCCACCCTTGCCTGAACAATCCTGCAATGGTCAGACTTTAACTAAGGTCCTATCTCCCCCAGATCTTGCAGACATAGTCAACAAGGTGCAATGTGCAGACACCAATGCTCCTTGTGCCCTAAGGCATTTTATAATAAGACCTCTGGTGTCTAGTGCACCTTCTAAACCCTTTGTGAGTGCAGATTGGGAGTAAATCCCCCAGCCTACCCACCAAAGGGTGGACAAAAAGACTGTTGGCACTGTAGGTGTAGGGGGTATGGCCCAAAGCCCTATGCCAGGACTGACCAACCCAAGACCCATTGTTTATATTTAAACAAACTATTTATGCCTGGTATGTAGTGTGCTTTCTGTCCCCCTGGAGAGGGCAGATTGATGGAAATCACCCACTATGCCCCCGTAAGTGCAGAAACACTGTTTGCTTTTTAGGGATGGAAATACAGCCAATTGCCAGGACAGACAGGCCCACATTCACTTTCTCTAATTAAAAAACATCCCTGGTGTCTATTGACCTTTTTCCCCCAGAGGAGCGCACATTTGAGGTACACCCCAATATGCCCTCAGGGTGACAGAAGGACTATTTGGAACTTTAGAGTGTTGGGGGAGGAATGGCCCCTGCTCCAACATCACCCTTCCACTGGAATCTCTGAGCAGGCATCCACTAGGGAATATTAAAGTTGGAAATGGCAGATTCTCCCCTTTCGAAAAGTACATTTCCCTTTATGATTAGTGCTCGGGGCTGAGCTCTGCCCCTGAGAACTGATCACAATGAAAGCAGAAGGATCCTAAAGTCTGCATCTAATTTCAGTTTCAGTAGCTGTGATATAGTGCTCAGGGCATGCAACACATCACAGCTAACAAAAAAGAATCTCAGCTGGCAGTGATACTCTTCTCTTGTAGCTTGAGTTTGGTGCGATATAATAAGAGCCCTCTGTTGAGGGGACTCAGGGGGTTTCCCCCCTTTACTGGAAGACTGTGATATTCATGCTTTCTGCTCTACGAAGTAGGGTGGAGGATGTGAACATCACTTTCTCTGCACAAAAGAAGTTAAGAAATGTAATGCAACTTAGTCATCTTTCCAGGAGATTAACATGAACAAGCTGAGCAAAATGATAATGAACACAAAATCCAATTCTCACTTCCATCTAGACTCATTTCCATTGATTCTTTTTAAATATATAGGCATCTTGGTTGCCCAATACTAGACAAATTTAATAAATACACACTTGAACCAGGTCGAGGTACCTTATTGCCTAAAATAAGGCCAAGCAACCATTCAGCCAAAAAACAAGAGTGGACCCTGAAGACCTGAAGAGCGTATGGCCGGATTCATCCCTCCCATTTCTAGCAAATCTCATGGAGAGCTGTATAGCTTTCCAGTTGACCAAAGACATATCAGAAAATGATCTTTTCAACAACAAACCAGGGAGGATCGCAATCCGGATTAAGACCTCATACATTCATTCCCCAGCTGTGAGTAGGGGTGGGTGTAAACGTCGTGATTCTCAGAATTAACAAAAAATTATCTAGAGTTATGTGTAATGACGTGAGAAGTGAAATCCAGCATTCAGCGTTATTTTCTCCCTTGTGTCCAAAATGGGCTAGAGGTTGCATTTTGGACTAAGAAAATAGCACTAAAAACTACAGAACACAAACAGCAGTAGACGGAAGCCACTCACTCTTTTGGGCTTATTTACAAGCCCCTTGTGCCACTGGTGCGTCATGTTGCGTGACGCACCCAGGGGTGGCGTAGCGAGGCACAACGAGGAGAAATGTTTTCATTTCTCCTCGTTTTTTTCCTCTTTCAATGCATGCTGCATCCTACAGCATGCATTGGTAGAGAAAATCACTTCAATTGATTGTTTTTGTGCAGGAAGGTGCCCCATCCTGCACAAAAACAATCTCCCCACGATGCAGGCATCCTTGCACCATGGTGCAAGGGTGCCTGCGCCAGCGCATGGCAGCAGTTTGTGCACCCGCGCAGGGAAAAGCACAGAGATGCGCCAGATTGTTGTAAATATGTCACATTCCTATGCTTTGAAACTAACGCAGTGCGGCACACCAAAAGACTTGCAGCACCTTGCTGCGTTAGTTTCTCATAAATAGGGCCCTCTGTTTGTTGCTCCTTTGCTCCTGCAGTAGGATTTTAGCCCCATATAGAAGCCACTCACTCTCTCTTAGTTTGTTGTTCCTGTGCTTCTGCGGTAGGATTTTAGCCTCAAATAACTCCTAAGTTCTCATGATGGCATAATGGCCTCATTAAAGCAATTTCGCATAACATGAGTAATGTGTAATTACTGAAATTACTCCGATAACTCCGTTGTAATTAAAATATGGCCCATGCCTAGATGTGAGCTCAAAACACATGAAACTATATTGAGCTGAACAGTATTTAAGAAGCTAGTGAAAATTACCATAAACAAATGGACATATTACTGTGATGGCATTCAATATACCCTTAGTGGGTTATTAAAGAATTGTTGCTCTTGATAGGTGAAACTAACCAAAGATATGTATGACATATCAATATTAATACTCACGTGAAAATTTCCATGCAATATTTTCTATAAATGTATGTTCGCCTGAAATTAATACTATTGTGCAGTGCATTTATATAAACTCACATGCATGTGGTGGGATTTGGTTAAGAGAAGAATTGTCAGTTGAACAAATGTAAAAGATTTGTCTTTAATTTTTGCAAAATGAAGGTCTCTGGAAATGTATGCAAAAAGCAATGGGGATGATTTGAATATAAAAAAAACTGACAAAAGTAGTACGTCCATGCACAAGTGTAAACCAAAGAAGATTTTGGTATACCTTTGATGACTGATTAGGGGACCTTTACTTTCACCTGCATGCTGGTCAGTTGCCTCTTCAAAAGACTAATTCCCTGGATGTGAGATATGAACATCTGGAAGCTGCAAAGAGAGACATTTTGTGCAGCTTAATTGTGAAAACAAGGTCCAAGGGTATTGGAGCACTTTACATCTGTACTAGTCAATATATACCATTAAACATTGGGGCATATTCTCAAGCATTTATCGCCGCGTTAGAGTCACTTTTCTACCGCTAAAGCGGCGATATTTTTATCGCCCTATTCCCAAGCTGTCGCTAACATCCGTTAGCAACAGTTTTCCGCCGTTAGCAACCGCTTACAACATCGCCTATCATGTTAGCGATACTTATAGCTAATGATATGCTATGTAGGTGTACCCGTGCAAAAACGCACGCAAACACCACATCGCCCTATTCACAACGATGGCCCGGATCGGCGATGCGATCCAGGCCATTAGCTGCAAGAACTTAAGACCACAAAAAAGGAGGTCTTAAAAATGGGAAAAACAGCTGTAAATAAGGGAGACTAGCCCAGAGCCTCATCTGAACACCCACTGATGCCATGTAGGTACTAATCATGCAGCTTGGAGCACCAAGAAGGCCACAACAACCACTGCCACCTCCCCCAGGACCATCGCGGAGGCTGCGCAGAATAAGACAGCGTGTCCATCGCCGACGCATCAGCCTCCCAGACCTAACGCCAGAGGATGTAATTGCCCACTACAGGCTCAAAAGGACAGCCATCCTCCGCATCCTGACACAGATAGCCCACAGGCTGACAGCACCAACACACCGGATAACCAACATCCCTCCGCAAACAAAGATGCTGGCTGTGCTGCACCTGTTGGCCTCTGGTACCTTCCAACCAACAACTGCCAGAGTCGGAGGAGTCTCACAGCCAGCCCTATCAAAGTTCCTCACAACAGTTTTGGATTGCATCAGCAGCCTGATACCCCAGCACCTTCACTTCCCCAATACTGCGCAGGAACAGCTGGAGACCAAGCAAGGGTTCTACGCCATAGCTGGCTTCCCGCATGTGTTGGGGGCAATTGACTGCACACATGTCCTACTTGTGCCTCCTGCCGACACTGCGCACATATACCGTAACGGAAAGCACACACATTCCATCAATGTGCAGGCAATAGTGGATCACCGGGGCCTGTTCACCAATGTCGTAGCCAAGTTCCCAGGCAGTGTGCATGATTCCTACATTTTCCGCTCGTCCATCATCAATCAGCCCTTTGAGGATGGCACATATGGAAATGCACTGCTCGTTGATAAGTGCCAACTGAACACAACACACACCTCAACTCCACAATCATGGAACACACAACTGTGAGAATGCACACGTTACAAACTCACATTCAACATGACAATATACATGCCCACCTACCAGACACGACAACACAAGTAACTGTGTTAACTGTTGTCAGCCATGTAGACAAACCATCCCCAAAGGCATAGCCCCTCTGCTACACATTAGCAAATGTTACAAGGCAAATTGAAAGGGGATTGAGGCAAGACAGATTGCACCTATCTTTAGTAGAGTCGTATGTGTCTAGATGCGCAAGGTGCTAAGGACCGGAGACTCAAAACCCCTACGTCTCCCGAGATACACAAAATCTCCTAATTCCGAAACAACACAGTGGTCCAGCACACTTAATTTAAATTAGCAAATTAATTAACAAAAATGTATTGTTTTATCTGTTATCTTGTTTTATTGGTCTGACGAGTGATTGAAGCATTTAATCTTTCTTCATGTCCCAGGTTGTCAGTATAAGTAACATACAGGTCCCATAGCAAGAATAACGTCAATGTCATTCCATTCGTGACTTTCAGAGCTGTATTCTGGCCGGCGTGGTAGCGTGGCATCCAATGTTTGTTCACTCGTCAGACCAATCAAACAAGATAACAGATAAAACGATAAATTGCTTGACTATAGAAGGAGTCACTGCACAATGCAAAAAAATCCAACCAAGGATAAAAACAGAGTGTTTTGTTTTTGCCCTGAAGAAGTCCGCGAGGACGAAACGCGCTGGCTACGGTTTTTTCCTTGTCTGAAAAAATAAGTCTCCAATAAAGGATTTAAAGAACAACTCTGCTGAATTGCCATTTCTGTTTTGATATTTGATTTGTGAATGAATGTTTCAAATATACTAAGGATTACTTCTATAAAATCTTTGTTAATTAATTTGCTAATTTACATTAGCAAATGTTGTAAGAGGTGGCAACCAAGTATGTGCAATGTAGGCACTCGACCTACGAAGAAAGAATGTGCACAAGGCTGAGTGTGGCAGTGGTGTGCTGGACAGTCTTGATTGTGCAGAGCACAGACATGTCCAAGTGGGCATATAGTGAGTCTCCGCTGTCCAGCCTGATGACAATGACAGCGTTGTTGACTGTCCAACATGACAGGGGGTGGGAACCATGTGAAGGCAGCATGTAGGAGCAGAGCCTGTCAAAGCAGCTGCTGGCCACTTCGTAGACCTGTATGTACATGGAGAGGGAGGAGTCGAGTATGGTGGCTAGGTATCTAGAGTTGATGTGTGTTGGGCTGGCAAAGGCGGTGGCCCACCAGGTGTTGCCACATGCTGATGGTGTGGTCAGGATGATGAGGACTAATGTCCCCTCTTTGTAGAGCACCCCCCAGCTGTTGAACATCCATGTTGCAACTTGCTGCAATCCTCCCTGGAACCCCAGTCTGGTGTTTGGGGGTGCCTTGTTGAGGGAGAGAATGAGCTAGGTGTCCTTGAGGGTGGTGATGTCCAATGTTTCCCTCCCTGTAGTTCTACTCCAGGCATCTGCAGATGCATTGGTCATCTTCGATGTTGTATGTGAACGAAGTGGTTTTCACAGCAGGCTGTATGTTGGAGTTGCATATTGGGGCAAGTGTGCATGTGCAGTTGGAGATACATGGTTGAAAAATCTGGCCTGCGCTGTTGGCATTGCCTGCAGTGGTGTGGGTGTTGCTGTTGATGGTTTAATGTACCCGGTCCTCCTTCACTCAGCTCCTGTCTGTATGGCGCCTGCTGTGGGTTTGTGTGTCATGGGGTTTCATGAAGAGGAACTGTACGTTGTGCTGTTCACACCATGGGTGTTGAGTGGTGTAGTTGAAGTGGACGCAGTTTCCACATGGGAAGATGGGGTTAAAGGTTTGCCCTGCCTTGTGGAGCAGTGTCGAGAAGAGTTGGCTCAGTTCGATATTAGCAAGCATCGGCTACAGGGTAATGTATTTTGAGTACTTGAGGTATGTGAGGTGGAGTCTCTGATCATGGCTGAGTACGTAGCCCATGGAGTAGATGACGTGGCGTATGATGACGTTGATGGTGAATGCTAAGTGTTCCTGCCCTCTGTGGGCCCTGCAGCTGAGGGTGCTGCTGACTGTTGCCTTGTGGCAGGTCTGGACCGGAAACTGCAGGTGTTGTGCAGTGGGGAATGTCTAGCGGCAGCTGCTGAACAGAACGTGAGCCGTGTCTGGTGTGGCCCATTGGCACCTAAACGTTCTCCTGGCGTTGACTGCGAGTAGTGCCGATGGGTGGCAGCGTTAGACATTATGAGAGCCAGGGACCCTGCTTGTGTAGGTGTCAGGCTTGCGGACATGTGCAGACAGGCCTGACATTGGTGCACTGTTGGAGTGCTAGTAATGCAACCGTGCAGCGCACACAAGTGAATATGCTTGGGGGGAGGTACGAGCATCTGTGAGGCAATGTAATTTGCATTGATGCTGGTCAATTGGCCAGAAGATACACATGGCAAACATTAATCACAAATTAGCACCAATCACACAACACTAAACTATTAACACTGCCCACACAGCATGCATAACTACTAATGGACGCATCTCTCCATCACATGTTACAGGTGACCAAGGATATGCACTCACCTCATGGATGATGACACCCCTGCGAGCAACCAACACCCAGGGCCAGAGGCAGTATAATTCTGCACATGTACGCACCAGGGCCATTGTAGAGCGTACATTTGGCGTGCTAGTCACGTTCCCGGTGCCTTGACATCACAGGTGGAAGACTGTTGTACAGCCCAGAAATAGTGTGCAAGATGATCATAGCATGTTGTGTATTGCACAATATATGTGTAAGCACCAATGCCCCATGGATCCAAGTGCCAGTTGCACCGGGCGATGCTCTGGATGATGAGGAAGATGAGGCAGGTGGAGCACACCCCACCGCTTCTGCAGCAGGAGCAGCACGAAGGGGCAGAATCATAGACAATTTCTTCACATGAGCACGTCACATCGTGACTGTCCGTACAAATCATATGTGTTCCAAATGACCCCAAGCACAGCATATATTAAAAAAATTAACTACACACATACCCTGTGTGCATGTGTCTCATCTGCATGAGTACATTACTCTGACATGTGTAAGTGTAACATTAAGTGGTCACAATATCTCAATTATAAAATGATGGGGGATCTGTCACCTCTGAACAGAGATGCTGTTTACTGTGACATAAGTTCAAACTAGACATGTTAGGGTGTCAAATGTGTTTTGAAAATCTACTGTTCAGAGTGTCATATGGGGTCTCTAATCACATATAGGATGTCAATAGTGGACAACTATGAATATTAGGGTGTCATTTCTGTTAAATTATTAAATTTAGGGTGTCATTTTGGGCCAATTATGAAATTTAAGGTGTCATTTGGGGTCAATTTTGAATTTTAGGGTGTCATTTGTGATAAATTATGAAATGCAGGGTGTCATTTTGGGTCAATTATGAAATTTAGGGTGTCATTTGGGGTCAATTATGAATTTTAGGGTGTCATTTGGGGTCAATTAAGAAATGTAGGGTGTCATTTGGGGTAAATTAAGAAATTTAGGTTGTCATTTGGGGTCAATTTTGAATTTTAGGGTGTCATTTGGGGTCAATTAAGAAATTTAGGGTGTCATTTTGGGTCAATTATGGAATTAAGGATGTCATTTGGGGTCAATGCAAGCTTCTCATGGTGTTCTGTGTGCCAAGAAATGAAATTTCAGGTAAGGTACTTAGCGTGGAAAACTGCCCGCATTTCCGATTTTGCGATGTATTTTTCATAGCAAGGATGGAAAATACATCACTAGACACATTGAACTATACGAAATGTCCCCCCAAAGCCTCTTTGCGTGCAGGTTTTAATCGCTAAGTAAAAAAACGGGCCGCATACACACAGGAAGTGATGTCTGCATGCTTCCTGTTTCCTGGAGGAGTGCTGTGCACTTTCACTTTCTCTTTTGAGCACATTGCTGGTGATTGTGGAGAGTGCTGGAGGTGTTTGGTGGTGTGTGCTGGAGATTCGAGAGTTTGAGAGTGTTGCTGCGTCCTGTGTCCTGTTGAGAGTGTGTCTGTGAAGTCTGGTGTCCTTGTTTTTATGTGTTTTATTGTCTCCTGTGCTCAATCTTGTCGGGTGTTTGTCTTGGGGTAGTTAAATTTATTTGTAGTTTTTGGGAATATTAACTCAGGTTTCTTTATTTTTGGCAGTGATGTTAGGTGTGTGCAGGGAGATGGTGGGTGTGGTCAGGGAGGGCAGGATGTCCGAGGGGGCTTTGGAGGGCTTCCTGTGGCTGATTAAGTTCTTCCTTCTCCTGTTGGTGGAGAGGGGAGGCTGTATCCTCGCCAGATACCCTGTTAGTGTGCGCAAGCAGAGGTGGGAGCGTGTGCGTGCGCAGATGTTGCGCGTATTTGGAGTCGACCGCACTGTGCGCCAGTGGAAGCACCACTGGCAGGATACCCTGGTCCAGGAGGGTGACCTCCTTGACTACGTGGAAGTCATCGGTGGCCTACAGTGTGGTAAGTTTGAAATCTATATATATACATGAATACTGTAACGAAAAACAAAATATGCCGTGTGGAACACACTGGTGTCCAAGTGCAAAAATGTAGAACCGTGAGGCAGGAGACGTAATGCACTCACACATAATGTTGGCACATCAGAGACACATGGCGATATCATGTTGACAATCATAGGTTGCAAGTTTGTGTTACCCACTGCGCTGGAGCAACACTTAGCACTGTGGTGCCAAAGCTGGCACACCTGTGCAAAAATGGGTGCAAGAAAAATATTGTTTGTGTACAGGAAGGGTAACTGCACATGAACAATCCAAAACATTGTTTGTGTGACCTGTGTACTGGCCAAAATGAAGTGTTAAAATGCTGTCCTCATAAATTGAGATATGTTAGCTACGTTGGCCTTGTACATAGTCTCGGTGTGACAATCTATGAGATCTGAACAAATGCTCATATGAAATTGGAGATCCCCAGAGTGACTTACACCAACAACAACTTTATTGTAACAGCTGTGTGCGATCGGCAGCGATGCATTTGTACAATGATCATGCATTACATAATTTTGGGTTTAGAAATGGGGTCTTGTGAATGTGTCACACAACTAGTATGTGCATGTTTGCTAGCATCATTGTCTTGTTTGGCCAGACTCAGCATTCACAGGTCTTGTGTGAATGGCAGGCAAAGTAGACCCAATCATGTAGCCAACATGAAACGCAACACTACAGTTCCGTAGCATTTTCAGTTATGGTGATGATTTGTATGATGAATGTGACACGTGTGATTTAACATCTGATACTAACATAAATTACTTTTGTTGTCTCACAGCTGGACGACCTATCATCACACGAGGGGACATTGACACATTCCAGGACCCACACGCCACAGGTGAGTTTGGACATCATATATTGGCGCAGTGCCAAATGACCTACGTTGTAGTATGCAGTATGGGTGTGCATCACATGTACCATGACTACAGTTGGATGTAAGTAAGTCCGTTTTTATATAGCGCAGCTACTCACCCTTACGGGTCTCAAGGCGCTGGGGGCCGTAGTGGAAATTAAGTGAGCTATTGCCCAGAGTCACATGGTGCTGAGCTGAGCTGCCGCCGGAGCCGGGGATCGAACCGTGAACCCTGTGCTCCGAAGTCAGCTGCCCTGCCCTGGAAGTCAGAAGTGTGTACAAATCTGTAAGTGAAGGTGGAGCAATGCATTTGTCTCCCAGTTGCAACTTTGCACATCCCCAGTCTGTGATACACATGGAAATAAGGTCTATGGATTCTGTCACCACAGCACATGCATGTGGATTGCAGAGCGCACTGATAGGAGAGGAGACATGTAAGTGGTGTTGCCAATGAGTATGATCAGACATGGAATGCATGTACATCCTTGTCTGAGATGACTGTGCAAGTGTGCCCCATCATGCACCAGGAGGCAGTGGTTTTCAGGCCGTGCGTGCTCAGACACAGGTCTCTACTGTAATTTCGTAGGTATGCTGCATACCAGCTTCACAAAAGTGGCAGTGCATAGCATGGAGCCAAGCATATCAATGGCATGTTCCACGAAAACCCAGCAAAGATGGCCCTATGAATCTCATTGGCATGTTTGGCCAATGCAATAGTGTTGTCAAGCTGTCTCCTTGGGGTCATTCACAGACCAACTCTGGATCAGGTGTACGTGCTCCTCTGTCACAATTGTTGACATCACTCTGCATGCATTTACCCCGCATGCTTTAGCTCAGCATGTATTGCTGTGCCATATTTTTAAAAATGCAGGCCTCGGTAACGCTATCTGTGAGAAAGCAATCCCCATAACGACACTATAACCATCAGGACTCCAGGGTGCTCTTACAATGGTGAATGCATTGTGACAGTGTGCGTTTTAAAGGGCTGCATATTTTGCTTCACTACGGAGTGATATTAGTGGATCCAATACATGCATGAGTAACCATTTTGAGGAAAGGATGTTTCCCCCTTCCTAGCTGCAACGCATCACCTATTGTGAAGTAGTGGTGGAGAGAGGGACAGCGCTTTATGTACAAGTCAGTGTTCAGACACCGAACCTGTTTACATGTGTGCTGCATTATGCAGCACAGATGAAAGTGTGAGTAGGGCTGTCCCCAGATTGCTCCTGTGCAGGTAGGGTAACCTTCCTACACATTAACAAGCCCCCCTGCACACAGACACCCTTGCACTCTTGTGCAAGAGTGCCTGTGTTAGCGCTGACTAGATGAACTGCACACTGTTGCTGTGGGACACACAGGGCTGCACATGAGCTTTGTACATATGATGCAGCACTGTGTCACAGGAGAGGATGAGGGTGGTGCTACGCACCGAGGGAAAATGCCTCCCTCCTCCGATTCCTTGGACATGTCACCCTCAGTCATGGAATGTCATGGCAACATCATTTGACACTGTCAGTGTAATTTGGTTGTGACAGAACATGTCCCATGCCATGCACTGTCATGTCAGTCTCCACAGCATGTAGTCAGTGATCCAGGATTCTAATTTTTATTGTCCACGTCACTCTTTGACTTCACATAGTTACGCTACAGTGTGGGCTCCCATGTTGAAGTGATCTTGTATTATATATTTGAATGGAGAACATTGACATAGTCTAAAGGACTCACAATTTCCCATTGTTCACATTTTACAGCCAACATGACACTAGCTGAGTCACACGCATTCCAGGTGAGGAAGGAGCGGTACAAGCATATTAAGAAGGTTGCTAAAGGGTACCGCAACATGGCGCGGAGGTACCAGGAGGACCGTGCGGCAGGAAAGTAGAAAGCTGTGACCAATGTGGCAACACGTGGAAAGGGCAGTGGCACACAGGCCACCCCAGGCCCCTCTGGCGTCAGTGGTGGGTCCCAACGTGGACAGTCAGTGTCCCATCCCCCTACAACAACACCCACCCAAGTGACAATCCCACCTGGCCCTGCGGATCAGGCAATTCCATTTACTGTCCGGCACTGCAGGCTCATAATGGACAACAACGTCATGCTGGCCGAGATGAGGCGGGAAATGGCCGAGCAGACAAGGCACCTTGAGGACATTAAAACACACCTGGGACTCCCATAATGTCTGGACATGTTGTGCCCTAGCCCCCTCTTCTCCCTTCCCCCAATGTTTGCACAAGATTTTAGGTAGTGTTAGGTAAGTTATATTAGTGTTAGGTATAACCCTGGGCGTAGTTCGCGTAGTAGCGCTACGCGTAGCTACGAGAAGTGCACTTCGCACTACGCACGCTACGCGTGAGCTACGCCGAACTGCGTAGTGCGGTAGGGAATGCTGTTCGCACTGATTGCACAGTGCCGGATGCTTGTCCGCACTGTGCAATCATTGCAAATGGCATCTTGCACAGTGCAAGCGGTCGTTTTCTGCCGCTCGAGTAGATTTGTACTCGAGCAGCAGCTTTCTCAACGCGGAGTGGTAGTTTCTCATCTTGAGCGGTTGCGAGCATACGCGA
The DNA here is from genome assembly GCA_963921515.1 of Calotriton arnoldi. NCBI lineage: Eukaryota > Metazoa > Chordata > Amphibia > Caudata > Salamandridae > Calotriton > Calotriton arnoldi. Next base: position 1,045,595 of record CAWUFW010004833.1, on the reverse strand, counting down.
CCACTCGCAATGAGAAACCTGACCTCCCCGCGTTGAGAATCTCGCCGGGAGGTTTATTTTCCACGCTCGCGATCGGCAACTTGATGTTGCTGATCGCGAACGAGGAAAGTCTCGCCGGGATGTTGATTTTGCTCGCTCGCAGTCGCCAACTTGACGTTGAGGACCGCGAGCAAGCAAAAAATGCCCGCTACGCTACGCTATGCGTTTTTGCACTGTGCTACGTGCAATTCGCGTAGTGCGTAGTAGCGCAAACTACGCACGCTCCGCGAGCGTAGCGTAGTACTACGCCCAGGGTTAGTTAGGTAGTGTAGTTTTAGTGTAGGTATAGTTAGTGTTAGATTTTAAGGTAGTTTTAGTGTTTTAATATTGTATATTATTTGGGGATAAGTTTCCGTTTCCTTTGGGTGGGGGGTTGATGTCTTTTTTGAATAAAAAAATAATACAAAAATACAAAAAAATATATCTTTGTGTAGGTTAAATGTGTAGTTAGTTCATGTATAGCTTAGTTGTTTTTGTCCTGTGTCGTGATGTGCCTTAAGGGTGGGAGGGGGGTTGATATCTTAGATATGTTTTGCGTGTTTAGGAATAGTTAGGGTAGATAGTTTAGGTAATTTTTCTCTCAATTCAAGTTAGTTTATTTTAGATTAGTAGTAGTAATGATTGTAGTTAGCGCAAGATGGGTAATTTTACAAGTTTTGCAATAAATGGTTAATAATTTGGATTTTGGCTTTCACTTATGTCAGGGGTGATGTGGCGGACTGTGTATTTTTGCCTTGTATGCATCTCATATCATCAATGGACTCTCCGTTGAATGTGTATGTGTGGTCATGACATGTAACTTAGCAGGATGGATTGAGTCAGGATACCTTAGATGTAAGCACAGTAAACTTGCTGGGTAACAGGGTGGCAAGTAGTATTAACGGCCTAGTCTAGGGGCAGTCGTCTGGGAAGTTATACATCTTAAGTGTGACTCACAGAGTTGGCCAGCACATTGTTGTGCATTTACAACACAAGGTGGAGACATAGCATTGAGAGGATATTGTAGTAGCTACTGTTATCCATCATGGAGATGGATGTATGCGCCGGGTACCACAGACTGCATCAAAGCTCTGCATCTCACATGCTCCTTGCACAGAGTCCATCTACATTGCACAGACCTTGTCACACTTGCTGTGTCGTGCGAGTGTGTCAGATTCTTTTGAATGATATGTTCCTGTGCATGGAGGCAGAAACTCAGTGCCATGCAAGTAGTAGTCTTTCTGTGTGTCCATTGGGAAATGCATATGGCAGAACAGTGGTCCGGATTCACAAAGTAGTCATCTGAGAGTAACTCATGAGTTCAGGTTTTACGGTATTCACAACAGGCATTTAGGAGTAGTACACTTAGATGTACTGACTTGTCTTCTCCTATGTGCCTTTTGTGAATCTCTGAAGTCATGAATTTGTCACCTTACACGTTTTTGGGCATGCACACAGTTCTGCTGGCCACAAAAGGTGAAATATTGCATTGCTCACTCTTGTGCCAGTGTCATGGCATATTCTGACAGCTGTTACCTTTTGCCTCATAGGGATACCACCCTTGAAATGGTGGCACTGCTTCTTACTATATGCTCAGTGCAGAGCACCATGCATCCCATGTCACATTGCTCTACCCACTCACAGTGGTCACACCATGTGAGGTTTCCAAAGTCAGTAAGCATTGTTTGTCCACAGGAAGGGGCTGACTGATGCCTTACACTTTGGGGTGAGTCCCTATTGCCAACTCTACTTCAGTGAGGCAGACATTGTGGTTCAATTAGTGGCTGGTAGACATGTGCCCTTACATATCTTCGTCAATGTGTATATGGTGAGCACCATCTTGGGATGTGAAATGCCATGTGCACATTCACAACAGGCTTCGTCCAGCCTGTAGGGTGTGTGAGTAGATATGCCATGAGCTTTTCTTTCAGCATTTGTTAAGGCTGATACTACTTGTGGCCTGCAACAGACTTTGCCTTTTTAAAAACAATCCTATTTCCTTCATGGATGTTGGGCTAATTTGGGATATTGCTAGATTGGTGTATTGGAGCAATGGGGGCACAGCTGGTCCCCACATACCCGGTCCTCTCACTGCCTATCAGGATCACAATAAAACATTGACATTTGTATTATTTCCCAGGGTGTACCTTTTGGTGGAATCACTGCTCCTACATTTTACGAGACTGCTATACTGCATTGATCATGGACAACTGACATCTGTGTGATTGAAAGATATTTATTCACATGTCTGTTGACATATTTGGAGACTGGACCAGTACTTGGCCATGCAATCCCCACATTACATTGATGCCCAGTGGAGGGCCAGACAGAGTCCTTTAGGGTTGACAAGTACAAAGGATGAGGAAGAGTTCAGTCAGCAGTCTGATTGCTGTGTCATTGGTAACCAAACGAAATATGGCAGTCCATGTCGAGGTCCAAGGTGTGTGTCACAGAGTGTATTGGGGGACAGTGGAAGGTGATATTCCGTGGCATGATGCTCAGCCCAGAACCAAGTAGAAACAGGCCATTTGGCCTAGATGAATGCTACCGCTTCCTTCTTTGCAACAAGGCAGACTCATCCTCATCTTCGTCCTCTGATGTGTCATGTGCCTCACATGTGGGAGGTGGTAGATTGGCTGCAGCACTGTGAGGCACTGACACATCAGGGGGTGGAGATGTGGATGTAGAAGCAGCAGCAGCAGCATTCATCTGCGCCCGACCTTGCTGCAGCAATGCAGTGATGATGATCTGCAGGGCATGGAAGATTGTAGCTACATCTCGCTGGTGTGCAGCTGTGGCAGCCATTTGTTCCGCCTGCATCCGCTCCATGTTCTCCATTATCCGCCGCATGCAGCCCAACTCCTGGCTGCCATCGCTGGAGCCACTCTGACTGGACAGTTGTTCCTGTCTCTGAATCATGACTCCAGCGATGTCAGCCAAGGAGTGTTGGAGAGCATTGAGCGGACTGTGGGTGTCCGTGATGTTTAGTACGTGGTCCCGGATGGAACTCAGACACCCCCAAACGGAATCAAGTTTGGCCGCCAGGCTGTCAAACCCCAACCACCGCACCTGATGGGCCATCTCCTGCTGGACCTCTAACACACGGCGTTGGAATTCAAGATTTGTATCCGGGAGGTCCTGGGAGACAGCCATGGTAGTAGGTGCTTGCTGCTGTGTGGTTTGTGCAGGGGTTGGGGTTTGCACGATGCAGCTGGGTTGCCCTGCTCCTGGAGGTGGGGTGCTGATGGAGTCTAGCAGCTGTTGGAGGGTATCCATGTTGATGGTGGAGAATTCATCCTCTTCATCAGTGAAGAGTGGGACAGGCTGCTGTTCAGGAGGTGATGTTTGTCCCTCTGCAATGTAAAGGGGAGAAGCATTTTAACTGTGTGTTTCATGGATGATCATGCATTGCATAAGTTTACAGGCCGATTGCATGACAATGTACATTGTGACTGTTTGGGAGATGCTGCCTATTTCTTGCTGGATGTTGGCTTTTTGACTACATCACAGGTATGAGGTTGTACTTGTACATTGTCATGACACAATTTACAGCTATGACTAATGTGATTGGGCAGTTCATACACACAGGCAGCACTAGTTGTGTCCTGTGTTCAGTTGTGAAGGGGATGGAGTTTGTCCCACATTGTAGTCAATGTGGTTGTACTCCAAATTGTATGTGTGTGCGCTGCATTGTGGGATACTCAACCATGCAACTTTTGTTTTTCTGCCCCTTATCCCTTTCAGGCAGTGGGCCTCCACTTCCGTGCATTTCCAATGCTGAGATGTTGCAAGCTGGACTAAATATGTGTTATGGTCAGAGTTGTTACAGTTGTGCATTGTTTTCAAGTAGAGGTCTTGGTTACATCAGGGGTTTTCTGTACACGTGGATGTGACAGAGTGTGACCTGCTCCTTTAAGGATGTGGGCCACACTCAGCCACCTCTGTGACGTGGCCTGCACCATGTGGAGATGTTTGGGTTGCAGGCATGGTATTCATCATGCACTGTCACTTGCATTGTCAGCGTGGCTCACATAGCCGCACCTTCTCTGTGTACTGCACATGTGCATCAGTTGATTGCAAGATTAGTTATGTGTGAGGAGGGCCTCCTTTAGGCACAATGGCTACTAAGGCCTACTTGCTGTTTCTATGTGTGCTGCACTATGCTGTATACATGTGCATCCAGGTAGCTTTGTCTATTGTGATTTGTCTTGTGTGCATTGCTTACTGCCCTCCTGTTGGCTTGCCCGTTGTGAGTATGGTGCTGCGTGAGTTACTGTTGTTGTTGCTGGCTGGACAGACAGTGTCAACAACAATAGCCCTCTACGTTGAGCCCACGTGTGATGTGTAAGTGGCCCGGGATTAGAGGGATGTTGAATTCCATGGCATATTTGTGGTGCTCAGGCCTTGTCACCACCACTCTGCCAACAGAAGCAAATGGCAGGGTGATGTGTGTTTGTGTATGTGACACGCAGCTGGTCACATGGATGATACATGCTGTACTGGTTACGGATATTCAATGCTTGGATTTGCGGGTGGCTGATAACAACCATGACTGCATATTTGGTCACTGACACAGCTGACTTAATAAACAGCTAGGTTTACATGCACATAATGGTGTAATGGGCAAATGACACCTGGCCTGATGTGGAATGGTGTTTTCGTTATGGCAGATGGGTACACTTGGGAGCGGAGGTGTGCAATTCTACCTAAGGGGTGTGTGTGCCACTTTGCTACTTGTCTTCATTTGTTGCTACTTTGCTATCCTTGCTTGTTGTCATGCTATGGTTGTCTTACTTCTTTACAGGGACATTGTAGTTCGGTGAGTCTAACACACAGACAAGTATTGCAGTACAGATTTGGTTGAAACATTCCTGATATGCATTGTCCCCGCCCTGTGGTGTTGTAGGCATTGCCACCCTGCTCATTGTATTACATCACCTTTTGAGTGAAGTCTGCTTTTTTGTGTGCATTGTGGAATATGCATGTTTGAGCCATTTGGCTGCATGATCAGTTTGTTGTGACATTGCGGAGCACAGTAACAGGCCCCAATCACCACCACAACGTCATTTTCTGTGACGTTGCTGTGGCGATAGGGGCCTCACCTTATTCACAAGGCAGCGTTAAGCCACTTAACGTGGCTTAACGCTGCCTTGTGTATAGGCCCCCTTTCACGCTGTGTTTAGCGTGAAAGGGGCGTGCAGTGGGTGTTGTGGTGGGCGTTCCCCGCAACACACATTGATATTTGCGCTGCCCCCTATTCACAAGGGCAGCCTAAATAGGAGCCAACAGAGCCCTTGAGACCAGGAAAACCCTTGTCTCAAGTTGGCACTCAGAGGAGAACTGCTTAATTTTTCCTTGTTTTTGCATTGTCCATGTGTGCTGCCTTGTGCAGCACACATGGGAAAAGCTAAATGCCATGGTTGGTTTATGTACAGGAAGGGACAGCTTCCTGTACATGAACAAACCTTTATTTTTAAATGACGTTTTGTAACTTGCATGTGTGCAGCATGAAGCAGCACACATGTAAGTTAGTAGATGGCATTTTAGGTTTGTTTATATGCAGGAAGGGGGACACCTTCCTGTACATAAAGGAAACCTCCCTGCTTGCAGACACCCTTGCACTCTGGTGCAAGGGTGCCTGCATTGGCGCTAAGTTGTGAGACTTAGCGCCATCGCAGGTGGAATAGCAAGGCGGCACCATGACCTTGTGGATATGGTGCAGCCTTGCTTTTCCAAGGTGGCGGAGAGAGGCGTTAAGCCAAGAAGGCTAATGCCTCTCTCCACCACTTCCTTGTGAATATGACCCTGCATGTGTTTCTGGTATGCAGACTCACTAGATGGTTTCTCACTTGGTGTACACATAGTGACGGCTTGCAGTGGTAGTTCTGCAGGGCGGTGGTGCAGGGTGCTGGTGCAGGGCAGGATGGGGGGTAGTGGAGTTGGAGACACAACGTGCTTGAGTTAGGTAAGTAATTAATGAATCCTACTATTTAACTTGCACTTGCTGCTACGCCGAGTTAGCCGTGCAGTAAGCGCAAGGTTATTGGTTGGATTTATTTTTTACTTACATAACTCCAGCATGTCGTATCTCCAACTCCACTCCCCCCCATCCTGCCCCCCAACCAGCACAACTGCCATGCACCATCGCCACACAGGGCTCACGCTGCAAGCCGTCAGTGTGTACACAGGACTGCATCTCATGGACATGCAGGGGGACACATTTACTGGAGATGTGGCAGGATGTCTACATGGCCCCCTTGCCTCAACATCACACATTTTCAATTCGTCTGCACAGGGCCCCATCTCTCTGATACTTGACATATGGATGCACTGTGTGTGTGACTGATCATGTGCATGAGTGCCATTGGGCCCATCTCCACCAGTCCCCCCAGTCCCTGGTTGGTACTCACCCTGTTGCTGTTGTGTCTGTTCGTGTTGAGCAGTATCCTGTCCCGGAACTCCGACCACCGTCTCCTCACTGATGACTTGGGACACCTGTTCCTCCAACGGATCCAGCTCCTCCTGTGGCGCTGGACTCCCACCTCCAGTCTGCATTGCTGCTTTCAGGTTGGCTGCAAGTTTCTGCTTGGTCTTGTGCTTGGCATTATGCCAGCGCTTCTTGCAGTCATCCACTGTCCTCCTGACCTCTCCGACAGCATTCACCTTGGCCACGATGGACTGCCATATTGCGTTTTTGGTTGCCAATGTCACAGTGGAGCTGACAAAAAGTTGTTGTTGGTGTTCTGTCACCTCTGCAATCAGGACCTGGTTTTCCTGCTGACTGAAACGCGTCTTCCTCTTCCTCTTCTCCTTGGCCTTCCCCTGGGTCTCTGGCTGGTCCTCCTGGGTGTTTGTGGGGTTGTTGTTGGCCTCTGTGCTGGGTCCAGGCTCCTCCATGGTTCTTCTACTATGTTGCCTTTTTTTTTTGTGGTTGGGCTGTATAGCGGGCGTTTTATGGTGGTTTTGAGCGCAGAACGTGAAAAAAGGTGCGCTGACGCTGATTAGTGTGCCGTTCCTGGTCGCTAATTGGCCCATCGCCACTTTTTTCACGTTAGCGTCAGGATTTGTATCGCCGTGACGCTAACCTTAACGCCGGACATTTCACCCGGTAGTGGAAATTATCGCCTGTTAGCGGCGCGTTGTGAATACTCCGCTAACACGGCGATAAATTTCTGCGGTAGACGGCGATAAAAAAACTAACGTTAACTGAGGTTAGCGTTAGTTTACGCAGGATGTTGTGAATATCCCCCTTTGTTTTTCTTTTCTTTTTATTGAATACAACTGCGGGCACAGTCCGCCAATAGATCATTAGCATACAATATGACAAGATGCAAGATGGCATAAATTAAATCAGCAATAAGCATACCGGCTATCAATGTAGCTAAGCTTTATCCTCTTGTCCATGTAATTTGCACTGGTGTTGCAGTTTCAGTGCTGCATTTGCAGCCGCAAACAATAAAAACAGGGGGAACCAGAAGGAAAAAAGGGGGATTATAGGGGGTAGGGAGGGAGGTGCTGGCCCTCTAAGGTTGTGTACCTATGTGCCTACTTACTCAATCGCCACTCATGGGCATGTGTATTATAGCTGCGGCGTAACTATCACTCTGACTGATGGGGGAGTCTCATCTTGATCTTGTGGGTAGGTGCTAAGGTATATCTGCCATGGTTTCCAGATGTCCCTGGGCTGAGCCTGTGCGGGCATATGTTCCAAGTAATCAGACAACCAGTAATCAGACATGCCAGAACGCTGCATCTTTAAGCCAATAAGTGGCCCTTGGATTGTGGCGGTGGCCCCAGCACATCGCTATCTGACTATTAGCCAGCAGCAGGAGCATAGCCACTAGTTTTCTGCTTGTCGCCTATGCATTTCTCACATGTCCGAGCAGCACTATCAAGGGGAACACTCTATCTGATACTGCAGCATCTTATCCAGCACATCAAAAATTATTTCGTGCAATATCTGGACAAGATCAGGCCAGGTGCAAAAAAGTTGCTTCCTGGGCGCGGCATCTCAGGCCGAGCATCATTACTCAAGCCAACTTTATATAGACATTCAGGAGTCCTTTATAATCTATGTATAAACTTAAAGTGAATCAACCATAGCCTATAGTTAGGGGACAACTCTTGAGCCTGCACGCAGCAATACGCCCACAGATCTTCCTCTATGGGGAATCCCAGCAATGTCTCCCACCCCAGCCATTTCCCGGGGATGCATATCGTCGCTGCATGCTGCATGCCTGTGCATAGTCGGGTAATCAGTTTGCGAGGTGATGGGTATTAAAGAAGTCTTCCAATATTTGGAATATGGGGTGCGCCGCCGGGAAGGAGGCAAAGTTAGCATGCAGCACTGCACGGGGTTGGTAATACGTCATTCTGTCAAGCAGCCCCAGACCCTTCCCTGCCATCACTCTATCTGGCTCTCTGAATGTTCCCTGTGGGAACGCATCTCCCATAGTGTGACAGTGGAGCTTCCTAAGTCTATTGCAGGTGCCCGTATCTCCCAAGAACGACAATGCTGGGTGTCAAGACATTGGCAGAGGGGGCATATATCACCTCCAGTTGCATCCTGCGTCTCAGTTCCTGCCAGGCCAATACTGTGCACCCCACCGTGTCTACCCCAGAGCACGGTCTGTTCTGTGATCTGTAGAGGGTCATGTTCAGCGGCGTCAGAGCAGCTTGGTCATGTTCTGGCAATGTATGCGCCATCAATAGCGTCGTTAAGACAAATAAAATTCGAACTGAGCTTGGGCGCAGTTGTAATAAAGCTCCATGTCTGGGGTGCCCAGGCCTCCCTGTGCAAATGGTAATGTCAGGGTTTCCCAAGAAATCCTGGGTTGTTTTCCGGCCCAAGCAAGGGATATCAGGTTCGATCGCAGTCTGTGCCTGAAACTCATGTTGAGAGGGAGCAGGAGGTTAAGAAACACATAAAGGAACTTGGGGAGAACAACCATTTTTGCTATTGGCAGTCGTCCTGCCAAGTACAGTGGCAGTCCAGCCCAGTGCCCCCGTCGACTTTCCAACCAGTCCATGAGTCTCCCTTAGTTATGTTGCCAAAGTTCCTCAATATTACGGCTTAGCCAAATACCCAGGTATTTCACTGGGCCCTCCGCCCAGCAGAGTGGATTCTGTGACTGCGGTCAGCAGGAAGATAACCTTTTTCCCCCAATTAGTGTTTATGCCGGAGAGGTTGCTGAATCTCGTGATCTCCCTGATCAGGGGGTCTAAGTTTTCAGGCGGGTGTTTAACGTACAGGGTCCGCATTAAGGGACAGCAGTACTACCCTCTAGACAAAAGCCAGGCCATGGTGCGTGTGATGCTGCCTCAGTCAGGCCACTAGGGGGTCCATGGCCATGGCAAAAAGAAGGGGAGACAGCGGGCATCCCTACCTAGTGCCCTGAGACACAGGGAAAGGAAGGGATATCATCCAGGTAATCCAAAGTCTCGTCGTAGGGAAGAAGTATAGGAGAGCGATCAATTTGAGGAATGTGGAGCTGATGCCTAGTCGGGAAAGGAGTGCAAACAAATATGGGCATTCTAAGGAATCAAATGCCTTAGTGGCATCCAGAAATATCGCAGCTGCATGGAGTGAGGGGTCTATTTCTTGCATTGTTGCAAAGAAGGTGTGTAGGTTGTGAGATGTGGCTCTACCGCAAACAAATCTGCACTGATCAGGGCGCATCACAAGAGGCAACAGCAGAAGTAGTCTAGCTGCAATGAGTTTGGCAAGAATTTTATTGTCCAGATTGATCATTGACAACGGCCTCTAAGAGTCACATTTCATAGGATCTTTATCCGGTTTAAAAATCGTAATGATGAGCGCTTCACGGAGTGAAGGGGGGAGTTCCCCTCGTTGCAGTGATTCCTCGTACATGTTTATGAGATGTGGCACCAGCAGTGGAGCAAATTCTTTGTAGAAAGTGGCCATCAGGCCGTCCACTCCTGGGGCCTTATCCCCGGGCAAGGCGCAGATCACCCTGATCACCTCTTCCTCAGAGAACGACTCATCCAGAAAGCTGCAGTGGCCACCCTCGAGCCTTAGCAGCTGGATAGAGTCAAAGAAGTCGACCAGGTCCGGGTGGGTGGCCGTTTACCTCGCCTCATAAAGTGAGGAGTAGAAGGATATTATTTCCGCCTGGACAGCGGTCTGGCCATTCGCCATCTCATTGTCCCAAGTGTGTAATTCACTAATGCAGTCGCTAGCCCGCAGCTTTTTTAGTAGGCCAGCTAATGTCTTGCCTGCTCGGTCCTCCTCTCCATACCTTCTTGCACATGCCTCCTTTCCAAGATAGTGTGTCTCCCTTATGGCTGCCTCCTCAAACTCTCCAATCTCACCCCTAATGTCTCCGAGGGTCTCGGGCTTGCTGGTGGTGAAGAATTCACTTTCCAGGCCCTGTATCTCCCTCTCAGGGCGCTTAATATCTCCCCGCAGCGAGCGCAGCACTCACACCTGCTTTGTGATTTCCCTCGAATCACAGACTTAAATGCCTCCCAAAGCATGGAGGGAGAGTCCCCGTGCCCTCGTTCAATGCAAAATACTCTACTATTGCTGATCTAATGGGGTCTCGGAACACCTTATCGACCAAAGCACCCGATGTGAGTCGCCAGCTGAATGCTCTGGCGGGATAACCTGGCAGGGTGAGTTAAACAAGTACCGTGGAATGGTCAGATAGCTAGATGAGTGACCATGGAAACCCAGGTAAGTACATCCTTCAAGGTCAGCCAGAAGTCGATTCTGGACCAAGAGGGGCCGGCTGAGGATACACATGTACCCTTCTACCTGTTTGAGTTTCAACTGAGCCATATGTCTAACAGGCCGTGGTCTGCCATAATAGGCTGCAGTTGTGCCGCTGTCCTTGGGCGGGGGCATCGGGCGCAGCCTGATCTGTCTCTGCCGGGATCTAAGATTATGTTGAAGTCCCCTCCCCACAGAACCGCCCCCAGGCCTAGAGTATCTGCTAACCGGCAAACCTCACCAAAGAAGTCCGGGTCATATACATTGGGGCCGCATATCGAGATCAGCCTGATTGGGTGCCCCCCCCCAGTGTGCATGCTAGCATCATGTATCACCCCTGTGGGTCAAATAGGGAGATGCGCATGGGCCATAGAAAACCTTTTCTGACAAGAATGGCCACCCCTTCACATAATTGGAATAGCATGCAACATGTTTCTCCAAGATCCCGCCTGCTCTTAGGTGCGCGCAATTGTTCCCCATCAAATGTAGTTCCTGCAAGAAACAAATGTCCGCTTCATGGCAGTGGAGGTACGCAGCTACTAGCCTCACTTTCCATCTGTCATTCAGACCTTGGACTTTCCAAGTTATTACTTTTAGTCAGGTCACACTCACCTCAGGTATACCCATGCATCCAGCAGCAGTTTCTCTTGCACGCTTATAGGCTCAATGCCAGGTGCCTTACAGTGAAAGAAGGCCAGCAGGGAAGGGGTAGGAAAGGGAGGGCAGGAGGGGAAAGCACAGCAACATATTAACCAAATACCAAGTCCCAGATGACCCCACCCCCACCCACTACAGACACCCAACCTGGCTTAGTTGTAGCCCTCCAGCCCCAGTACGGCTACCAGAGGCCAACTAACAGACTCAACAAAGGAATCATCCCTGAGGGGGAACCACTAGGGGCCCAGCACTTCGCAGATGGTTGAAGCTGGGTGACTGGACACAGTTAATGCAGCAGGAATAAACTCCCAGCTGCCAGTAAGGCAGACATCACTGCACAATGCATGTCATACAGGTAAAGGAAAACAGGGAAAGGTGGGCAGACACGTCCTTATGGATATGTAAGAGGTACACAGCAGGTCTGACCCGGATTCCGGGTCACGTTGGGCCAGCATATCACGATCTATTAGTCATTATCACTGATACAGATGTCTTCTCCCGTTTCCTTCTCTGATCGCGGGGGCAGTTTTGCAGTTTGAAGGTCCCGTACAATTTGGTGGCGGACTTTGGATCGGTGAAGTATGAGATTTTGCCCGCATGGAAGATACGCAGTTTTGCTGGGGAGAGCGAAGAGTACTTGATATCCTGTTTCTGGAGCAGCCGTTTCACCGGCACAAAGTCTCTCCTTGCTGCCTGTGAAGCGAGGCTGAAGTCTGGGTAAAACAAGACTGTGTTTCCTTGGTATATTACCTCTTGCTGGTCTCTGGCTCTGTGGAGCAGTGTCTCTGTCTCTGTAATTTAGCAAGCAGGCGATTATCGGTCTGGGGGGGTGCCCGGTGGGGGTCTCAAACCCAATGCCCTGTGCGCCCTCTCTACTATGCAGACTGCTGACAAGAAGTCTCTGTATATGGACTGCATTATTTCTTCCACATAGTCCTCAACTTGTGTCATGGGCGTGGATTCCAAAATTCCCACAATGCGCAGGTTGTTCCATCTAGATCTAGCTTCTAAGTCCTCATTCTTGTTCCGGATCACTTCCAGGACTTTTTCCAAGCTGAGCAATTTTTCACGTGTCGCCACTCCGTCATCCTCCAGCATAGATGTGCGTTGCTCAAGTTGTCTGATGTGTTCATCATGGCTGGAAACCTTGTCCTTCAGCCTGTCCAGGCTGTCAGACATGGAGTCAATTGTATGGTCAATGGCCGTGAGAGATTGCTTAAGATCCTTAAACATTTCTTGAATATCCAGCTCCTGTGTGGACTCAGTGCCCATATCTGACTTTAGCTGTCCGCCATCCAATGGAGTGGTGCTCTTGGAGGGTTTTCGTTGTTCTAAGACCAACTTGGAGTTGGTGTCTGTCTTATTCATGGGGACCCAGCACCTCCGTGCCCACCCAGGGGCCCTTTGCAGTCGTCCTGCTGTTAGTGGCCCCGGGTTCCTTCTCCCTGTGGCTACTGGAAATGCCTAGTGGGCAGGTCCCCTCCGGGCCCTTCAAGTCTCTGCTGTGCAACTCAGTTCTCAGGGGGAGCAGCTAATCTCGCACTGACCCCTGGATTTGTTGATCAGGAGGTAGGTGTCTCGCTGGTCCTGGTCGTATCGCCTACCTCCAGGAGGTAACTGCCTCAGCTCACCATGCATCGGTGGGTAAATTCCTCCCCCAACTGGACTCACAGGTAATGGGGGTCCACCTGCCTTCTCTTTTAGGCCCCCGTCGGGACAGGTTGCTGTCATTGGGGGGGCACGGCATCAGTGTGGCAAGCTGTCAGGCATTCACAGCATTACTTCCATCTGCCTGTTCTTCTATTTGCCTCTGGGTGCTCTCCCTGCTCTGCGCATCCTTGGTGGCCAACTGGGCTCATGCAAGTGCCCGTCACCTCGCCTGTGGCCGTAACAGCCCCCCGCCATCTTGCCTGTCCCTGTGTGGTCTTCCGTCCCAGCCCCACTACAGTCCAGGCCGTTGTTCAGGCCGCTTCATGTAACTCTTCAGGCCACATGCTCACAGGTCCTCTGGGATACGTACAGGTATGTAGGGCCATTCAGGGATCAAAGCTGGGAGGCCTCCAACTCCACCTGTGTGCCTTCACAGGGAGGCCTTGTGTTGCACCTCATAGGGCTCTCCTGCGGTGCTCCCTGCCTGCCACCTCCTTGTCTCGCCTGCAGTGGAGACTTCTGCAGTGCCTCCAGCTGTCCCGGTCAGGCCACTTCTTGCGCTCACTCACTCGGGTTATGGGGGGGCCTCCGATCCATCCCATGCGACTGCGGCTAGGGCCACTCAAATCCCAGCCTTCGCGTTCCCCCCACCTCTGCCAGAATGTCTCTGGGCACCGGGGCAGCTCCTCAAGCACCTCGGGGTCTATGCAGTGGTTCAGTTATACACAATCTTGCACGGGGGAAATTGTTCTCCTCTGCTCGCTCTCCCTGTGGTCCTCTCACTACTTCTCCAACCACACTTTTCCGGCTTGCCGCTTCGCTTCAGGTCTCTGCGGTCGTGGCTGCTGCAATCTGCTCTTCTTCTTTGCTGACCTCCCCTTGCCTCCTGGCCACATGCTGCCAATCGGGGGCACTGATTACACTACGAAGTTCTGAGGGCTCCTGCCGCTCATCTATGCCACAGCTCGTAGAGGTCTTGCATGACGTGTAGTACCCAGGGCCTCACGGAGTCGCCATTTTAAGTCCGCCGCAGCTTGCTCTTCCCTTTCTTCTCTTTATGTCGCTTCTCTCTGCCTCCAGATTCGACCAGTCAGGACCCCAATGATCGCAAGTCAGTCACCTTCCTTTTTTGGACAGTGATGGTCGCCCACTCCGCCGGATTACTGACAGATTGTCTGTCCAGCGCACAGAGCCTCACATAGTGTCACTCATCTTGCAGCTGGGCTCTGTAGCGCCCCCAGGCACAGAGATATTAAGGGCCTGATTTTGATCTTTGTGGAGTCGGTCCCGCCATCGATATTTCAGCAATCTTTCCACAGGCCGAATTTGCTGTCCACCCGCCCTATTTAGATGTTTGCTATTACATAGACGAAAGACCGCAATGGTCCACCCGTCACCGCTAGGAAATCTCGACCACATCAACGGCGGGATAGGCAAAAGCTGCTTTCAGAGGGCAGACCGCCAGTTTCTCTGCTGGGCCAATCTCGATGTGCCATCCAGCCAACGTGGCGGTTAAACCGCCACACCTGAGTTGCTGGAATGGAAGTGCAATAAGGCTGAAACTCACCTTTACTCACTTTCACACTTCTTCTTTCACCATGGATCCGGCCTGCCAACTACTGCCAATTCTGCTGCTGCCTAAGGACAAACAAAACCAAGACCATCATGGATGCAATCGACGGTAAGCCACACTCTTACCTGTTACCCATTGACTTGTCTGTCAACATTCGCACAGGACGCCTGCATTTTTAAATCGCTTGTACAAGCAATAGCGTACCAATGTCAATGCAGATGTTTGTAATGCTGATGTCTTAGAACTTTAAAGAAACACATCTATATCTACACATTGTATGCATGAATTTGGTTCAAGCTGCCTTCCCAAAAATGGACACTTGCACAAAAATAGGATATCAAAATAAGAATCTAAAAGTCACCCTACAGGTGTATCTAAAGAAAGATAGAAAAATAAAACATTAAAAGCATATGCATCACACATCATAGGGATAAATGCAATGTAACATGATGTAGAAATTGCACTAGAAAAGGTGTTACCTTTATTTAATAGTCACATGAATGTCTGTCACAAATTAGTAGTAATAAACATATACATGCATGTAACATTTCCCCTTGTCTATTGCAAGTCCCGTACTGTATCCAATACCAATAGTCACAATTGAAAATTAAAGGTGTCATACATATGTGCTCATACTAATCAGTAATCAAGATGAAACAAACACAGTTGTAGTAACACATCCACAAATATTTTACTGCATCAAATAGTTGGTGCAAGTGGCCATTACTACGATGAATGCCTGCATCTAAATTGAAATGACCATCACAGACAATGATAAGCAGTGTATGCACTTAACAAAGTAGACATTAACTAAATCAGTTGTATCACCTGCCATCATGTGAAAGACAAATAAGTACAATGCATTTTACTCAGAAACATTGCTAGGAATAAAACAATTGCTAAGGAAAAATACTCCCAAGAAAAACTTGCTGAAATGAAAAATAGGTATATATTTATACCAATTAGTCTCTTAAGTTTTTAAGCAGTTCAAATGGCAGTCCATTCCTACTGTCATATATCCTGGGCACTGTTGTGCTGTGGCTTCTACATAACTGCCGAAGGGATCTCCTCAGGAAGGGACATCTAGTGGGCAGAGCAGGCACTTTGAAGATCGTACATGAGAGGGGGTGGTTAGAGTTTGGGAAGGGTGTCCTTGGGTTTGGAAGGGGTGTCTTTGGGTTTGGGAGAGGGGGCTGTGGTTTTGCAAGGGGTGCTCCTGGTTTTTTTGGGTTGGGTTGGGATTTAGAAGGGGTGGATGACTGTTTGGCTGGGGCAGACTGGGATGTGGAAGGGGTTGTTTGGGGCGTGGGAGAGGTTAGGGCGAGGGAAGAGCTTGGATCCTTCACGGGAAATAGGCTGTTTGGGTGGGAGTGGGGTTTGGGAGGTAGAGGGAGTGGTAGTGTCTGATGTTCATATGTGTGTTGAGGGTGCATGTGCATGTGAGTCTGGTGTATGTTGTGCTTGTTTGTGTGTGTCTTTTGTTATGGGTGTCTGTTGTTTGTGAACTTATGAGCGTCTGAGTTGTCTGGGTGTGTATAGCTACTTGTGTCTGTGTATGTGTGTGCTGTGAAGGTGTGGGGTACAGTAATGGTGGGTGTGGTGCATGTGTGTGTGAAAGTGGGTGTGCTTTATGTTGGTGTGCTGGTGGTGGGTGTGGTGCATTCGTGTGTGTGGTGATGGGTGTGCTTTCTGTCATTGTGCTGGTGGTGGGTGTAGTGTGTGTGTGTGTGTGTATGGTGGGTCTGCTGTCTGTATGTTTGGATGAGCACTTGAGTTTCTTTTTGTGGTGTTTCTGTTTGTGTGTGTGTGTGTGCGCCTCTGGTGTCTGTTTGAGTGGGTGCATTAACAGGTGTTAGTGTGCTTTGTACAGGGCTGGAAATAGGGAATTGGGATGAGAATGTGGAAGGGGCGGGAGGTAGGGCAGAAGGTTGGGATGGCTGGGAGGCTGCGATGAATGAGGAGGCTAGAGCTTTAAATGACTGCTGTAGGACAGACATACCACTGTGAATGCAGCTAAGCACCTGTAGTGCCAGAGGCACTCCCATATATTGGGACCAGGTGATGACCTTTGACTACCATTATTTTAATTGACTTTTGGTGTTTCACTTTACCCTAGCTTGAATGTACAACATCATTTTTCCTGCATGTGCACTTTTCCTTGAAGATTTCTTTTGTGCAGTTTTATAGTGGGAGTGCTTTCACGGAGTAGAACAGCCTTGCCAGGAACAGAACGTGTGGGATCTGCATTTGAAAGCATGATAGAGAGAGAGGTGTGCAATGTACTTATTGGTCTCGGAGTGCAGTGTTATAAGCAGTGGTGCTCAAATGTGCATTGTGTTGTACATCGGGAAGTATTATGAAGTTCTTACTAATGGCGTTGACATGCCTTCATGCCATTTTGAATTCTGACTCTGTCTAGTTTGAGCTTTTGCACACAGGCATGCCCCCCAGATTACTCAAGTTATTTAGGATATTCACGTTCAAAGTTGTTTTTGGAGATTGTTTTCTGTACTGTTGGAGACTTTGGTAAGCTTCGTTAAGATAAGGAACATGTGAGAGAGCAGAAGGAAACGTGAGAACTCTTTTGCCTTTGGAATGCTTGCTTGGAGAGTGGCCAACTCCAGTAAGTTTTCTTGGCGCAGAGGACGTCCTCTCAGAAACTTCTAGTGCTTTGAGATTATAAATCTGGGGTTTGTTGACTTGGAAACTGGGATTTGGGTCCGAAAGACGGACGCGTCCACAGTGCAGGAACCTGGCTTGCTGAGTCGCTTAACCTCGGCTGTAAATCCCCAAGTCTGGAGTGGGATAATATGCAGTGTTTTCAGTCGGTGAGATGTTTTATTTTTGATTATTTACATTGTGATGTGTGAGTGTATCTGGGTGTACATTCAAGTCTCCAGTGGCTATAATCATCATTGTGATTTGTGAGTGTGTATGTGTGCACATTCAAGTCTCCAGTGGTTATAATCTCTGAGGTGTTTTCATTGTGATGTGTGAGTGTGTCTGTGAGCACATTCAAATCTTCATGGGTTATGATCATCTGATGTATTTAGCGTATATATCATTCTGATTTCTTGCAGTGGACATCCATATTATTATCTGCTTGTATTTTGTTTCATGTATATTATTCTATGCATTTAACAGTTGAATTTGCTTATTCTTAAGAGTGATATTATTGCTTGCATATATATATATTCACTGAAAAAACCATAGGTTTCAGACACGTTATAATTACAAATTAGCATTTAAAAAACCTTTGAAATTCACTGAAAAAACCATAGGTTTCAGACACGTTATAGTTACAAATTAGCATTTAAAAAACCTTTGAAATTCACTGAAAAAACCATAGGTTTTAGGGACAGTTATAGTTACTTGGACATTGCACTCGTACAAAACCCGTGAAATTCCCCGTTATAGTTAGTTCAGCTAACTATAACTCGCGCCCCGCAATGCACTGCTGATGACGTCACATATTACATCACTCATGACATGGTCAGTGACATCACTGATGACATCACTGATGACATCTCAAATGACATCACTGATGACATCATCCAGTGACTGTGTGTTTCTGTAAAGTTTAAATATTTTTAAAATATATAGGAAAAGACGTATTGAAGAATGAGTGGGTGTCTAAGTGTCTGTATGGATGATTTAGTAGGTGCGTGACTGACTCTATAAGTGAGTGATTTAACGTATCTTACTGAATGCATGGGTTAGTGACTAAACTGGGTGTATGTCTGTATCCGTCTGTCTGTTGCTGTGTAAGTGGCTGCATGTGTTTGTGAATAGCTAAATGATTTTCTATATGAGTTATTGAATGCTTGTCTGAGTATCTGTATGGGTGCCTGAGTGTTTGTGTGGGAGGGGTGTGTGCAACTCTGTGCATAGATGTGTGAGTGGGTGATTCACTGGGTGGATGGTTTCAAGAGTGCATCTGTGATAGACTGTATGGGTGGGTAAGTGTGTGTAAGAGTGTGTTAGTGAGTGAATGTATGTCCCAGTGGTACATGTGTGAGTAACTACATATGTGAAAGGCAGTATATATGTGTGTTGGAGTATATAAATAGCTATAAGCAAGAGTGAGTGATTGTGATAGTGGCTGTATGGATGATTGTGTGCTTGTATCAGTGATTGTATAAGAGTGTAACAATGTGCTACTATTTGTATGAGTAAGTGAGCTGGTGTGTGTATAACTGTATAGGTGAGTAAATGGCAGTGTGTTTAATTATTTGCATGACTGACTAGGTGTGTGAGTATCTCTATGGATGAGTGGCGTTGTTTGAGTGTCTATATAGGAGTAAGAGTGCATATGATAGTCCTGTACTGAGTGACCGTAAGTATGAGTGACTGTACGGGTGAGTGAGTGGATGTGTGTGTGTAGACCTAAGAATCAGTGAGTGGGTATGTAGTTATTGGTGTTGGAGTGTCTATGGTTTTGCGAATGGCAGTCTGTAATTTAGAGTGGGTGTATCAAAGATTATATTAGGGTGTGAGGAGGTGCATCAGATTATCACGTGGATGATGTCATCAGTGATGTCATTTGAGATGTCATCAGTGATGTCATCAGTGATGTCACTGACCATGTCATGAGTGATGTAATATGTGACGTCATCAGCAGTGCATTGCGGGGCGCGAGTTATAGTTAGCTGAACTAACTATAACGGGGAATTTCACGGGTTTTGTACGAGTGCAATGTCCAAGTAACTATAACTGTCCCTAAAACCTATGGTTTTTTCAGTGAATTTCAAAGGTTTTTTAAATGCTAATTTGTAACTATAACGTGTCTGAAACCTATGGTTTTTCCAGTGAATTTCAAAGGTTTTTAAATGCTAATTTGTAACTATAACGTGTCTGAAACCTATGGTTTTTTCAGTGAATTTCAAAGGTTTTTTAAATGCTAATTTCTAACTATAACGTGCCTGAAACCTACGGTTTTTTCAGTGAATTTCAAAGGTTTTGTAAATGACAATTTTTAAATGTATTAATTGTTATATTAATTTATTTCATACTGATTTACTACATTTTTAGAAACAATTTTTTTACATATTTTATTTGTCAAATTACATTGTAATTACATTATACATTACATTACAAAAAATACTTTCTCAGAATGAATTACTTTAGTTTAAATACTTTGCAGATAGGCAATAGACTTTTAAGTACAGTAGTTACAGTTGTTGCAATGGGCAACACATTTTCAAACACAATGCAACATTCAGCTCAATGTGAATTTCTAGTTAAATGCAATTAGTTACTTTATGGATTACTTTTGTAACCACAGGACTGGATCCTAGATTCAGTCCTGGTACATCTCCTGTAAACAGTTGAGTAAAAGCGTTTTGGTTACAGTCGTGATTTTTAAGGAATATTATTGTATTTTAAAAGTTGACACTTTGAAACTTTTTCTCATAGAATCACCAATGTTATCCTATGGAAGGAAATTCACTTAGCAGGTAAAAACTGTTATCGTTACTTTTTCTTACTCAGTGTTGGATCCTGGATCCAGCACTGGTGCATCTCCTGTAAACAGTTGAAAGAATGCGTTTAAGTCATACAGGCGATTTTTAAGGAATATTTGTAGTTTGTGAAAATCAACACTTTGAAACTTTTTTGCTGAAAACCAGTCAATGTTAGCCTATGAAGGAAATTCAAGTTACCGGTAAGTACGGTTAAAATTACTTTTGAGGATCAGTACTGGGCTGAAACATGCAGCACTGAGGTCTCTCCTGATAACAGGTGAGTAAATCGGAATTCGTATTTCGGCTGATTTTAGAGGAATATTTTAAAGTTCCAAAACTCCACACTTAGAAGAATTTCCAAGTGAAACCAGTCAATGTTAGCCTATGGAAGGAAATTCAAGTTACTGGTAAGTACGGTTAAAATTACTTTTCAGGACCAGTACTGGGCTGAAAGATGCAGCACTGAGGTCTCTCCTGATAACAGGTGAGTAAATCAGAATTCGGATTTCGGCTGATTTTAGAGGAATATTTGTATGTTTCAAAAATCAACACTTAGAAGAATTTCCAAGTGAAACCAGTCAATGTTAGCCTATGAAGGAAATTCAAGTTACCGGTAAGTACGGTTAAAATTACTTTTCAGGATCAGTACTGGGCTGAAAGATGCAGCACTGAGGTCTCTCCTGATAACAGGTGAGTAAATCGGAATTCGTATTTCGGCTGATTTTAGAGGAATATTTTAAAGTTCCAAAACTCCACACTTAGAAGAATTTCCAAGTGAAACCAGTCAATGTTAGCCTATGAAGGAAATTCAAATTACCGGTAAGTACGGTTAAAATTACTTTTGAGGATCAGTACTGGGCTGAAAGATGCAGCACTGAGGTCTCTCCTGATAACAGGTGAGTAAATCGGAATTCGTATTTCGGCTGATTTTAGAGGAATATTTTAAAGTTCCAAAACTCCACACTTAGAAGAATTTCCAAGTGAAACCAGTCAATGTTAGCCTATGAAGGAAATTCAAGTTACCGGTAAGTACGGTTAAAATTACTTTTCAGGACCAGTACTGGGCTGAAAGATACAGCACTGAGGTCTCTCCTTATAACAGGTGAGTAAATCGGAATTCCTATTTCGGCTGATTTTAGAGGAATATTTGCACAATGGTGAAGGGAGGGGCGGGGCCTGAGGTGACATCTTTGCAAACGCGCCCCGTGGCGCGTTTTGAGTTGGGGGATTAAGTTCCCTTGAATCCTGAGGGTCCCTAGGGGCCAACTAGACCACCAGGAACCTCCAATATGCGCCAGGGGCTGCGTTGCAGAGACGTGTAGAGAGGCCACACCCTTTTTACACCTCTCTGCAACGCAGCTCTGTGGCGCTTTCTGGATGTACCTGTTGGGCTAGTTGGCCCCCAGGGACCCTCAGGATTGAAGGGGATTTAATTCCCATCTTAAAACGCGCCACGGGGCCTGTTTGCACACATGTCACCTCAAGCCCCGCCCCTCCCTTCACCACTGTGCAAACGCGCCCGTGGCGCGTTTTAAGTTGGGGGATTAAGTCCCCTTGAATCCTGAGGGTCCCCGGAGTCCAACTAGCCCACCATATACCTCCAAAGCGCCATAGAGCTGCGTTGCAGAGAGGTGTAAAAGGGGCGTGGCCTCTGTACACCTCTCTGCAAGGCAGCCCCTGGCGCATACTGGAGGTTCCTGGTGGGCTAGTTGGCCCTCAGGATCCCCAGTATTCAAGGGGAATTGTTCCCCTCTGCAAACGCGCCAGGGGCGCGTTTGCAGAGTGGTGAAGGAAGGGGCGGGGCCTGCGGGCCCGATCGTTTTTTTTTTTTTAAATTTTTTTTTTTTTGGGGGAGGGGGCCGCGTGCTCCCCCTCCCGGGCCACTACTTGCCCCGGGGACCCCATCCCCCGGGGCTGGCCCTCTCGTTGGGGACTGTGGGGGTCCCCAATCCCCCACAGTCCCGCCGGCTCCCCGTGTCCTACGGGAGCCGGCATTGCTTTACACATGGGGAGCTGCTAAGATGCAGCTCCCCATGTGGAAAGCAATCGGCTTTGGATATTGGAAGAGAGAGCAGGTTTCCTGCTCTCTCTTCCAATATCCAAAGCAAGTTTGCAATGACAGGACGGGAGCCGCGAGGCTCCCGTCCTGTCATTGCAAACAGCAGTGTCCCGGGGTAGGCACCCGGGACACTGCAGGAGCCGGCCCTGGGGGTGGTGGTCCCCAGGGCCATCAAGGGCTTCCAGGAGGGGCCGCGCGGCCCCCTCCCATTCAGTGCACAGCCCCGGGAGGTGGTGGTCCCGGCGCTCTGGGGGTCCAAACGGACCCCCATTGTAATTTTTCTTAGTGCCCCGGGGAGGTGGTGGTCCTCGGGCGTGTGGGGCTGGAGCCCCCCACACAGGTTTTTAATAATAAAAAAGAAGCCCCGGGGAGGTGGTGGTCCCCGGGGCTGCGGGAGGGCCCTTAGAGGCCCCCCACACATAAAATTAACCCCCCCCCCCCAGCATGCCCCCGGGACTTGGGCCACCCGGGGGCCAATTAACATCAAAGCGCGGGAGACCGCGCTTCGATTTTTTTTTTTCGGCAGGGTTCGCGCTCCCTGAGCGCATCCTGCCGATTTTTAAAAAAAAAAAATTTTTTTGCCCAGGGGGTCCACCGCTATTGCTTCTTTCTATAGTTCTCTTCCTTCTTTCTGCACCTCCTTCCTTCTTCTGTAACCCTTGTGCCTCTTTCTGCACCCCTCTTCCCTCTTTCTGCTCCCCTCTTGTCTCTTTCTGCACCTCGATTGCTTCTTTCTGCACTTCTTTTGTTTTTTCTGCACCACTCTTGCATCTTTCTGCACCCCTCGTGCCTCTTTCT
Source organism: Calotriton arnoldi (assembly GCA_963921515.1). NCBI lineage: Eukaryota > Metazoa > Chordata > Amphibia > Caudata > Salamandridae > Calotriton > Calotriton arnoldi. The sequence continues at coordinate 1,022,646 of CAWUFW010004833.1, read as the reverse complement.
GCACCCCTCGTGCCTTTTTCACACCCCTCTTCCCTCTTTCTGCACCCCTCTTGCCTCTTTCTGCACCTCTGTTCCTTCTTTCTGCACTTCTTTTATTTATTTCAGCACCTCTCTTGTTTCTTTCTGTATCCCTCTTGCCTCTTTTTCCACCCCACTTCCCCCTTTCTGCTCCCCGTTGCTTCTTTATGCACTTCTCTTGCTTCTTTAAGCACCTCTCTTGCTTCTTTTTGCACGCCTTGTGCCTCTTTCTGCACCCCTCTTCCCTCTTTCTGCACTCCTCTTCCCTCTTTCTCTACCCCTTTTCCCCCTTTCTGCATACCTGTTGCTTTTTTCTGCACTTCCCTTGCCTCTTTCTTCACCTCTGTCTCTTCTTTCTGCAACCCTTGTGCCTCCATCTGCAACCCTCTTCCCTCTTTCAGCTCCCCTCTTGTCTCTTTCTGCACCTCTGCTGTTTCTTTCTGCACTTCTTGTGTTTCTTTCTGCACCTCTCTAGCTTCTTTCTGTACCCCTCGTGCCTCTTTCTGCACCCCTCTTCCCTCTTTCTGCACTCCTCTTGCCTCTTTCTGCACCTCTGTTCCTTCTTTCTGCACTTCTTTTGTTTCTTTCTGCACCTCTCTTGCTTCTTTCTGCACCCCTCTTGCTTCTTTCTGCACCCCTCGTGCCACTTTCACATCCCTCTTCACTCTTTCTGCACCCCACTTTCCTCATTTCTGCACCTCTGTTCCTTCTTTCTGCACTTCTTTTGTTTCTTTCTCCACCTCTCTTGTTTCTTTCTGTATCCCTCTTGCCTCTTTCTCCACCCCACTTTCCCCTTTCTTCATCTCTATTGCTTCTTTATGCACTTCTCTTGCTTCTTTCTCTACCTCCCTTGCTTCATTCTGCCCCCCTCGTTCCTCTTTCTGCACCCCTTTTCCCTCTTTCTGCACTCCTCTTGCCTCTTTGTGCACCTCTGTTGCTTCTTACTGCACTTCTCTTGTTTTTTTCTGCACACCTCTTGTCTCTTTCTGCACCTCTGTTTCTTCTTTCTGCACTTCATTTTTTTCTTTCTGCACCTCTCGCTTCTTTCTGCACCACTGTTGCCTATTTCTGCACCCCTCTTGCCTCTTTCTGCACCTCTGTTCCTTCTTTCTGCACTTCTTTTGTTTCTTTCTGCAGCTCTCTTGCTTCTTTCCGTACCCCCTTTCCTCTTTCTCCACCCCTCTTCCCTCTTTCTTCACCCCTGTTGCCTCTTTCTGTACCTCTGTTGCCTCTTTCTGCACCTCACTTGTTTCTTTGTGCACCCCTCTTGCCTCTTTCTGCACCTCTCTTGCCTCTTTCTGCACCCCTCTTCCCTCTTTCTGCATCCCTCCTGCCTCTTTCTGAACCTCTGTTCCTTCTTTCTGCAATTCTTTTGCCTCTTTCTCCACCCCTCATCCCTCTTTCTGCACCTCTGTTGCTTCTTTCTGTACTTCTCATGCTTCTATCTGCAACTCTGTCCTTTCTTTCTGCAACCCTTGTGCCTCTTTCTGCACCCCTCTTCCCACTTTCGGCTTGCCTCTTTCTGCACCCCTCATGCTTTTCTGCACTACTCATGCTTCTTTCTGCACCTCTCTTCCCTCTTTCTGTACCCCGTTTACCTCTTTATGCACCCCTGTTCCTTCTTTCTGCTCTTCTTTTGTTTCTTTCTGCTCCTCTCTTGGTTTTTTCTGTACCCCTCTTGCCACTTTCTCCACCCTGTTCCCCCTTTTTGCATCTCTGTTGCTTCTTTCTGTACTTCTCTTGCCTCTTTCTCCACCCCTCATCCCTCTTTCTGCACCTCTGTTGCTTCTTTCTGTAGTTATCTTGCTTCTTTCTGCACCTCTGTCCCTTCTTTCTGCAACCCTTGTGCCTCTTTCTGCACCCCTGTTCCCTATTTCTGCTCCCCTCTTGTCTCTTTCTGCACCTCTGTTTCTTCTTTCTGCACTTCATTTTTTTCTTTCTGCACCTCTCGCTTCTTTCTGCACCACTGTTGCCTATTTCTGCACCCCTCTTGCCTCTTTCTGCACCTCTGTTCCTTCTTTCTGCACTTCTTTTGTTTCTTTCTGCAGCTCTCTTGCTTCTTTCCGTACCCCCTTTCCTCTTTCTCCACCCCTCTTCCCTCTTTCTTCACCCCTGTTGCCTCTTTCTGTACCTCTGTTGCCTCTTTCTGCACCTCACTTGTTTCTTTGTGCACCCTCTTGCCTCTTTCTGCACCTCTCTTGCCTCTTTCTGCACCCCTCTTCCCTCTTTCTGCATCCCTCCTGCCTCTTTCTGAACCTCTGTTCCTTCTTTCTGCAATTCTTTTGCCTCTTTCTCCACCCCTCATCCCTCTTTCTGCACCTCTGTTGCTTCTTTCTGTACTTCTCATGCTTCTATCTGCAACTCTGTCCTTTCTTTCTGCAACCCTTGTGCCTCTTTCTGCACCCCTCTTCCCACTTTCTGCTTGCCTCTTTCTGCACCCCTCATGCTTTTCTGCACTACTCATGCTTCTTTCTGCACCTCTCTTCCCTCTTTCTGTACCCCGTTTACCTCTTTATGCACCCCTGTTCCTTCTTTCTGCTCTTCTTTTGTTTCTTTCTGCACCTCTCTTGGTTCTTTCTGTACCCCTCTTGCCACTTTCTCCACCCTGTTCCCCCTTTTTGCATCTCTGTTGCTTCTTTCTGTACTTCTCTTGCCTCTTTCTCCACCCCTCATCCCTCTTTCTGCACCTCTGTTGCTTCTTTCTGTAGTTATCTTGCTTCTTTCTGCACCTCTGTCCCTTCTTTCTGCAACCCTTGTGCCTCTTTCTGCACCCCTGTTCCCTATTTCTGCTCCCCTCTTGTCTCTTTCTGCACCTCTGCTGTTTCTTTCTGCACTTCTTTTGTTCCTTTCTGCACCTCTCTTGCTTCTTTCTGTACCCCTCGTGCCTCTTTCTGCACCCCTCTTCCTTCTTTCTGCACTCCTCTTGCCTCTTTCTGCACCTCTCTTCCTTCTTTCTGCACCTCTCCTGCTTCTTTCTGCACCCCTCTTGCTTCTTTCTGCACCCCTCGTGCCTCTTTCACATCCCTCTTCCCTCTTTCTGCACCCCACTTTCCTCATTTCTGCACCTCTGTGCCTGCTTTCTGCACTTCTTTTGTTTCTTTCTCTACGTCTCTTGTTTCTTTCTGTATCCCTCTTGCCTCTTTCTCCACCCCACTTCCCCCTTTCTGCATCTCTGTTGCTTCTTCATGCACTTCTCTTGCTTCTTTCTGTACCTCTCTTGCTTCTTTCTGCACCCCTCGTGCCTCTTTCTCCACTGCTCTTCCCTCTTTCTGCACTCCTCTTGCCTCTTTGTGCACCTCTGTTGCTTCTTTCTGTACTTCTTTTGTTTTTTTCTGCACACCTCTTGCCTCTTTCTGCACCTCTGTTCCTTCTTTCTGCACTTCATTTGTTTCTTTCTGCACCTCTCGCTTCTTTCTGCACCCCTCTTGCCTCTTTCTGCACCTCTGTTCCTTCTTCCTGCACTTCTCTTGCTTCTTTCTGCACCCCCTTGCCTTTCTCCACCCCGCTTCCCTCTTTCTTCACCCCTGTTGCCTCTTTCTGCACCTCTGTTGCCTCTTTCTGCACCTCACTTGCTTCTTTGTGCACCCCTCTTGCCTTTTTCTGCACCTCTCTTGCCTCTTTCTGCACCCCTCTTCCCTCTTTCTGCACCCCTCCTGCCTCTTTCTGAACCTCTGTTCCTTCTTTCTGCACTTCTTTTGTCTTTCTTCATCCCTCATCCCTCTTTCTGCACCTCTGTTGCTTCTCTCTGTACTTCTCTTGCTTCTATCTGCACCTCTGTCCTTTCTGTCTGCAACCCTTGTGCCTCTTTCTGCAACCCTCTTCCCTCTTTCTGCTCCAATCTTGCCTCTTTCTGCACCCCTCTTGCTTCTTTCTGCACTACTTGTGCTTCTTTCTGCACCTCTCTTCCCTCTTTCTGCACCCCTTTTGCCTCCTTATGCACCCCTGTTTCATCTTTCTGCTCTTCTTTTGTTTCTTTCTGCACCTCTCTTGGATCTTTCTGCACCCCTCTTGCCACTTTCTCCACCCCTGTTCCCCCTTTTTGCATCTCTGTTACTTCTTTCTGTACTACTCTTGCCTCTTTCTCCACCCCTCATCCCTCCTTCTCACCTCTGTTGCTTCTTTCTGTAGTTCTCTTGCTTCTTTCTGCACCTCTGTCTCTTCTTTCTGCAACCCTTGTGCCTCTTTCTGCACCCCTCTTCCCTCTTTCTGCTCCCCTTTTGTCTCTTTCTGCACCTCCATTGCTTCTTTCTGCACTTCTTTTGTTTCTTTCTGCACCTCTCTTGCATCTTTCAGCACCCCTCATGCCTCTTTCTGCACCCCTCTTTCTGCACTCCTCTTGCCTCTTTCTGCACCTATGTTCCTTCTTTCTGTACTTCTTTAGTTTCTTTCTGCACCCCTCTTGCTTCTTTCTGCACCCCTCATGCCTCTTTCACACCGCTCTTCCCTCTTTCTGCACCCCTCTTGCCTCTTTCTGCACCTCTGTTCATCCTTTCTGCACTTCTTTTGTTTCTTTCTGCACCTCTCTTGTTTCTTTCTGTATCCCTCTTGCCTCTTTCTCCACCCCACTTCCCCCTTTTTGCATCTCTTTTGCTTATTTATGTACTTCTCTTGCTTCTTTCTATACCTCTCTTGCTTCTTTCTGCACCCCTCATGCCTCTTTCTGCACCCCTCTTGCCTCTTTCTGCACTCCTCTTGCCTCATTGTTTACCTCTGTTGCTTCTTTCTGCGCTTCTTTTGTTTTTTTCTACACCCCTCTTCTCTCTTTTTGCACCCCTCTTGCCTCTTTCTGCACCTCTGTTGCTTCTTTCTGCACTACTCTTGATTCTTTGTGCAGCTCTCTTGCTTCTTTCTGCACCACTTGTGCTTCTTTCTGCACCCCTCCTCCCCCTTTCTGCACCTCTCTTGCCTCTTTCTGCACCCTGTTCCTTCTTTCTGCTCTTCTTTTGTTTCTTTCTGCACCTCTCTTGCTTCTTTCTGCACCCCTCTCGCCACTTTTTCCACCCCTGTTCCCCCTTTTTGCATCTCAGTTGCTTCTTTCTGCACTTCTCTTGCCTCTTTCTCCACCCCTCATCCCTCTTTCTGCACCTCTGTTGCTTCTTTCTGCACTTCTCTTACTTCTATCTACACCTCTGTCCCTTCTTTCTGCAACACTTGTGCCTCTTTCTGCACCCCTCTTCCCTCTTTCTGCTCCCCTCTTGCCTCTTTCTGCACCTCTGTTGCTTCTTTCTGCACTTCTCTTGCTTCTTTCTGTACCTCTATTGCTTATTTCTGCACTACTCATGCTTCTTCCTGCACCCCTCTTCCCTCTTTCTGCACCCCTCTTGCCTCTTTCTGCACCCCTGTTCCTTCTTTCTTTTTCTTTTGTTTCTTTCTGTACCTCTCTTGCTTCTTTCTGCACCCCTCTCGCCACTTTCTCCACCCCTGTTCCCCCTCTTTGCATCACTTTTGCTTCTTTCTGTACTTCTCTTGCCTCTTTCTCCACCCCTCATCCCTCTTTCTGCACCTCTGTTGCTTGTTTCAGTAGTTTTCTTGCTTCTTTCTGCACCTCTGTCCCTTCTTTCTGCAACACTTGTGCCTCTTTCTGCACCTCTCTTCCCTCTTTCTGATCCCCTCTTGCCTCTTTCTGCACCTCTGTTCCTTCTTTCTGCACATCTTTTTTTCTTTCTGCAACTCTCTTGCTTCGTACTATATACCTCTTGCCTCTTTCTCCACCCCACTTCCCCCTTTCTGCTTCTCTGTTGCCTCTTTATGCACTTCTCTTGCTTCTTTCTGCACCTCTCTTGGTTCTTTCTGTACCCCTCGTGTCTCTTTCTGCACCTCTCTTTTCTCTTTCTGCACTCATTTTGCCTCTTTCTACACCTCTGTTGCTTATTATTGCACTTCTTTTGTTTCTTTCTGCACCTCTCTTGCTTCTTTCTGTACCTCTCTTGCCTCATTCTCCACCCCTCTTACCCCTTTCTGCATCTCTGTTGCTTTTTTCTGCACTTCTCTTTCTTCTTTCTGCACCTCTGTCCCTTTTTTCTGCAATGCTTGTGCCTCTTTCTGCACCCCTCTTCCCTCTTTCTGCTTCACTCTTGTCTCTTTCTGAACCTCTGTTGCTTCTTTCTGCACTTCTTTTGTTTCTTTCTGCACCTCTCTTGCTTCTTTCTGCATCTCTTTTGCTTCTTTCTGCACCCCTCGTGCCACTTTCACATCCCTCTTCCCTCTTTCTGCAACCTACTTTCCTCTTTCCGCACCTCTGTTCCTTCTTTCTGCACTTCTTTTGTTTCTTTCTGCACCTCTCTTGCCTCTTTCTGCACCTCTGTTCCTTCTTTCTGCATTTCTTTTGTTTCTTTCTGCACATCTCGCTTCTTTCTGCACCCCTTTTGCCTCTTTCTGCACCCCTCTTGCCTCTTTCTGCACCTCTGTTCCTTCTTTCTGCACTTCTTTTGTTTCTTTCTGCAGCTCTATTGCTTCTTTCTGCACCCCCTTGCCTCTTTCTCCACCCCTCTTCCCTCTTTCTTTACCCCTGTTGCCTCTTTCTGCACCTCTGTTCCTTCTTTCTGCACTTCTTTTGTTTCTTTCTGCATATCTCTTCCTTCTTTCTGCACCCCTCGTGCCTCTTTCTGTATCCCTCTTCCCTCTTTTTACACCCCTCTTGCCTCTTTGTGCACCTCTGTTGCTTCTATCTGCACTTCTTTTGTTTCTTTCTGCACCTCTCACTTCTTTCTGCACCTCTGTTGCTTCTTTCTGCACTACTCTTGCTTTTTTCTGCACCTCTCTTGCTTCTTTCTGCACCACTCGTGCCTCTTTCTGCACTTCTCTTCCCTCTTTCTTCACCCCTGTTGCCTCTTTCTGCACCTCTTTTCCTTCTTTCTAAACTTCTTTTGTTTCTTTCTGCACATCTCTTGCTTCTTTATGCACCCCTCGTGCCTCTTTCTGCACCCCTCTTCCCTCTTTCTGCACCCCTCTTCCCTCTTTTGCACTCCTCTTGCCTCTTTGTGCAACTCTGTTGCTTCTAGCTGCACTTCTTTGTTTATTTCTGTAGCTCTCTTGCTTCTTTCTGCACCGCCTTGCCTCTTTCTCCACCCCCCTTTCCTCTTTCTTCACCCCTGTTGCCTCTTTCTGCACCTCTCCCTTCTTTCTGCACATCTCTTGCTTCTTTCTGCACTACTCTAGCTTCTTTCTGCACCTCTCTTGCTTCTTTCTGCACCACTCATGCTTCTTTCTGCACCCCTCTTCCCTCTTTCTGCACCCCTCTCACCACTTTCTCCATCCCAGTTCCCCCTTTTTGCATCTCTGTTGCTTCTTTCTGCACTTCTCTTGCCTTTTTCTCCACCCCTCATCCCTCTTTCTGCATCTCTGTTGCTTCTTTCTGCACTTCTCTTGCTTCTTTCTGCACCCCTTGTGCCTCTTTCTGCACCCCTCTTCCCTCTTTCTGCACTCCTCTCTCCTTTTTGTGCACCTCTGTTGCTTCTTTCTGCACTTCTTTTGTTTCTTTCTGCATCCCTCTTCCCTCTTTTTGCACCCCTCATGCCTCTTTCTGCACCTCTTTTGCTTCTTTCTGCACTACTCTTGCTTCTTTCTGCACCTCTCTTGCTTCTTTCTGCACCACTTGTGCTTCTTTCTGCACCCCTCCTCCCCCTTTCTGCACCTCTCTTGCCTCTTTCTGCACCCCTGTTCCTTCTTTCTGGTCTTCTTTTGTTTCTTTCTGCACCTCTCTTGCTTCTTTCTGCACCCCTCTCGCCACTTTTTCCACCCCTGTTCCCCCTTTTTGCATCTCTGTTGCTTCTTTCTGCACTTCTCTTGCCTCTTTCTCCACCCCTCATCCCTCTTTCTGCACCTCTGTTGCTTCTTTCTGCACTTCTCTTACTTCTATCTACACCTCTGTCCCTTCTTTCTGCAACACTTGTGCCTCTTTCTGCACCCCTCTTCCCTCTTTCTGCTCCCCTCTTGCCTCTTTCTGCACCTATGTTGCTTCTTTCTGCACTTCTCTTGCTTCTTTCTGTACCTCTATTGCTTATTTCTGCACTACTCATGCTTCTTCCTGCACCCCTCTTCCCTCTTTCTGCACCCCTCTTGCCTCTTTCTGCACCCCTGTTCCTTCTTTCTTTTTCTTTTGTTTCTTTCTGTACCTCTCTTGCTTCTTTCTGCACCCCTCTCGCCACTTTCTCCACCCCTGTTCCCCCTCTTTGCATCACTTTTGCTTCTTTCTGTACTTCTCTTGCCTCTTTCTCCACCCCTCATCCCTCTTTCTGCACCTCTGTTGCTTGTTTCAGTAGTTTTCTTGCTTCTTTCTGCACCTCTGTCCCTTCTTTCTGCAACACTTGTGCCTCTTTCTGCACCTCTCTTCCCTCTTTCTGATCCCCTCTTGCCTCTTTCTGCACCTCTGTTCCTTCTTTCTGCACATCTTTTTTTCTTTCTGCAACTCTCTTGCTTCGTTCTATATACCTCTTGCCTCTTTCTCCACCCCACTTCCCCACTTCCCCCTTTCTGCTTCTCTGTTGCCTCTTTATGCACTTCTCTTGCTTCTTTCTGCACCTGTCTTGCTTCTTTCTGTACCCCTCGTGTCTCTTTCTGCACCTCTTTTCTCTTTCTGCACTCATTTTGCCTCTTTCTACACCTCTGTTGCTTATTATTGCACTTCTTTTGTTTCTTTCTGCACCTCTCTTGCTTCTTTCTGTACCTCTCTTGCCTCATTCTCCACCCCTCTTACCCCTTTCTGCATCTCTGTTGCTTTTTCTGCACTTCTCTTTCTTCTTTCTGCACCTCTGTCCCTTTTTTCTGCAATGCTTGTGCCTCTTTCTGCACCCCTCTTCCCTCTTTCTGCTTCCCTCTTGTCTCTTTCTGCACCTCTGTTGCTTCTTTCTGCACTTCTTTTGTTTCTTTCTGCACCTCTCTTGCTTCTTTCTGCATCTCTTTTGCTTCTTTCTGCACCCCTCGTGCCACTTTCACATCCCTCTTCCCTCTTTCTGCAACCTACTTTCCTCTTTCCGCACCTCTGTTCCTTCTTTCTGCACTTCTTTTGTTTCTTTCTGCACCTCTCTTGCCTCTTTCTGCACCTCTGTTCCTTCTTTCTGCACTTCTTTTGTTTCTTTCTGCACATCTCGCTTCTTTCTGCACCCCTTTTGCCTCTTTCTGCACCCCTCTTGCCTCTTTCTGCACCTCTGTTCCTTCTTTCTGCACTTCTTTTGTTTCTTTCTGCAGCTCTATTGCTTCTTTCTGCACCCCCTTGCCTCTTTCTCCACCCCTCTTCCCACTTTCTTTACCCCTGTTGCCTCTTTCTGCACCTCTGTTCCTTCTTTCTGCACTTCTTTTGTTTCTTTCTGCATATCTCTTCCTTCTTTCTGCACCCCTCGTGCCTCTTTCTGTATCCCTCTTCCCTCTTTTTGCACCCCTCTTGCCTCTTTGTGCACCTCTGTTGCTTCTGTCTGCACTTCTTTTGTTTCTTTCTGCACCTCTCACTTCTTTCTGCACCTCTGTTGCTTCTTTCTGCACTACTCTTGCTTTTTTCTGCACCTCTCTTGCTTCTTTCTGCACCACTCGTGCCTCTTTCTGCACCCCTCTTCCCTCTTTCTTCACCCCTGTTGCCTCTTTCTGCACCTCTTTTCCTTCTTTCTAAACTTCTTTTGTTTCTTTCTGCACATCTCTTGCTTCTTTATGCACCCCTCGTGCCTCTTTCTGCACCCCTCTTCCCTCTTTCTGCACCCCTCTTCCCTCTTTTTGCACTCCTCTTGCCTCTTTGTGCAACTCTGTTGCTTCTAGCTGCACTTCTTTTGTTTATTTCTGTAGCTCTCTTGCTTCTTTCTGCACCGCCTTGCCTCTTTCTCCACCCCCCTTTCCTCTTTCTTCACCCCTGTTGCCTCTTTCTGCACCTCTCCCTTCTTTCTGCACATCTGTTGCTTCTTTCTGCACTACTCTAGCTTCTTTCTGCACCTCTCTTGCTTCTTTCTGCACCACCCATGCTTCTTTCTGCACCCCTCTTCCCTCTTTCTGCACCCCTCTCACCACTTTCTCCATCCCAGTTCCCCCTTTTGCATCTCTGTTGCTTCTTTCTGCACTTCTCTTGCCTTTTTCTCCACCCCTCATCCCTCTTTCTGCATCTCTGTTGCTTCTTTCTGCACTTCTCTTGCTTCTTTCTGCACCCCTTGTGCCTCTTTCTGCACCCCTCTTCCCTCTTTCTGCACTCCTCTCTCCTTTTTGTGCACCTCTGTTGCTTCTTTCTGCACTTCTTTTGTTTCTTTCTGCATCCCTCTTCCCTCTTTTTGCACCCCTCATGCCTCTTTCTGCAACGCTTTTGCTTCTTTCTGCACTACTCTTGCTTCTTTCTGCACCTCTCTTGTTTCTTTCTGCACCACTTGTGCTTCTTTCTACACCCCTCTTCCCTCTTTCTGCAACCCTCCTGCCTCTTTCTGTACCCCTGTTGCTTCTTTCTGCTCTTCTTTTGTTTCTTTCTGCACCTCTCTTGCTTCTTTCTGCAATTCTCTTGCCTCTTTCTCCACCCCTCATCCCTCTTTCTGCACCTCTGTTGCTTCTTTCTGCACTTCTCTCGCTTCTATCTGCACCTCTGTCCCTTCTTTCTGCAACTCTTGTGCCTCTTTCTGCACCCCTCTTCCCTCTTTCTGCTCCTCTCTTGCCTCTTTTTGCACCTCTATTCCTTCTTTCTGCACTTCTTTTGTTTCTTTCTGCAACTCTCTTGCTTCTTTCGGTGTCCTCTTGCCTCTTTCTCCACCCCACTTCCCTCTTTCTGCATCTCTGTTGCTTCTTTTTGCACCTCTGTTCCTTCTTTCTGCACCTCTCTTGCTTCTTTCTGCACCCCTCGTTCCTCTTTCTACACCCCTCTTCCCTCTTTCTGCACTCCTCTTGCCTCTTTCTGCATCTATGTTGCTTCTTTCTGCACTTCTTTTGTTTCTTTCTGCACCTCTCTTGCTTCTTTCTGCTTCTCTTTTGCCTCTTTTTCCACCCCTCTTCCCCTTTATTTCATCTCTGTTGCTTCTTTCTGCACTTCGCTTGCCTCTTTCTCTGCCCTTCATCCGTCTTTCTGCACCTCTGTTGCTTCTTTCTGCACTTCTCTTGCTTCTTTCTGCCCCTCTCTTGCTTCTTTCTGCACCCCTTTTACCTCTTTCTGCACCCTCTTCTCTCTTTCTGCACCCCTCTTGCCTCTTTCTGCACCTCTGTTCCTTCTTTCTGCACTTTTTGTGTTTCTTTCTGCAGCTATCTTGCTTTTTTCTGCAGCCCCTTGCCTCTTTCTCCACCCTTATTCCCTCTTTCTGCACCCCTGTTGCCTCTTTCTGCACCTCTATTCCTTCTTTCTGCACTTCGTTTGTTTCTTTCTGCACATCTCCTGCTTCTTTCTGAACTTCTCTCGCCTCTTTCTGTACTCAAATGGAAGTGCAAGCTGTCAAGTTTAAAGGTCTGGTTGCTCTTGTGAGTGAGGTATATGTGTACTTGTACATGTATTCTCACATGTGTTATGCATCTGAAGATGGTAGCTTAAAAAGTGGGTAGCTTCTTCTATAGGTCGTTAAATGTTCTCAGTTCTGCTCTGTCATTCAGTTGCACAGGCAGACATGTCTTATGTATATATGTGTTATAGAGCCCCTCAAATTTACTATTGAATGCCCATGTGCCCTGTATTATGAGCAGAAAGAAATACATACACCTTTTTGTACACATATTTACAGAGCATGCTGTTTGAAACACAGGTTTTCAAGTATTTCTATGTTTATTTTTATGTAACATGTCACTTGATAAATGCAGAGACACGCATGCATACCTTCACAAACTTGGTCAGACTTACAACAGTGATATGTTTAGGATTGCTGTTTTTTGTTTGGTAGGTAGGCTAACATTCTGAGCAGTTGATTAATAGTGAACCTTCAAGAGAAAAGTGAGGTTTAAGACATCTTGGGAGAAGTATTAGTGATTAGGCTATTTTGTATGAGTCTGCACCTTTCTTTCTCTTTCTGCACATGTCCTACCTATGTATGCATATTTAGATATTAGCATTTAAAAAACCTTAGAAATTCATTGAAAAAAACAGAGGTTTCAGGGACTTTATAGTTAGGAATTAGCATTTGAAAAACCTTTCAAATTTACTGAAAAAACCATAGGTTTCAGGGACGTTATAGTTACAAATTAGCATTTAAAAAACCTTAGAAATTCACTTAAAAAAACCACAGGTTTCAGGGACGTTATAGTTAGTTGGACATTTCACTCGTACAAAGCCAGAGAAATCCGGCCGTTATAGTTAGTTGAGCTAACTATAACTCGCGCCCCCGCAATGTACTGCTGATGACGTCACATATTACATCACTCATGACATGGTCAGTGACATCACTGATGACATCTCAAATGACATCACTGATGACATCACTGATGACATCACCCAGTGACTATGAGTGTTTCTAAAAAGTTGACAAATGCTATATATATATATATATATATATATATATGCCAATGTATATTGAAGAATGAGTGGGTGTATGAGTGTCTGAATGGATGATTTAGTAGGTGCGTGACTGACTGTATAAGTGAGTGATTGAACGTGTCTTAGTGATTGCATGGGTGAATGACTAATCTGTGTGAATGTCTGTATCAGTCTGTCAGTTGGTGTGTAAGAGGCTGCATAGGTTGGTGAGTAGCTACATGAGTGTCTATATGTGTTAATGATTGGTTGTCTGAGTACCTGCATGGGTGCCTGAGTATCTGTTTGGGTGGGTGGAGGGGTGTGTGACTCCCTGCATGGATGTGTGAGTAGGTGATGTACTGGGTGTATGGGTTCATGAGTGCATGTGTTAGGGGCTGTATGGGTGAGTGAGTGTGCGTATAGCTGTATTGGTGAGTGAATGGATGTCTCAGTGGTATATGTGTAAGTAACTACATATGTGAAAGGCAGTATATGTGAGTGATGGAGTATATAAGTGACTAAATGTGAGAGTGAGTGATTGTGACAGTGTCTGCATGGATAAGTGTATGCTTATGTCAGAGATTGTAGAACTGACTAAGTATATGGTATATCTGTATGAATAAGTGAGGTGGTGTGTGTGCATAACTGTATAGGTGAGTAAATGGCAATGTGATTGATTCTTTGGGTGACTGACTAGGTGTTTGAGTAACTCTTTGGGTGAGTGGCGGTGTGTGAGTGTCTGTATGGGTGTATGAGTGGATATATCAGTGGCTGTATTGATGAATGACTGCGTGTATGAGTGACTGTATGGGTTTGTGAATGGATGTGTGTGTAGACCTATGAATCAGTGAGTGGGTATGTACTAACTGGTATTGGTCTGTCTATGGTTTCGAGATTGTAAGTCTGTATTAAAGAGTGGGTGTATCAAAGGTTATATTAGGGTGTTAGGAGGTGCATCAGATGATCATGTGGATGATGTCATCAGTGATGTCATTTGAGATGTCATCAGTGATGTCATCAGTGATGTCACTGACCATGTCATGAGTGAATTATTATGTGACGTCATCAGCAGTCCATTGCGGGGGCGCGGGTTATAGTTAGCTCAACTAACTATAACGGCCGAATTTTTCTGGTTTTGTACGAGTGAAATGTCCAACTAACTATAACGTCCCTGAAACCTGTGGTTTTTGCAGTGAATTTCTAAGTTTTTTTAAATGCTAATTTCTAACTATAACGTCCCTGAAACCTATGGTTTTTTCAGTGATATATATATATATATATATATTTTCACCAAAGATGCCCACAGCATTAGAAGCGCACTCGTCTTCAAATGAACCATCCGGTTTATTTGGCAGCAAGGACGAGCAACAGCATTAATGTAAGATTTGTAATCCGACGCGTTTCGAGGCTCCTGCCTCTTAGTCATGGATATCTTTCATGCACTGCACAGATGTCTCTCATAGCCTGCTTAATTTAAACACCCTCAGTGGGCCCCATTGGTTAATTAATTGTCCGTATACAGGCTGGGACTTGTAGTCAAATTGCGAGAAAAAACCTTTAGTAGGCTCCGTTTTCGTGCATGTAATAACATTCTTTAATTTCCTTCAGTGGGCCATTATGCCGTGCAAGTCCATATTATACCTCTTTTGAAGAGCTAGTGAGTTTTCAGGCAAAGTTCCAACTCGTAGCCTCTCAAGCGTAGAGATGGTGCGCTTCTCACGGCAGGGCTGCCGTGTAATTTATTTTCACCAAAGATGCCCACAGCATTAGAAGCGCACTCGTCTTCAAAAGAACCATCCGGTTTATTTGGCAGCAAGGACAAGCAACAGCATTAATGTAAGATTTGTTATCCGACGGGTTTCGAGGCTCCTGCCTCTTAGTCATGGATATCTTTCATGCACAGCACAGATGTCTCTCATAGCCTGCTTAATTTAAACACCCTCAGCGGGCCCCATTGGTTAATTAATTGTCCCTATGCAGGCTGGGACTTGTAGACAAGTTGCGAGAAAAAACCTTTAGTAGGCTCCGTTTTCGTGCATGTAATAACATTCTTTAATTTCCCTCAGTGGGCCATTATGCTGTGCAAGTCCATATTATACCTCTTTTGAAGAGCTTGTGAGTTTTCAGGCAAAGTTCCAACTCGTAGCCTCTCAAGCGTAGAGATGGTGCGCTTCTCACGGCAGGGCTGCCGTGTAATTTATTTTCACCAAAGATGCCCACAGCATTAGAAGCGCACTCGTCTTCAAATGAACCATCCGGTTTATTTGGCAGCAAGGACAAGCAACAGCATTAATGTAAGATTTGTAATCTGACGCGTTTCGAGGCTCCTGCCTCTTAGTCTTGGATATCTTTCATGCACTGCACAGATGTCTCTCATAGCCTGCTTAATTTAAACACCCTCAGTGGGCCCCATTGGTTAATTAATTGTCCGTATACAGGCTGGGACTTGTAGTCAAGTTGCGAGAAAAAACCTTTAGTAGGCTCCGTTTTCGTGCATGTAATAACATTCTTTAATTTCCCTCAGTGGGCCATTATGCCGTGCAAGTCCATATTATACCTCTTTTGAAGAGCTTGTGAGTTTTCAGGCAAAGTTCCAACTCGTAGCCTCTCAAGCGTAGAGATAGTGCGCTTCTCACGGCAGGGCTGCCGTGTAATTTATTTTCACCAAAGATGCCCACAGCATTAGAAGCGCACTCGTCTTCAAAAGAACCATCCGGTTTATTTGGCAGCAAGGACAAGCAACAGCATTAATGTAAGATTTGTAATCCGACGCGTTTCGAGGCTCCTGCCTCTTAGTCATGGATATCTTTCATGCACTGCACAGATGTCTCTCATAGCCTGCTTAATTTAAACACCCTCAGTGGGCCCCATTGGTTAATTAATTGTCCGTATGCAGGCTGGGACTTGTAGTCAAGTTGCGAGAAAAACCTTTAGTAGGCTCCGTTTTCGTGCATGTAATAACATTCTTTAATTTCCCTCAGTGGGCCATTATGCTGTGCAAGTCCATATTATACCTCTTTTGAAGAGCTTGTGAGTTTTCAGGCAAAGTTCCAACTCGTAGCCTCTCAAGCGTAGAGATGGTGCGCTTCTCACGGCAGGGCTGCCGTGTAATTTATTTTCACCAAAGATGCCCACAGCATTAGAAGCGCACTCGTCTTCAAATGAACCATCCGGTTTATTTGGCAGCAAGGACAAGCAACAGCATTAATGTAAGATTTGTAATCTGACGCGTTTCGAGCTCCTGCCTCTTAGTCATGGATATCTTTCATGCACTGCACAGATGTCTCTCATAGCCTGCTTAATTTAAACACCCTCAGTGGGCCCCATTGGTTAATTAATTGTCCGTATACAGGCTGGGACTTGTAGTCAAGTTGCGAGAAAAACCTTTAGTAGGCTCCGTTTTCGTGCATGTAATAACATTCTTTAATTTCCTCAGTGGGCCATTATGCCGTGCAAGTCCATATTATACCTCTTTTGAAGAGCTTGTGAGTTTTCAGGCAAAGTTCCAACTCGTAGCCTCTCAAGCGTAGAGATGGTGCGCTTCTCACGGCAGGGCTGCAGTGTAATTTATTTTCACCAAAGATGCCCACAGCATTAGAAGCGCACTCGTCTTCAAGACGTGAGAAGCGCACCATCTCTACGCTTGAGAGGCTACGAGTTGGAACTTTGCCTGAAAACTCACAAGATCTTCAAAAGAGGTATAATATGGACTTGCACGGCATAATGGCCCACTGAGGGAAATTAAAGAATGTTATTACATTCACGAAAACGGAGCCTACTAAAGGTTTTTTCTCGCAACTTGACTACAAGTCCCAGCCTGCATACGGACAATTAATTAACCAATGGGGCCCACTGAGGGTGTTTAAATTAAGCAGGCTATGAGAGACATCTGTGCAGTGTATGAAAGATATCCATGACTAAGAGGCAGGAGCCTCGAAACGCGTCGGATTACAAATCTTACATTAATGCTGTTGCTTGTCTTTGCTGCCAAATAAACCGGATGGTTCTTGTGAAGACGAGTGCGCTTCTAATGCTGTGGGCATCTTTGGTGAAAATAAATTACACGGCAGCCCTACCGTGAGAAGCGCACCATCTCTACGCTTGAGAGGCTACGAGTTGGAACTTTGCCTGACTACTCACAAGCTCTTCAAAAGAGGTATAATATGGACTTGCACGGCATAATGGCCCACTGAGGGAAATTAAAGAATGTTATTACATGCACGAAAAACGGAGCCTACTAAAGGTTTTTTCTCACAACTTGACTACAAGTCCCAGCCTGCATACGGACAATTAATTAACCAATGGGGCCCACTGAGGGTGTTTAAATTAAGCAGGCTATGAGAGACATCTGTGCAGTGCATGAAAGATATCCATGACTAAGAGGCAGGAGCCTCGAAACGCGTCGGATTACAAATCTTACATTAATGCTGTTGCTTGTCTTTGCTGCCAAATAAACCGGATGGTTCTTTTGAAGACGAGTGCGCTTCTAATGCTGTGGGCATCTTTGGTGAAAATAAATTACACGGCAGCCCTGCCGTGAGAAGCGCACCATCTCTACGCTTGAGAGGCTATGAGTTGGAACTTTGCCTGAAAACTCACAAGCTCTTCAAAAGAGGTATAATATGGACTTGCACGGCATAATGGCCCACTGAGGGAAATTAAAGAATGTTATTACATGCACGAAAACGGAGCCTACTAAAGGTTTTTTCTCGCAACTTGACTACAAGTACCAGCCTGCATACGGACAATTAATTAACCAATGGGGCCCACTGAGGGTGTTTAAATTAAGCAGGCTATGAGAGACATCTGTGCAGTGCATGAAAGATATCCATGACTAAGAGGCAGGAGCCTCGAAACGCGTTGGATTACAAATCTTATATTAATGCTGTTGCTTGTCTTTGCTGCCAAATAAACCGGATGGTTCTTTTGAAGACGAGTGCGCTTCTAATGCTGTGGGCATCTTTGGTGAAAAAAATATATATATATACACATTTTAATGTTGTTCATTTGACATCTGGGAAAGCCTTTTTGGTTAGAGAGTGTTCCACAAATAAAACCCCATGCCTTATTCTGAAAACTGTCTTTTGATGTGGCTCATTTTATAAGAGTGAAATCCCTTTCCTGGTGGTGTTTTTATTGCTTCGCCGTGTTTGTGCCTCAGTGTGGGATGGTGGTATTTTCTATTATTTGGGAGGGCGAACCAATACAGCACCTGGATGGCATTCAGCAGGGCAATCTGGCCTACAGCTTCCTCATTCAGAGCAGCTGGGTAGACAGGGGCAGGAGGGTAGGTGCCTGCCGCAAAGGAGATCACAGGTCTTTTAGCCAACCTGGGTGGCCCAACTGAGGAGGTAGGAAGAGGGAAGGTGGAGATATTACTCTGGGTGCCGGACAAGGATATAGGTGTAACTCGAGCAGTAGGGTCCGTTACCACTACGGAGTGCTTGCTGGAGGAGGCCTCTGAAGAAGATGTAGCGTCACTGGTGGCCTCCTTTGCACTCCCCTCACCTGTCCGGGCCACAGGGTCCCTCAGTGTTGGTACCGGAACCACTGTGGCCAGATGATTCCCCACCTACGTTGGAACCTTCTCCTTCACCTGCCCCAGTTGATGCTGAAATGACATATACAATGGTGTTATTGTATCTGTGTAAACAGAACAGACCATTAACATTCCCCACAAAACAGTTTCCAAGTTGTCACATTTAACTTGCTTCAAGCGTCTAAAATGTTGGTTCTACATTAGCATTCTACATTAGCATAAGCACATGCATGTAGGCAACATTTTAAGAAGACACTTGGTCACAGTGATGCCATTCCCCACGTTAGCTCCTAGATCATGTACGATCTTGTCTCTTCTCCATTATTATGTATCTTTAGGCACTGGTGCACACCTCAGAATGGTTGGCCTATGTTGTACAGATTAGTGAACTGATGTCCCCAAAAAGCATATACACCAACAATACTGTTGTACTGTGTGTTCACTAAGCCCTAAAATTTGCATACATATCATCATCAATAAGTCAAATGTGACTCAATATCTGTCAACATATACTGCAATGTTGTTTTAATGTTGGCATAAACTGAAACCACGTTACCATTGATTGATACAACATAATGACATACATAACCCTTGTAATATTTATAATGCACCTCAGTACAGAGCAAAAGCATCTTCACCTTTGACTCCTAAATATCAAGAGGTATTTGAACCTTGTTGCGTCTTTGTGAAACGGTTTCACTAAATATGCTGGCATTCACTATACTCAAAACGTTGTAAAACATCAGACTAATCGTAACATACAATGAATCATATATGATATTTACTTCAAAGATTAAATTGTCAATCACAATATGCAACATAGTGCACGTTTATGCATTTCAACATTGCCTAATGAGTCTTGTGCTTGACCTTAATCTGAGTTTTCCTGATGGGATACTCACACATTAATGTGATGGAACATTAGATTTTCCAAATTCCTTCACTTTTCCCATTTTACTCCATCCTTGATATTTCATCTGGACATGAAAAATTATATTGAGGAATGGTTTTGGCTATTTGGTACTCTGTCACCATTGTGTACACATTCCTTTCTGTGTTTCATCAAAACTGTATGCCTATCTCAATAATTTTGCCAAAATCTGACCATTTTACACACACATTTATGAAGCAGTAAGCCATCATGCTAATCTGTCACTGTTTAGCATGTATGAAACAGTATTTCTGATGCAGAACACATTTTGGATATGTCTTTATACCAACATGTAGCCATCAATTCTGGAGTCACCAGTCATGTTGGATGACATGCTCACTCTGTTTTGTGTAGAATCCCAACTTACCAATGGGATATGACGGTTGGTACATCCACTGTATCATAAGTGCCTAGTATGCTATGTCACCTTTAATAGGGCTAGCATGACATCATCTACATCAGTGAAGGAGCATCACACCTGACACAATGAACACCAGTTGCCTGTTTGTTTTAACTGTCCCTCATGACATAAAACAACATATTGTAAATATGGGGTTTTAGTAGTCATGTGTCTGCTCAGAACAGTCCATTGACATGAATTAGGTGGGAACATTACTCAAAAACAATAGCCAAAGCACATCATCATACACCTTGCACAAAATGGACACTTTTAAGAGGTTTGGACATGTGTCACCCTGAATGTTGATTGCAAAAAACCTCGCTGTAACAAAAAATGGGTCATGTAACGTGTAGCTCTGATAAGAACTTACCCCCTTATTGCTGTTGTTAGGCCCTCAGCTGCCCGTCAATCTCGAGATAGGCCACCACAAGAATGCAAGCCACTAGGGGAGTCAGTGTGCAGCGTGGACCCTCACACGTTGGGAGGACTTCCTAAGCTGGACTTTTGCAATCTTCCGGGTCCAGCATCTTAGGTCCTCCCACCTCTTGGGACAATGGATGCTTCCCCACCTGTAGACCCCCAGAGTCGACACCTTCCTTTTGAAGGCCTTCCATATGTTGTGCTTCTGATGGCTATTGACCTGTGTGGATACATGAAAGGAAAAAACAAAAAATGGCATTGAGACTTTTTGTTTCTCTGTATTGTTGTCACAAAAAGTGTCTACAGCTATCAGTAGCATAACTCATAAGTTACCATAGAACATAGTGTATCGTCACATGCTGACCTAAACTAATATCATCATACACACTTTAATAGTTACATGTTGCCCATCCACATCCCATGTCATGGTCTCAACACACATCTATAGGCCTGTGACATCATCTAGCCCATAATCTGTGATGTGCCCTACTCCTAATCAGTGCTAAAGATTGCGAACTACTGAAGGCTAAACATTAATGATTATGGCACAGTGAATAGCTTGGACTAGACAATCTTCAAAACATTAGTCCATTGAAAAGAAGTGTTAGCTCAAGAAGTCAGGGAACTTTTACTTTCAACTGTTGTCCATTTAAAAGTATTCAGGAGCATAATCTAAGCACCCCTGTTGCCTCTTTCTGCACCTCTATTCCTTCTTTCTGCACTTCGTTTGTTTCTTTATGCACATCTCCTGCTTCTTTCTGAGCTTCTCTCGCCTCTTTCTGTACTCAAATGGAAGTGCAAGCTGTCAAGTTTAAAGGTCTGGTTGCTCTTGTGAGTGAGGTATATGTGTACTTGTACATGTATTCTCACATGTGTTATGCATCTGAAGATGGTAGCTTAAAAAGTGGGTAGCTTCTTCTATAGGTCGTTAAATGTTCTCAGTTCTGCTCTGTCATTCAGTTGCACAGGCAGACATGTCTTATGTATATATGTGTTATAGAGCCCCTCAAATTTACTATTGAATGCCCATGTGCCCTGTATTATGAGCAGAAAGAAAGACATACACCTTTTTGTACACATATTTACAGAGCATGCTGTTTGAAACACAGGTTTTCAAGTATTTCTATGTTTATTTTTATGTAACATGTCACTTGATAAATGCAGAGACACGCATGCATACCTTCACAAACTTGGTCAGACTTACAACAGTGATATGTTTAGGATTGCTGTTTTTTGTTTGGTAGGTAGGCTAACATTCTGAGCAGTTGATTAATAGTGAACCTTCAAGAGAAAAGTGAGGTTTAAGACATCTTGGGAGAAGTATTAGTGATTAGGCTATTTTGTATGAGTCTGCACCTTTCTTTCTCTTTCTGCACATGTCCTACCTATGTAGGCATATTTAGAAATTAGCATTTAAAAAACCTTAGAAATTCATTGAAAAAAACAGAGGTTTCAGGGACTTTATAGTTAGGAATTAGCATTTGAAAAACCTTTGAAATTCACTGAAAAAACCATAGGTTTCAGGGACGTTATAGTTATAAATGAGCATTTAAAAAACTTTAGAAATTCACTTAAAAAAACCACAGGTTTCAGGGACGTTATAGTTAGTTGGACATTTCACTCGTACAAAACCAGAGAAATCCGGCCAATATAGTTAGTTGAGCTAACTATAACTCGCGCCCCCGCAATGTACTGCTGATGACGTCACATATTACATCACTCATGACATGGCCAGTGACATCACTGATGACATCTCAAATGACATCACTGATGACATCACTGATGACATCACCCAGTGACTATGAGTGTTTCTAAAAAGTTGATAAATGCTATATATATATATATATATATATATATATATATATATATATATATATATATATATATATATATATATATATATACCAATGTATATTGAAGAATGAGTGGGTGTATGAGTGTCTGAATGGATGATTTAGTAGGTGCGTGACTGACTGTATAAGTGAGTGATTGAACGTGTCTTAGTGAATGCATGGGTGAATGACTAATCTGTGTGAATGTCTGTATCAGTCTGTCAGTTGGTGTGTAAGAGGCTGCATAGGTTGGTGAGTAGCTACATGAGTGTCTATATGGGTTAATGATTGGTTGTCTGAGTACCTGCATGGGTGCCGGAGTATCTGTTTGGGTGGGTGGAGGGGTGTGTGACTCCCTGCATGGATGTGTGAGTAGGTGATGTACTGGGTGTATGGGTTCATGAGTGCATGTGTTAGGGGCTGTATGGGTGAGTGAGTGTGCGTATAGCTGTATTGGTGAGTGAATGGATGTCTCAGTGGTATATGTGTAAGTAACTACATATGTGAAAGGCAGTATATGTGAGTGATGGAGTATATAAGTGACTAAATGTGAGAGTGAGTGATTGTGACAGTGTCTGCATGGATAAGTGTGTGCTTATGTCAGTGATTGTAGAACTGACTAAGTATATGGTATATCTGTATGAATAAGTGAGGTGGTGTGTGTGCATAACTGTATAGGTGAGTAAATGGCAATGTAATTGATTCTTTGGGTGACTGACTAGGTGTTTGGGTAACTCTTTGGGTGAGTGGCGGTGTGTGAGTGTCTGTATGGGTGTATGAGTGGATATATCAGTGGCTGTATTGATGAATGACTGCGTGTATGAGTGACTGTATGGGTTTGTGAATGGATGTGTGTGTAGACCTATGAATCAGTGAGCGGGTATGTACTAACTGGTATTGGTCTGTCTATGGTTTCGAGATTGGTAGTCTGTATTATAGAGTGGGTGTATCAAAGGTTATATTAGGGTGTTAGGAGGTGCATCAGATGATCACGTGGATGATGTAATCAGTGATGTCATTTGAGATGTCATCAGTGATGTCATCAGTGATGTCACTGACCATGTCATGAGTGAATTATTATGTGACGTCATCAGCAGTCCATTGCGGGGGCGCGGGTTATAGTTAGCTCAACTAACTATAACGGCCGAATTTTTCTGGTTTTGTACGAGTGAAATGTCCAACTAACTATAATGTCCCTGAAACCTGTGGTTTTTGCAGTGAATTTCTAAGTTTTTTTAAATGCTAATTTCTAACTATAACGTCCCTGAAACCTATGGTTTTTTCAGTGATATATATATATATATATATATTTTCACCAAAGATGCCCACAGCATTAGAAGCGCACTCGTCTTCAAAAGAACCATCCGGTTTATTTGGCAGCAAGGACAAGCAACAGCATTAATGTAAGATTTGTAATCCGACGCGTTTCGAGGCTCCTGCCTCTTAGTCATGGATATCTTTCATGCACTGCACAGATGTCTCTCATAGCCTGCTTAATTTAAACACCCTCAGTGGGCCCCATTGGTTAATTAATTGTCCCTATGCAGGCTGGGACATGTAGTCAAGTTGCGAGAAAAAACCTTTAGTAGGCTCCGTTTTCGTGCATGTAATAACATTCTTTAATTTCCTTCAGTGGGCCATTATGCCGTGCAAGTCCATATTATACCTCTTTTGAAGAGCTTGTGAGTTTTCAGGCAAAGTTCCAACTCGTAGCCTCTCAAGCGTAGAGATGGTGCGCTTCTCACGGCAGGGCTGCTGTGTAATTTATTTTCACCAAAGATGCCCACAGCATTAGAAGCGCACTCGTCTTCAAAAGAACCATCCGGTTTATTTGGCAGCAAGGACAAGCAACAGCATTAATGTAAGATTTGTAATCCGACGCGTTTCGATCTCCTGCCTCTTAGTCATGGATATCTTTCATGCACTGCACAGATGTCTCTCATAGCCTGCTTAATTTAAACACCCTCAGTGGGCCCCATTGGTTAATTAATTGTCCCTATGCAGGCTGGGACTTGTAGTCAAGTTGCGAGAAAAAACCTTTAGTAGGCTCCGTTTTCGTGCATGTAATAACATTCTTTAATTTCCCTCAGTGGGCCATTATGCCGTGCAAGTCCATATTATACCTCTTTTGAAGAGCTTGTGAGTTTTCAGGCAAAGTTCCAACTCGTAGCCTCTCAAGCGTAGAGATGGTGCGCTTCTCACGGCAGGGCTGCCGTGTAATTTATTTTCACCAAAGATGCCCACAGCATTAGAAGTGCACTCGTCTTCAAAAGAACCATCCAGTTTATTTGGCAGCAAGGACAAGCAACAGCATTAATGTAAGATTTGTAATCCGACGCGTTTCGAGGCTCCTGCCTCTTAGTCATGGATATCTTTCATGCACTGCACAGATGTCTCTCATAGCCTGCTTAATTTAAACACCCTCAGTGGGCCCCATTGGTTAATTAATTGTCCGTATACAGGCTGGGACTTGTAGTCAAGTTGCGAGAAAAACCTTTAGTAGGCTCCGTTTTCGTGCATGTAATAACATTCTTTAATTTCCTCAGTGGGCCATTATGCCGTGCAAGTCCATATTATACCTCTTTGAAGAGCTTGTGAGTTTTCAAGCAAAGTTCCAACTCGTAGCCTCTCAAGCGTAGAGATGGTGCGCTTCTCACGGCAGGGCTGCCGTGTAATTTATTTTCACCAAAGATGCCCACAGCATTAGAGCGTAACTCGTCTTCAAAAGAACCATCCGGTTTATTTGGCAGCAAGGACAAGCAACAGCATTAATGTAAGATTTGTAATCCGACGCGTTTCGAGGCTCCTGCCTCTTAGTCATGGATATCTTTCATGCACTGCACAGATATCTCTCATAGCCTTCTTAATTTAAATACCCTCAGTGGGCCCCATTGGTTAATTAATTGTCCCTATGCAGGCTGGGACTTGTAGTCAAGTTGCGAGAAAAAACCTTTAGTAGGCTCCGTTTTCGTGCATGTAATAACATTCTTTAATTTCCCTCAGTGGGCCATTATGCCATGCAAGTCCATATTATACCTCTTTTGAAGAGCTTGTGAGTTTTCAGGCAAAGTTCCAACTCGTAGCCTCTCAAGCGTAGAGATGGTGCGCTTCTCACGGCAGGGCTGCCGTGTAATTTATTTTCACCAAAGATGCCCACAGCATTAGAAGCGCACTCGTCTTCAAGACGTGAGAAGTGCACCATCTCTACGCTTGAGAGGCTACGAGTTGGAACTTTGCCTGAAAACTCACAAGCTCTTCAAAAGAGGTATAATATGGACTTGCACGGCATAATGGCCCACTGAGGGAAATTAAAGAATGTTATTACATTCACGAAAACGGAGCCTACTAAAGGTTTTTTCTCGCAACTTGACTACAAGTCCCAGCCTGCATACGGACAATTAATTAACCAATGGGGCCTACTGAGGGTGTTTAAATTAAGCAGGCTATGAGAGACATCTGTGCAGTGCATGAAAGATATCCATGACTAAGAGGCAGGAGCCTCGAAACGCGTCGGATTACAAATCTTACATTAATGCTGTTGCTTGTCTTTGCTGCCAAATAAACCGGATGGTTCTTTGAAGACGAGTGCGCTTCTAATGCTGTGGGCATCTTTGGTGAAAATAAATTACACGGCAGCCCTGCCGTGAGAAGCGCACCATCTCTACGCTTGAGAGGCTATGAGTTGGAACTTTGCCTGAAAACTCACAAGCTCTTCAAAAGAGGTATAATATGGACTTGCACGGCATAATGGCCCACTGAGGGAAATTAAAGAATGTTATTACATGCACGAAAACGGAGCCTACTAAAGGTTTTTTCTCGCAACTTGACTACAAGTCCCAGCCTGCATACGGACAATTAATTAACCAATGGGGCCCACTGAGGGTGTTTAAATTAAGCAGGCTATGAGAGACATCTGTGCAGTGCATGAAAGATATCCATGACTAAGAGGCAGGAGCCTCGAAACGCGTTGGATTACAAATCTTACATTACTGCTGTTGCTTGTCTTTGCTGCCAAATTAACCGGATGGTTCTTTTGAAGACGAGTGCGCTTCTAATGCTGTGGGCATCTTTGGGTGAAAATATATATATATATATACACATTTTAATGTTGTTCATTTGACATCTGGGAAAGCCTTTTTGGTTAGAGAGTGTTCCACAAATAAAACCCCATGCCTTATTCTGAAAACTGTCTTTTGATGTGTCTCATTTTATAAGAGTGAAATCCCTTTCCTGGTGGTGTTTTTATTGCTTCGCCGTGTTTGTGCCTCAGTGTGGGAGGGTGGTATTTTCTATTATTTGGGAGGGCGAACCAATACAGCACCCGGATGGCATTCAGCAGGGCAATCTGGCCTACAGCTTCCTCATTCAGAGCAGCTGGGTAGACAGGGGCAGGAGGGTAGGTGCCTGCCGCAAAGGAGATCACAGGTCTTTTAGCCAACCTGGGTTGCCCAACTGAGGAGGTAGGAAGAGGGAAGGTGGAGATATTACTCTGGGTGCCGGACAAGGATATAGGTGTAACTCGAGCAGTAGGGTCCGTTACCACTACGGAGTGCTTGCTGGAGGAGGCCTCTGAAGAAGGTGTAGTGTCACTGGTGGCCTCCTTTGCACTCCCCTCACCTGTCCGGGCCACAGGGTCCCTCAGTGTTGGTACCGGAACCACTGTGGCCAGATGATTCCCCACCTACGTTGGAACCTTCTCCTTCACCTGCCCCAGTTGATGCTGAAATGACATATACAATGGTGTTATTGTATCTGTGTAAACAGAACAGACCATTAACATTCCCCACAAAACAGTTTCCAAGTTGTCACATTTAACTTGCTTCAAGCGTCTAAAATGTTGGTTCTACATTAGCATTCTACATTAGCATAAGCACATGCATGTAGCTAACATTTTAAAAAGACACTTGGTCACAGTGATGCCATTCCCCACGTTAGCTCCTAGATCATGTACGATCTTGTCTCTTCTCCATTATTATGTATCTTTAGACACTGGTGCACACCTCAGAATGGTTGGCCTATGTTGTACAGATTAGTGAACTGATGTCACCAAAAAGCATATACACCAACAATACTGTTGTACTGTGTGTTCACTAAGCCCTAAAATGTGCATACATATCATCATCAATAAGTCAAATGTGACTCAATATCTGTCAACATATACTGCAATGTTGTTTTAATGTTGGCATAAACTGAAACCACGTTACCATTGATTGATACAACATAATGACGTACATAACCCTTGTAATATTTATAATGCACCTCAGTACAGAGCAAAAGCATCTTCACCTTTGACTCCTAAATATCAAGAGGTATTTGAACCTTGTTGCGTCTTTGTGAAACGGTTTCACTAAATATGCTGGCATTCACTGTACTCAAAACGTTGTAAAACATCAGACTAATCGTAACATACAATGAATCATATATGATATTTACTTCAAAGATTAAATTGTCAATCACAATATGCAACATAGTGCACGTTTATGCATTTCAACATTGCCTAATGAGTCTTGTGCTTGACCTTAATCTGAGTTTTCCTGATGGGATACTCAAACATTAATGTGATGGAACATTAGATTTTCCAAATTCCTTCACTTTTTCCATTTTACTCCATCCTTGATATTTCATCTGGACATGAAAAATTATATTAAGGAATGTTTTTGGCTATTTGGTACTCTGTCACCATTGTGTACACATTCCTTTCTGTGTTTCATCAAAACTGTATGCCTATCTCAATAATTTTGCCAAAATCTGACCGTTTTACACACACATTTATGAAGCAGTAAGCCATCATGCTAATCTGTCACTGTTTAGCATGTATGAAACAGTATTTCTGATGCAGAACACATTTTGGATATGTCTTTATACCAACATGTAGCCATCAATTCTGGAGTCACCAGTCATGTTGGATGACATGCTCACTCTGTTTTGTGTAGAATCCCAACTTACCAATGGGATATGACGGTTGGTACATCCACTATATCATAAGTGCCTAGTATGCTATGTCACCTGTAATAGGGCTAGCATGACATCATCCACATCAGTGAAGGAGCATCACACCTGACACAATGAACACCAGTTGCCTGTTTGTTTCAACTGTCCCTCATGACATAAAACAACATATTGTAAATATGGGGTTTTAGTAGTCATGTGTCTGCTCAGAACAGTCCATTGACATGAATTAGGTGGGAACATTACTCAAAAACAATAGCCAAAGCACATCATCATACACTTTGCACAAAATGGACACTTTTAAGATCTCTTCTTGAGGTATGGACATGTGTCACCCTGAATGTTGATTGCAAAAAACCTCGCTGTAACAAAAAATGGGTCATGTAACGTGTAGCTCTGATAAGAACTTACCCCCTTATTGCTGTTGTTAGGCCCTCAGCTGCCCGTCAATCTCGAGATAGGCCACCACAAGAATGCAAGCCACTAGGGGAGTCAGTGTGCAGCGTGGACCCTAACACGTTGGGAGGACTTCCTAAGCTGGACTTTTGCAATCTTCCGGGTCCAGCATCTTAGGTCCTCCCACCTCTTGGGACAATGGATGCTTCCCCACCTGTAGACCCCCAGAGTCCACACCTTCCTTTTGAAGGCCTTCCATATGTTGTGCTTCTGATGGCTATTGACCTGTGTGGATACATGAAAGGAAAAAACAAAAAATGGCATTGAGACTTTTTGTTTCTCTGTATTGTTGTCACAAAAAGTGTCTACAGCTATCAGTAGCATAACTCATAAGTTACCATAGAACATAGTGTATCGTCACATGCTGACCTAAACTAATATCATCATACACACTTTAATAGTTACATGTTGCCCATCCACATCCCATGTCATGGTCTCAACACACAAATATAGGCCTGTGACATCATCTAGCTCATAATCTGTGATGTGCCCTACTCCTAATCAGTGCTAAAGATTGCGAACTACTGAAGGCTAAACATTAATGATTATGGCACAGTGAATAGCTTGGACTAGACAATCTTCAAAACATTAGTCCATTGAAAAGAAGTGTTAGCTCAAGAAGTCAGGGAACTTTTACTTTCAACTGTTGTCCATTTAAAAGTATTCAGGAGCATAATCTAAGCACACCTCAAATTTTGACCTGCAAATTTGGAGAGGTGTGGAGAGGTGTGGTGCAGCGGCCAGGGCAGCTGACTTCGGAGCACAGGGTTCACGGTTCGATCCCCGGCTCCGGCGGCAGCTCAGCTCAGCACCATGTGACTCTGGGCAATAGCTCACTTAATTTCCACGACGGCCCCCAGCGCCTTGAGACCCGTAAGGGTGAGTAGCTGCGCTATATAAAAACGGACTTACTTACTTACATTTTTACTTACAAACTAGATATGTATTTGCCTGCTGTACCTCAGTGCATCAGTTGTATGACCCTGCGACTCAGGCCCAACCTGACCCATGAATCTGAATGAGCACTGCTCAATGACAGGCCTTCCTATCTTCAGCCTGATGGTCATGATGTCACATGAACACCGACTTTACTCAATTTTTACATTACAAGCAGCCGCGGCCCATGCAAGTAAGATCGGTGGGGTGGTGGGGCGGGTGGGGGGATTTCCACAAATGACAAGGACAAAATATTTATTTATTACATTTTCCCTCGTGGTCATCTGTCGAATCCCCCCCAAACCGGCCCCACCGCTCTTACCTGCAAGGGCCACTCCTGATTACAAGGGTCACCTTGTGCTCAACCAGTAAGTCACCTCAAGGGTGTGTGCCACTCTGAAGGGGTCTGGGAGCTAAATTCTGGAGAGCCCAGCTCTAGGCTGAATGATTTGTGTAACTATAGACATAGGTAACATTATTTTCAATTTGGTAGTGCATAGTACATACATATCTCCAGGTGTAAAGAATTTATGATGTGTTTACCATTTACCATGATGTTTTTTTGGCAACTTATCACAAGTACATCAAAGATATACACGCATAGATCTCTACATACACCTCAATGTGAATATGGGTCTTGTAGCACACAACACATATTGATGGTGTTGTATATGTGACATTGGAGAGAGCATACAATTTGATAACATCATTGTCCTTTGTAAAGACCACATCATGCTTAACATCAATAACTGCACTTCCGTCTGGAACTCAAAGGGACATTGTAGCCTGTTGAAATGGAAGCGAGACCATTAGACAGATTCACATATGTGTGCCAGACATGTTCTGGTGCTCTGGTGAGCCATAGAGATGGACATACAGAGAGAGGATCTCCTTTACCAGCCACTCCAGCTCCTCTGGCATGAAGGCAAGGGCCCTCTCAGTTGTTGGACCTGTCATGGTTGCTCCCAGAGGGCAGAAACAGCAGCAAAAGTGGAGGATGTCTTGATAGCAGAAGTGTTAGGAGGCAAGTGAGCTTTTGTCCAATGGCTGCATACATGTACACAACGTTCATGATTATCTTGTGGCGACAGACACAGGCATTGGCCTTCTACCGTTACATTTACCAACGTTAGCCTATGGATGTGTCCATCATGGATTTTACCGCCCACTGCACGGACGACTGCCGTCACCTCTGCCTGACTCCAAATATCTTATTGGTGAGGTCAGGTATCTGTCATTTTAGGACTTCAAACTAGTATGTTAGTGACTGGTAAGTGTCTCATCACCACCCCAATTGGGGGATACTTTGTTCAAACAATAACACTTTGATGGAGACTCATTTTTTAAAAATAAACATGTGTAGTGCGTTACTGTGCGGAAATGTGATACTTTAAAAGGATTATGCACACATATATTTTTAAGATTCATATCAATGCCATACATTTCATTTGTGATGGTTAAAGGACAAAAAGCAAATGTAGCTTCTAAATATGTATTAACCCACATACATTTTTAAAGGTGTCACACAGCTTACTGTACTTTTCCAAAGGAAACACACACAGTAATCTTGTGTCAGATAAGGGGTACAATTTTGGCATTGACACTTAATCTCAGAACCAGGCTCTGGGTCTCATGGTCATTTTAGGTCTAGGCCACAGTCTGCATGTAGGATTTCATGGGTGCTGGCGATAAGAATGTGTGACTACCAGATTGACTCGCATTTGGTTAACTCAAGGCTGAGGAGCAGATCCATCTAGTATGTAGAGGATATTCCAGCTCTACCAAAGGTGATACTGTACACATTATTGAATAATCCTCCATGATTACCTTCAAAATACACACAGTCAAATGGACGCTGGTGGTCAGTCTCCCTGAATGATTGCACTTTCAGTTTTTATTGTGGGTCAGAGCTCAGTAGAAGGGCAAGCCTAGAAATTGTAGTTGGCAAAGGCTTCACAAGGACTGACAAAATGATTAAATGTTCCACTGCATCATGAAACATTCTGCTAAAAAGATCTAATCTGGAAAAGGTTAAAGTGGGAAAAAAGGTACCCATGCAAGGTTGATATCACTCAAATTGTGTATTTCTTTTGAATATGCTTGGTTGGTTGTTGTCCCACAGGAGTGAGCTCCTTTAAATCTAAATACTTTTACTGGTACTTGTGGGTCTGCTGCTTTGAAAAAGTACTACAATTTTCAGGATGTACTCCTGAATTCAAATCGACATTTCCATTTGCTGGGTTTGGCCTGTGACTTTGCTTTAAGGTCCTCATAAAATGTTCAGTTATAAATGATATAATGGAATTATGTTAAACAAGCAACGAGGTACCATCGTAACAATGTCACCTTCTATTGACAAGAAGGAAGACCTACATGGTCAAAAGAGCTTCTATACCAGAGCCTCGATTGCTTCAGTTCTGTGGGTCAGCAGTACACTGGTGCTGCTTATCATGAAACAAATCCAGGTGTTGACGTGCACCTCAGCACTGGAGGCAATTCTTTCCATTACTTATGCAAGATAGCAGAACTTCTTTGGTGCAGCAGGCATAGATGCCATCTCTCCTATTTAGTTTCAGGCAGAATTTCTTCTTGACCAGAATTTTTAACAGGTTCATCAGTCGTGGTGAGTCCTTGTCAATTCTAATTCTTTTCCTAGTTCTTCAGAAAACTGATGAACCTTTTATGGTTTGTTGCATTAAACCTATCCAAGAGTCACAGGCAATCAAAATGATAAATCCCTGTCTTTGCTGTATGAATATCTCTCCTGACTACCAAACCCATCTTCAGCGATCCCAGGTTAGCCCATTGAACTACTAATGATATCTCGTCCTCTGAGTTAATACTCCTCCAGTGTGTGGCTTCTCCAGGTCTGCTAAGACAGTTTCTCCAAATAGGAAAAGTGCTAATGGAATCTATTTAATTAACACTTAGAATATGGAAGGTGATGTGGCCCAGTCGCAAGAGCGGCCAGCCTAAGACCATTGGAAATCAAGTTTGAATCTGGCCTTGGTTCAACACTCTGTGATTCTGGGCAAAACATTTAGAGCCTGATTTTGATCTTGGGCGGTATTACCGCCATCCCACCATGCAGTGGTCCTTAATATTCTGCTGAGTCGTCTGTCTTTCACCTGCTGTATTTCGATGCATGCAGGCTGACTCGACATCCGCGCCAGCAAAGTGTTTCCCGCTGCAGTTGCATCACCCCGCAGCCAACGCAGTGGACTCCAATGCTGGCAAATACTACTTCTTCGCTGTCAGGGCAGCGGGTTCCCAATGAGCCAATTTAGATTTTACAGTGGTGCTGGTGGTCTACTAGCAGCAGTTGCCAGACGGAGTGAGTTCGTCGTGGTACTCGCTCAACAATGCACCTTCACTGTGGCCATTGGATGGATACAAGCAGAACCCACCTGATGTCAATTGGCCAAATGAAAACACCTGCATACCACATTATAAAACACACCCCATTTCAGACCATGATTCTTTGCCATTCTAGCTCCACCACGAGTTTTGATGCCAGAGGCTCTGCCTGTGATCAGAGGGTTCTTGTTTTTCATTCTCCATGTCTCCTGTCCCTTTATCTCCTTTCTTTTAGTACCTTGTAGTTAATAACTTACTTATTTTTCATTTTGTGCACAATGCCAGGCCCCAAAAATCCCCGTTGTACTGATGGAGAATTGTCAGTCATGGTGAATGAAATCATAAGAGTAAGCCACAATTGTTTGGAGCCCAAGTCCAAAATACACCCCTATCACAGAAAAAGGCAAATGCAGGGCAGAACAGTCGACAGAGTGAATTCTGTAGCTAACAACTTGCACACAAAGGAGGAAATTAGGAAGAGGTGAAATGACCTACGGCGGAGGGTGCGTTCCCTAGCCTCCAAGCATCACATGGAGGCCTAGAAGACTGGTGGTGGTTCTCCCTGGCCCCCCTTACAACTCATGCCCTGGGAGGAGAAGGTCTTGCAGATCCTACATCCTAAAGGCTTGACAGGAATACCTGGTGGAGTGGATCCTGGTAAGTTACAACATGCAAAGTCCCACTAAGCCTCAATGTCCTGTTTGCTGTCAACTCAGCTGTTGTCAATGTGGCCTGCACATATTTTCCTAACATACAAACCTCAAAGTATCAGTTTCAGATAATTTGGATAGTTTGTGTGAATGTATTGTGTTGCATCTAAGATTACAAATGTCAATATCCATTACATAACACATGATGGTGTGAGCCAATATGGGCTCCCTGACTTGGGTGCTGCAGGACATTTACAACCATATGTGCAGGGCTTTCCTAGCACCATCTACACCATCTGGGCCTACAGTATCTGCCTCATCTATATCTGCCACATCCACCGGAAGAGCTGCTCTCCCTGTGTGCAGCTCCACCATCAGCGCTCCTGGGCAGTGCCTCTGCCTCTTCACCACCGCTGTCCACGGTTCAAGGCCCCGTGTCTTCACGTATTTGCTCCTGTCTCTTTTTTTCCCTACTTTGCTCTTCTTCTGCCCCCTGAAGGCCCTGTACCACCACTTATTTTCTTTTATTGTCTCTCCTCTATTACTTTATTTTTATTTTTACTTTATTATTGTTATCCTTCAGCTGTTTTCCGCTGCTGCTTCCCCCGCGGCCCCTCCCACTCTCGTGTTTTTTCTGCTCCTGCCTCTCAGCTGTTCCACTCTCCCCGTACTTAATGGCGGACGCTGAGCGGGCGTGCAGCCACGCAGCGGACGCGCGCTGCTGGCATGCCAAAGGTGTACCAAAGGCAAGCCCGTCTGCACTTGTCCGCAACCCGACCGCGACCAGCGCCAGGAACCCTAGACCTCCGACCTGCCAACGCTGCAGCTCCTCGGCTCTCTACGCACTCAACGTCGGCAAGAACAACAACTGCAAGCTCTCCTAACCACTCGACACTCACCGACCATTCTCCTGCCGAAAGTGCCGCCACTCCTTCTACCTCGCCGAGACCCAGGACCCACCTCCACCGTTGAGCAACAACTCCATTGCACCCCAAACCCTGCAATGCATCCTCCTCAACATCCGCTCCCTCCACAGACATGCCACGGAAATCTAGGACCTCCTTGACAGCACCACTCCTGACGTTGCCTTCCTTACCGAAACCTGGACGAACGCCACCTTGGGACCAGACATCGCAATCACCATTCCCTAAGGATACAAAATCACCCGGAAGGACCACCCAAACTGCCCCGGGGGAGGCATCGCCATCGCACAAAAAACCAACCTCCACTTAAGCACCTACACCAATGGGCCCACATACCTAATGGAACACCTCCACTTCAAGATACAGGCCAACCTGTCCTCCACCCTCTGAGGCACCCTCATTCACATAGCCCCCGGACACCACGTACCTTTCTCTGACTCCATCACCGACATCATCACCCCGCATACCATCACCTCCACCGACTACACCCTACTGGGAGACCTCAACTTCCACCTCTACAACTGCCAAGACCCCAACTCCACCTCCTTCCTGGACAACCTCCACATCATTGGACTCAAACAGATCATACCAGAACCAACGCACTCAGCAGGACACACCCTCGTCCCCATCTTCACAGCAGGAAACTCCATCACCTTCAGCCACACCTCCGAATTCCCATGGACGGACCACCGCTGCGTCCACTTCACCTTCAAAGCAAACATCTCTCGCAGACCCTCTCGCCATCTCCAACGCAGGAATTGGAACAAGATCTCTGATGACCAGCTCGACGCCTCCCTCAGTGGCTCTGCTCCCACCGCCTCAGACGACGACCCTACCACCGCTGCCCGTACCCTATACAAATGGATCACCGACCACGCCAACACCTTCGCCCTCTTCAAGAAATCCTCCAACCCACATGCTAAGAAAGCCTGCTGGTTCTCCACCGAACTCCAGGAATCTAGACAAACCTTCAGACGCCTCGAAAAGCTATGGAGAAACTCCAAAACCCCAGCAGCCTACGACAACTACAAAGCAGCCACCACCGCCCACCACAAACTCTTCAGACACTCAAGGACGAAAGCACTCCAGCACAGAATCTCCACCCACGCACACAACAGCAAAGAACTCTTCGGCATCATCAAAGAGTTTGACCAACCCAACAGTGAGTCTATTGACATTCCACCCACCCAGGACCTCTGCGACAGACTCAGCGCCTTCTTCCATCACAAAATCAAGACCATCTATGACAACTTCGACGACAACAACCTCCATGAGGAACACACCACTCCCTGCACCACACAGCCGACACTGGACAGCTGGACAACCCTCAGCATCAAAGATACCCTAAAGACTATGAAGACCACCCACTCCGGAGCACCCACAGATCCCTGCCCCCACCACATCTACCACAGAGCCGCAGACATCATCGGCCCGAGCTACAAAGAATCATCAACCGCTACTTCGAAACTGCCTCCTTCCCTGACGACTGGAAACACGCCTAGATCAATCCTCTTCTGAAAAAACACTTGGTGGACCCCACCGACCTCAAGAACTTCAGACCGATCTCCTTACTTCCGTACCCGGCGAAAGTCATTGAAAAAGCTGTCAATAGCCAACTCGCCTCCTACATTGACGAAAACAACATTCTCGACTCCTCCCAATCAGGCTTCAGGAAGAACCACAGCTTCAAAACCGCCCTTATCACTGTGACAGACAACAACCGCTCCCTCCTCGACAGAGGAGAGACTGTGGCCTTCATCCTCCTGGACCTCTCCGCAGCCTTCAACACAGTCTCACAACGCACCCTAGCCCACAGACTCCACAACACAGGAATCCGTAACAAAGCCCTCGACTGGATCTGCTCATTCCTCTCCAGCTGAACGCAGGGAGTCAGACTCCCTCCCTTCCTCTCGGATCCCACACCAACCACCTGCGGAGTCCCCCAAGGATCTTCCATCTGCCCCACCCTGTTCAACATCTGCATGGCCCATCCCGCATCCATCGTCAGATCACACGGACTCAACATCGTATCGTAGACAGACGACACTCAACTCATCCTTTCCCTATCCAACGAACCCAACATCTCTAAACACAACTTTCAAGAAGGAATAGAAGCAGTCGCCAGGTGGATGAAGAACAGCTGCCTACAACTTAACATGGACAAAACCGAAGTACTCATCATAGGCCCACACCCTCACACCTTGAATGACACCTGGTGGCCCTCCGCCCTCGGGAACTCCCACCCACCCATAGACCACGCACACAACCTCGGAATCATCCTGGACTCCAAACACAAATTGGACAGCCAAATCAATGCCGTCACCTCATCCTGTTTCCGCACCCTCTGCCTCCTACGAAAGACTTTCAACTGGATTCCCCTCGAACACAGGAAAACCGTCACCCACGCCCTCATCAGCAGCAGACTGGACTACGGCAACGCACTCTATGCCGGGATCAACAAGAACATCACCTGGAAACTCGAGAACGTCCAGATTGCCGCCGACAGACTAGTCCTCAACCTACCGCGCCACTGCCACATCTCCCAACACCTGGGGCACTACACTGGCTCCCCGTCGAGAAGAGAATCACCTTCAAGCTTCTTACCCACACCCACAAAGCCCTCCACAACACTGGTCCCGCCTACATGAACCACCGCCTCTCGTTCCACACACCCCAAAGATCCCTCCACTCAGCCCAGCTCCCCCTTGTGACAGTGCCGCACATCAAGAAAACCAGAGAGGAGGCCATTCCTTCTCCTTCCTCGTGGCAAAGGCATGGAACACCCTCCCTCTCCACCTCTGCCAGACACCAACACTCTCCAAGTCCCTGAAGGACCTCAAGACCTGGCTCTTCGACAAATCACCGTGAACGCCCAGGAGCTGCGCGCCCCCTCCCCTCCCCCCAGCACCTTGAGACCCTTTTGGGTGAGTAGTTGCACTTAATAAACCCCTGATTGATTGATTGATTGATTGATTGAAGGGAGGCCCTTCCGCTCGAAGAACCACCTGTAGCCCTTCTAGGCCCTGCAACTGTGGATCTCCTTCTACCCCGCAGGAGGGGATATCCACGTAAACTACCAGGATGTGAGGATGGCAAGACCTCTGCCACCACCTGCAAGAGACCCCAAAATAATTTCCTCCTGTGAGTGCCTACCACTCACTTTGTGGACTATTTCTGGACACATTTGCCTTTCTGTTGCCAGTCGTATTTTGGACATTGGACTTCAAATAATTTTGGCTCTCCAACTATGGTTTCATTCACCATGACTGACTTCTTCACTCTTTTGGTGTGCTTTTTCATTTTCACCCGGTTTAATTTTTTCACGTTTAGCTCAATAAATTTAGAACTCAAAAACTCATAGACTGATGTTGTATATCTCAACTTTATCAATGCATTTGTTTTCTCCCATCAAATCTTGACAATGACCAAAATCAAAAGATTGTGTAAACATAGATACTTTACAAGTAGGTAATGTTTATCTCAAGTTCCCAACCATGACTCCCAAAAATGTCATACCATTCAATCATCTACTACAATGTTTATTCCATCTGAGCAATAATTGTCTTTCAACATTTTCACTAATATAACAATCCATACATGTCACTAATACTCAGTGCCAGTTTTCACATTTACAGTCTCAGACCTTGCCAACATGGAAGAAGGGGATATAGACAAAACAATCAGATTGAATAGGCAAATTATCATTGACTCATGTTTTCAGCTGGCTCTCTTGGCTCACATAAGGAATCCCACATCAATAGCGCCAATAGTCAAAAACATGGCAGCACTATATTTTGTAAAAACAGGATCATTCCAATCCACTGTCCCAGCATCTGGTGAAATGTCACAACCATGTTTCAGTGGTGTGCCACCAGACATTTGCCCTACAATGATGAGACACATCAACACTACATACACTTTACACACAATGAGTGAAGGGAGAGTAGCATGATTTGGCTCTACTCATTCATGTGGTTTGAACTAACGATTGCACACATAGTACCTTAGTGCCAACACAAGACAGATTACAAGTCCAATGTATTCTTCAAATCTTCCATTCAATCACAGTGCAAGTTGCTTTGGTGAAAGATTTGTACCCCCTAAAGTCTGTGTCTGTCCTTTCCAGGATCAACTCATGTTCCGTTTGTACTTCAAAAAAGCACCATATACCTCCATATGTCTCAACTCTGAAATGTCCAAATGAAGATGACAAGGTGAAGGAACCTAAAACAGATCAAAACAAAAAGATTGCCAATCAAACATAACATGTTAGACAGATTACAATGTCAACCTTTGGAGGTTACAGTTTTACAAAACAATCAGAGATAAACAATGCAACTGAACACAGTAGTCAATGTGTCAAAACTTAGATTAACAAACACCTTTGGTCTGATTTTCAATGAACTTGCCCTTACTAACAAATTACCACCACATACTTCTCTCATCATCATATCAACATTTGGTGTAACAGTGAAAGTGATCACATGGAATGATATACTTACACCCATGAGAATAAGTTGCCAATGACATCTTGACGTAGGTCAACTCCTTCCTCTTCACCACTATCATCATCATTTGACATTTCAGGATCTTCCCGCGGTGGCAG
Organism: Calotriton arnoldi; assembly: GCA_963921515.1. Classification (NCBI taxonomy): domain Eukaryota; kingdom Metazoa; phylum Chordata; class Amphibia; order Caudata; family Salamandridae; genus Calotriton; species Calotriton arnoldi. Next base: position 984,241 of record CAWUFW010004833.1, on the reverse strand, counting down.
TTCATTGACTCCATCCTCTGCGATTTAAGGGATGTTTCATCGTAAGGTGATGTTGTGGAGCATGCAGCAGGCCACAGTGATTTTGCACACCTTATCGGGTGATTAGAGTAGGGCTCCACCAGTTTGTCCAGACAATGGAATCTTGCCTTTAGGGGCCCAAAACGCTACTCCACTGGCAGCTGTGTCCTTCCATGGGCCTAATTAAAGTGGACTTTCCCAGGCGTTGTTGGATTCCTCAGCAGTGTCAACAGCCATGATCCATTGGGATTAGCCGACTCTCCTAGATGGAAGACAAAAAAAGTGCCAAAAAATGTAACACTATTACATAATATTGAAATCGACATTTCCCAAACAAGAGTGTTAAAGATTGTACTGAACAACAAGCCAGGCCCGCTCAGATCCAAGTTGTAACTATTTGTAGGGGTATGGAGCTATTTTGTAGTACAAAATAATCATGGGCAAAGCCAGGGAAATGTGCACTGATGCTTGTGATGTACAAATCCTGTAAGCAGACAACCTGCATGTTGATTGAATGGAAGAGTTTCCAATTCTGGTAGACCTGTTGTCTGGTGTGTGGTGGCACTAAGGCAATATGTGTGCCATCAAGTGCTCAAGCCACATGTGGTAGGTGGCCCAAACCATAATAGTACCCTTTCACATTGGCTAAATACTGCTGCTGTGAAAACTGGATGAAGCTGTTGATGTGTGTCATCACTGAAGATAGACCGTCTTGTAGCATACCACTGAAAGTTGGTTGTGACATTTCACCATGTACTGCCATAGTGTATTAGACGGATTATGTTGCACAAAATGAAGTACTGCCATGAGTTTGACAATTGGTGTTATATATATAATTCTTCCATGGTGGCAAGGTCTGGAAATGGGCGGTACCCCTGAGACTGTCCTTTCCTCACTCTCCCAGGGTTCATATGTCTGCACAGGAAAATACATTTGAACATTTGACACGTTTTCCACAGCAACATATTTGGTATTTAACACTAAAGTCATTTAGTTCTTCAAAATATATAGGTTCTAAGTACATATTTTAATCCAACATTTGCTTTTTGTACTTTATTCTTCACAAATTACATTTATAGTCTGATATAAAATCAAAATTACATTTGTTTTTTAATTAATATATTTCAAATATATTATTTACACATTTTTTAAATTTTTCCTCCAAAAATACCATCAATGAAGGAGTAAACAACACAGCACTAATATCTCTTTCCAGCACAGTAAGAATATATATATATATAAATGTTTATTTTTAAAAGAATGAGTTTCCATCAAAGTTTGAATATGTAAACAAACTAGCCCCCATTTTGAGTGGTGGTGACGCACTTAACTGTCACAAACACACTATTTTAGACTTCTAAAATGGTGGTTGCCTGACCTAGTCAATAGGAAATTTGGAACCAGATGGGCGCAGCGGAAGTTCACTGCATAGTGGGTTGTAAATTCCATGAAGGACACAGCCATAAGCTAATGTTGGTGAAAGCAATGTACAAAGGCCAATGACTGCGTCCGTCTACGCTGATGATTGCGTATGTCGTGTACAATTGTGTGGCTGTTAGGAAAAAATCTCACTTGCCTCCTAACTTTGCTGCCATCAAGACCTCCTCCACCTTTGCTGCTCTTTGTTGCCATTGGGAGAAACAATACCAAGCTGAGCAGGTGAGAAGGCCACTGCCTTCTCGCCAGAGGAGCTGGATTTGCTAGTACACAGAGTACTATCCTGGTATAACCAGCTCTATTGCTCACCAGAGGAACAGATACATGTCTGAAATGTATATCGGAATGTGTCTAACTGTTTTTTCCCATTAACATAGGCTTCAATGGTTGAGTTCCTGAGTGAAGTGTAGTTAGTGATGTGAAGTGTCAAATATTTTGTTCCTTACTGAGGACAATGTTGTTGGGGATTTTTAAGCACTTTACAAGGTTAAAAACAACACCATTATTAAGTGTTGTGCATTTCAAGCCCTAGATTCCAATTGATGTGTATGGAGAGATGTATCTATGTATATGTTTGAATTACATGTGCTACATTGAAAAGTCACATCATGGCAATTAGCAAACACATTATATAGTCTTTACAACTGTATATACATATGTTTTCTGTACAAACAAAATGAAAATGATGTTAGCTATGTATAGAGTCCCACAAATCACTCAGCCTATATCAGGGCTCTCCAAGCAGTTGTATGGAAGCTAGCAGTAGCTACCAGACCCCTTCAGAGTAGCACACAACCTTGACGTAATTTATTAGATGGGCACTAGACCATTTTTACATGGAAACGTTAAGGGCAGGCTGTGTTCATGTGACATCATTATCATCAGGCTGCATAGAACAAGGCCTGACAATGAGCAGTGCTCAGGCAGGATAATGGGGCAGGCTGGGGCTGAGTCACAGGGTCAAACAACTGAAGCACTGAGGTACATCTGTCATAAACATATACCCTTGCCTGGTCAAATTTTGAGGTGTGCTTAACAATATGCCCCTCAATGCTTTTAAATGGACACCAGTTGAAAGGGAGAGTTACATAACTTCTTGAACTAAAAATTCATTTCATTTTACTCCCATTTCAAAGTGTGCCATGTCGAAACTGCAGGCCCCTTACTCACAGTGGCCTCTATTCACTGTGCCATAAATATATATGTTTAGCCTTCAGGAGTTCACAATCTTTTGCACTGATCAAAAGTAGGTCACATCACAGAATATGTAGGAGTCCCATGGGCTAGATGATGTGACAGGCCTGGTGAGTTTAGACCATGACAAGGGATGAGGGTAGGCAACACGTCACTATAAAAGTGTGTATAAAGATATTGCTTTTGGTCAGCATGTGACAATGCACATGTTATATGCTAACATATGAGTTAAGCTAGTCATAGATGTAGAAAAGATTTTGTCAATACAGACAAACAAAAAGTCACAAAACCATATTTTTTTCTGTCATTACTTTTATCCATACAGGTCAACGCCCAACAGAAGTGGGACATATGCAAGGCCATTGCCAGGAAGGTGCAACCCTGGAGGTCTACAAGCAGTGCAGTGTTCATTTCCATAAGAGGTGGGAAGACGTACGAAGATGGCACCAAAAGTCAGCTGAAGTCCTGCTCGGGCAGTCCTCTTAACGTGGGAGGCATGTGCGCCGCACCCTCACCCCCATAATGGCCTGCATTCTTGCGGTAGACTATCTGAAGCTTGATGGGCAGTTGAGGGGCCAACAGCAGCAACAAGGGGGTAAGTTCTTATCAGAGCTTTACATGTTACAATACAAATTATTTGTTACAGGCAAGATTTTTGACATCAACATTAAGAGTAACCCATGTCCAATGCACGACAAGAGTTCCTGAAGGTGTATGTTTTGCACAACGTGTATGATGATGTGCTTTGTCTATTAATTTGTTGGTAAGGATCACACCTGCTTCATGTTCACAATCAATGGACTGTTCTGAGCAGACACATGGCTGCCTAAACTCCACATATACATCATGTTGTTTGATGTCATGAGGGACAGTTGTACCAAACAGGTCGATAGTATTTATTGTGTCAAGTATGATGCTCCTTCACTATTTTGGATGATGTAATTCTAGCACTATTACATGTGACATAGCATACTAGGCACTTTGGATGCAGTGGATGTACCAAATGTCACATTGGTAAGTTGGGATTCTACACAAACAAAGTGAGCATATGATACAAAATGACTTGCGACATCAGTAGTAATAGCTACATTTTGGAATCAAAACATATCCAAATTGTATTTAGCATCAGAAATACTGTTTTCATACATGTTAAAAGTGACAGATTAGCATAATGTCTTACTCCTTCACAAAGATGTGTGGGTAAGCCATATTCACAAATAATGGTGATAGGCATAACGTTTTTGTTGAATAACAGACAGGAATGTGTACACATTAGTGACATTGTGACACATACCCTAAACCATTTCTCCGTGTTTTTTGTCATGTACAGATGAAATTTGAAGGGGATTTTGGAAGATGGAATGTTCCATTACATATTTGTATCAGTATCCCATCAGGAAAATTCAGAATCAGGCCAAATTCATGACACATTAGGCAAATGTTGAAATGCATCAAGGTTTAATGTGTTGCATATTATGATTTACATTTCAATCTTTGAAGTAAATATTAAATATGAATCATTGTATGTAATGATTACTGTGATGTTCTATGATGTTTTGACCACAGTGAAAGGCAGCATATTTAGTAAAACATTTTAAAAAAAATACCACAAAGTTCAAATAACTAGAGATATTTAGGAGTAAAATATAAAGATGTTTTTGCTTTGTACCGAAGTGTATTTGAAATGTTTCAAGGGCTCTGTATTTACTTGTGCTGTATAAGTCATTTGTCAATCCGCACAAATATTTGTTTTAGACTGTCTTCTACACCATAGGTATCTACATAGTATGTGATACGTTGCTATGCTATTTCAGTGCAGAATTCCTGTTTAATTTTTGACAATTGACATAAACTTTATGTCTTGAAGTAAGTGTTACCATTGTAAAATGCCCAAATAAAGATAACCTACCTTCAGTTTATGCTAATATTGGTACAACATTGCAGTATTTGACACACATTGATTCATATTTTACTTATTGAGAATGAAAAGTATGCAGATTTTAGGGCCTAGTGAACACATAGTACAAATGTATTTTTGGTGTATATCCTTTTTGGTGGTATCAGTTCACTATTCTAAACAACAAAGGCCAACCATTCAGAGGTGTGAAACAGTTCTTGGAGAGACATAATAATGGATAAGAGACAAGATCATACATGATATAGGAGGTATCATGGGGAATGACATAACTGTGACCAAATGTTTTCTGAATATGTTGCCTACATGCATGAACGTCTGCTAATGTAGGACCAAAGTTTGAGAGGCTTGAAGCAGGTGAAATCTGAAAACTTGGGAACTGCTTTGTGATCAAAGTTCATGATAATTTCTGTTTACACAGATCCAATTACACTATTGTATATGTCATTTAAGCATCATCAAGGGCAGGCAAAGGAGAAGTTGCCATTGTAGGTGAGGAAGCAGCTGGCCACTGTGTTTCTGGGGCAGACATCACAGACACAGAGGGACCCAGTGGCATGAAGGGTGAGGGGAGTGCAATAGAGCCTATCGCTGACTCAACATCTTCTTCGGAGGCCTCCTCCAGGGAGCACTCCCTAGTGGTGGTGGATCTAACTGCTCATGTTACACCTGCATCCTTATACTCCACCCAGAGTACCATCTCCACCCTCCCTCTTGCTCCACCCCAGTTTACCAGACCCACACCCCAACATGGGTGTCATCTCCTTCACTCCAGCACCTCACCCCCTGCCCCTGTACCCGGCTGTGCTGAGTGAGGAGGCTATTAGCCTCCTCAGGAACATCTCTCTAGGCATGACTGCACTACTGAATGCCATCCAGAGGCTTTGCTGCCATCTGCAACAAATGGTAGCCTACCTGGAAGGCATTTACAGTGCTATGTCTGGCCTACAGAGGTCTTTACACGGTCTGGCTTCCTCACTGACAAACAGCCTCCCAACCATCCTAACCTTCTGCCCTACGTCCCACGCCATCCCCATCCAAATTCCCTATTTCCAGAACTGTCCCACGCACACTCACACCTTTGCACACACCCACTCACACAGACACAAGCAGCACACTCACACACAAACAAAAACAACACAAAAAGCGCAGGCACACATCCAAACAGAGAGACACTACCACCACCCCAGGACAACCACAGAAACTGCACCCAGCACCACAGACACCTTCACCCCCTCCATCACACACCTAGACACAGCACCCACCACCACAGACACATCCACCACCCCAAGCACAACCCCAGATACCACCACAGATACATCCACCACCACAAGCACAGCCCCAGGCACTGCACCCACCACAACAGCCACATTCACCATGACCACACCCAGCACCTCCACAGCACAGACACCAACAAAACAGAAACGCCCACACGCCCACACTCACACATACAACACACATAAATAAAGGAAGACACTCCCAAATGTTCACGACATACACTAGACTCACAGACCTCTGCACCCTTAACAGACACATGCACAACTGGCACTTCCACTCCCTCTACCTTACAACCCCAACTCCCTCCCAAACACCCTACCCATTTTCCTCCTGAGAGTTTTCTATTTGCCCTTGCCCTGACCCTTGCCACGCCCAAACCCACACCTCCCAAATGCACACCTACCCCTTCCACATGCCAACCCATCCCTTCCACATCCCAATCCACCCCTCATAAGACAGGAACCACCTATAATACATCCCAAGCTACCCCTGAAAAACACAAAGGCCTCTATCCCGAAACCTAGACCACTCCTCCCAAAGCCACCCCCCTTCTCCCGAACGCAAGGCCACCCCACCCGAAGGCAAACCCCACCAAACCCAAAAGCACCCCTCCCAAACCCAAACCTCCCCTCCCAAGTAACATATTTATGGTGAGTGTTCTGTCCACTAGATGCCCCATTTTGAGGAGGTTACCCTGGCAGTGGAATTGGAGGCAAGCTGTGTGCCAAGGCACACCTGTGCACAGGACTTTGTGGACACCATTTGGACTGCCATTTGCCTTGTTTAAAAACAGTTGAGAGACATCTGATTGTGAATAAATCACAATGTTTCTTTTCACCAAGTTTGTACTGGCATTAATTTTCCTTTGCAATTGTTTGATTCCTAGCAATGTTTCAATGTAAAATGTGTGGTACATATTTTTCTTTAGCATGATGGCAGGAACTACTACAAACTATTTTAAATGTCTACTATGTTACACATGGTATGTGATGGTCATTTGAATTTAGGTGCAGCCATTCAACATAGTAGTGGACACTTTCACCAGCAAAGAGATTGTGACAAATTATTGAAGAATAGTTTATTACAGGTGTGTTTGTTTCCCCTTAATTACTGATAAGTATGTACACATATGCATTGCACCTTATAATATAATGTGCAAATTGAAATTGTATACAATATAGGACTTGCACTAGACAAGGGGAAATGTTACATGGATGATTATGTAGAGTGCTTCAAATTTGGGACTGCAATGGGTTTTCCAGGTAATCTATGAGGTGGGGGTTACAGCTTATCTACTATCTATTGTCATTTCTACATGATGTTACATTGCACATATCCCACTGATCTGTGATGCATATGTTTTTATTGTGACACTTTTTGTAATCTATTTAAACACACCTGCATGATGAGGTTTTGATTTTTGATTTGATATTCTTCCTTGTGCAAGTGTCCTTTTTTTGGAAGGCAGCTGGCACCAAATATATGAACACAATGTTATACAGGTGTGTTACTTTCAATTTTTTAAACTTCAACATTAGAGACATATGCATTGCACATTGGCATACTACGCTTGTGTGAGGGATTTCAAAATGCACGAGTCCTGAGCAAATGTGAACAGCCAAGTGAAAAGGTAACAGGTAATGGGGTAGGGTACCTTCGGCTCTGGCGACGACGGTGTTGATTTGCATCATGATCAGCCAGCGGCAGCAGAGGCAGGACATATAGGATTGGGTTCATGACGATACAGGAGTTGGGAAGATGAGTAAAGGTGAGCTTGTACCCTATATCCCTTCTATTCCATCAACTTAGGTGTTGAGGTTTTACCACAGTCACGTTGGCGTGAAGGCATATCGTGATTGGCCCGGTGAGGAAACTGGCGGTCCTCCCTCCAACAGCCACTTTTGCCGATCCCACCATCGACGCGGACGAGATTTCCTGGCGGTGACAGTAGGACTGCGGTGGTCTTTCGTCTATAGGCACACTAATTTCAAAATAGGACTTGCGGACCACCACGTCGGCGGGTGGGAGGACCAATGAAAAAGCCATGGTGGGACTCGATCCGCCAAGATCTAAGTCAGGCCCTTAATCTCCCCGCGCCTACCAAAAATTAATATGTCGTTGTGTAATGGAAGTGGTGCTCATGTAAAGCATTCCAATACATTTAGGTCGAGTTCAACCTATGGAAACGGCGAAAAAAATAAAAAATTAGGGTGTCCCTACCTCCTTGCCTGACTATGAAAGCAAGGGTCTATTTGAAAACTACACTTTGTAGTAATACAAAAAGTACTACAAAATGCTATACAGAAACCTACATCCAAAGTTTACGCCTGCGCCTCTCCTATCTTTTTATGTACAGAGATCTCCATCCCAAGTGTGAAGTCTTCGCACATGTAGGTATACGTCTTAGTATAAAATGTGGGAGGGACAGAGGAGAGTGGCTGGAAAATGAAAAAATACTTTCTGCTGAAGCAGAATTGAATAGGGATAAGTAAAGAGAGGTTAAGGGAGGGTCAGGGGGGTTTAGGGAGGGACATGTACCCACCTACAAGAGAGTAAGCATATTGCTGTTTACCAACAGCACTGCTAATGTTTCTACAGCCAAAAAGGTACCCAAAACAGTAGTATATTACACCAGCTCAGAGCTGAAGTAAGTCCAGCACCACACATGGCCAACCACTAGTCCTGCAGCACCTTGCCATAGAAATCAATGGAGTTAGGGGCAGTAAATAAAACCCGTAGGAATTTTGGGGCATATTAGCAAGACCCACGTTAAAATTATCGCCGTTTTAGCGGCAGGAAACTGCCGCTAAAACGGCGATAATGGGCTTGCTAATATGCGTTATGGAATTCCAATAGAAGCCCAGGTTAGATGTCCTGCACATCTAACCTGGGCTTCTATTGGAATTCCATAACGCATATTAGCAAGCCCATTATCGCCGTTTTAGCGGCAGTTTCCTGCCGCTAAAACGGTGATAATTTTAACGTGGGTCTTGCTAATATGCCCCATAATTTTTAATTAAATTTAATTCTTGAAAATAGTGAAAAATATAAATCATTTTGATATTAAAATAGTACATATTTTTTATTTAATTAAAAAATATATTTCATAATATATTTTGCATTTTAAAATTATTTGTAAAATAATTGTTATTGAACATAATTGGAACATTTTAAAATAATTCTATACATCATCTTTAGTATTTATTAATGCATAATAAAAACATATTTTTTAAATTTAGGTGGTGATAATTTAATTTGAATTTATACTTGGAAAAAGAATTGTAAGGACCCCAAAACATCTGGCCATTCATCAAGAGTTCAGGAGGAGTACACTCCGATACTAAGTATATTGGACCTTTGGGGCACCTCTTGCTGATCAAGATTCACTCCAGCAGAGGTCAGAAGCAGGGTTTAGGGAGGTCCAGAAAGGTCCAGTTGATGCTGGTCAGACAAGCAGCTTTAGGGAGGCCTCTGGAAGCATGTTGTGTTCCTGTAGCTCAAACAGAAGGTTAGCCAACTGACCCTTGGAATCACTTCTGGGGAGCCTGGTTCAAGGCAAGTAGGTCCAATCATCCTTCTTTGGAGAGCAGGCTAGTTCTTTGTCTGAATCTTCCACAGGGCCAAAAGGTTTCTAATGAAAGGCTCTGAGGATGACACTTTTATAACTAGCACCAGCCTGTGAGTGGGGGAAAGCCCCCTTCATCTAATCATCAGCCTTTTCTGGGTTTGGCTCCAATTTGTCTACTGAGACGAAGGGTAGCGAGGCCCAGAAGTGCGTTGCATTAGCCAATGACAGGGCAGGCAGATTCAGAGGTCATAAAGAGAGGGGGCACATGTCTCAGGCTATCTTTAAGTATACATGTCTTACTTTTTAAATACTATACACCCTGCTCTATGAGCCTGTAGGGCTTACTTTAGAGGTAACCTTTAGGTATTGAAAATGAAAGTTTAGGCATAGCAAAAAGTTTGTTTTTGCCAGGCAGAAATGGCAGTTTTAAAACTGCACTACAAAGTCCTGTGGCTGGTCTGATACATGTTTTACAGTGCTACTTTAGTGGATGGCACAATGTGTGCTGCAGCCCACTTGTAGTATTTAATATACAGGCCCTGGGTACATATCGTACCACATACTATTGACTTATAAGTAAAATGAATGTACCATTAGATGTGTATCAATTTTACTACTTTTGGAAAGGGAGAGCGCCGGCATTTTACAAATGGTAAGCAGGCTAACTTGCACAGAGTCCTAATGCCAACATATCGGGTTCAGAAGAAGGCAAAAATCTAGGGTGAGCCTGCAGAAAGGACCAGGTCCAACAACTGACTAAACAGATTTTGGTGGGTCTTTGAAAGATAACTACAAGTCACACACAAGATTTACCTCGTTAGGTATTACAGACTGACCTAGGGGTCACAGATGTAAGGAAAGCTGCTGCATGTTGCCATAGTAATTCTGTACCAGTGCTTAAGTTTAGGACAATTGGTTTTTCTCTATGGTGCACCCCGTAGATCATGTAGTGTGCATCCCAGTAGTGCTACCTTTCTGGAATGCGCCATGTTACCTTTTGGTGTAATTAAAGTACTCCTCTTTTCTTAAAAGAAAAACACTGGGCTTGACATATAACTAATTGTGCTTATTGTTTGATTACTTGAGCTCTGAGTTTCTTCCTCCCCACACTCCATCCATGTGACATCTTGTACTACTTGCCCACACTACTCTGATAGTCAAGTGTGGTACATGACCATACCACACTTGACTATTGCAGCACCGTAGTAGGACAGACGCTAGTGATAATGGCCACAACCCCCATGGTTGAGGCCCAGTAACCCCTGCTTTACCTGTGGCCACCTGAACAGTTTCTTACAACCTTCATCATACTTTTTTAGGAGCTGCAGGGTGTGTCTCTTTTGGACACTGTGGGTTGCCTTTGCAATTTCTTTACCAGATTCTTACAGATATGTTTGTTTTCTGCAAAATTTTACACATTAGCTTCAAGAACCTGTCCTGCACTCTTCTTAACATGAAGTGTGTGCAACACCTTCAAATTGGATGTAATGCCGTCTTCATGAACAGGATTGTGTACCCTCATTTTCTTTGAATATAATGGTATTTGTATAGTATACACATTGCACAAACATTGATCAATGGCAAATGATTGGAAGAAAAAAAGTCTGCTTTTTATTTTTAGCTTGAAATTAAGTTCCAGCATGTATCATGTACCTGAAATGGAACTGCTCAGTGTTGTGAAGACTAATCTACTTTGGTGTTTGATCATTTTTACAACCATACATTGCTAGAAGAAAAATGTAGTTTATATTCTTCTCTCTCAAAGAGTGACTCTTTGCAGGTCAAGCTTTACTCTTGACGCTCACACTCTTCTGTTTCTGGTAATACCATGTATAACATACACAAGGGTGTACTCAAAGATATACAGCAACCTGAAAAAGACTATTTATACAAACAACCATGGTCCCTGCTTTTAAAATATGGACAAAAGAGTATACAATTACACATTGAATGAGCATTAATGAAGTGTACAAAAAAACAAGACAGCCCCAATTGGCTCACAATGCACAATGTTTAGAGGGAATTTAAGTTGTTTTCCATTATACACATGATCCAAATTATTAGAAGGGATAATTGCTCATGAGACAAAAAATGCTGAAGGTGTTTCAACTGTGTTTAGATAAAGGGTCATCATCCGGACTGAGAAGAAAAAGGAATGGCCAAAGAAGAAAGAATATAGGCCAGAAGTCCTATACTGGGACAGCTGTAGTAGGCAAGGAATTAAAAAATGCCAGCTCAGATATTACATAAGTATTGCTGCATAAACATAAACCAAGCATGGTGTATGAAGCTGGCTCTGTATATGGTATGCCACTACGTGGTTATACCATGCACAGAGTTCAGGTGTTCCCCAAAAGTGTACGGGGCTCAATGTAAAACCCAACGTGCTCTACCAGTGGTAGTGTGAGTGAGCAGCCCATGGCCTAACACAGAGGAGTGTAAGACATTTATTGCACATCATTGACCGAAAAGTGGACACACAATGGAAAAAGGAGATCCACACCAATTTTAGAAAAATAAGCTTTGTTTGTACTTTATTTTAAGACCAAGATCTTCGCAATAAGGTAAGTACATTTTTAAATAAAATTACTTTTCAGTTTCAAGTTGACAGTGCAATTTCTGAACAGTTCAATGTTATCCTATGGGGAAAACAATATTGTTGTTAAACAGGTAAGTATCACACTTACAGTTCCAGTCTGCGGGACCAAAGGTCAGCAAGGGGCAAGGGTCAGGTGAGTACCAAAACTGCACCACCAGTGGCACAGGGGCGGCGGTGCATAGGTTATAATTGGAGTTTGGCCCTAAGCGTTTCAATGGAGACTGGGGGTGCTGGAATCCATACTGCTTGCAGGTAAGTAGATCGGTTACAGGGGCCAGGCATTGGGGGTTAGGTTAAGCACAGAGGGGGCCTCAAAGCAGCACCAAACATACACCACCAGCAGCACAGGGGTGGCCGGATGCAGGGTGCAATTTCAGCGTTGGGCGCCCAATGCTCTTCAATGAGGATTCTGTTGTTGACAAACAGGCTGCAGTTGTGGCACCAGAGGTTGCAGAAGGGAGACCAATGACAGCAGAGGTAAGTAGAGATGTAGGGGGTCACAGGGGCACTGTCGGTTCAGCTCACCAAGGCCCAAGGGCTTCGGGTGCAGGGGTGCCTTTCCACGTCAGAGACTTGTTACCGGAGACGGTTGCGGTCAGGGGAGCCTCTGGATTCACACTGCAGGCACAGTCGTGGAGGTCAGCAATGCTGGATTCGAGGTCAGGATCACTGGGGAGACTTCAGTGGACAGGTGAGCCACTCAGACTCGGGCTGTGGGCGTCGGGTGCAGAGTGGGCAGGAGTCGTGGATCCTGAGCCCTTGGAGTAGTTTTCTTCTGTACAGAAGACTTTCTTGAAGGCAGCAGTCATCCCAGGGTATTTAGAGGTCACTGGCTGCAAGGCAGGGTGCAGGTTCATTGAAGCTGGATACAGGCCGGTAGGCCAGGGGCCAAGGCAGTCGTCGTCTTCAGTATTCTCTGAAGGGATGTCTTCTTTCTTCTTAGGTCATTGCAGATCTAGATTCAAAATCTGGGGGAGCCTCCTAAATACTAAATTTAGGGGGGGGTCATTTTAGGAGAGTAGTAGGTAGGCCAATTGGCACCTTACCTGGGGGACTACACCACCATTATGCTACCCTCCTGTGGGAGGGGGCAGAGATCTAGCCCTGATTGGAGGAGTCCCCTCATCCTCAAGATGGAGGGGACTGAAATGTGTGCTTAACTGTGCCTCCTCCACCTGAGGGGTGGAGTTGGCAAAGGTGGGCACACCTCCTAGTTATTCTAAGTTTTCCCATTGTTTTCCCACCCAAAGTGGGGATGTAAACAGGGGGCTGCCATGTGTTGCTAGCAGTAGAGGCTGGGGTTTCATTACAAAGACAGCAGGCCTTTGAAGCTTCCCCTTCGAGCACTGGCCCATCCTGAGGGGAGGAGGTGTGACACCTCTGCCCAGGATGTGCATGGTTTCTGGTCCCAGAAAGCAGAGGCTCTCCGCCCAGGGGTCCAGAAACATGTCTATGTGCAGCAGGCTGCCCTCAAGTCATTCAGTGCCCACACCAGGGTCAATAGGTTTTCAGGGGGCACCTCTGAGGTGTCCTCTTAGTACAGGTTTTAATAAATCTCACACTGGCATCGATGTGGATTTATTACAAGGAGCTGTTTGGTACCAAATACTCCTGGTTTCAGTGAAGCCATCATGGTTCTGAGGAACTCACGTTGTTGATTTGCCAGCCAATGTAATCCTTATGGCTTCCCTGACACTTACATTATTTAAGAATGGACTTAGTATTGTAGGGGCATATTTACTCAAACAAATATGCGCTCACCTGTGGTATAGTGCACCCTGCTTTAGGGCTGGAAGGCCTGCTAGAGGGGTGACTTACCTATACCTACAGGCAGTGCTGGCTGGCATGGTACCCAGGCAGGGTGCCATGTCAACTTTGTTGTTTTTCCTCCCACAAAGTAATGCAAGCTGCAGTGGCATGGTCTGAGTGATAGAGTTCCCAGGGGACCCTCTTCAACTCCCAAGCCCTACGTACCCAGGGTACCACTTACTATGGACTTAAAGGGGGCAGAAGTATCAATTGGGGATAGGTTTTTAACCCCTTGACCGCGATCGGAATTCCGCTCGTGTGCTGGACATTCCGATCGCGGGTGTGGTCGTGACGAGCTCAGCTCGTCATGCGCACAACGCTACCGCGCAGCATGACGAGCTGAGCTCGTCACGCGCATCGAAGGGGTTAAGGAAGAAGCACTGGCACAGGGGACCAGGTTGGCAGGGACCCTGTGCACTACAATCGAAACCACATCAAATAACTGGCAAAAAGTGGGGGCTAACCATGTCAAAAGAGGCACTTTCTCACAAAGGGTGTACTGAGATCCACTGTAGATGGGATATTTGTTGAGAATAAGGACAATTGTAGATCCGGATGCTTATTTTCCGGATGTTTGTGAGGCAATAATAGGAAGGATAAATAGTCGTAGCAAAGACCCGAATGGACTAACTGTAATTAGGTGACTTTGTTGCTGCTGACAGAAGGTTTACCCAAAAAAAAAAACCAAAGAACCAAACACGCACCCAGCCAGGTAGGGGGTGTGGAAAAGGGCTGCTAAGGGGAAAGTTACAGATTAGAAAGGGTTGCAGAGTTCGGAGGACTTCACTGCCGATTGGCTGGATGAGTAGAGCCATCACCATGAGTTTATGTTAGGAAGAACAGGCAGCCCTTTTCACAACCTTTTGTGCAATTTTTATTTTCAGTGGTCATGGTTTCTTCTATATTTAATTTATTTTTTTGCCATTGTATGAAGTATACCTATCCACTTATTTTCTTATTTTTTGCTAAGCAATGTAACAGTAATTGTATGGTAAAAAATGTTTTCCAAATTTTAACTGCAGGTACCACTGTTGTTTGTTATACATTCTGGTAATAACACTCATGTTAAGACTAATTTCTGTGTGTATGTATCAGGTTTGCATCCACCCCAAACTGGAGTAGTCCAGATACATAATATGCTATGGTTTGCTGTGTTTGTTTCATAAACTGATTTCCTTCCATTTCAACATTGCAAAAATTTCTTATGGTGTGCTGATTTCTCCTTCAGTCCAGATTTTAAAATTAGTTTCAAGTTCTGACTGTGTAATTAGGTTTTGGTGGTTTTGTGTGTCTTGGCTTTTTGAAGTTTTTACAGGATAATATCTACTGTACCCAAGGTTTACCAATATAAACATGTAAATAAACATGTTTTATATTTTTTAAGGAAGATTGGCAGGTACTTTTCATATTTCCTGTATTGGGGTGAATCAAAAGTGGAATATAATAATCTTTTGGCTGTGATTTGTGAGGAGTGACCAGTGGTTGATTTGTAAAATTAAAAGTGCCAGGGCTCTCCTCAGGAGGCAGCGCTAACAGGAGAAATGTGCTGGTGCAAACTGCCTCCTAACTAGAGCCCCGGCACTTATTATTCTGGAGAGGACTTGGCCTAATAGCTAGAGCTGCTGATTTCAGAGCTGGGGAACCAGGTTCGAGTCTCGGCGTGGCTCAACATCCTGTGATTCTGGGGAATATCATGTGCCTTCTAAATAAGTGTGTCCTTAATTGGTGCTATAAGCGCCGGTGCCGAGAATTAGGTGCCGGTGTTGAGCACCGGAAAACCCTGGCTCATATTAAGCACTGGGAGTGACTAGTTCCAATTCAGTGTGGTTTATTGCACCCTGATCATGTAAAACCTTGGGTTTCATTTATTGTGGGGTATGGAAAAGCACAGTAGGGCTAGTACTGGTGTTTGATGTAATGATACTGTAGTAACAACAGTAAACATCAGCTTGCGGTTAGTTTCTTTATTCTCAATGTACGAAGATCCCACAGACAAACGTAGTAGTGCGTGCAAGCACCGCGCTGGTTAGAGTCAACTGACATTACCATTACAACTGTCATAATATAACTGACAACGGAAGCGTGACTGACGCCAGCGGGCAGCGCGAGAGACACGTACTCAAGGAGTGTCCACGCGCCAAGGGCGCGCGTGGACAGAACACTACATATCTCTTTTCCTTGAAGGAGGAAATATAAAAACAGCAAAGAGGGGGAGGGGGGGGAGGGAGGAGGATTACCTGAATCTTAAGGGGACTCTGATGTCCCTGGGGCTCCTCCTGGGGAAGACATGGGGTTGTTAGTAACATCACAAACTTTGGGATTCTGAACAGAAGAATGCATTTGGAACACATCAGAACCTTGTGCGGACCTCTTCTCACACAGATCATTAACCTTCACTATCTTGTTCATGTTCCACCAATTACACTCATTGACACGAACAGCACTGCCACAGATTTTATCAATGCGGACTGGACCTCCAAACTTGGAATCACCTTTCCTGACAAAACCTTGTTTCTTTATTCTCACCATGTCACCCACTACAAATTTCCATGTAGCAACATGTTTCCTGGAGTCATAGTGTGTTTTCTATTGGTTTGTACATCGTAGACTTTTCTTCTAACCATGTTGTCGAGTACGGGGGGGGGGAAGTTCTACATTTGACCCACTTTGACATCCACGCTGGTCTAAATTCTGAGCTGGCCTTTCTCCCTTTAAGAAGTTCAAAGGGGGACACGCCAGTGGATGAATGGGGGGTGGTTCTGTAGAACCACAACATGGTCCTGACAGCCTTGGGTATGTCTTTGTTGTGATTAATGGCCCACCGTATACAGTCCCCAATGACTCTGTTAAGTCTCTCAACTAGCTCATTAGCTTGGGGATGATAGAGTGAGCTTTTGATGTGGGAGATGGAGGATTCTTAAAAGAAATCTTCAACTTCAGCAGAAATAAACTGTACCCCATTGTCGGAGATAACGGTTTTGGGAAAACCCTCCTGCATGAAAACCTCTTTCATAAAGTCGAGAATCTCTTTGGAGTCAACTTTGGCAACGAATTTGACTTCTGGCCATTTGGAGTAATAGTCGACCAGAGCTATGGCGTACTGAGCCTGCTGAGGAAGGATGTGGAAGGGACCCATGACATTGATACCAAGTTTCTCCCAGGGATTGTCCGGGAGGGGAATAGGGGTGAGGGGCGGGTTGCTGTCCGAAGAGTTTTGTCACTGCTTGCACACATGGTGCATTCTTGGACAAGTGCATCAATATCTCTGTCCATCTGAGGCCACCAGAAGTATTCTCTTACTCTCCGTTTGGTGAGCGTGGCACCCAGATGTCCCTCATGTGCTTTGCTGAGGAGAGTTTTTCTGAGGTTGAAAGGGGGAACAATTTGTCTAACCTGAATATGAGCTAATCTTCAACAGATAATTCCTCACAGATTTTTACATACGGTTGATCAACATTTAAACTCTTCTCTTTGGGCCAACCCTCTGTAATGTATTTCCTTACACTCTTAAGTACATCATCACATTCCATAGCATCATACCAGTCACATTCGTTAACAGAGCAAACATGTTGCAGTTCAACGTTTGCAATTATACAGTCTTCATGATCATCTTCGCTGTTGGGTTTAATTTCGTCAACTGACTTGTTTGGTGCAGAAGGCAGCCATGAGAGTGCGTCAGCACGAACGTTCTTTCCTCCTGGAATGTGTACAATTTCAAAATTGAATTGGAGAAGTTTGGATGCAAGGCGAGCTATGCGTGGCGTCGTGTTGCTGTGGCTTGTGTTGCCCAAGATGGCCACTAAGGGTTTGTGGTCGGTCTGCAGAGTGAAGTTTCTACCCCAAAGATAGCATTTGAACTTTTCGATGGCCCACCAACATGCTAGCAGTTCTTTTTCAATAACAGAATAGTGAGTCTCGGTACTCCTCAATACCCTAGATGCAAACCCAATCGTGTGTTCTTGTGACCCTGCCTGCTGGGTCAAGACTGTGCCGAGACCATAACAACTTGCGTCAACAGTTAGGGTGCAGTGTAATGTGTGATCGAATGGTTTAAGCGCCTTGACAGTGGTGAGTTGGGTCTTTAGCCACTCAAAGGAATGTTTGCACTCGTCATCCCATACAAAGGCAGTTTGTTTTTTTAACAGAATAGATATGGGGCGTACTTTTGTTGCGTAATTGGGAATGAAGCGGGAGTAAAACTCAGTCAAACCAAGTAGCAACTTCACACCTGTTTTGTCTTTAGGCGGGGAAGCATCTAAGATGGCGTGAACCAGACTGGGTTTGGGATTGACTCCTGCACTTGTGATGGTGTGACCAAGGTATTCAACAGAATCTTTAGAAAACTCACATTTTTCGCGTTTGAGAACAACTCCATATTCTTGGAAACGTGACAGTTCTTGATTAAGAGTTTCGTCGTGCGATGCTTGGTTAATACCGTGAATTAAGACATCGTCTTGAAAGATGGCGACGTTCTTAACTCCTTTGAGAAGATTGACCATGAGGCGCTGAAAAACTGATGCTGCCGAAGCCAGGCCAAATGGCATACAACAGAATTGATACATGCCTGAGGGTGAGTTGAACGCAGTGAGATGGCGTGATTTCTTGTCGAGTTCAACCTGGTGGTACGCTGAGGCAAGGTCGAGTTTGGAAAAGATGTTAGCACCAGTTACCATGGCCAACATTTCTGAGATGTTAGGAAGGGGGTGAGTATCGATCCAAATTTCTTTGTTTAAACTGCGTAAGTCAATGCATATTCTCAGTTCATTGTTCTCTTTGCGCGCAATGACCAAGGGAGAAGACCAATCGGAGGATTCAACTGGCTCGATTACCCCTCTTTTACACATAGTCAATAGTTCTTTTTCAAGGTATTCTCTGATACTAAACGGTACACTTCTGAGTTTGTGTTTAGTGGGTATGGCGCCGTCTCTAACTTTTATTCTGTGTTTGAACCCTTTTATTTTACCCAGCTCCCCCGAAAAGACTTTGGGGAACATGTTAAGTAATTCTTCAACATGGGTGGAATCGCGGATGGCTAACACCTGTTCTTTTGCACCAGGACATAACATCATGTCAAATAATTTTTGATGTAACCACCCTAGGATGCTCATACCTTGTACGGCTACATATATTTTTCCTGCAAAACGTCTACCCTTAAATTCCATGATGTCTTCAAAGTACCCAAGGAGGTCGATCTTGCGTCCCTCGTAGGACACGGGAGCACGATCAGCCGGAAATAACTGTCTTTCACCCCAATTGGCAGTAAAAAGTGATTCTGAAATCATGGTGATGCGTGCACCCGAATCTACAAGGAGACAAAGTATCTTGTCACCCACTTGTATGTTAGCGTAGGGGTCAATGCAATCTGAAGGATATCCAGTCCTTATTTCACTGTCAGAGACTACAAGTACCATGTCTTTTATAACTGACAAAACATCTTCATGTTCACTGTCACTGGTGTCCTTGACATGCCCTATTCAGACATTTTCTTTTTTTTGACTCTGACAGACTTTATCGTAATGTCCAACTTTACCACAGGATCTGCAAATAGCATTTTTAGCTGGACAGGGTTTGCCATTCTTGGAATGAGCTGTGTAACCGCACCTGAAGCAAATGTCTGTCCTCCTAAAAAAACTGTTCTGGGAGGTTTCTCTTTTCTTTTTGAAATTAGTGCGTACAGGAGCAGCAACCTCAACTGTCTTGTTTTCAAGTTCCTTTATCGAAGCTTGTGAAGTTTCTATGCTTTTAGCAATCCGGATGGATTCTTCTAGAGAGGGACTCTCAAGAGAGAGAAGCTTTTGTCTTACTGTTCTATCTGAACATTGGCTAATGAACTGATCCCTTACTAACTGCTCGCTGAAGTTTTCAAACTCACAATCTGCTATCATTTTTCTAAGGGCTGTGATGTATGCATCTACATCTTCATCACTTTTCTGCCCTCGTTTAAAAACGTATGCCTTAATACCACAATGCTTGGCTGTACGTCATATCTCTTAGCTAATTTTCTGATGGTAGTCTGATATTCATCAATTTTTTCATTTTCTTCACCTACGATCTCAGGCAGATGTTTGAGAGTCGCCCTACCTTCGAATCCTAATGAGTGCAATAGTAGGATTTTTTTACTTTCTGGTCTAAATCTGTGTGCTCCTATTGCACCCAAATAAGTCTCGAAGGCATCAAGCCAATGTCGCCATTTGATTGGCGGTTCACCAGGTGTGACTAAGAATGGTGGTGGAGGGTGGACTGCTTTCATATTGGAGAGAGGGGTAGACCTTGTTAGAAAACTGAGGGGAGAGATATAATATTGACAAAGGTTAACGTAACAATACCTAAAGAGAGTGTGACCTGTGTAAAAAGAATATTTTATAATCAATCAAGTAACACCCCAATTAAATTTTTGAGACACATAATGAAACTAACGCTGTAATACAAATTAGATGTCTAAAGTACCCCAGCGCACCCTTAGTGTCTTATAGATGAGGCTAAGGAGGTGTGCGTGCCAACGTGAAGTTGTAGAGATAGATTGTACAAGCATTGACAAATAATGGTGTTACGAGTCACCGCGTTGCTGTGCTCACACCAAACTGGCAAAGTACATGACATTAATAGGGTGTGCGAGTGACCGTATGCAGATGCTCACGCTGTGATGTTTAGACAAAAATTTATTTGCGGGTGGCACCTGAACCGGTGGAGTGAAATCAGCACCCCACGTTGTTTATGAAGAGAAGAGGCAGGGCGGCATCCGATGCTCTCAGCTGTTCGTGTGAAGGAACAGGATTAACCAACCTGCATGATTGTTTCGTCTTATGTTTTGCTTGGGAGACGTCAGTTACGCTGTGAGGAAGAAGTCGTCATGCAGCCGGATGGGCATGTGTAGTCCTTTATCACGTGAGGCTGCGCCATCCTACGAGTGTAGATATGCCAGACAGCCAGGCGGGGCATACGCTGATAGTTTCAAAGGTGCTACACGCCGACGGTCAGCAAGGCAGTTGTTCCAAAATGCGTAGACTGCACATCCAAATGCCACGGATTTTAGTGCTTCAATCAGCTCACTCGCAAAGGTTCTTTTTTTTTTACAATTCTATGCACGCCGAGATATTTGTGACACTCCGGTACCTCATGTAAGCTTTTGTGGGTTCTGCGTGGGATCTTCGCTCTCTTCGCTCGTCGCCACGAAAAGTATGTAGTAACGACAGTAAACGTCAGCTTGCGGTGCGTTTCTTTATTCTCAATGTACGAAGATCCCACAGACAAACGTAGTAGTGCGTGCAAGCACTGCGCTGGTTAGAGTCAACTGTCATTACCATTACAACTGTCATAATATAACTGACAACGGAAGCGTGACTCGCGCGCCAGCGGGCAGCGCGAGAGACACGTACTCAAGGAGTGTCCACGAGCCAAGGGCGCGCGTGGACAGAACACTACATATCTCTTTTCCTTGAAGGAGGAAATATAAAAACAGCAAAGATATACCTAATATAATGTATAGTAATTTAGCCTAGATGGTTGGCAGCCAGCATGGTGGTAATTGATGTGGTTGTTGATTCTGAAATTGTTTTTCCATCCAGAATCACGTTAGTGCATCATAGGTGTGTGATAGGTAGGGGTAATAGCACCACATTTTTTGCCTGTCCAAATCCTAGAGCACAGTTTTTTAAGTGGAAGGATCTTTGGGAATTATTTAGAGTTTGGCGAAAATGATACTCCATCAAACATGATGGATGTTCTGAGCACTGTATTACAAGTGTCATAGACTATAATGCCCTTGTAGTAAGGCAGATGGGATATCTGCGACATTTGTGAAGCAGTCCCTAATCCGCCAGACTGTTATTAAGGCTTTTTGTCTGTGTCTGTGCTAAATGATTGTAACCTGTAAGAGAACGAAGTAACTCTAAGGATTTAAGTTCTTTTTTTATTCTGTCATATAACAATAAGCATAAATTATTTCAAACACAAGGAAACCACATGGAAATGAAGCAACCAAGGGTCATATATGTTATAAGGAACAAGGGTCCCTAAACAATAGATACAGAAAACATTAATATGGGATAGAAATGATGAACACCTGAATAGGTATTTTAGCCAAACAAACAGGCAAAAACACTTTGAGCAAATGAACCCGTGGTGGGAGGGAACTGTCGCACCAGTGGTCCAACCGCTGTATTACAACTACAGCGGCAGGCCTCCATGGCACTGGTGCAACCGCCAGTGCGGCAGTGTGAGTCTGCAATATGCTTGGCAGGGCCACTGTGGCCCGCCAAGCATATTAAGAGTTTTCCTCATTGACAGGATTTCATGGCAGTGTTCGTGCCATGAAATTCTGGTGGTGAGGAAACAAAGGGATCACCAATGTCTCTGGGCCCTTAGGTGCATGCAGGGGGGCACATGGTGTGCCCCCCTGTGTGCATGCAACCCCTTTCCTGTATGGCTTGGACTTAACAGTCCATGCCGTGCAGGAAAGGGCTTTGGCGTTCCCATGGTGGTGTCTTTTTCAAAGGCACCACCATGAGAACGCCAAAGGACTGCCCCCCAGACCAGGAGAAAACTCCTAATCTGGCAGGCAGGCAGCCGGCAGTTGAGTTGGGCAGTGCGGGAGTGGCGCGGTTGCATGCCATCCCGCTCCTGCACCACCAAACTCGTAATCAGGCCCTTTGTGACAAAAAAGTTAAAACAAGATCAAAGTCACACTTTTGTACAACACAACACTACTGCACCCAAGAGTAGGTCATACATAATCAAACGGGTCAGATGGTTTGGTAGATGACGTTTCGATCCCCTAAAAATATGGGATCATCCTCAGGACAATGCAATGTTTTCCTCAACACATAAATCAATGTGAGAGCAATTTAATCATTAAAGGTACCTGCAAAAACAAGGGAACAAAAAGGGGGGGAGAAAAAAGAAGAAGAAAGATAGAGAAAGTTGTGAAATTCAATTAATTAGTTCGTAATATAGGCCTATAAAGCTAGTAATAAGTGAGAGATCCATACAAGGGATCTCTGTGTTGTGAGCAATTGTGACAGAACTATCCGGAGGAACACAAATCGTGCCTATAAGTGTGATTTACCCTGAATCAATAACTCTACTACTTCTAAAAGACATCATATTGGTATGGTTCTAATTACAATATGGTGGACCTAATCACATGCAGAGCGAGGAATAGAAATACACAAAAACCCATCATCCTGGGACAATGCGGACATATTTGCACCAGGCAATCAGCCGGGCTCTCGTTCTGAGAGTAAACTAGGGGGCAACTCTCTCTGAGTGTTGCCTTAACAATGAGTATGTCTCTAGAATGCTGTCAGGAAAGAAACGAAAGGCCATGTAATATGGGCAGCCATATTATGTGAAGTACCAAATTGTTAAGTCTAAGAAGGCCTACATATCAATTGTGAATGGAACAACCATCCAAGTGAATTCCACGGAAGAAAGTGGAAATACCTCAATGTCCAATATTCAAGCGAAAAAACGGTAGGCTCTGCACAAGGAAACCAGTAGCAACTCGTGACCAATGCACAATACAACCCAAGGGGTAAAAGACCTCCATACCTAATCTTTGTGGAATTCACAGGAAAACCTGGAGGTATGCCCAGTAGTACACGGTATCCTGAGCATTTCAAAAGGGAGGATTGCTAAAGGGAGGATTGCTCTGTGGCACAAAAACTAAATTAGTACTCGAGCAATGAGTACCAATGTACAAGTAAACCCACAGCCGTGAATTCTACATACCTAGAGTCAAAGCAGGGAATGTGAAGGTATCAGGAAGTGCCTGATGACACAAAGTGTACCTGAACAAGCCGGATAACCAAGAGCTGGATAACCAAGGTCTGGATCTGCACGATAACGATAAATTAATTAGATGTGCATAGGGAACAGGTACCGAGGGATGCAGAGGAAATGGGAGTGTGCTATACCTTTAGAACTGCAAGGAAAGCCAGGCGGTGCTCATGGCATGCATAGAACAAGGTGCAGAGATAAGCGTTTCTGCCTTAAGTAGTGAAAGAGAGAAGGGACTATTCACACGCCCTCCCAGATGGGTCATACAACCGGCGGAGGCCATATTGGAAAAGTATCCAATAGTGAAGAAAACATAGAGAAACCAAGGGCAGCTACATATTACATTAAGTGGCATAAAGACAGTGCGCTGAAAACAATGTAGTATCAATCAAAGATTACCAATTTAAAATAGAACATGAGAGATAGTCAGTGTACATGAAAAAGCCTGAAATGTACATGGAACCATTGGTCCCGAGTTGCTACTGGTGGTTAACATGTTGTGGTTTCCTTGTGCAGTTGTCTTGTAAACCATCACTTGTTATTCATTGCACCAACATAATAAAGTATACTTGTTATACACTACACAGACATGATACAGTACCTTTGTGTTAAATATCATATATTGATATACAAAAAAATTCCAACATGGGGATACCTTGGTAGTAGGCATTAGTCCTATTGAAAAAAAGCCAAAGGCGACCACTCCTCACAGCGAGACCACATCTAGTTCACATGTGTAGACAAATGGCCCATCAGGGATGCAGTAAACAACAAATTACCATGTCGCTATGTGGACATAAGTTCATCAGTGCCCATAGTCCCATCAGGTTATTAGAAGTTCACTCAGAACATAAGGAGAAAATACTTTTGCAGACAGAGAAATCTAAATCAGGGACGTCCAGTCCTCTATTTTGTTTAGTCCACTGTGGAAGCTGTTAGTTCTCAAGATCCACTTTAATTCTTCTTTGTTAAGAATAGCTGCAATGTCACCTCCACGTTATGGTACTTACACCACATCGATAACTTGCCACTGCAGATCATTTTCGTTCTGGCCAAATATTTCAAAATGTACCACTGATGGCCAATTTGCATCTCAGTCGGCTTCTGCACCAGCTGATTCTTATCCCCACCCTTTGCGTGGTTTGACCAACAAAGATTAGGTCACATAGGCAAAAGATTGCGTAAATACCATTGGCAGTGTTACAATTAAGTGCAGTTTTCACATTTTTATATACAAATTATTTAGTCTCATTAGTGTATTCACACACACTGCAATTTCCACACGTACGATGGTCAACTATGAGAGTCATACCCCACATCTTGTGTAAGGTGCGAGTTACTCTAGATGATGGTAAGCAAGCTCTCACTAAATGGTCTTTGATGCTTTTATCTTTCCAAAAAGCAAAAATGGGGCATTCCATGGATAAATTCCCAGCATTCAGAATATGCCAGTGGTGTTGAATTGTTTTTTTCACTTGAGTAGAGATAGGTGAAAATGTGGTGACAAACCATCCAACCCATATCAACTTTTACTTTCAGGGTCAGGAGTGCTTCACGTGGACAATACCATGTTCTTTTTATGGATTTATGGATTTGAAGGTACCTTAATGATTAAATGATTTATGCATTTAGGCAAACATTGGAATGTCCATAGGAAGAGACCATATTTTTAGGGATGAAATCATCGTCAACCAAAATACTGTGACCAGTCTGATTATGTATAACTTACTCTTGGGTGCAGTAGTGTTGTGTTGTACAAAAGTGTGACTTTGCTCTTGTGTTTATTATTTTGTCACAACGTGTTTTTGCCTGTTTTTTTGTCTAAAATGCCTGTTCAGGTGTGCCCTGCTTGGGTACTCATCCCCACAAATTGATTTTACAGATATGTAAAAATAAATTGTTTTTTTTACCAATTGATTGGATATTTCCTGATCATCATTTATATCACAGAATGTTTTCTGTATCTAATGTTTAGGGACCCTTGTTCCTTATAGCATGTTACAATAAGCATCAACTTCTCTATTCATATCTTGTTGGTATTCAGCTAATTAGTGTTTGCTGAGTTTTGGATTGCCTTCACTAGACAACATTGAAACTTGGGCTAGCTGACGGTGAGAGAGGTTTCTTGGCTACTACAATTTAAACTTTTCTATTGATAGGAAGTTGAGGCATTTGAAGTTGAAATTGCTACTGATTTCAGCTGAGTATGTGAAATGAACACATGTACCTGTCATTAAAATAGGTGCTCTAAAATAGTGAAAGTCATTTTGACTCAAACTAGGACATTGCATTATATCCCATCACAGATGCATTCACAGTATAGCTCATTAAATCCTTGGATGAAAATTATTATGCCCTGCATATATTGTCAACATGTATGTATCGCTACGAAAATAATTGGCTTTTTTTTCGTCCATCGAGCGTGACTGTCATTTTGAAGCGGTCGAAATGACTGAATTTTCCAACTGCTTTGCATTATATAGTAAGACATTGACCTTTTCAAGAGTCTTGCTGCCAAACTAGAAGAACAATATTGTATCTTGAAACATTTCAGAAATAGTAGTGAGTCTATAGCACCCGGCACCCGTACTGCATGGGCTATGTTTCTGCTCGCCAGCTGTTGAGCCAATTGACCCATATAGGAGGATTACTCGGACAATCAATGATTGGGTTTGTAACATGCACTCTAAATACAACTGTCACCTGCACCCCAACAGTCTACATCCCGCCCCTGACTTACTTACACTGCAGGAAATAATTTGTACACTGCAGTCTGAAACAAACCCCTGTCAATGTAAAACAGAAAAAAATATTGAGGGGCATATTTACAAGGGCATTGCGCCACTGGAACGTCACTTTTTCCGACGTTCTGGTGGCACAATGTCCTGTTCATATTTGCATATCAATCAATCAATCAATCAATCACAGAATTTGTAAAGCGCACTACTTACCCGCGAGGGTCTCAAGGCGCTGTGGAGGAAGAAAAGGGGGGGGGGGGGTGCTGCTACTGGTCGAACAACCAGGTCTTGAGTAGCCTCCTGAAGGTCAGCAGGTCTTGGGTCTGTCGTAGGCTTAGTGGAAGGGTGTTCCAGGTCTTGGCGGCGAGGTGGGAGAAGGATCTGCCGCCGGTGGTAGTTCTTCGAATGCGAGGACGGTGGCGAGGAGAGGTCGGCGGAGCGGAGTTGGCGGTTGGGGACGTAGAAGAGGAGTCGTCTGTTGAGGTAGGCTGGGCCAGTCTTGTGGAGTGCCTTGTGTGCGTGGATGAGGAGTTTGAAGGAGATTCTCCTGTCGACGGGAGCCAGTGCAGGTTCCTCAGGTGGGGGTGATGTGGCTGTGGCGTGGTACATCGAGGATCAGGCGTGCGGAGGCGTTTTGTATGCGTTGCAGTCGCTTGATGAGCTTGGCCGGGGCTCCCGCGTAGAGGGCGTTCCCATAGTCAAGTCTGCTACTGACGAGGGCCTGGGTGACTGTTCTTCTTGTATCTGTCGGGATCCACCTGTAGATCTTGCGAAGCATGTGGAGGGTGTTGAAGCAGGAGGATGAGACTGCGTTGACTTGCTTGGCCATGGAGAGCGTTGAGTCGAGGATGACTCCCAGGTTGCGTGCGTGGTCGGTGGGTGTCGGGGCTGCTCCCAGCGTCGTTGGCCACCAGGAGTCGTCCCAGGCTGAGGGGTTGGAGCCGAGGATGAGGACCTCTGTCTTCTCCGTGTTCAGTTTTAGTCGGCTGATCTTCATCCAATCGGCGACGGCCTTCATTCCTTCATGGAGGTTGGATTTGGCGGCGAGAGGGTCCTTGGTGAGGGAGAGGATCAGTTGAGTGTCGTCGGCGTAGGAGATTATGTTGAGGTCGTGCTGTCTGGCGATGCGTGCGAGCGGGGCCATGTAGATGTTGAACAGTGTTGGGCTGAGGGACGATCCCTGGGGTACGCCGCAGATGATCTCGGAGGCTTCGGATCGGAATGGTGGGAGGCGGACTCTCTGGGTTCTGCCGGCGAGGAAGGAGGTGGCCCATTCCAGGGCCTTGTCTCGGATCCCTGCGTCGTGGAGGCGTGCGCGTAGAGTGCGGTGGCAGACAGTGTCGAAGGCGGCGGAGAGGTCCAGCAGGATGAGGGCTGCGGTCTCACCGTTGTCCAGCAGGATCCTGATGTCGTCGGTGGCGGCGATGAGGGCAGTCTCAATGCTGTGGTTGCTGCGGAACCCCGATTGGGATGGGTCCAGGATGCTGTTTTCTTCGAGGTATCGGGTTAGCTGTTTGTTGACGATCTTCTCGATGACCTTGGCTGGGAACGGAAGCAGGGAGATGGGCCGGAAGTTCTTGAGGACTCTCGGGTCCGCCTTGGGTTTTTTGAGTAGGGCGCCACCCATAGTGGCATTAAGCCACTTTGGGTGGCTTAACGCCGCTTTGTAAATATTGTCCCCTGTCACTCAGGTATCTGCGTGAAAGGGTCGTGCAATTGGTGTTGCTGTGGGCGTTCCACTGCAACACCCATTAATTTTTGATGCTGCTCCTGTTTTACAAGGATCTGTAAATCTGAGGCATCGCAAAAAAGTAACACCCCTGAATTGGAGGCGTTAGATTGGCGCAATGATGAGAAATGCTTTTATTTCTCAGCGTTTTTGCTCTTTCTATGTGTGCTGCACACATAGAAAGTGTAAATCACCTTTAAAGATTGTTTATGTGCAGGAAGGTGCCCTTTCCTGCACATAAACAATCATCTGTGCAACACAGACATCCTTGCACCTAGTGCAAGGGTGGCTGCGTTGCAGGGATGATTCCTTGCAACGCAGGCACCCTTGTACCATAGTGCACCATCTACCATGGTGCAAGGGTGCCTGAGTTGCAGGGAATCATCCCTGCAATGCAGGCACCCTTGCACTATGGGGCAAGGGTGTCTGTGTTGGCGCTAGGCAGCTTTTTTTAGCGCCAGTGCAAGCGAAAACACAGTTTTTTAAATGATGCAGAGCTGCTAAATTGTATGCAGCGCCGAGCTGCGCCATTTCCCTGTAAATATCCCTCAGAGAGTTTAGCATTACATAGACGTGTTCTCGAACAATGCAATGCAATCATACTGCACACCTAGCTTTGCCTAGTCCTGCTCCTCTGATATCGAAGTGGCTACTACTGAGGCTGTATCCATTTATATCAGCCTTGCCACAATTTTATAGCATGTCTATGTCATATGTCACAGCTGTCCTCCTTTAAATAAGACAGTCATGACTTTGAAGCCTTCCCTGGACATTTGTTTGCAATTTTTCCTACCTTAATTATTCTTATAGCAAATAACCTTCCTTAATTTCAAAGAACTTCAGACGCAAGTCTCTCTTGCGGGCCCAGAATAATTTTCTTTGTATTTTTACAATAAATTGTGGTATGCCAGCATGTTATAATTTTTTTCATGTTCTTAATGCAATTATGGAGTCATACCAAGAAGGTGTGCGTTCACCTACGGCATTGCAGTGTGCCTGTTCTTGTGCAATTGCACTTTCTAAAACACACCCATTTCTCCAAGTTAGTTACTGTGATACAAACCGTTTGGAAACTGCAAGCAGGGTTTTCGTCCCTGCGTTTGGGCTGTGTCGTCTGCCAATGCCGCCTTCGTAGTACGGCATCTGGCACCGGTTTCAGTAAGGGAGCAACACCTTGGCAAACACCTCTAGCTCAGAAGCCATACGATTGAAAGACATGAAGACTGAAAATATTGAAAGACATGAACACAGACGATATTAGCAGTCAAAGTAGAACAGTCTGTGCCTAAGGGGTGCTCCTTTGCAGGAACACATATTGGATATTTCATAATTGGAATTGCTCTGCAACTTTCAACGTCACCACCATCTAATAAGGTTAGGTCTGTCAGAAGAGAATTTGGTGAAAGCGAAACAATGCGGTGTCAAGAGAACACCTATGATACAATTAAAACATACAATTTGAATGAAAGATTTACCTCATTGAAAAATGATCATTAGCTTACTGCTAAGTAAAAACAAAATGCGAAACAACAGATACAAGAACTACATCTACCTCAATGCTAAGAGGCCTTTACTGTACTCAGCGTTCCTAAAGGGACAAACCTGTGAAAAGTTTTTAGCAAATTAAGCAGCCAAATATTACTTGACAATACACCCACAGGTAAATGTTAGCATTATACTACAAATGGATGCCGACATATGTCGGTATTTAAGGAAATCTCATCCTGGTTTTTAACTCCCCATGCCATCTGTCTGCTCAGCTGTTGCTCTGGAATTGATGAAAGACAGTATAGAAAGTCACTCAACTGAAGCTCAATTTTCCGTATTTTTCCTTTAAAAAAAATAAATACAGACAGAAAACGTACTCTCTTCAACTTGTCTCTCCCTAGTGATTGCTGCCCCTGCTGAGCGTCTCTGCAGCTGGTGCCCCCTGGCACCACCTGACCAATAGTGTTCCTCAGTGGAGTCCCTCTAAGTCGGCAGTTGTACGCTGCTGCTCCAACAGGCTTTGGGTAGAGAGTGCCCAGTTAGCCCTCTCCTAAGTGCGCACGGACAGAGTCAAAGTGAAAGTGACATTTTTGAATAAGCTGTATAATTTATGTTTAGAACCATACTCAGGCCCTGATGATGAGTTGCCGAGGACTGGGGGCTGCAAACTCCGCCCCAGTATTACTGGTACCGTGTGGTAAAACACCCCAGAACCATTTATTTTTTTTTTTTTTATTATTTTTTTTTTTTGTAAACAAATTTTATTAGGCATTTATAATACAACAGTCTCTATGGCATATTCTCTTGATCTAGGCATGTAGGGCAATATCTAGTCATTTGTAGCAGTCATGTAAATGGGCCCTGCTGCGCAGTTTGTTATATCCGGGCATCAGGTTCCCATTAGGTTCAATTATAATCAAATTCAAAGCCCTCATTAATATGTTATACAATTACAAACAAATAATCCCCCCCTCTCCCCAACTTTGGGAACAATCCCACCCACCCTACCACCCCTTCCTTTAGCCATAACGTACCCTTCCCTTCCCCTCCCCCCTATACAACTCCCCCCACCCCCCAGGCATGTCGCTCGGTCATCAATAGCTCTGCGAAGAATCGTACTCAGTCATACAAGACGACAGATACAGTAATTCCAATAGAGTGGTAACTGACAAGGGGATGCCGCTACGTATTATATGGTTTCATTCCCCCATAGGTCACAACCCAATAGGACAACACTTCAGCTCTCCCTCACAGATCCACTCACTCAGGGGGGGGTTCGGGATCATCTGCCGGGTGCCTGAGCAACTCAACTAGTGCCTCCCATGCCCTTGCCGTATCTAGCATTTGTCCATTATCCATTCTCCGGGCCATTTGCAGCCTAAGAATCCCCTCGCAATCTGCCCATTTTATAAATTCCCTCCGCCACCTCGAGCCACTAGGAGCACTGGTCGCCTTCCAGTGGCTGGTGATTTCTCGTTTAGCCAGGACTAACCCCAGGTCTATAAATTTGCTGGTAACCTTATTCCGGGCAGTGTGGGGAAACCAATGCAGCAGGCAATATCCCGGGGTCAGTGTAGTGTCTCTTTCCGTTATGTCGCCCAGTATAGTCAGTATCTCCCTCCAGAACCCCTCTAGTAGCGGGCATTCCCAAAACATATGTAAAAATGCGGCGTTGTCTAATTTACATCGCAGACAAACTGATCGGGCCCCAAAATACTCATTAATCTTGTGCGGGGTGAGGTATGCTCTGTGGAGGACAAAGAACTGAATTAGCTGGAATCGTGCATTTCTAGAACTTTTCCATGCCCTCTCTACTAATGCCTCCCACGGCTTCTCAGCTATGGGCATCCCAAGGTCTGTTTCCCATTTGAGCCGCAGGCTCTCCAAGGGCCGTCGCATCTCCTGGGTGAGCCGCCCATAGAGGCAAGTGACTGCCTTGATCGTCCCAGCCGCTGATACTACATATTGGCATGGTGTCGAGATCGGCGGTTCCACCATTCCCTTCTTCCAATGTTTACGGATAGCCATCGTCAGGGAGGCATGTAACAAGAAGTCTCTCCTGGGAAGTCCGTGTCGCTCCATCAGGTCATTAAAGGGTAACAGGGTATCGTTTTCGTAGAGGTCTCCAATAGTGGAGACTCCCGCCCCCTCCCAGGTCCGCAATCCCTGCCAGTCTCCCCCATGGGGTAGTGCCTCGCACAGCAGAAGCGGGATCTCAGGGGCATATGGGGGTATCTGCCGGGTTCTCCTACTAACCCGGTTCCAGCATTGACGCATCGCCCACAGGTCTCTCATGACGTCCCTTTCTCTCAATGGGAGCCCTAGTAACACTTGAGAGAGCTGTCTCAGATCCGGATCAGAGCCCTCCCGTTCTTCCCCAGTACGAAGTCTACCCGCCATCCATTTCGTGAACCACTGCAGCTGTGCTGCATGGTAGTAGGCCTCAAAATCCGGCACTGCAAAGCCCCCATCTCGTCTAGGCCTCATCATGGTGGCGAGCGCTACTCTGCGTCTCCCGGAACCCCATAAAAGCCTGTGATCATGGTATTAAGCTGGGTGAAGAATCTTCGCGGAATCCATAGCGGTAGCGTCCCAAAATAATAGAGTAATCGCGGTAGCGTGACCATTTTTAGAAGCGCCACCCGTCCCGCCATCGAAAGCGGGAGAGTCCCCCAAAATTCAAAATTATTCTTAGTGGCCCGTATCGCCCGTCCGACATTACCCTCTAATAAATCGGCAGCCGTATGATAAATACGTACTCCCAGATAAGTCAAACAGCTGCTTTCCCATGCAACATCTAGCCCATCCGGCGGATCACTCCTTCCACTTAAAACAGGGAACAGGCACGTCTTGCTCCAGTTGACCTTAAGGCCCGCCACCCTTCCCAGTCTGGTCAATAGGTTTTTGGCACCTTGTAGTTCGTCCGTAGTGTTGGCGAGGAACATTAGAAGATCATCAGCATATAATGCAATAAATTGGGACTGACCCACCCCGTCCAGCCCCCGGTAATACCGCCCCGAACGCGCATGTACAGCTAGAGGTTCCATCGCCAGCGCGAACAAGAGGGGAGACAACGGGCACCCTTGTCTCGTTCCCCTGCCCACTGCGCAGGCCTCTGATATCACGCTTCCCGTGCGCACTCTGGCAGTGGAGCTCTTATATAATATTGCCGTCCAGGCCACAAACCCCTCCCCGAGGCCAAAGGCCCTCAAGACTCTGAAAAGATATGGCCATTCAAGGCTGTCAAATGCTTTTTCAATATCAATCGATAGGATGCACGCCTCTCTGTTTTCTTGGATGGGGGCGTCCAGCACTCGCAGTAACCGCCTGATATTCATGGCCGTATTCCGGGAGGGAATGAAACCCGCCTGGTCAGCGTGCACAAGCGCCGTCATGTGTGTCATCAAACGGCTGGCTAAAATTCGGCTCAAGATCTTATAATCCAGGTTGAGCATGGCGAGTGGCCGGTACGCAGTGCGATCCCAGGGCGGCTTACCTGGTTTCAAGAGCGGTATAATTACCGCTTCCCTCGTTGACGCAGGCAGACATCCGTCCCGCCTCGACCTATTGTACAGGGCCACCAAGCGAGGAGCCAATGCATCCACGTATGTGGCATAGAACTCGACCGGGATCCCGTCCGTGCCAGGCGTTTTATTTCTGGCCATGCATTTAATGGCCCCTCTGACCTCACCCAACTCTATGTCATGACCCAGGGCCTCCGCAGCGTCTGCATCAATTTGGGGAAGTTCAATATCCTCCAAAAATCCCTCATCCTCCAACACCATAGGGTCCAATTGGCTCTGGTATAAAGTAGTATAATATTCCAAGAACTGTGCGTTGATGTCTTGTTGTCCGTAATGAGTCACGTCACCCCTCCCCCTTAATTCTAGGATCGTCGTCCCTCTTCTCGCCGGGTTGGCCAGCCAAGCCAGTAATGCCCCAGACTTATCCCTCTCAGCGTGGGCCCGGGTTGCATAGGCCCTATAGTCAAAGCATCTCAACCGTTCCACCTGTAATGCTAGTGTTTCCCTGGCCTCTAGTAGCTCCGCTTGTTTGTCTACTCTTTCTGGTCTATCCTTTTCAACATCTCGGAGCCGGTCTTCTGCTGTCTGTACATCATTTAAAAGAACCCTCCGTACGCCTACCGCTTCACCAATACAGCGACCCCTTATGACTACTTTAAAGGCATCCCATTCAATGTGGGGGTTGGCAGCTGTGCCAGCATTATTCTGGAAATATTCCTCTACTGCGGTGCCTATCGTAGCTCGGAATACCTGATCCTCTAGTACCTCCGGTCTGAGACGCCAACTGGGAATTGTGGGTCTAGTCCGCGCCCAGCTCAAGGATATCAGTAGGGGGTTATGATCAGACAGCGTCCTAGTCAAGTACTCGCTCGAGGTGATCCCTGCATGTACGTCCGGTGAACAGAGAATGTAGTCCAACCTAACATGCAGCTCGTGTAGAGCAGAGAAATAAGAGTAGTCTCTTTCCCTCGGGTGATGGGCCCTCCAAACATCTGTCAGTCCCCAATGTCGTTGCCAGTTCCGTCGAGCTTCAGCGACCCTGTGTGTAGGGGCGGTAGAGAGTGGTGGGTGGGATCGGTCTAGGTTCACGTCAGCAATGCTATTGAAGTCACCCCCAAAAGTACTGGTCCGGTCAGGACCTGCGTCAACGTCTGTGATAGCTGCACTAAGAATGCGGGTTGATCAACATTGGGGGCATATATGCTTCCTATAGTGATGTCTCGGCCATCCAGGCGCCCCAGCACCACCACAAACCTACCCTCTGGGTCTATTATCTGCCGGACGCACTGAAAGGGGACTCCCGCCCTCACCCATATTAGGGTCCCCTAGCAAAGGCTGAGTACGTGGTGTGGAAGATCTGCCCTCTCCAACGGCGCTGGAGTGCCGTCCCTTCCTTCTGTGTGAGGTGTGTCTCTTGTAATAATGCAATTTGCACTCCTCTTCTAATCAGGTAGGCGTGTATTTTGTGTCTTCTGCTCATGGTGTGCATCCCCCTAACATTCCAGGTTAGGCATTTAAAACCTACGGTGGAATCCATAGTACAATCTCCAATGCTTCTCGACGTACTCCTCTCCTAGCGACATGCCCGGCCCCAAACCAAATTCCCCAACAATAAAAACACCCCAACTCCCTTTCCCCAGGACAGGCCTACCCAACCAGGTCCCCATCCAAACTATATCACTCAAACAGTGAATCATGGAAGTGGCAGCACGTATCCGATATCACTGGACCCAGAACCCCCCCCGACCCCGCCCCCCCACAGAGAAAGAACACTCGGCAAGCCCCAATAGTGCAAGTGTGTCCATCGGCAGTTCTCAGTCTAAATCGCTAGTACCAAGGGTCACCATTCCCCAACAAGCAACCCCCTGGATATACGACCTGTTGCCTGGTCAGCCAAACACGCCATCCGCTGTTTGTGGTGTAACGTCCGGCAGTTCAGTGTCCGAGAGCCCATGGGCACTGCTTGAGCTCAAGCTCCCAGATCTGTCCCGATCAGGGTCTGTGATATTGCTGGTCGGACTCGCTGCTCCCTGACTGATCTCCGCCACTGCTCGCACCGCCCTGTCTCGTTCTTGGTGTCTCCCATCAGGCGAGGGGGCCCCCTTGGGTGGCGAAGAAGAAGTTGATTGTTGTCGGGGCGATTCCAGGCACTGTGGTCGCGTTTCCCCACCGAGTCGAGCTTCTAACCAGTCCCACGCTTCTTGCGGAGTATTAAAGAAATGTGTCGCCGTATCCGCCGTCACTCTCAGGCGAGCCGGAAACAGCATGGCATATGGGAGCTGCAGTTGTCGTATCTTTCGCTTGACAGCTAGGAAGGAGGTTCTTTGTCGCTGCACCTCCCTAGTATAGTCCGGGAAGATCATCACCCTACTGTTCCCGATTTGTAAGGACTGCTTTTCGCGAGCTCGCTGCAGGAGGAAATCCCGGTCTCGATAATGGAGTAATCGCACCACCAGTGGGCGGGGTGGAGCACCAGGATTAGGAGGTCTGGATGGGACTCTATGGGCCCGCTCCAGGGCATAGAAGGGGAGAGGCCCTCCGGGGCCACCTCTGTTTTTAACCAAGCCTCCAGGAACTGGACCGCATCCATCCCCTCCTCCCGTTCTGGAACTCCTACGATGCGCAGGTTGTTTCTGCGTGAGCGCCCTTCACTGTCCTCAGCTCTCACCTCCAGCACTTTGACCCTGGTTTCCACTGCTTTCAGGGCCTGCTTCAGTGTGTCTACTGTGTCCGGGATGTCCCTCATGGTGGTCTCATTGGCAGCCACTCTCTCCTTAAGTTTGCGGTGGTCGTCCTTGAGCAGGGTGAGATCCGTCCCTATGGCGTCCATCTTTGTCTCCAGAGCCTCCCTCGAGGAGGTGATGGCCTGCATAATGTCAGCCAGAGTAGGATCTGCAGGCACACTTTCCACCCGTCCAGCAGGTGCCCCCTCCTCCTCGTCGGTGTGATGTTCCTGCTCGTCCAGCCGCAGGACCTCAAATCCTTTTCTCCTGGACGTTCTGCCCATCTCGTGCCCTGTCGAATTAGGTTTCAGTATGGTGCAGTAATCGGTTGGTAGAATGCCGTGGGTTTTCCGGTGCTCGTGGCTGCCCTATAGCGAATGCGGGCACTCTCTCGCGTAGCAGGCGGTAGGGAGACCTCTCATATACGGACCAGTCGGATGACTCCGTTTTGCAGGGGGTTCAGGCGGTCATCGCAGTCCCCATCGAGTCAACCAGAAGACATTCAGTGAGTCTGTGGTTACGTCCAAGGCGGCAGCACAGTTCCAGCTCCCCTCAGGATCCAGCAACCGGGCAGCAGCGCAGCCCCACTCTCCTCACTTCACTTTATGGCAGCGCCCAGGAAGTACACATCCGTCCCCCGCATCCAGAGCAGCAGTCCCCTGCTTACGAGGCGTCACAGAGCCCGCACCCCAGTCAGTTCGATGTGTCTCCCAGGTCCATCCAAGTGCTGGCTCCCACACCCGCAGCGGCTAATGTTGGGCTCCACTTGGTATCACCGCAGGCTCGTGCGTTCCCTGTTCCATACAAACTCCAACCGGGAGGCTCCTCATCTACTCCGCTCCCTGCCACCAATGAGCTATATCTAAGTCCAGGCACCAGGAGCCGGCCACGAGTGCCACGGGGGGGGGGGCAGGCCACCACAATCACCGGCCGCAATCACCAGCGCGTCTTGCCTGGGGTGTCTTGCGCCGCCATTTTAAGGTCAGGCGGTGTCCTCTGCGCTCTCCTCGATCCTCACCTCGCCTCCGTTTCGGTCCGCCTGCCCCCCTCACAAGCGCACGCTCGCTGCCCTTCTGCTTCACTCCCCCGCTCAGCAGTCTCGCCCAGCGCCTCGGGCTCTCTTACCAGCGGAGCCTGTTGCAGCGAGGCGCGGCCGCCATTTTATTCGCGATCTTTCAGCCGGAGCACGATCAGGGACAGAAATCGCCGTTTTCTTCGTTTCTCTGCACCCCTGTGTCTTGTTATCCTATCCAGATGGGCACCAGGACCTCCGCCGCCAGTTACGACGCCAGGGGCCACCCTAGCAACTCAGGATTACTTGCTGTGGAGGGAGGTCACGGAGGAGCTCTAAGGTCCGCTGCTCCCTACATCGGCGTCAAGCCACGCACCAAACACCCCAGTACCATGCAATTACAAAGGAAAACACTCGAGATGGGAAACCACTGTGTGGACCCCTGGAATTATTATGCATTATATTTCCTATTCCAAGGGGTTTAGTGCACATAGTTAGCACCTGCTCTGAACAGCTGCTAATGTGCGCAGAGGCTTCTGTACAAGGGGGATGAGGCTAGAGGATTGGGGCGGGAAGGGAATACTGTCATCTGGCAGGGGGAACCATTACATGCTCCCCCACGCTTTGGCGGAAGGTTGAATGGAGGCTGCTGGACGGGTCCTGGTTACAAGCAGCCCATTCCCAAACTGGTTTTACCAGTCGTGTTTTCCGGCCAGTAAAATTAGGTTTAGTGTCTCACACCAAACCTTTCATGATCAGGCGGAATGAAATTCCACAGGAAAACTCCGCTCCACTTCACTCGTAATTAGAATTCGGTACAAATTAAGATTAAAGCAGTGGAAGCCGCAATTTAACGGGGTTGGAGGGAGTGGGGGTAAACAAAAAAAAAAAAAAAAATTCAAAAAAGCACTTACCTGCAGGCCTGCCGCCTCTCGGTCTTCTTCACCCGCTTCCAGGGGCAGGAACCAGGAACAGGAAGCACCCAGGCTTCCAGACTCCCATAGCCAATCACAGACTACTGAGCAGCATCGTGATTGGTCTGAGCTCTGTGGTTTGGCGCTCAGAGAGGGAATGGGAGCCTGGGCATGTTCTTCACCCAGGCTGTAGTACAGCCTGGATGAAGTACATGCAAAGTGCGCAGGACTGTTTTGGTCGGCCCGAGAGGGCTGGCCAAACAGTCCTGCGTACTTAAGTGAGTGCCTACCGCTCCTCCCCTGTTCATGTTAGAGCCAACCCGCCCCTAACCAGATGAGCCACGGCAAAATAAAATGATAATAACAAACGTTATTATCATTTTCTTTTTCTTTTTTTTACTGCTCACAGTGCAGTGTGGCGACGCTCCTCCATCTTAGCGGAGGAGCTGCCCCTGGATTCAAGGGAGAGCACGTGCCTCTGTTATTTTGTAAACACAAGCCTTTCCAATCGACATAGGTAGAACAGACTTGGGGCCAGATTTACTAAAATCTCACACAACGCAGCTCAGCAGACAAAAAAGCTGTGCTGCGTTGCATGAGAAGAGAGCAGGAGAGCGCCATATTTACAGAAATATGGCACTCTCCTCCCCTCTCCCTAGGGCAGGTGCTGAAATTAGCTGCTGTGCGCCACGCACACACATAGGTTTTGTACTGGAAGGATAGTCTTCCAGTGCAAAATACTATGCTCATACTAACTTTAAACCTTTTCCCACTTTGCTTCCTTGCTTGACTTTGTATGTGTGCTGCACTGTACAGCACAAATACAAAGTAGGAACAGCTTTTAAACTTGTCTAGGCATAGTATTTTGTACAGGAAGGGCACCTTTCCTGTACAAAACTTATGCTAGACTCAGGCACACACCCTAGCACTATGGTGATAAGCGGCGTGCCTGGCGGAGGGCAGCTGAAATCACCCCTCTACGAGGGAAAGGGGAGGAGAGTGCAATATAACTGTGCATATGGCGCTCTCCTACTCTCTCACTGCCACGCAACAGAGAACAGCATCTTTGGGTGCTGCGCTGAGTTGCCGGACACCTTTCAGAATCTGCGCCTGTATGCCCACTCACTGCCCTAGAGATCGGCTCACAATCGATAACATACATTCATGTTTAAGGTGCAAATAAACCTCCTTTTAAATGTTTCTGATGCATTTTGCAAATCCTGAAAATTATTTTATTTCGGAAACTTCTTGAAATCAGTATTTGCAAATGTGTGTGCACTGTGCTATTGAGCTGTCAATTAAGACTTGCTCTATCTTCATACTTTGCGGTTTTCTTCTAAAAAACGATACAATTTCCCATTATTATCTGCATCTTTTCATGTACCTATGTTTTGTTAAATTTGAAGAAAATCAAAAGGAAGGGGCAAGCTAGGAAATGTCAGCAAATTGCTCATGCTACATTATACGTCTTCTGCGGAATGACATATGCTGAAGAACGCTGCATAGAAAAGAAAATGTATGTGCAAGTTAATCTATGTTTGCAGCATTGAAGCGTTTCATATTGTTTATTCGAGCTGTTTTAATAACTTCCTCCAAACGTTGAATCATTCATCTCATCACATACTTAGTGGAATCCATTTTGTATATTCCTGTCTGACAGCCTCGTGGAATTACCTAATTATATCAGATACCTGAGGTAGTGATGTTTGAATCGTGTTGCTATTGATGGCAGCCAGACTATGCATGAACCATGCTAATGCATCACAGCCGTGCATGTTTTTCCATTTATGTGATTGAATGGGTGCCAGTGAATAATTCCTTTTTTGAAACAACAAAAATTTCCTTCGAAAATTAATTTTAATGAAAAAGCTGATTTCTCAAATATGTTAATTCCGTTTCTGGTTCCGATGTAATGTTCCGGTAAAACATTTTAGTGAAATTGCACGATAAGATTGAAAGCTAAGGCATAACAGATGCACAATTTCATTGGCACTGTAGATATGACAGACTTGTGTGACAGGTGGGTTGATCATCAGAATATTGTTGAATCTGCTTGAGAGCATACTTTATTTAGCTATGTGACTCTTAAAAAGAAGCACTGCGCAGATCTATATTAAATCATTGAGCTGTAAAGCAAAACTTATCCGGAAAATGGTGAAATAAGCATTTGTTCCCGAAAGATAAGCCTACATTAACAACAGTTAACTCATTCGCAGATTTGGGCGTGGGTGGAACACACAACTTTGTGGAAAAATCTTAAAAGAAACGAGTGGCGGCTGGCTTGTACTGAGGGTGGTGGCATAGGGGGGCACAAACAAAAATAACTTCACTTACCTTTCTAACTTGCAGTGCGACGTCGTCCTCCCTCGGGTTTCTTCTCTCTTCCTGGAAGCTCCGGACCAGGAAACTGCACTATCCAATCCTGGCACTACTCTAACAGCATGAGAGCAGAGTAGAGTAGGCTCTCTCAGCTCTCCTAAGAGCACTGAGGCTGCACTTTCTGTAGCCCAGCTGTCTAAGACAGCTAAGTTAGAGAACGTTAAAATGCGTATGTCTGGTTGGCCGTCCCAAGACAGCCGGCCAAAGAGACGTGCATTTTAAAGCGCACAGCTCCCTGCTGCTGCCACATGACAGCACTGGCACTGTCCTGACACTTAGTTTGGGACCGGTCACGGGTTGCGGAAAAAAATGGCAATAAATATACTTTATTACCATTTTATTTTTGCGCTCCAGGGCTTGTGGAGCGACGATCCTCTGCTCAAATGGAGGAGCCACCCCTGAAAGAAATTGGGATTGTCTGGAGGGCGACAGAGCAATTTAACTCACCTTTGGCCTTTCTCTACGCCCTTGACTATCTTCTTCAGCCATGTCTCCTCTTTGAGAAATAACGCACACCAACCAATCAGACCACAGGTCTTGATTTATGGAACTGTTGCTGTTTGTGTGTTGTCTATTTGCGGTACATCAGGTTGTGGCCCCATCTTCTTGAATGTGTTTGCCACCCACCTCATTAGTCATTTACCTTTGCACATTTTCACTGTTGACATTTGTGAAGTTGGTGTGTACTGATGACTGTGTGTCTTGGCCCTGGCACCAGCATGGACAATGAAATGCCTGCACTGCCAGTCTAAAACAATCAGTCTAAAACAATGTAATACCCCTTTATTGCTGCCCACCTTAGTCCACCTGGGGACTTCAAAAATGGTCCAATGAATGCTGCAGAGGAACTCAAAAATAGTACACCTTGCATTAATTTGAATGTAATTAAAAGGAAACAAATGAGCATGAAACATGCCTGGAAAGCACTTAATTGTAACATGCCTTTTGCCTTACAGAAGAGACTGCAGACTCATATGCAACTTCTTCTGTAATACAGGTTGTGCCGGCAAGCATGTTGCACTATGCAATCCCAGGGGGGGCATTCCCTTATTTGCCTGGCAGCATGGTCCAGTGAATCTGAGGAAACACTTTGCCTCTGCACCCATGCCATATTATAGTCGTGGTTGCAGAGGCAGCACAGCTGTCGGGGGAAACCACAAAGTGGTGACGCACAGCCATTCCACCCTGTGGATAATTCTTGAAAGTGGAGGGGGAGGGTCCTATGGACCTTCTCAGACATTGACTGCAACAGAGCACACTGATCTGGCTAAAGGTGCTTTGTAGTGCAGACTGGGGGCAGAGTCCCTAGACATTATACCACCCAAAATTGCATAGATATTTAAGGGGCAATACAACCAAATGTATGTTTCAGACTCTGCCAATCCATGAGCAAGTAAGAAGCTTTTATTAATGAAGAGACGTGGGCAATTTTCCAGTAGATGCAGGATGTGCAGGTTTAACTGTATATTTGTGTGTTCCTGGTCAGCATAAAGTGTTTGAGGTGTGGTGTAAAACCATCATGATAGGTGTAAAAGTAATCAGTGCCCGAACGAAACTAAATGTTTTTTTATTATAAGATTTAGAACATAAAATTCTGCTCTTTGCACTTTTAAGAAAGACATTTCATTATCTTGACAATCAGTTATTTTGTTTTTTTATTTCAACCTGATACCCTTATTAATTTGGAAAAAAACAACCAAATCTACTTATCGTTACCTCTTTCTCATAAAATTAGAGCATACAATCAAAGGTCCACTTGAATATTTTTCGGGTCTTGTTACTTGCTCTGTCGATAATAAAAAAAAAAAAAAAAATGTTGTTGACAAAGGCAATATCCAAAGAACTGAATGAAAACAAATACCATATAATGCTATTGAAAACTGTCCACTAGAATTTATCAGTAAGAAATTATTGCTTGATTTATACCTCACATTGGCCATAAATGATTCACATTTAACCACTTAACCGCGGCGGCAATTCCGCCGCGGTGCGGCGGTTTAGCGGAGTGGGCGGGGCCGCGTCGGCCAACGGACGTTCGCAGCACTACAGAGGTAGTGCTCGCGACGGCCGTTGGCCGACAGACGCACGCAACGGGTTAAAAAATTGAACGTTAAAAAGAATAATAGTGGTGTGCACCTATAGTTAATGTCTCATTTCATTAATCTGGACATCACCTCTCTAGGAGGCTGGCTCTGTATATGATATTATAACTAGGTGGTAATACCATGCACAGAGTCCAAGGGTTCCCTAAAAGTGCACAGGGCTCAAAGTAAAACCCGAAGTGCTCTATTGGTGGTAGTTTAGGTGAGCAGCCTTAGGCCTAACACAGAGGACTGTTAGACATTTATTGCACAACAGTGATCAATAATGGACAAACGACTCAAGAAGGAGATCCAGACCAA
This sequence comes from Calotriton arnoldi, assembly GCA_963921515.1. NCBI lineage: Eukaryota > Metazoa > Chordata > Amphibia > Caudata > Salamandridae > Calotriton > Calotriton arnoldi. The sequence goes on along the minus strand of CAWUFW010004833.1, from coordinate 941,737 downwards.
TTTTATAAAAATATACTTTGTTTGTTCTTTATTTTAATACCCAGGGCTTTGTAATCAGGTAAGTACGTTTTTAATTAAAATTACTTTCACTTTGAAAAATCAACACAGAAACTTTTTCACACAGTCCAATGATATCCTATGTGGAAAGCAATAATGTGGTTAAACAGGTAAGTGTTGAATTTACAATCTCAGTCTTCAGAGCCAAATGTCAGCAAGGGCCAGGGGTCAGGTAAGTACCAAAACTGCACCACCAGCGCCAGAGGGGAGGCTGGGTGCAGAGGTCAAAATTGAAGTTTGACCCAATGCTTTTCAATGGAGACAGGGGGTGCCTGGAGCCACACCTCTTGCAGGTAAGGAGATAGGTTACAGGGGCCAAGGTTTGGGGGTTAGGTTAAGCACAGGGGGGAGGCACAAAGCAGCACCAAACATATACCACCAGCGGCACAGGGGCAGCCGGGTACAAGGTGCAAATTTGACATCGGGTGCCCAATGCTTTTCAATAGGGATTCTTCTTTCAGCAAAGAGGCTGCAGGCGTGGCACCGGAGGCTGCAGGAGGAAGACCAACGACAGCAGAGGTTATTTGGGATTTAGGGGGTCATATGGGCACCATCGGTTCAGCTCACCATGGCCCAGGGGCTTCGGGAGGAGGGGTGCCTTTCGACGGCAGAATTTTCTTACCGTAGCCAGTTGCGGTCGGGAGGAGCCTCTGGGTTCACACTGCAGGTGCCATGGTGGAGGGCAGGAGAGGTAAGCCAACACTCGACACGAGGTCAGGACCACCGGGGAGACTTCACTGCACAGGTGACCCACTCTAACTCGGGCCATGGGTGTCGGGTGCAGAGTGGGCAGGAGACACGGATCTGCCTGGCTCCGTAGTCCTTGGGGTAGGCTTCTTCTAGACACGTCCGCTGTCCATGGGAGAAAGGTGTCTTTTACGAAGGCAGCAGTCCTCCCAGGAATTTCAGAGCTCACTGGCTGCAAGATAGTTCGCAGGGTTGTCGAAGCTGGAAAGCGGCTGATAGGGCTGGGGCCAAGGCAGTTGTCATCTTCTGGCTTCTGCTGTAGGGTGTCTTCTTTCTTCTTAGGTCATCACAGATCTGGGGGAGCACCTAAATACTAGATTTAGGAGGCATTTTTAGGGGAGTAGCAGGTAGGTCCAATGGGCGCCTTTCCAGGGGTGACTACATGCTCTATTATGCCACCCTCTTGTGGGAGGGGGCATAGACCTAGCCCTAATTGGAGGGGTCCCCCCATCTTCAAGATGGCAGGGACTGAAAGTTGTGCTTCACCTTGCTTCCATTGGCAGAGGTGGACACACGTATCTTTTTTAGTTTTTCCGCTGGTTTTCCCACCCAAAGTGGGGGTGTAAAGCAGGGGCTGCCATCTGCTGCTGCCAGCCTAGGCTTGGGGTCACATTACAAAGGCGTCAGGCCTTGGAAGCTTCCCTTTTCGAGCACTGGCCCATTCTGGGGGAGGAGGCATGACACCTCTGCCCAGGATGTGATTTGTTTCTGGTCCCAGAGAGAAGGGGCTCTCTACCCCGGGGGCCAGAAACATGTCTGATGGTGGCTGGCTGCCTACAGCCAGTCAGAGACTACACCATGGTTGGTAGGGATTCAGGGGGCATAAATCCCATACTGGCATCAGTGTGGATTTATTGCAAGGAGTAGTTTGGTACCAAACACTCCTGCATTCAGTGATGCTATCATGGTGCTATGGAACTCGAGTTGTTTTTTTCCCAGTCCATGTACTCTCTATGGCTTCACTGGCACTTACAATATTAGGAACATGGTACCCAATATTGTAGGGGCATATCTGCAGATATGCCCTCATCTGTGGTATAGTGCACCCTGCCTTAGTGCTATGAGGCCTGCTAGAGGGGTGACTTACCTATGCTGTCAGGCAGTGCTAGCTGGCATGGCACCCACGCAGGGTGGCATTTTGACTTTGTAATTTTCTCCCTCAGAGGGGCATGCAGGCTGCAAGGGCAGTGGCATTGTCGTCCAAGTGAGGGGGGTCCCAAGGAAACCTCTTCAGCTCCAAGCCCCTAGGTACCTAGGGTACCTTTTACTAGGGACTTACAGTGGAAAGAAGCACCAATTGGGGGGGTTTATGGAAGGAGCACTGGCACAAGGGCCCTGGTTGGCAGGAACCCTGTGCACAACAATTGAAACCACATCAAACCCAGGCAAACAGTTGGGTTGCTAACCATGCAAAAGAGGCACTTTCTCAGAAAACCCTCTAAGTCTTTCTAAACATCTTAGATGACATTGAATGGCCAGCCATTTTAACAGATCAACTACTAGACTTCCAATAAGGGTTATCGTGACTTTTCAAAAACATGACTTTTAACTTTAAAAAGTAGGATACGTGGGTTCAGGTTTTAAATGTCCTGGCAGTGAAAACAAATCCTATACTTATTTTTCACTGCTGTAAAGGTATCTCTCCAATAGCTCACTGTAATGCCTTATTAGAACTATTAAGTGCTACCTACAAATTAGGAGCAAATATAGAAATTATGTTTTACTCAAATGAATTATAATTTACAATTATTTGTTATGGTAAAATCGAAATTTAAGTTACAATTTTGGAAATCCACTTTTAAAAAAATTTCATTTTCCTGTCCAAACCAACTGTGCCTTTCTGCCAGTGTCTTGGGTCACTGAGTGTGAATGGCTCTGCTGTGTGGATTGCACATTGCTTCCAGACAGTGAGAGAAAGGAAACCTAGGTGTGAGGAAAGAAGGTCTTCCTGACAGAATGGCCAGGGAGGAGTTGTAACCTTCCCTGATTACAGTTTAAAGGGGTCTACCTGCAGCACGCACAAAGGAACCTGACACCAGGCCTCCTCTTGCCTTTGTCACTCTAGAAAGTTTGGATCCCGGACTAGGGGAAGGGGAAGAACTGATCAGAGCCAGGTTTTGAGAGAGGCCAGTGAATTCCCCTACACAGACGCTGGCATCAGGTATAAAGTGAGACCATCAGAATTTCTCAGAATAGAACACTGCTGAACCTGGGAAAGATTCAGAAGAACGACTGCTCTGCTGCCAGAAGGACTGTCCTGCCATTTAAAGAAGGACTGCCATTTTGCCTGAAGAAGGAAGACTGACCTGCTTACCATGATCCCAGGATAACCAGAGTGACTCCAAGGGTCAGTTGACTGACCTCCTGCATAAGCAAAAATAACACAACAACCTTAAAGTGACCTCCCTGCAACCACTCAGCTGACCAACAGCAACTGAACCTACCTGGACCTTTCTGAGCGCTACTGCTGGCCTTTGCTGGATTGAGTCCTGATCCCCAAGAGGTGCCAGCCAGGTAATGGACTTTGACTAGAAGCAGTGAAAGCTCCTGCTGTAGAAAAGGTGAAGAAACAGATGTTTTGGGCTCCTCTCGACCTCCAAGTGATCTCTTTGTGCTGAGAATTGACTACCCTCAACAACTGCCAATGGGAAGCTCGAGCGACGGCCAACTCTTCCCGCTGCTGCAACAACCATCTATGATGCCCAACTTGCTTCCTCATGGCACCCGCCATTGCAAACGCACCCTCCACGCCAGACATGAAAAGGTCACTTTTCAGCGGGGCTAATCTGGTTCCTGTATCTTACCCAAGCTCATTGCGATCGGCCTGAACTTGTGACTTTCTTCCATCTAGTGTGACCAGATAACCACAAGTGGTGTTTGGCACTTCTTATCACTATTTTAACTTGAAACTTTAAAAATGAATATCTCGCTACTTTTACTATTTTCACCTGAAACTTTAAAAACGAATACTTCCAGTTCTATTGATTGGATTTTTATAGTTTTGATGTCATTTCATTTATAACAATTTACTCAATTGTTTCTAAACTAGTTTGGGATTTTTCATGTGTTGTGGTTGCACTTTATTACTACTTGTGTGCTGCATAAATATTTTATACCTTGCCCCTAGTTTAAGCCCAACTGTTTATGTGTCAATATACCAGAGGGTTAAGCACTGGTTTCATTAGTGACTTTTGTGGTTCATCTTGACAAGTACTCGGTTTAATATTTGAGTGTGCCTTCCTCTGCTCTCAACTAACTACCAAATTTCTTACACAGTCTAACTTAAACTATTCGTCCCTACATAAACCTTTCTATTTCCCATATTAAATAACAAGATGCTCCCTTGGACTCAACAACACTTTTTTATAGGCATCCTGGAAGTCACCATTCTTCATTCCCACGTTGACCTACTCTGAAATACCCTTCTCCTCTGTATATTCCCTACACAGTCTTTGTGGAAGGAAGATGGGACCAGTGTCCTGGGTGTGATCTGGTGAGGAGTCTGTATGGCAGGGTTCTAGTGCCCTCCTAGTGACATTTACATATTCTTAGGGAAAAATTAGACATTGCTGACATTGCATTTCCCTTCTTCTTAAAATAGGTCAACACACATCTACAAAGTGAGGAAAAAAACATTAAGGGACTGATTAAGTGTCGGCCCTGTCGGATGGCAGGATTATTGCATCCCATAAAAATATGACGCTAAGGTGCTCAGAATTTATTGCATAAATGTAAGAAAGTGGATAATTAGCTGTCGTGGATGGGAATTCACAACAAGTAATAAAGTGATAAACTTGTTAGGTCCAGTTAAAAGTTTCAGTAATTTAAACCTGAGCTCATCCCTTGGTTGCTATGCAAAAAGAACAATTGATGGACAGAATGCTGAACATTGTCAAACATTCACCCCAATACAGAGATCCGGGCCTAAATCCATCATTTTTATGCTCTCCATGCCATTCCAGTTTAAACCCAGCCATATGCAAATCAGTCTTGACCCTGCTCCCAATGAGAGCAATCCAGCCCGAACTGCCACTCCAGGTCCTCCCTGGACTAGAAACAAGCATCCTTGGACTGGTTTCGGGGTTTCACCCCTCATCAGCCAGGCTAGTTTGACTTCAGTGGCATGCAGAGCACGGGACCCGCGTCTGGGTATACCCATCCCACTTGGGGTGACAAATGCAGAAAGAACAATTGATGGACAGAATGTTGAACAATGTCAAACATTCACCCCAGTACAGAGATCTGAGCCTAAATCCATCATTATTTTGCTCCCATTGCCATTCAAGTTTAAACCCAGCCATGTGCAAATCAGTCTTGACAGCACAGCAGACAGGCTTAACTTAGAGAAATTTTGCAAAGCATTTAGAAGTACCAAAGCGTTTATAAAGTCAAAGACAAAATACAATAAAAATCATACTTACATTTGTAATACTGGAGAACACATTAATAACCAAACTGACACCAAAATGAAAAAAATCCAAAAGGGGAACTGGAGATATACATTTTTAAATATTTAAGTGAAAAACCTTCAAAAAGTGCAACTCTCCAAAGTCTATGAAAGCAGTAGACTGGAACACAGGCATGATTTGAGGCTGGCCGTAGTGGAGCCCTTGTCAGATACACAAACAGGATTGAGACCAGTGAAAGTCTGGAAGTCAAAAAGTTACGTCCCACTTCAGAAAGGGACTTTACCACTTTTTGGGAGAAATGTTTCAAATTTACCTAAGCAGAAAGGGACTTTGTCACTTTTTAACGAGAAAAGTTCTTTTTGAGCAGGCCAGCACTGAAATTGTAGTGGTTGAGCCTGTTGGAGTTCTGGAGCTTTGGGGATTTCTTGCTGAAAATCTGCTAAGTCTCACCACAGAATGAGACTTTGTCAATGTTCAGAGGTGCTGTAAGCCTTGAGCAGGACAAAGCTGAAATTCTCTCCAAAGCTGTGAAACTAACTGTTGAAAATCTTTTGGGGCAGGTTACCCTGAAGCTGTACAGCTCTGGAGCAAAGTGTGCAAACGTTTTTGTGGTGCCCCAGCAACCACCGGTGTACACTTGTCAGTGGAACTCAGTGAAAAGCCCCTAGAAACTGTCAGGGTGCCAGGTACAGCTAACAGTAAAGTCCAGTTCAAGTACAGTGGCCTCTGGTTAGCTGAGCACGTTAAGGAAAATGCCTCTTGCAGCTTGTTGGGTCCGTGCAGACAATCAGGTTGTCAGCCAACTGACCTTGGAGTCCACGTATGTGTTTTGGGTACAAGAGGAGCAGGTTCAGTCTTTGAGGGCTTCTTTCAAGTCACAGGCAGCAGGTCCAGCCCTCTTCTGTTGTTCTTCAGGTCCAGAAAGGGTTCTAAGGAGGGTGTCTGGGGCACCACATTTATGCCTGGCACCAGCTAGTGGTTTGGGGTGACTCCTTGGTGCTCCCAAACCAATGGGGTAAAAATTCCAGGTGCCCCCTATGCTTTTTCAGAAATGTGTGTTTCCCCTATTGAAACAATCCCAATGTGCCCCTCATTCTCAGAATCCAAGTTGGGGATGCTCATTCCCCTTGAGAAGAGTCTCTGTGCTCACCAGATGTGTGGTCATGGTAATGAGCTGTGTGGTCACTCAAAATCAGTTTCGGATGTGACTTCCTTCCCACCGGATTTGGTGCCAACCTGAATAGAGGGACAATAGGCTGCTTTCTCCAGGTCTCCATCTTAGATTTACTTGTGAAAGGTCATCTCCACTTTCAAATTAACTACGTTCCTTGGATCCAAACTAACAGTTCTTCCTGCAAAGGGTAGAAAAACACTTCCCCACACTCAGGTCAGTTTCTCTGCTTTGGGTGCATTTTTCACACTTCTTCACATCTAATTCAGGCCAAGTACAGGATGGGCAGTTGCTGGAGTGCTAATGCAAATTAGTCTCCAGCAGCATCAGTTGGGGTATAGGTAACTTTCTAAAAGCAACTTTTTAAAATATATTTAATAAAAGTCCAACTTCACCATTAGAGTGAAATGTTATTAGATATAAAAATAAGTCTTTGAATTGAGCCTGTAACTGGTACAGGTCAAAAGTACAGATGAAAGTTTATAACCTATTCTTTCACTTTTGCTATGTACTAGCTACGCCCTGACTGATGACAATGTAGTTTTGGCCTTAGTCACTGGGGGAACATGTAATTTCTATTGTCACACATGTTCCACTGTTACATATAATACAACCACCATGTGGGTAGCAAGGCGTGCCTACTAAATATTTAAAATAATGTTTTCATACCTGTCAAAGGGTGAATTTGACATTTTTGTGTAGCATTGTTCAAGCTGCAGGTGCTGCCAGGCCAGGTAGGCCATGTTTATAATGACACTGTAGTGGAATGTACAAAAAGAGCTGTAGCTCGCAGGTGGCATTTCATTTTCCTTGCCAGGGGTGTATTTGTGCACCATATACAATGGCATTTTAGAAACATTAATTGTGTCAATCGGGTTTAAGCCAATTTCACCATGTTTTAGGGATCGGAGCACATGCATTGGTCAGCAGTGTCCCAGTGCACAGTCAAAAAATCTGCAGAATCAATACAAAAAATGGGGATGACAACTCCAAAAGGGGTCCATTCTTGAAATGCAATATTTATCACACACTCTGAATTTTTGGGGATTAACATGCAGATTTTATGGCTTACTGCATTAAAATCTGCATGTCAGATTAAAAAGGGTATTGTTTTTCCAGGTTACATTCCGGCAGGTTTGACCTGCCGAAACTTCATGAAGGGTGAGGTAATGAATGCACCAGGTAATTATAAAGTGTGGTAAATACTAATAAACCACAAAGGTATCCTCACAATGATGAACTACTATGAAATGACAGTGAATAATCTAACATATAATTTTATTTTATTTTAAGATCCTCACTCATTCCATTAATAGCATGCTTCATCATGAGGACTCATCCTGGTAATCTAGAATCCGTAATGGGCTGTACCCCAATGGAGGGAGCACTTTGATATTACTTTTCAGGGTGAAGATAAGATTGAGAAGATAAAAATAGTGAAGGCCTACTCCAGTACCCCTTTGTTTTGGGTGCCCATGATAAGGTTGAAAGTAGAAATGTGTGTATGCTCTAGGATAAATATTTTCCAAGTATTCTTTTTGTCAACATAGTTAAGCTGTCCTGATCTTTGGTGGTCCATCATCTGTGTGGTTCAATTTGTGATGGCCAGATAGGCTGGGGGCCTTACCTACTCCAACAGACTTCGCAAAAAATCTTGGAGTAATGAATAATATAAATCTATTGTTTGACCTGTAGGTAAACAGGACAGTTTCTACCTGTTTGTGGATAATCAAATCCCTGAGGAAAGTGTTTACCTTCATTCCACTTCAGTGAGCTCTTCCTTGCTTTCCCTTCCCTTCCTAAGACTAACTGCTATTAGCACCTTGACACATTTGTTGCGCTTCAAAAGTCTTTTTTCATGCATTCATTTATGCTGTATCCTAAAACCACTAAGGGTTTACAGCCTTCATCAGAACATGTAAATAATCCCTAATGTTATGTTATTGTTGTTCTATTCCTACCGGCCCAGTGTATTTGAAGGATACAGGAAAACATTAACATGAGGTCTTACTTATCCTTGAACAGAATCAGTACTAGGGCTGAGTGGAACTCGCAGAGTTTTACTCCCTGTAATTCCGCAGAATTACCTAAAAACTCTGCGAGATTGCACAGAGTTCCATGAGTGGCGGAATTCCGGTCTGTCTCACTGCTTGCACTGATTTGTAGTGCCAGGAGCTTGTCCCGTGCTGTAAAATCAGAATGAAAGGCACCATGGAGCACACCAGAGAGCGCTGCTTCTTTCTGCTGCTCGAGTAGATTTTCTACTCCAGCTGAAGCTTTTGCAACATGAGCAGCAACTTGCTGTGACCACCTGTTTTGTGAAATCTGCATGGAGGTGGCCTATCGCTCGTTTGTCCTGCTCACACTCACCAACTTATCATTGGCGAGCCACGCATGAGAAAAACTCTGCCACATGGTGGTTGGTGAAGTTTTTACCAAATTCCGTGCTCCAAAGTGATCACGGAGTGGGAAAAACTCTGGGAATTATGCCGGTGGAGAGGAGTTTACTGCCCACCCCTAATTAGTACCTACTAATGCCTTACATCTACATATATTAGATGTTTTATGAATGGGTGGCTGACATGCTCCTATAGTCATACATTCACCAAGGAAGCCATGTCACTACAAACAGATATTTTGCCCTTCGGGCTCCTGCCCAGGCAGGATACCTTTGGTGTTTATTGATTAGGCTAGGGAGCCAGTATCCACAAATGTTGCTTGGTCATCTCTGCTCTCTTTTTTATGGAGGTGTGGTAAATACCACCCAACTTGGAATTCCATCTGCTGCGTAAACAGGGATTTGTGAAGAGATCAGAAAGCTCTGGGTAACTCAGTATCATGGCCAGAGGGTTTTTGATGCATCTGTTTTTGCTAATTTAGAGTTCATGGAGACATTACATCTTCTCCTCTAATTGGGGATGGAGCGATGTTCAGCTTTTTGTATGACTCAAGCTCACATGATTTGTTGGGTTGGGTAGCTGCTATATGTTTTTGGGTGACTGTATATCTGGAATTTTTCTTGAACTTGGTGCGACTGAGTCCTTTAGTCCAAGAGACTGTGATGAAATGCTTTCCTGGCATGAAGTTTCTTCAGGTGGTTTCCCAGTTGAAGGTTCTTGTGATTAGTGATTCAATTGAAACAATGGAATGTGACGTTATTATACTGGAGGAGGCTGATGTCCACCCAAGAACTAGCTCTTTATGCTGAAGCATTTTAGGATGTAGTTAACATAATTTCCATAAAACACCTTGGTTTAGTTATGTTAAGAAGCTGCTAACCTCCCTGGGCCTACAAGCAGCATGAAACACTACCCCCCAAGAACATATTCCTTCGAAGGCCCAACTGATTACATGCTACTGGGAATGGGTAGCGCAGACTGAGTCAGTATCCCCCTCAAGAGTGTCTTTGGCAAACACTTTCTTAGATTTTAAGCCTGTCAGTGCACTTGAGACTTACTTGGATTTTATCACAACCCCCTTGGACAAGAAACTGTATATTCAATTTAGACATGGCTCTCTCCCCCTGAAAACATTCTCTGCAAAATGGGAAGTGAGTAGTATCCACCCTGTGCCATGGATGTAAATTTGCAAATGGAACAGTATCACATGTCCTATTTGCTTGCCATGCATATTCTGGCCCATGTTCAAGGTGGATTAAGCCTGTCTGAAGACAATTGGGCATGTGCTGCTATATATCTTCCCTGAGGATATTGAGAACAGATCCTAGACCCCTTTACTCCTGCTCCACTGCCAAGTTCCTGGGGTACATGTGGATCATTAGAAGTAAGGCCCCGTGATGAATGTCTAACAATGCTTCAATTTGCTCAAAGTTTAGTTTCCCCCCTAAGACCTGCTGTGATTATACTTTGTCTGATTGCTATAGTATTTTATGTACTCGGATTGTGGTTAAAAATCTAGTTTTATATATCATGCAAATCCAATATTTAAGGTAAATGTAATTGGTGCAAAGACAGGCTGAAGCTATTAGCATTACCAATTGAGAGTAAAGTATTGCTGACGATTTTGTTAGTCTCCGATTGGCTTGTAAACTAGGCTGAATACTATGCTTCCGCTATGATCCTATGGACAAATTACACTCCCATGACTGTAAGTTTTAAATGTTTTCAGCTTTTTATATATTTATTTATGTACTGTATACATTTGCAAAAACCTGTATGGCACTGGCTGCCGAAATAAAGTATTTGAAACAGAACAAGAATGTAAAGTGCTCATTGAATCATCGATGTCTTGAGAGGTTGTTCTGGATATCACACCCTACTTATTCTCATATGTTCTTCCATGTGGAGAGCTATATATACCTGCACATTTCACTCAGATCTGAAAAACTTACCTTCTTCCTCGTCCCTGCATGATGATTGTACTGACAGTGCTGATGGGTATCTCTTGCTTTACTTCTTTGCGTTTTGCCGGACTTCTCTCTGTTCCTCTCTCATGAGATTAACCTCTGCCTCTGAATTCTCTACTCTTTATCATTGTTTCTCGGGTGTATTTGTGTGCTCAATCCTTCAGTGTGATTGAACTAACAGGTCGTCTGTGGCTTGTGTGTTCATTTCTTCAGTGGGATTGAACTAACAGATGGTTTGTGGCTTGTTTCCCCTCTCTGTCTTGTGTAGGCTATTGTCCATGCCATTTTCATGTAGTATGCCATTATGTGACACCTGCTCCAAAGATTCTTTGAGGCTTGATGCCCTGTGTGACACACGGATCCTTGGTGTTTTCAGATCTTATTTGACACAGACTCTTTTTACATTATGTGACACGCTTCGCCTGTGATGTCTCTTTGCTCATTTTTCTTAATCCCCTTGATTTCTTTTTTTGCCCTCACTTATCCTTGCTTCTTTTTCAGTCTCTTGTGTTTTTGTTGGTGGTGCATGAACCATTCCTTTTGTCTTGCCCTAGTGTATTGCATTGGCATGTGTTGCTTTGTGTTTAGACAGCTCACTGGCTTTGGCCCTCTAGAGCATACTCATCAATGAGAATGTTTTTTTGATGAGCCTATATTGCCTTCAATGACCCACAGGTAAATTGCTTCCTCATTCATGAAAAGTTTGAGGGTACAAAATTGTACCACATTTTCTTGCCTTACAATGAAGGTTGATAAGGGTTTGCGCTTCACCTGGTATACCCTGTTGAAAATAAGTCTCGGGCAAAATTTCATTATACCTGCCGTTTCTTTCAAAATTTACGACGGTTTGGGATACCCGAGCTATTCAAAATTCCCAAAATTATGCTATTATACAATGTTGTGCAATTTCAAGTCCGTTCAGGTAGAAATCCTATTGCAGGAGCACAAGAATAAAGCGAAGAAGGTGAACAGACAAAACACGAGTGGCTGATTATTGTAGCATTTATGTTTTCTGAGCTTTTGTTTTAGCACAAAAACTTTCACCGAGTCCAAAATGGACTTCATACTCAACTATAGTGCTAAATGCAAGATTTGCATTTCTCATAAAAATGTGTACATTTTACTGAAGTTTCAATTAATTGTACTAATGAAAACTCAACAATTTTCGAACATCCCTATGTGGCACACTTGGTCCTGATTTCACTTAGGGTTAAAGTGCACACAGCATATATCACAGTCTTGATTGTAGAGAATTATCTGATTTGGCTCCTGCCATGATACCCTCGCTAGGTCAGTCAGAAGCTGCAGCTCCTGTCTTCCCCTTGAGTCTCTGTTGGCTTTTCAAACATCTCATCTCCAGCCACCTGTTCCACCTGAACCCCACAATTCAGTGTGTCAGCTTCTGTGATTGGGTATGGTACTTTGAAGTAGGAGGCCAATTGTTTTGATTTTTTTTCTTCCAGCATGATGGTGTAATTAAATGGACATAGCTAATTGAATTTTTTGTTGAGGTGTCAAAAGCTCATATTCTCATTAAATAGGTATATTCATGTACCTTTGAATATATAGGGGTTTGTAGTGCTTCACATTACTTTGTGTCTCTATAGTCTACATGCATCAGACTCCCACGTTACTCAGTTAATAGTGTTCAAGTTCACCCCCTCATAAGAATGGAGGGCTGAGTCAGCCTTCCTTGCATTAAAACTTGTGATAGTTAGATTGAAGCACTTCTCAGAGGCTGCCTCTCATCCATAGCTGGATCTTTCTTCTAGTGTCCGTACCTTTTTGCGGTTGTTTGGATTCTGTGTTGAGTCAAGACTGTTTGGCTGCCCTTGTTGGAATAAAAATTATTTTGCATGGTTTTATGTAAGTTAGCATTTGATGCGCCATTTTGTGTACAGGCGCCATTTTGTATCGTGATCGAAACTAATTCTTTATAATTTCCGAGAAACGGCCTTCTCTAGGTTATGTTTCTTCGGAGCTGAGTTCTGCCATACTAATGAATGCACTGTCCTTATTAGCGCATACCTTTCTCTTTAGATGTACGCCTTCTCCCACTTGTCTAGTGGCGGGCACAGGCAGAGTAACCTTGAATTGGTGGATAATGTGTGCCCGGTCTCAGAATCGAAACTTACTCCTTTGTAATTTACTGTCCAGCTGCATCTCTCTGGAAAATTCCATAGTGGGCGTGGTTTAATTGGTTTCGAAGTGTATTTAATGATTCCTTATGCTTGCTGATGTCAGTCCCTCTGCAGCACTCCTTAGCGACTGGGCAGACAGAGCTCCGCTCTGAGCGTACTCTGAATAAACAGATATTGGTTTGTATTCTCTACTGTCTGACTGACTCTTCATTTGGTATGGAAGGCTGAGAGGTGGTCTTGTGTGACCCGGGTGACCTGAATCGGGTCATTTCCTTTGCCCTTTATGGTGATGGGCTGTTGCATGTCCCCTTTATTATTATTTCTGTAAATGCATCAAAGCTCTTTCTCTGCCTCCTGTAAATTGTTTCTTATTTCTTGGGTTGGTTTTCATTCACCCGCAATGTTGTACAACTTCCATTTGGAGTCTCCCTTGTGCTGCCTTGTGCTTTGCAACTGACCTCTACTGGTACCCAAATTCTACTTGTGAATGTCAATCTCTATTCTTGTCTCTGTTTGTATATCCATGCACTCAGCGAGACAACCTTTGCAATTGCATTGCTGGTTATGTCTTAATGCAAGCTTTCTTATGTGACCCACAGATTGTCCAGTGTTTCTTAGTAAGATGTGTCTTCACCACTTTTATCTGTAGGTGTTGTTCATCTTCCCTGCTCTTTTATAGTCTCCAGTTGGTACATTATTTTATGAAATTCTTTTTTTATTATTCTTTATTTATCGGCGCACATCCCTTATCCCAACACACAGTATTTATACATACATTTAGTGGCCTCTCACAGGACTTTTCCTGCTCTGAGCTGCTGCCTTCTCCTCCCCTAAATCCTTCTTTCAAACAAATCTTCTTGCTCTAAGGAAAATGATAGTTGCAGTAAAATGATCAGTGTGCCACTCAGGTTCCACCCACTTCACCGTCTTTCAGCTTTTAACCGCACTAAACGATCTGCCCCCTTTCAAACAAGAATAGCAATTCAAACATTCTCACTCAAGGTCACCACACTTTGAGGCCAGACATGAGTCAGCTGTATGATACAGTACTTTATTTGTAAAAGAATTAGTGCCAGGGCCCAAAGTTTTGATCAGAACCCCACTTCTGTCACTATTGAATGGCATGATACCGAATAACAAGGAATGTGTAGTCTTGATTTCAGCCCATGCCTCTTGACTCCACTATTAGACACTCCTTGCCCCTTCAGCTCACTCTAGCAGGTTCTTTTTCATACTTGTTTTCTTCCTTTGTCACATTTGTTCTGTTGTTCACTGCCTCCTTCATTACCCTTTGTGTGTTTTTCTTTTTCTTGCTCTGGATCAAAGTCAGATATGGAAAAAAGTGTTGGTAACTAAAAATGAGTGCCAGTGGGCCCTACCTGCAATCATCGGCTCAAATTAAGTACTGATGATATTATAGACAGACGCCCGGCCTCTAACTAACAAAGTATCCACTGTAGACATTCCCCACACTGGGCATGGCTCGAGTATATAATTAAATGGGCGTAAGGCCCCTCGTGGCCTTCACTGACACTACATGCATGGTGTCTGTGTGTCATTCCAGTTAGCCCAACGTGCTTAGGTACAAGCAGGCCTTCCCCTGTGACTGGCCATTACACTGTCGATGAGGCCGGTTCGAATCCACTCAACCACCAGGGTGTTGCATAGTCCCTGATCCGGCCTTGCACAGCAGTGCGGGGGAACTGCAGCCTGCGATATGGCCGTGCGACAGGCGAAGCGGGCGTTGGTGCTCCCTACTGTCGGGACTCCATTTTTGTCCCCATCACATCTCCAGGCCCCAGTTGATGCTTGCCCTGCAGGCAGCCTCGGCTGGGCACAAAGAGGAAGGTTCAGTCTGCCCCATCGGCCGCCCAGCTCTGTGCAAGAAGATACGCAGCCTTGTCACATGGGCACCACCCCATCAAGTCATCACGCTCAAGTGGCACGAGCCTGCGGCACATCTCCTGCTGCCCCTCTGCAGCTCGTGCAGCTGCTTCCATCGGCGGGGGTCAGTAATAAGAAAGAAAAAGGTAAATACTGCACAAATAAAGTGGGGGATGTCTTTGTCTTCCATGGAAATAAAGGGATTCATAAGAAAATAATGAGGAATAGACTAAAAAAGAAAATTATACATTCTAAAGAAGTGGGATAAAGAGACACCCTTCGAGAGGCACACAAGAGGCAACAACTCTTGAATTAGAGGTACGCAGTTAAAGGCAACACAGTGCTTCCAGTGTGCCAGTGGAATCAGCTACAGCATTGGGCAAACAACTAGCAGACATGAGCGTGCAGGACAAACCGGGTGCAGCCACCCCATCAGCTCAAGCCCCACATGCCCATACTGCTGTGACCAAACTACTGCCATTCATTGAACTGGCCGAACAGGCCATGGAGGCGCCCCGATGGTGTTAATGGTTAGAGCGCTTAAACCACTATTTTTGAAGCACAAGAGAAGTGGAAGGCATGGTTAAGAGATCTCTCCTGATGCACTACAGTGGGGCGGAGCTATATGAACTCTTTCAAACGTTGCCAAATACCGGTGATGACGATGACTTTGATGCTGCAGTAAGTGCACTGAATAAGAACTTCGACCCACAGATAAACGCAGACTTTGAGCGGTTCAAACTGAGGCAAGCCATGCAAATGGAAACAGATTCTGTGGACATGTTCTATGTGAGATTACAGAAGCTAACGAGCACGTGCACATTCCATGACCAGCAAGAGGAAATAAGAGTGCAACTTATACAAGGGTGCCGGTCCAAGGTACTCAGTCAACTCCTTTTACGACAGCCAGGAGTTTCACTCGATGACATCCTTATATTAGCGCGATCCCACAAAATGTCTAATTAAAGAGCCGAGGAAATGGAAGCTGTTCTCAAAATGTCCCACACAGTGCTGAGCCTGCCAAGAACTACTAGCATCAAGACCGAAAGAGTTGATTCCATCCAGCGGCAGCCAGGGCCCACACATCAGGTTACCTTTCAGAATACGAATGGGACATGTGGCAACTGTGGCCTAGAACATTCCACTCCCAGCGTCTGTTATGCCAAAGGCAAGACTTGGTCCATATGCAGCAAGCTCAACCACTTTGTGAAAGTGTGCAGTAGTGGAAAATCCCGATTCCTAGCCCACTTACCCAGAAGAGCGGCAGGAGTGCTCAGACAACTGTCCCTCGATTACGTGCCGAACAACGCTGCTGCTTCTAGATACTAAGACACTGCAGATGCAGATGAAGACAATGAAGAGGTGTTTTCTTCACATCCTTTGCCGGGCATCAAGATTGCCGAAGGCGACCTCCACCGATATGCACCATAAGAATCGAAGACACAACAGTCAGAGCGCTCATTGACACCGGAGCATCGGTCAATGTCATGGATTCGGTGCAGTACAAGCAGATAACACCGCGACCACCTCTCTCCACACCAAAGAAAGAATATACACATATGGGGCATGAAACCACTGCCTCTGCGAGGGGTCATAGAAGTGAAGGTGCAGAGTGTTAGCAGGCCACCCGAGCCAAATTCCACATTATTGAAGGAAGGAAAGGCACCCTGCTGAGCTGTCACACCACAGAAGACCTTGAGCTAGTGTTCTTCACGAACAAGGTACACAAGTCCCATGCCAAGAACATTCTCTCTGACTTTCCCCAAATTTTGCAGGGTTTGGCAAAGCTGAAAGAAAACAGGTCCAGCTTCATATTGACAAGGTGATCAAACCCACTGCTTTAAGGCATCAGCGGGTACCATTCAACCTCAGGCCGAAAAAGAACTAATAGCACTCGAGGACCTCAGAGTGATCGAGAAGGTAACTGGCCCCACCCCCTGGGTCTCGCCACTCCTCATCGCACAAAAACCGAAGCAATCAGGCTCCATTTGCTTCTGCACAGATATACGCTTTCCAAACCACCCCATCAAAAGGGAGTGCCACATCACGCCTACAATGGATGACATAATCGCTGACCTTATCGGTCCAAATCATCTGTAAGCTTGACCTCAACTCGGGGTATCATCAACTGGAGCTGTTGGTATATAACGACCTTTTCGACACACATTGGGCTGAGGAGGTTCAAAAGGCTGAGTTTCGGTATATCCTCAGCGGCAGAGGTCTTCCAGAACGCTATCAGGGAGATCCTGTCAGGACTGCTTGGAGTCAATCATCTGAGTGACGATACATAAATCTTCTCAAACAGCCTTGAGGAGCACCATGCCAGGCTGAGGGATACACTGCAATGCCTGATGGATATGGGGCTA
Organism: Calotriton arnoldi; assembly: GCA_963921515.1. Taxonomy (NCBI): domain Eukaryota; kingdom Metazoa; phylum Chordata; class Amphibia; order Caudata; family Salamandridae; genus Calotriton; species Calotriton arnoldi. The sequence continues at coordinate 924,596 of CAWUFW010004833.1, read as the reverse complement.
ACTTTCCACAAAAACAAGTGCTCATTTTACCAGGAGTCCTTTGAATTCTTTGAATACATCTTCTCCAGGGATGGATTGCAGGTGGATCCAAAGAAAGCCACAGCAATCCAAATTGCACCCACTCCCCGGAACCCAACGGAGGTACCCAGCTTCTTAGGTATGGCCACCTAATGCTGGCACTTTATTCCCAACTTGGCTACCTTATTGGAGCCACTACCAGTTCTCACCAAAACCGGTGCATCGTAGGAATGGAATCTGACTGCCAACAAGGCTTTCAAGGATAATAAAGATGCTCTCACAGATAAAATCACCATGGCTTACTTTCACCCAAGGTAGAAAACGGGGCTGATTATGGATGCCAGCCTTGTAGGGATAGGGGCTGTACTCCTGCAGGAAGACTCAGAGAGAGAGTGGCTACCAGTAGCATACGCCAGTTGAACACTCTCAGAAACAGAAATTAGATATGCGCAAATCGAGCACGAGGCATTGGCAATAAGGTAATTGAATCAACACTTTGATCTTTACCTCTGGGGCCAGAAGTTCCGAATAGTAATGGATCACAAATTCCTGGTACCCTTATTCATAGGCACTTTGAGGTTGGCCCCTACCTGGATCGAGAGATTGGTTGTTCAACTGCAAGCATATACCTTTGAAATTTGTTACCGTCCAGATGCGAACAATCCCACTGATTACTTGTCATGCCACCCGGTTCAGGACAGGAGCAAGAAATCACTTCAAGACGAAGAACAAGCAAAACATGTTGGTAGCATGATCGTTCAAAATACACACAATTGATGGACAGAATGCAGAACAAATGAAAACATTCACCCCCAGTCAAGAGATCTGGGTTAAATCCATCATTCTTTAGCTCACCATGCCACCCCAGTTTAGACCTGGCCATATGCAAATCAGTCTTGACCCTGTGCCTCATGGGAACAGTCCAGCCCGAACTGCCAAGCCAGGTCCTCCCTGGACCGGAAACAAGCATCCTAGGACCGGTTTCGGTGTTTCACCCCTCATCAGGCAGGATAGCTTGAATCCAGTGGCACAGTGAGCCCGGGACTCACGTCTGGGCATACCCGGCGCACTTGGGGCGAGAAAGCAAAAGGCACACAATTGATGGACGGAATGCAGAACAAATCAAAACATTCACCCCCAGTAAAGAGATATGGGTTAAATCCATCATTCTTTTACTCACCATGCCACCTCAGTTTAGACCTGCCTGTTCCAAAGCTCTGACTCTTAAGGAGCTGAGTGAAGTGACGATACTCGTTTAAAGACTGGTGAGGGACAAAGAAATGTTAGCTCAAATACAATGGCAGGACTTCTTGGATGGGGCAAGTACGTGAAACCCTGAGGACCAACTGACCTGTTAGAAACTATGCAGAGTCTGATACGAACTCAGTGAAGGTCAGCACAGCCTTCTACTGCAGGGTCAGTCCATTAATTTACCCAAGGAGCTACGGAGGAGGGTGATCGACCTTGCCCATCAAGGGCACCTAGGCGGGGCCAAGGGGATGGGCCGTCTTCGCAGTAAAGTGTGGTTCCCCGGCATGGATGCCTTGTGGATGAAGCCATTCAAGTGTGCCACTCATGCGCTATAGCAGGTGCAGATCAGCCATGTGCACCCATCCTGACTGAAGAACTAAGTCACAATCCTTGTGCCAAACTCAGTATTGACTTCGGAAGCTTCCCCAATGGGAGAAGCACCGTAGTGATCATAGAATCGCATTCCAAATTTCCTGTAGTGGAAGTAGTGGTATCAACTGATTTCCCTCATGTCAAACTGATCCTGGACAAGGCATTTGCATTGCTGAGTCTGCCAGAGGAACTAAAATCCGACTACTGGCCGCCATTCAAGTGGCAGGAGTTCCAAGAATACCTCGCATCTCTCACCATAAAGCATTGGAAAATCATCCTTCAATGGCTCAGGCCAACAGGGAAGTAGAGAGGTTTATGACTATCCTCAACCGTGCTCTCCGCATAGGGGTCGAGCAAGGTAAAGATGCAGAGTGTTGTCTTCACAGATTGCTTAATGCATACCGACAAACCCCTCACAGTACAACCAACTGTGCTCCTGCCCAGCTCCTATTCAGTAAGCCACCTAGGGACTGCATCCCTGCCAGCCCAGAATGGCAACCGGTGGACATGGACCCTGAAGCGACTCAAGCCCGACGGGAAGTCACCAATGAAAAGCTATTATCCCAGCCTGCAGCTTGGGGATGCAGTGGTTATCAAAGATAGGTATCCAGGCTGAAAGTTCCAGACTCCCCAGAAGCCAGAGGTCGGAAAAGTGGTCAAGATGAACAGCACCATGGTCACAGTGTAGAGAGGTGGTCGAAGTGCAACCAGGAATGTCTTGTGGTTCAAAGTGGTGTTGGCCACAAAGGAGAATATGGAGGTTGAGGAGAAATAAGAAGCAGCAAGACTGAGTGGAGACAGCTTTCTCTCCAGAAGTGATCCGGTGACGGTCGTCATTGGCAGAAAGTGAGATACACAAAGCCTGTGGCCCTGAAGGCCAAGATCCTTTGCAGGACAGCACAATGAGCGATGGTTCCCCAGGGCAGGAGCCCGATAACAGCTCCTGGAGCCAGCTGTATTGTCCCTGGCCAAACCCTGTCCCAAGCCAGGGACTCCAAGAATTTGTGTGTCAGGTCTGGTCCGAGTGACACCACATCTCTGTTGAACTTTCGTAAAGAATAGGAGGGATATAGAGAGCCACCCGGCCTCTAACTAACAAGGTATCCACTGTAGATACCCCCGGGCCAGGCGCGGCCCAAGGATATAAATAAATCGGTGTAAGGTCGCTCGTGGCCTTCGCAGACACTACATGGCTGGTGTCCATGTGTCATTCCAGTTAGCGCATCGTGGTTAGGTACAAGAAGGCCTTACCCTGTGTCCGGCCCATTACAGATATGTATAAATGCAAATTGCAATAAATGCTTTAAGTTATAAAATCACATTGGTGCAAGCCAACACCTGGCTGGTGAAGATTAATGGCACTTCTCCAGTCAAGTCATATTCATCATTATTCTAGTAGTGACAGCTTTTACATCTACAGTTATCTTGGAAGAATAGGCTTTAAATATTATAGTAGTTTTAGGGTGAAACTAGTGTATGGCCATCCTGTTTAACCAGACATGTAATAGCAGATTTTTTTTTTTTTTAAATGAAGGACATGGCATTTATATAGAGCACACAGTGGCAGAGCTTGTTCAGCAGGTCTCACACTACAGCAGGGGTATACATTGTAGGGGAATATATGTCAAAAACGAAGTGATTTTTACCAGTGCAGATGCAACTATCTCTTCACATATCTGTATCTAGCTTATTCATATAAATACTGGCCTAAGCTCCTCATGACAGACCTACCATAGACAAAGAAAATGCCAAAGATCTAATCTCATCATTCCAGGATATCTATAGGTTTATTACATCACATACCTAGTCTAGTGCTTAAAAGTGTTGTTATAAATACACCTAGCACTAATTTATGAGGTTGTGTTTGATATGACTAATGGGCTTCTTGCATAGTATGACAAAAACAATCACAAATATAGCACCACAATCTTTGATCAATGTATCCAGAATAACTCCCACGTTTACAGTGTTATAGATGCTGCCCTGTTGGCTTACCATCCTCACTTTGCGCAATTTAAATCAACCAGACATAAATAATTTTCTATGCTTGATATGATACTAAGAAGCAAATTCTGTTATTATTTTCACTTTCCTTTTCTTTTTCATATTAGTAATTATTTCACATGGCACTAATTCTCCTGGTTGCCCATGTTCTTTTCCAATGTATGTTTATGTTGCCATTTGTCTTTTTACTTACATTCACAATTTCGTCAACCGTATTGCAGTTTTTGATTGCTTTATAAATAACTATCTGTATTAATTTATGTTTTATGCATTGATAATTTCCTTTGTAATGTGCATGTCTTCTGTGTCTACTTGAGGAATTTTGTTTCCATTATAGCCCAATGTTTGGCACTTTGAGAAGCTTAACTTACTTTACCAACTAAGTTAACTTGATGATCAACTTACCTAATTAGCTATCTTCATAGAAGACCCACATAATGTTAAAGGAAAGAGATGTTCTGGATCATATACTTGCTTGGTTCTACGGTATTTTCTTGCGTGGTAACACTGTATCTAAAATATCGATCCATCTTACTTCAATTTTCCAGTAGAGGCTGATTTTAATTCCTCTGCCATCACTATCAGCTTATGGGCAATTTAATGCATCTTCCAATATTTCCAATCTAATCTGATTCAAGCTATGATTCTTATACTCAACTTGTTTAGCAACTAATGATTAGATGTTTGTTTGTCTGGTCTTTCTCTATATTCACTCGGTCAGAATTGAGCTTTTTTCACAGAGCAATAATAACACATTAAACTGCGGTCTTTATTAAAAAAAAGATGATTTATCAGATCTTGTCTGGTAAATTCCTGTATCTTTTAAAGTGAAGAATTGTCTAAAGTTGAAATTGTCTTATCTTCGGGTTTACTTGACTTAGAAAACAGTAGTTTGTCATATGTAACGTATATTTTACACTGATATTTCCAATGTATTTCTCCTGATGACAGTAGGGTGATTACGATTTCAAACAAGCATAACATTAAAGCTATTCCTTGTTTTTTTTAGATCTGATGTTAGCCAAGGCCTTTGGATTTTAGTAACATAATAAGTATTATATACTTACTTAAAGGAGCTTTCAGCCATCTCTTTTTACCCATCTGTCAGTTGTTGTGTCATTCCCATTTTGCTTCCACACACTACAGCATACAGCATGGGGCAATGAGTCAGCCTATTTAAGTCTCAGATTAACATCACTTTGAGTGACTGCATTTTTCTCTTTCACAAGGTGCACATCTGCACACAGGGGGCCTGATTTACAAAGATAACCTTACATTCGCTGTAAGTTTACACTTTAAATAAAATTCACAAACTACATGCGGTTACATGAAACATAGATGTAAGTAAACAATATTAGTAAGCAATTTTGCTTTCATACAATATGCCTAATTGGGCTTCACAATGCCCTTCATTTTGTGATGCAGGCTAGTGGTGGTAGGGGAATTTCAAGTAGATTTATCACTTTTGGCTACATGGGCTTTCCATACAACACATAAGTTCAGCACCTTAAGCGCAATCAATAAAATATCAGCTTTAAACTTTTGACAAAAGTAAGCAAACACAAGGAAGGGAAGAAAGAGGAAAATAAAATAATAAAATGGAAAAAATGAAGCTATGATTTAAATACTGACAAGGTATGGAAATGCCATAGTATCCTGATACAATAAAGAAAATACAAACACCATCTTATCTAGATCATAGTAAGTTCTCTATTTGTGACTCTGGAGGGGACGGTCATGGAGTGGGGTTAAGTCCTATGATATGTTTCAGTGAAAAGGAATTTGTTTCCAGTTTCCTACTTCTTTTTACATTTTTTTCACGTAATCCCCTCTTCCAAAGTCAATGAACATTAAATCTATTTTGCATCATTCTAAGATATGAATTCACTGCAGAGTCTTCTATTCCTAACAACAGATTGTTGCTGGTTGCATCCATGCAAAAACCACCCTGACAACAGACTTATCATTGCTAGTTCCCATTAGCAATGATTTAGTAAAAAGGGATTTATATAGAATACCATGGCACACATTTTTCGATTATTAACTTTCTTGTCTGTTTCACTATCACAAGTCTTGTGGTATTTGCTATTATCATTTTGTATGTATTCTACACTCTTGCTTGGCTTTCAAAATAGCCTTACAAGACTAGTTTTCTTGCATGTTTAGTCAGTGTAGGGAAAAGGTAAGGGGCATTCAAGATATTACCTCTAATCAATGTAAGTACTTCCTGTTCTTAACTTGGATCTCTTTCTGCTACCATACTATGTCCTGATGGAGGCCCTGCCCGTAAATGACTGGGGTTAATATGTCAATGTAATAATTTGTTGGCTTGAATTTTAATGCAGTATACATGAACCAGAACTTAACAGTGAAGTTGATGTATCAAAGAAATTGGTGAAACCAGCCAGTGTAAGAAATTGGGTAACGGGTTAAAGGGGATGAAACCCTACTCAAGTGGTAACCACAATCCTTGTCAGGGTGAAGTCACAAGCAAATCCCAAATTAACCTGTGCTCAACCCTCTGATAGCTTGGCACAGGGTAGCCAGGCTTAACTTAAAGGCAATGTGTGAATTATTTATGCAGTAATTCAGACAATAATAAAGTGGCAACACAACACAAGAAATATCCCACATCGATTTAGGAAAATAGAGCAGAAGTTAATAAATAATTTGACACTAAAACAACAAAAATTCAATTAGAAGAACTGGAGATATGCAGTTTTAAAGATTTAAGCTAAAATAGTGCAAAAAAGCATAAAGCGCCACTCGTGGCTACATGGTCACGCGAGACTGGGTGAAAGGCATAAGTTCAGGACAGCTGCAATAGAGCGTGGGCCAGATATAGGAACCAGGTTAGTCCCGCTGAAAGAGTTACTTTGAAATTCCAGTACAATGAGTTCCGTTTGGGGTGGAAATGGCCGGAAGAAGCAGGGAGAGCATTGTGAATGATCATCAATGTAGTGCGAAGAGCAGGCTGGGTGTTGCGGATGGGCTATTCTGTACTGTGTGGTTCCTCTCAGCATCGTTGGCAGTCCTTGCTGGAGCTTCATGTTGTCAGTGCCCGTGAGCTGTTGATGCTGTAGCCCAAAGTGCAGATCTTGCCATGCTGGGCATCATTGATGGTCGATGTAGTGCAAAGAGTACGGTTCACCTGAACTTCACATTGGTGGGTGGCGCAGGTGGCAAAATCTTGGCACGAACAGGCCTGTTCACATTTACGAAGAACCCAAAAACTTAAGGGTAGCTCAACTGAGGCCATACCAAATGTCCAGGTCATGAGGGGTACCACTTAGGGGTCAGACATGTACTCCAGGAGAGGCCAGCAGAGCTCAGGCAGGCCCAGCTGCAGGTCCAGGCAGAAGGTCAGCTGGGTAGTTGCAGGGAGCCTCTGGAGCTTGTTATGCCTCTGTATCACAGAACAGGAGAACAGCAGATTAGCAGTCCTTCTGGAAGCAAAGCAGCAGAGCAGTCCTTCTGTAGTATCCACAGGTCTAGGAATGTGCTGAAGAGTTGGGGTTTGAGATACAATATTTATAACTGGTGCGGCCTTTGAAGAAGGAAAAGCTAATAGAGGATTTCCTTCCCCCTTCTCTGGCCCAGACCAACTACAGGAAGTATGCAATCCTTTGTGTGAAGCTATGACAAAGGTGTAAGTAAGGTTGTGCCCAGTTCCACCCTCCCATTCTGCCAGTGATGGCCCATCCAGAACACCTAAGATTTTATTGTGTGTGGCTGTCTAGGAGAAATACACAAAGACCAACTGCAAACTACACCCAGCCATAAGACCCAGAGACAGGCTGCAGGCACTAAATGACTAAGGCAGGAAAATGCCAACTTTAAAATAGTGGCATTTTCAAAATTGCAATTCAAAATCCGACTTTAGCATAAAATGATTTTTCAATACAATTCCAAAGACATCAGACGTGTACTGTTTACCCTTTCCCATTTGGATGTTACAGCTTCTTAAATGTAATAAGGTAATTCCAATATTATCCTATGGGAAAAGCAGGCCTTGCAGTGGTGAAAAACAGATTTGGTCGTTTTTCACTACCAGGACATGGAAACCTTAAAATTACATGTCCTATTTGTTAAGTACATTGCATCCTGCCCGGTGGCTGTATAGGGCCTACCCTAAGGATGACTTATATGTATTAAAATGGCAGATTGGGGCTGGCAAAAGATTTATTTTGACAGATAGAAATGTCAGTTCAAAACTGCACACATAGGCTGCATTGGCAGACCTGAAAAAGGTTTGCATGGCTACTTGAGTGGGTGGCCCAACCAGTGCTGCAGGCTTACTGGTAGCATTTAATTTACAGGCTCTCGGCACATGTAGTAACATGTTACTAGGGACTTACAAGTGAATACATTGTGCAAATTGGGTGTAAGCAAATACTACCATGTTTAGAAGAGAGAGCACACACACTGTTGCCCTAGTTAGCAGTGGTAAGTGCACAGAGTCCTAAAAACCAACACAAACAGGTTCGGAAAACAGGAGGGCGAAGACGAAAAAGTCTGAGGATGACCCATCAGAAAGAGCCAAGTCCAACAGTCAGCATTTCAGATACTTTTAACTGTTTCCCTGTGCCATTTTTACAATTATGTCACAATTCAGTAGCACTAAGCATCACATGGAGCACATGTATGTTCTTCTAATGTTTATGGAAGTAAATCAAACTAGATGAACTATGTTCCGTGTGAAAAAGTGAATTATTAGTTAGGGCGGTAGTCCACCTCAAGTAACAGGGTCAGTATTCTTCTAAGTACAGTAAAGGTTTCAGTAATTTAAACTTGCCTGGTAGGTGTGACACAGAGGAGACAGGCTTAACCCCATTTAGAAAATGTGCAAAAGCATTAAAAGTACCAAAATAGTTAAAAAGTAAAAAAAATAACACACTAAAAATCCCAGTCCAATTTATATTGGTCACCCTGTCAGAGGATCAGAACACCTCCACACATCCAAGGCATTTGTCTCAGCATTAGGAGCAAGTTCACACCTCAAGAGGGCTAGTCAGCCCTTGGGTCACAGAAGCTTGTGTAAATGTGCTCCAAGAGGCTTTAGGGAGGGGCTAGGTAACTTTCTAGAAGTACCTAAAAGTACCTTTTCTAAAATATTTATTACACTTCTGACTTTTCCCAGAAAATTGGTCTTGTGGTAAATGCTTTAAAAAGTAAAGCAAGGTCTAACGTATTGCACTTGTAAAAAAGAAATTGTATTTTTAAATCGGATTTACATAACTCAACCACGTTTAAAATTGTTCCCACTATGTGACCATTCTATGATGCAGCAGCAAAAGGGCCATCTGGGATCACCAAAAGCAGGAACTTCAGCGGTACTGATAGTCTGTCCCATTATTTACATATTATGTTAAAAAAAATACTTTAGGGTAATGGTGAAAGGCTGGAGCACCCAGTCCTTGCTGTGTTCGACCGGTACATGTGTAATGTGAAACATACAGAACAACTGACCTTTACTACAAGTTTAGTTTAGAGACGCTGAAGAGTAACGTTTGCGACCTACAAAGTTGATACTTTTATTTGATATGACTCATGACATATGAGAAGAAGCATCCATAAGTAGGAGCAGTGTTCTTAATGGACTCGCTATCAAGAAGAAGACATTCAGTGGCAGGTGAATGGTAAATTATGCACTTTGCAAATTAAAGGACTCGTTTTTGGACATGACCTTGTCTGGTTTTGTTAATTACAGCAGACTGCATTAGCAGCCTCCATAAGACAACCATGTCTGGGAAACATTGTAATGTGTTCAGGCAGCCTAAATTAAGTTACTTACACTCGTGTCACCTTAATGATCACGTGAGTTACTGCTACAACATCCTGATTAGCTGAATTTAAGCATGAAGACTGTCAGATGTTTGTGTTGTGATCTTTATTTTACAACGCAAATCTACACTTGCAATGAACTGTCGAGAGGTAGAATTATTAATAGTACCTGATATGTCTCTTTTGAACTTTTTCACACACGTGATTTATTAACATAATGTTTTTAATTAGAAAAAGGGGCAGAGTAATAAAGGCTATAGCACATTTTGCATTACAGTGCACGCTGATTCCTCTAAGTTTACTTTTACTTTAGAAATTCACAAAACTGCAAATGGTTCTCTTTGGAAATGAATGATTCTCGAAGACCCCACAAAGCTTTTGTGAACATCTCCAAATGTAAATATCATATGTGGGGAGCTCCTGCTTTCAGTGTGTAAGGTGCCCTGCTTTGCAACTCTTCACCTCAATCCCCGGGAGAAGTAAACATCTCTTTAGTGTTAGGATACACCTGAAAATGTGACTATATAATTCACATTAGTTATTTGATCGTTCCTGCTATCACAGAAGACACAATTATACGTTTTCTGTTACTTTGTGTTGCCAGCGCCTAAAGAACTCCTTTGGGGGTATTCACGCTTTAAACTGAAGTTTAAATGTAGAGAGCTAGGGATAGAGATTTCTAGGCTTATCCAGGCTTCCCTTAACTTATGCCAAGTACGTTTTGCTTCTGCCAATGGTGACAACATTCACTGTTTCAGCCCTCAGCCTTTAGGACACCAATAAGCCGAAAACATTGTGCAGACTGTGGGGCATATTCTCAAGGACTCATCACCAATTTAGCGGCACATTTCAGCCACGAAAGTGGCGATAGATTTATCGCCCTATTCACAAGCCTGCGCTAACAGCCGATATTGTCAGTTTACCTGCGAAAGCTGCAGCTAAAAACATCGCCAAGGCTGACAGCGACAACTAACGCTAATCATATGCAGAGTAGACGTTGCCAAGCAAAAACTCATGATAACACCACTTAGCGATATTCTCAACGACCAGCCAGATCGGCGATGCGGCCCAAAAACAGGCGATAAGGCATGTTAGCAGCAGGGACTTAAGACCTGCTTTTTTCTGGTCTTAAGTAGGACGAAAACCTGCAGTATAAATGGAGCCCAGCCCAGAGCCACATCTGAAGACCAACAGATGCCATGGAGCTACTAATCATGCAGCTTGGAGACCCAAGAGGGCCACAACACCCACCGCCACCAGCCCCAGAACCACCGTCACCTCCAGGAACACCCCTCCCCCCCGGACTACCACCGGGGCAGCGCAGAGCAAGACAGCGGGCCTTCCGAAAATGCACCAGCCTCAGAGACTTAACGCCAGAGGATGTCATTGCCCACTACAGGCTCAAAAGGACAACCATCCTCCGCATCCTGACCCACATTGCCCACAGGCTGACGGTACCAACACAGCGGACAACCAACATCCCTCCGCAGACAAAGCTGCTGGCTGTGCTGCACCTGTTGGCCCCTGGTACCTTCCAACCAACAACTGCCAGAGTCGGAGGAGTCTCACAGCCAGCCCTATCAAAGTTCCTCACACCTGTCTTGGATGCCATCATCAGCTTCATACCCCAGCACTTTCACTTCCCCCACACTGCGCAGGAACAGCTGGAGACCAAGCAAGGCTTCTACACCATAGCTGGCTTCCCGCACGTGTTGGGGGCAATTGACTGCACACATGTCCTACTTGTGCCCCCTGCCGACACTGCACACAATTACCGCAACAAAAAGCACACGCATTCCATCAATGTGCAGGCAATAGTGGACCACCGGGGACTGTTCACCAATGTCGTCGCCAACTTCCCAGGCAGTGTGCATGATTCCTACATCTTCCGACAGTCCATCATCAACCAGCGCTTTCAGGATGGCACCTATGGAAATGGACTGCTCGTTGGTAAGTACCAACGGAACACACCACACACCTCAACTCCACAATCATACAACTCACAACTGTGGGAATGCACACGTAACAAAATCACATACAACATGCCAACCAACATGCCAACCTACCAGACACGACAACACAAGTATCTGTGGTAACAGGGGCCAGACATGTAGACAAACCATCCACAAAGGCATAGCCCCTCTGCCCTGCCACACCATTGCAGAGTGTGGGGAGAGGTGGGAACCAAGAATGTGCGAAGGAGGCAAGTGACCCATGAATAAGAATGTACACAATGCCAAGTGTGGCGGTGATGTGCCGGACAGTCTTGAGTATGCAGAGCACAGACATGTCCATGTGGACATATACTGCTGGTGTTTGTAGTGTTGTGGACAGTGGACGCAACCATGTTACCTCAGGTAGTGGGGAAGACCTTGGACATGTAGCTATGTTGTCCCCCCTGTAAGCTTAAGCGTAGTGGGCTGCGCCGGCATACGCCAGTCCAGCGTAGGAGTGTGAATAAATAGCCCGGGGCTCTGGGCATGGTTCACGTCCGGGATGGCCACCAAAGTAACTACTGCATGTGTCTCTGTGTCCGCCATATCCTGACCATAGGCCTACACACACGTGGCCGACCACCTTCAATGGCCAAATATACACGGGCGACGAGGTGGCTACATCACACGCCACCCAGCGCACATCTCGTCATCGCATGCAGGGGCATGTCTGCCAGGGCGGCGCCCCTCACCCTGCCACGAGGCTGCTGCCATGACCGGTGGTGCCTGCACGATCCTGTGCGCCTGCTGCACCCCAGCCCGCTGGCCCCCAGACCCGTCCGGCACCCAGCGGTGATTGCCCGCCCCTGCGCACCCAAGCCTCACTGCTCACCTACCGCCACCGGCGTGTTTCCAAGAGGGCCCACCACGTGCCGGTGCAATCTTCATTCCCAAGGTCTGCGAGCTTGGCAGCCTCCTCAGTCGATCGCTGGCTTCCGCGCAACAGGCCCCCAGCGCACCCTGCGGCACCTCACCGCGGAGTTCTGTGTGTGCTGACTGCTCCCTCCGGCCTACACTGTAGTCCAGCAGGTCTCACACAAATCAAATCCAGTCCGGACCTCCAGGCCTACTGCATCATCGCAGGCTGCACACCCGCTCAGCTCTTCAGGTGGCCCTACCTCAGTGCACCGCAAGTCATCGCGACGTGGCGGTAGGCCCGTGCTGGACGCAGTGCCTCAGGTGCCACTACCTCTGTGCACCACAAGTCACCGTCCAGCCTCCAGGCCTACTGCATCATCGCAGGCTGCACACCCGCTCAGCTCTTCAGGTGGGCCTACTTCAGTGCACCGCAAGTCATCACCACGTGGCGGTAGGCCCGTGCCGGACGCAGTGCCTCAGGTGCCACTCCCTCTGTGCACCACAAGTCATCATCCCGTGAGGCTACCCCAAAAGTCCGCCTCCAGCAGCCAACAGCATGTCCTCGGTAACACCACTGGAGCCCTTCACAGTCACGGGGCCACCCCCATCCCAGGCAGGCCGCTGGAAAGCCTGGGTGGAACATCTGGAGACGTACTCCGAAGCGCACGACATCCCAGCACCGCCGCGGCGGCGCACGAGTAGGCGTGTGAGGAGTGTGAAGAAATGGCCCGGGGCTCTGGGCGTGGTTCAGTTCTGGGCTCTGGGCGTGGTTCAGTTCCGGGCTGGCCACAAAAGTAACTAGGGCTTGTGTCTCTGTTGTAGTGTCGACGCCACCCGGACCTTAATCAACAATGTTGCAATTTAGCATGCACCCGGAGGGCGGGCTCGCCCGAATGGATAAATAAAGGAGCGCAAGACCGCTCGGGGTCTTGGCTCATACATGCCAACTTTTGTGTGTGTATCTTCATTGCCGCAGCATAAGCCAAAGGCCTAGCCTCAATCGCAGCGCGAGTTCAGACAGGCCTGTACTCTATATCTGTGTCTGCCCTATCCTTACCATAGGCCTACACAAACGTGGCCGCCCACCTTCAACGGCCAACATTACAGTGTTGTTGTCAGGCTTGCGGACATGCGCAGACAGGCATGACAATGGTATGCTGTAGGAGTGCAAGTGGTGCAACCGTGCAGCGCACACAAGTAAATAGGCTCGGGGGAGGGAGGAGCAGCTGTGAGGCTACGTAATACACATTGATCCCGCACATTTGCCAGAAGCAATACATGGCAAACATAAATCCCAAAGTCGCACAAATCACACACCACAAAACTTGTAAGTCTGCCAACACAGAATGCAGAAACAACAATTTACACTAATCTCACTTACCTCTCACAGGTGATCAAGGATATGTACTCTGCCCGTGGATGATGACACTCCTCCGAGCACCGAACACCCCGGCACAGAGGCAGTACAATGTGGCCCACAAACGCACCAGGGGCATTGTTGAGCACACATTTGGCGTGTTAAAGTCACGTTTCAGGTGCCTGGACATCACAGGTGGAAGACTCCTGTATAGCCCAGAAATAGTGTGCAAGATGATCATTGCATGTTGTGTATTGCACAACATATGTGTACGCACCAATGCCCCATGGATCCAAGTGCCAGATGCACCGGACAATGATGAGGAAGATGAGGCAGGTGGACCACACCCCACTGCAGCTGCAGCAGGAATAGCCCGAAGGAACACAATAATTAACAATTTCTTCGCATGAGCACGTCACATTGTGACTGTCCTTAGCAATCATGGGAAAGTACAAAATGACCACATGAACAGCATGTGCAAATAAATTCATTGCAACACACATTCCCTGTGTGCATGTCAGTCCTCTGCATTAGCACATCACTCTGACAAGTGTAAGTGCAACATTAAGTGCTAACAATTTCACACATAGCAAATAGATGGTGGGTATGTCACCTCTGTACAGAGAGGCTGTTTAGGGTGTCACATATTCAAAATGCCATTTCAGGGTGTCAAATGTAGTATGTAATCCCACTCATCAGCGTATCACTTGTGTACAAAAACATGACATGAAGGCTGTCATTGGTGTTCATGAAAAGACAACAGGGTGTCATTTGGGGTCAAATATGAAATTGCGGGTGTCATTTGGGGTCAAATATGACATTTCGGGTGTCTTTTGGGGTCGAATATGAAATTGTGGGTGTCATTTGGGGTCAAATATGACATTTCGGTGTCTTTTGGGGTCAAATATGAAATTGTGGGTGTCATTTGGGGTCAAATATGACATTTCGTGTGTCTTTTGGGGTCAAATATGAAATTGTGGGTGTCATTTGGGGTCAAATATGAACCACCCTGATGCAGAGATGCACCCTGTGACTCAAGTCCCACAACATGAGCAACATGGATGTAAGGGGGATGGGGCACAGTGAACACCTCAGCAACATGGGAGATGCAGACCAGCCAAAAAGCCAGCAGGAATACCTTGCGTGGAACACACCAAGGTGACCCCTGGACATATGTGCCATGTACAGATCACATGTGTACACGGACGTCATCCATCAATAGTAGTGAACAGTGTCAGCTAATAGGTGCAAGGTGAGAAGTCACGCGCCTCCTCACAGCTACCTGTACCCATCACTGGCAGACTGCAGCAAAACACCACTGCTACATCAGAGCATGCAAAATTGACCGTGAGGGCACGTACATGGCTGGTAAGGGTTCAACCGTGCCTGAAGGCGAAGCAGTGACATCCTCCCCCCAAAAAAATCCACATCACATTTCCAGAATGCAAGCAGATGACAAACTAACATTAGGGATGAAAGCTCCTTTGTCTGAACTAGGAGGCGGTAGCACATCTGCACCTCCGACCTTGGAATTGCATGCGCCCGGCACCCCCTGAGAGATACCATAGCAGCTGATGACGACTCCCACACTACGCACAGCGCTAACCAAAGACCAATGTATACACACCCCACCCACAGAAGTCCTTGCTCGCAGTTCTCTTGCAAGGACTGCGAGATTGCAAGATTGTTGTTTAGGAGCAATGAGGCCACAGCTAGTTCACACATTCCCAGTCATCTCACTGCCTATCTGGGTCACGGTCAAACATGCGCATTGATATCAGTTTCCAGGGAGTACCTTTTTTTGGAATCACTGCCCCTACATTCTTCCATACTTTCATACTTGCTTGATCATAGACATGACACATCTGTGTGAATTAGAATGTTTTATTCACATTCGGTGGAGTGTTGAAGCTGGACCAGTACGTGGCCATGCAAACCCCACTTTACATTGTTGCCCCGTGGAGGGCCAGCCAGAGTCCTTTAGGGATTGACAAGTTCATCGGAAGAGAAAGAGTTCAGTCCGCAGTCTGATTGCTGTGTCATTGGTAACCAAACCAAATATGGCAGTCCATGTCGAGGGCCATGGTGATTGTCGCAGAGTGTATCGGGGGACATTGGAAGGTGTTATTCCAGGGCATGATGCAGAGGGCAGAACCAAGCTGAAACAGGCCATATGGCGGAGATGAATGCTACTGCTTCCTTCTTACCACAAAGGCAGAATCATCCACATCATCGTCCTCTGATGTGTGATGTACCTCACATGTGGGTGGTGGTGTTTTGTCTGCAGCACTGTGTGGCACTGACACATCAGGGGCCGGAGGTGGAATGTCTGCCGCACTGTGTGGCAGTGACACATCAGGGGCCGGAGGTGGATTGTCTGCCACACTGTGAGGCACTGACACATCAGGGGGCGGAGATGTGGATGGAGTAGTAGCAGCAGCATTCATCTGCGCCAGGCCTTGTGGCAGCAATGCCATGATGAGGATCTGCAGGGCATGGAATATCCCAACAACTTTTCGCTGGTGTGCATCCGTTGCAGCCATTCTTTCCGCATGCATCTGCTCCATGTTCTCCATTATCCTCAGCATCTGTGCCAACTCTCGGCTGACATCGCTGAGGCCACTCTGACTGGACAGTTGTTCTCCTCTCAGAGTCATGACTCCAGCGATGTCGGGCATGGATTGTTGGACATCATGGAGCGAACTGTGGGTGGCCGCTAGGGTGTGTAAGTGGTCCCTGATGGGACTTAGACACCCACGTATGGCATCTAGTTTGGCTGCCATGAGGTCGAACCCCACCCGCACCTGTTCAGCCAACTCCTTCTGGCAGTATAACACATGGCCTTGGAATGTGATGTGTTCTTTGGTGAGGTGCTGGGAGGCAGGTGTGGTGGTGGGTGCTTCCTGCTGCATGGTCTGTGCAGGGGGTGGGGTCTCCTCGATGCAGCTGGGCTGCCCTGCTCCTGGAGGTGGGTTGCCGTAGCTGTCCATGAGCTGTTGTAGGGCGTCGGTGTCAATGGTGTTTGAGGTCCTCTCCATCATCACTGATGAGTTGTCTGGTCTGCTCTGCAGGAGGTGTTGATTGTCCCTCTGCAATGTGAAGGGGAGATGCATTTTAACATTGTGTTGACATGTATGTTGACGCATTGTTCAAGTTTACATACAGACTGCATGACAATGTACATTGTGACTGTTTGGGAGGAGCTGACTATTTGATGCAGGACAGTGGACATTTGAACTACATCACGGATGTGAGGTTGTACACGTACATTATCATCTCACAGTTTCCTGCTATGCCAGATGTGATTGGCCGGTTCCTACGCACAAGCGGAACCAGTTGTGTCCTCTGTTCTGTAGTGAGAGTGTTGCACTTTGTACCACATTGTCGTCAATGATGTTGTGCTGTTATTGCTATGTGTGTGTGCTGCATTGTGGAAGAGTCGCTCCTGCAGCTGTGATTTTGCTGCCCCTTATCCCTTTGAGGCGGTGTGCCTTTGACTTCTGTGCTTCTACAGTGCTGAGATGTTGCAGACTTGGCTAATTTTGGCTCGAGTTCGGATTTTGGACTCTTGGGCATGGTTTATCCCCAGATGTGTTGTTGACGTCAGGGGTTGTTTGTGCACGTGGATGTGTCAGAGTGTGACCTGCTCCTTTCCGGATGTGTTCCACACTCAGCCACCTCAGGGTCGTGGCGTGCACCATGTCATGATAATTGGACTGCAGCCATGCTGTTCGTCATGCAGTGTCACTTGCATTGTCAGTGTGGCTCACAGACACGCAGCATTGCTGGTTTTAACAAATGTGCATGGGTTGGTTGTGAGATTGGTGCTGTGTGGGGAGGGACACCTTAGTGCCCATAGAGGACGGGGGCCTACTTGCTGTTTGTATGTGTGCTGCAGTGTGCCAAGGGGATCAGAGACATGATCCAGAGTCATTGTGGGTGTGCAGTGTGCTGTACTTAATTGTGCATGTGTGCCATTGTGCCCATCTCCCCCCGTCCCCCCAGTCCGTGTTCAGTACTCACCCTGGTGCTGTTGTGTCAGGTCATGTTGAGCAGTGTCCGGACCCCCAACTCCTGCCACCGTCTCCCCACTGATGACTGTGGCCACCATTTCCTCCATCTCATCGAGCTCCTGGTGTTCCGCTGGACTGCCACCTCCAGTCTGCATTGCTGCCTGATGGTTGTCAGCGAGTTTCTTCTTGGTTTTGCGCTTCGCATCATTCCAGCGCCTCTTGACCTCTCCAATTGTCCCCCTCCTCACTCCGACTACATTCACATTGTCCAGGATGGACTGCCATGTTGCATTTCTTATTTACCAATGACATGTTGGAGGTGACGAACAGTTGTTGGTGGTGTTCTATCACCTCTGTGATGATGATCCTGTTTTCCTGCGGACTGAACCTCGTCTTCCTCGTCTTCTTCTCCTTGCCCTTCCGTGACCCCGAGGTCCCAGGCTGTTCCTCCTGGGGGCTTGTGGGGTTCTGGCCGTCTTCTGTACTTGCTCCGGCTTCCTCCATGGTGCTACTCAGTTTTAATTCTTTTGTTTGTGTGTTTTCGGTGCTTTTATAGTGCATTTTCCCGCATGACAGGTGGGAATTGCAGGCCTGTCGCTGGTTATCGCAGATTTTTTATCGTGGTTGGCCACATCGCAACTTTTTTCGCGTTTGTGTTTCGCGTTTTTTTGCCGTCACAGTAATTTTATCGCTGTCATTTGACGCGTTGGGGTGTGACTATCGCATGATACCGCCGTGTTGAGAATTAAACGTTAACACAGCGTTTTTTTCCCGTGATGGACTGCGATGTGCAAAGTTGCGTTAAGCTAATTTTGCGATAATTATCACACGTTCTTGTGAATATCCCCCTATAAGTTTCATTAATAAGCCTTTGCAATCATAACTATTGGAAAAAAACATTACGTCACACTCTTTGCTTCTGCAGAGCCCCTGGGCAGAGACAATGTGCAGGGGAACCCGAAGACAACAGCAGCATCCATTTTATCCAAAATTAATTTTTCACAAAAATGTGGCATAACCAAATAAGGTTAATGAACAAACTTCTAAACCTCATATTAAAGTTGTTTTAACTGCATTCAAACAAATTAATTATTTGTGTGCTGGATCCAACATAACCATCATTAATAATCAATATTATTTGTTACAAGAAAATATAAGTTAAAAAAAGAATCTAACAACCTTCTTAGAAAAAAGCACACACTTTCTTGCACAGGACTTTTTTCAACTTTTAATAACAATTGCTATATTTTTTGCTATTTTTGCATTGCCTATTAGATTCAGTAGCGGTCGGTGGTGGGAGTTCTGCCGGGCGCTGACGTGGGGCGGGGAGGGACAGGGTGGGGGTAGTAAACTACGGATTATGGCTGATTACAGGTAATTAAACATATAAATAAATAAAACAAAGTTTGTTACGCGCGCTGCATCGCATTTGGCGCCCCACGTCAGCGCCCGGCGGAACTCCCACCACCGACCGCTACTGATTAGACTCCTCTCCATGTGGGAATAGAAAATGTAAAGTTAGCATGGCTATCTTTTGTGGTAACAAAGTTATAACAGCTTGAGCTTTAACTACCGTTATTTTTTTTTTTTAAATCAACATGGGCGGGGGCGGGTTGGATAAGCCTCAGTGTTTTAGGGGCTAATTGGTGACTGGTGGCGTTGGTCTATTTGGACTGAAATAGATGTCTCAATTTTTTTTATTTTCTGCTCAAAGAATTTAGGGAAATACTTGCTCTTTTTCAGGGAATAATTAATGGAATAAGCAGTGGCGGCTCCTCGAGGGAGTGCTGCGGTCGGTGAGGGGAGGGGCAGGGTGGGGGTAGTAAACTCTGAATGTGGCCGAACGGAGTTGAGTACATAAATAAATAAATAAAACGAATTACATTGCGCGCTGCATTGCCGATTTGGCGTTGCAGCGCGCGCAATTTAATTCGTTTTATTTATTTATTTACTCAACTCCGTTCGGCCACATTCTGGAGTTTACTACCCCCCACCCTGCCCCTCCCCCGCCCCACCCCAACTCGGACATACGACGGAACGGAGGAAAGTAATTATTACACTCCTCCGTTCCGTCATATGTCCGAGTTTACTAACCCCCCACCCTGCCCCTCCCCCGCCCCACCGCCCCACAGCACACCCTATGCGAGCTGCCACTGCTAGGTACCACCCATAAAGTAGCTCATAGCCCTAATTTGTATTACTTTAGGACTACTTTCCACAGAGTAAATCCCATTTCTGCATTTAATGCCGGTTTGTGTCACTTTTTTAGGTAAACCCTACACAAAGTGTTAATACATTTTCCCCCACTCTTTCAATTTTCTTAAAAAGCAATATATCTTGCTTTTACATTTCTATTTTTGTGCTGTTTTGGAGCTGCGAGGGAATTGAGAATATATCACTTGTTTGTTGTATTTTTGTTTTCAGGTTTTCCTCTCTAGGGACAACCAGCTAGACCCATTTTCTAATTGTAAACTCATGCCTTCACCCTTTCGTAATTCTTTTGTCACAAATTCAACAGATGGATGTTTTCCATACTCTAACTCTTATGGAGGATTTTTATCCAGTGGAAGCTTCTCTGATTTGAGCAGGTTTATTGTTTTTCAGTTTCAAACGTAAGTTTATTTAAGAATAGTAGTTAATCAACAATACTTCGTACATATAATCAATTGAAGAAAAGAAGAATAGAGTAAATTCATAAATATAAAGTAAAGGATATTGATGATACATGGTTACATTTAGTATGAAAAGAAAAGCACATTAAGAGATATGCAAATCTAAAGACAAAGAGAGTCTGGTTCATGGTAAATAAGTGATGGAGCAGGGTAAACGAAAAAATGTAACCTCCTAATATTTATTTATATCGTCCTCTGATGTGTGATGTACCTCACATGTGGGTGGTGGTGTTTTGTCTGCAGCACTGTGTGGCACTGACACATCAGGGGCCGGAGGTGGAATGTCTGCCGCACTGTGTGGCAGTGACACATCAGGGGCCGGAGGTGGATTGTCTGCCACACTGTGAGGCACTGACACATCGGGGGGCGGAGATGTGGATGGAGTAGTAGCAGCAGCATTCATCTGCGCCAGGCCTTGTGGCAGCAATGCCATGATGAGGATCTGCAGGGCATGGAAGATCCCAGCTACATCTCGCTGGTGTGCAGCCGTGGGAGCCATTCTTTCCGCTTGCATCCGCTCCATGTTCTCCATGATCTTCCGCATGTGTCCCAACTCCCGACTGACATCGCTGGAGCCACTCTAACTAGACAGTTGTTCTTGTCTCAGAGTCATGACTCCAGCGATGTCAGTCATGGCTTGTTGGAGAGCATGGAGCGGACTGTGGGTGTCCATTAGGGACTGTAAGTGGTCCATGATGGGACTTAGACACCCACGTATGGCAACTAGTTTGGCTGCCATGAGGTCGAACCCCACCCGCACCTGATCAGCCATCTCCTTCTGGCCCTCTAACACATGGTGTTGGAATGCCATGTGTTGGTCGTGGGGGTCCTGGGAGACAGCCGTGGCGGTGGGTGCTTCCTGCTGTGTGGTCTGTGCAGGGGGTGGGGTCTCCTCGATGCAGCTGGGCTGCCCTGCTCCTGAGGGTAGGGTGCTGAGGGTGTCCATGAGCTGTTGGAGGGCATCGGTGTCGATGGTGTGGAGGTCCTCTTCATCATCAGTGAAGAGATGTACGGTCTGCTCTGCAGGAGGTGTTGATTCTCCCTCTGCAATGTAAAGGGGAGATGCAGTTTAACAGTGTGTTCACGTATGTTCACGCATTGGACAAGTTTACAAATAGACTACATGACAATGTACATTGTGACTGTTTGGGAGGAGATGCCTATTTGATGCGGGACAGTGGACATTTCTACACCATCAGGGATGTGGGGTTGTACTTGTACATTATCATCTCACAGTTTCCTGCTATGCCAAATGTGATTGGCCAGTTTCTACACACAAGTGGCAGCAGTTGTGTCCTCTGTTCTGTTGTGAAAGTGTTGCAGTTTGTACCACATTGTTGTCAATGTTGATGTGCTCTGATTCTTATGTGTGTGTGCTGCATTGTGGGAGAGTCGCCCCTGCAGCTCTGATTCTGCTGGCCCTTATCCCTTTCAGGCGGTGTGCCTTTCACTTCTGTGCTTATACAGTGCTGAGATGTTGCAGACTTGGGTAAATTGGGCTCTTGGTGGGAGTTTGGACTCTTGGGCATTGTTTGTCCGCAGATGTCTTGTTGACGTCAGGGGTTGTTTGTGCACCTGGATGTGTCAGAGTGTGACCTGCTCCTTTACGGATGTGGTCCACACTCAGCCACCTCAGTGTCGTGGCGTGCACCATGTCATGATAATTGGACTGCAGCCATGCTAATTGTCATGCAGTGTCACTTGCATTGTCAGTGTGGCTCACGGACCCGCAGCTTTGCTGGGTTCAGCACATGTGCATGGGTTTGTTGTGAGATTGGTAATGTGTGGGGAGGGCCCCCTCTGGGCACATTGTCGACGGGGGCCTACTTGCTGTTTCTATGTGTGCTGCAGTATGCCAAGGAGATCAGGGACATGATCCAGAGTCATTGTGGATGTGCACTGTGCTATACTTAATTGTGCATGTGTGCCATTGTGCCCATCTCCCCCGTCCCCCCAGTCCCTGGTCGTTACTCACCCTGTTGCTGTTGGGTCAGGTCATGTTGAGCAGTGTCCGGTCCCCCAACTCCTGCCACCATCTCCCCACTGATGACTGTGGACACCATTTCCTCCATCTCATCCAGCTCCTGCTGTGGCGCTGGACTCCCACCTCCAGTCTGCATTGCGGCTTTCCGGTTGTTAGCGAGTTTCAGCTTGGTTTTGCACTTCACATCATTCCAGCACTTCTTGCAGTCGTCCACTTCCCTTCTCTTCACTCCGACTGCATTCACCTTGGCCAAGATGGACTGCCATATTGCATTTTTAGTTGCCAATGACACAGTGGAGGTGATGAACAGTTGTTGGTGGTGTTCTATCACCTCCGTAATCAGGATCTTGTTTTCCTGCGGACTGAATCACGGTTTCTCTTCTTCTTCTCCTTGCCCCTCTCCTTCCCCGAGGTCCCTGGCTGGTCCTCCGGTGGGTTTGTGGGGTTCTGGTTGGCCTCTGTAGTTGCTCCAGCTTCCTCCATGGTGCTTCTCAGTTGTTTGGGTTTTTTTCTTTTTTTTTGCAGCTTTTATGGTGATTTTTCCCGCCTGACGTGGGAATAGCAAGCCTGGCGCTGCTTATCGCTGATATTTTTATCGCTGTTGGGCCCATCGCCACTTTTTTCACGTTCGGGTTTCCTTTTTTATCGGCGTCCCGGTAATTTTAACGCAGACATTTGACGCGTTATCGAGAAACTATCGCCTGTTGCCGGCGTGTTGAGAATACGCCGTTAACACAGCGTTAGTTTCCCGCGATAGACGGCGTTATGTAAAATTGCGTTAACCTAGGTTGGCGATAATTATCGCCCGTTCTTGAGAATATCCCCCTCTGTCTTAAATTATCACTTTGCACGCTCACTTTAGGTGATCAGGACAATGACAGAAATCTGGAATATGAAAGTTTGGGCATATTTGTGCTCAAACGCATTAAAATGTTTGCTAATTTTGTTGCTTGACGAACATATCTGTTCATTTTTATTATTTTCTAAAAAGAAGTATATTTCATTACTTTTTAGGAGTGGGTAGCTCCATTCAGATTATTTATTGGTAAATCAGACATGCATACACTGGACACTGAAAGTCCCTTTTACATCTGTTCTTTCACGGTAGAAAGTATTTGATAATTGTGCATTTTACAAAAGTTACAGTTGCACATTGTCAAATACCAGCGCCTTTGTGCAACCGCACCATTTTTTTCTCCATAGGCACAACATATTCCCGCAGAAAAAAAAACTTTCCCGTTAAAGCCCTGTTCTGGGGATGTTTTGATATTTCCCTCTTCTGAAAAGGAATTTACTCTTGCCCTTGCCAGGAGTAAATGTCGGACCATTTCCTGGCCTGGTTTGGAAAGGGTTTGAGGGAATTTTGTGAATGGCTAAAATATTACGCGTTAGGAGACTTTCACAAATGTCCAAGGACGAAAATCTGTGTAGATGACACTCTTTTTACACTAGTACGTAAAAAACAAGGGGGCAGATTTACAAGCCCCCTGCGCCACCAGTACGTCACTTTTCGTGACGTACTGGTGGCGCAGGGGGCTCCTCGATATTTACAAGGAGAGGAAAAGCCACCATGCGTGACTTTTCCTCTCCTTGTAAATACCGTCCCTTCACACGCAGCACTTTGCGGTGAAGGGGCGTTCCATGGGTGTTGCTGTGGGTGTTCCCACGCAACACCCATGGAACAAGACACATCCCCAGAATTACAGAAATCGTAACTCTGGAGATGCGTCTGAAAGCTACGCCACCCTAGAGGTGGCGTAGCGAGGCGCACCGAGGAGAAATGTTTTCATTTCTCCTCGTTTTCTCTTTCAATGCGTGCTGCATTCTGCAGCACGCATTGAAAGAGGAAAAGCCTGTACTGATTGTTTTTGTGCAGAAAGGTGCCCCTTCTTGCACAGAAACAATCTCCCCATGGCGCAGGCATCCTTGCACCATGGTGCAAGGGTGCCTGCGCCAGCGCTTGGCAACTGTCTGTGCGCCAGCGCAGGGGAGAGCACAGGAATGCGACATATTCTTGTAAATATGTCGCATTCCTGTGCTCTGAAAGTGCCGCAGCGTGGCGCAGCCAAAGGGCTTGCAGCGCCACGCTGCGGCACTTTCTTGTAGATCTGCCCCCATGTTTTTTTCTCCAAAGTAGGGTATGTAACAAAAGACATGAAAATGGAACGACCTTCACCTGTTTGTAAAAGCAGTACATATAAATTTGGCAACTACATCTAACATTTGGATATTTTTATACAGGACAATGCAGCTTTATTAACGAATGTAATTGTTAAAAATTCCACAGGGAACTGGAAAATGCTTTCAAGCAATTAATAAGAACATTACATTTTTAGATTGATATAAAAAAAAAGACAGTCCTCCTGGGTTTGTTAGGGTTTTGGTTTCTCATCACTTATACAACGAAAGCCGAATTCTCTCATGCATTATTTAGGACAACATTGAAGCATAGGGAATTGTGTTTGTGCAACAGTGAAACCCTGTTCCATTGACATTCTGATGAAATTTAATTTGTAAAATATGCAAATTTTAAGGTCCTTATAGACTGATGAATGATGTCTTAAATTCCAATGAAAGCGACATCTTGCTTCAAAGTCTTGCCTAAAGCGATTCAGTGGTCCAGATCAAATACTCAAAGGAATTTCTTTCAGGTGCCACTTGGAGGTGGTATTCTATATGGAACGAAATAGATATAGCCTTGTTTAATCAATGGTTCGGATAGGAGCAAGCTAAAAGAGTTAAATCACTTTTCTTTTGGGGAAACAACAGTCCCTTAGTGTATTGAAAACTTAAAATACAGTGGAAAGCATTCAAATAAAGTGAATGGCAATCTAAGAATCGATTGCATTTAATAGGTGCAAAGAGATGTGGGCGATCACACTCATCCAAATTTTGATAGGAAAAAAAATGAGATTTTTGCATCTAACTCCAAGCAGAGAGGTGTGGTCCAACAAACCATTAGAATTGCACGCACTAAGACACGAGGAAGGAGTGCAATATTGAATGTATGAATTTAAAGTCCTAGGGCACCGAAGAGTGCTAGTAACTATGCTTGAATGTATTAATTTTGCATTATTATACAATACAGTTATACCTTTGGCCTGATGTCAGCACACCTGTAATGTTGATTGCATCTGTATGGGCCTTAGTAACCCTGACGAGGGGTTGAATGGATTTCAGTCCAAGGTTACTGGTGAACAAAGAGTTTAATGGAGGTAACTGATGATAGCCTTGCGCTCACATGGACACCTTAGCATATATTTGCTTGCATTTCCTTTTTTTTAGATTAAATTAATAATAGATAGGTTTGATTATGAAATGGAGTATGTGAGTTCTTATTGATACTGTTAGAAATTGGATTTCTGGTTGGCTAGGGCATGCGCCTAAGCCAGGCTGAAACCACCACTCTAGTCAGGGCAAGGGAGTTACATGCTGAAGATAACCCCTGCTCACCCCCTTGGTAGCTTGGCAGAGCAGTCAGGCTTATCCCAGAGGCAATGTGTAAAGCGTTTGCGCAACACACATACACAGCAGCGACACACTAGGCACACCACAAAGGAAACTACACACAAGGTTATATCAAAAATAGCCTTTGTATTACTCATAAAACACATTAGAACGTAATCACATATATACACTGTGCCACCTGGCACTAGGTATGACTTTACAGGGAATATATACACTACAGGGCCAAGCGGGCCACTGTCATAACCATCAGCACTCTCAGTTAGGGAAAACAACCAGTAACTACTGGGGACACAGCACTTAGCATATGCAGAACATAAGCAGCAGTAGTGCACTATTACCATTAGGGAAAACAACCAGTAACTACTGGTGACACAGCACTTAGCAAATGCAGAATATAAGCAGCAGTAGTACACTATTACCAACACTTGTAGAGTGCACACATCCCATCACCACACCATGCCCTCCTTAGGCCTATGCAGATCACCATGATGACGCATAGGGGGCCAATCTTATGCCCACAGTATTGACTTACCTTGCATAGGCTCCTGGGCTACTTGCCAGCCTACCGTAGGGAATGCAGATCAATGAACCCCGACCTGCCTAAAATAACAATGCCCCCGAACAGCAGATAGGGGTGCAGCTGCCTGCAACCATGCGGCGCAGCTGCAACAATGTCAGGAATGCGGCAATTCCGTGGAGATCCTTTCTCCTGTGGGACCTGGGGGCTTCTGTCGAGGTTCCACCCCATTCCTGATGATCAAAAATGCCCCCGGTGCCAAGTGTACTAAAATCTAGGGCGGTGTACAACACACACCCGGTCCTCACTAAAGAAGAATATCCCCAGTGCCCAGCGCACCCAGCATGGCGGGGAGGCTACTCCACCCCCGTCTCACCTGCAATTCCTCCTGCTAGCATGCAGGGCCACTGCCGAAGCTTCTCAACAGCGTGGTGGGCACGGGAGCTGTTCTCTGGCCCCCGCTGGCCGAATTCTACCGTGGCCGCTGCCCGCGACCGTGTGGCGCAGTGGTGGAACAGAGACAGCCTGACCTGGTCGCCTCGCGGGTTTTCTCCAATGCCGGCTGCTTGGTCCCACGTGGTACCGGCCCGGAAGGAAGAGACTCGCTGCTGACCACACACGGAGTGAAGTCTCCATCATCTCTGGCTCCTTTTGGTTTGGAGTTTCCGGGCAGTGGACCCCGCCCACACAAAAGGCTTAGGGGATACGCGGGGCTCTCCTCGTTCTCACGAGAGCTCCACCCACAGCCAGGCACAGCTTCAGCCTGACTTCCCGTTTCCTCACGGGCTACGTTGTTGCACCGTAACGCCAGGGAACTCCAGCCCGGGCTCCCGGCTGCGTTGCTTCACAACCTTCTCTAGCCCTGTGCCACTCAGCAGAGCCTCGGCTGCGCACACCGCAAAACAACAGTGACAGGCCGTCAGGGAGAGTGGGAGCACCTCTCCCGGCTCAGCTCCCCTCTCCCATCCCTCAACAGCCACAGACAAGGGCGGCAGGGCAATAAAAACAAAAGCGCTTCTCACGCGCCTTCACCACTCGGTCACAGAACTGACAAGGGAGCACCCTTGAGCGCGCCACTCACATTCCTCCAAAATAACAGGACGGATGACAGTCCAGTCCCTTCTGTGCTCCGGACAGGAGCAGCAACTGCAGGTCATTTCAGCCCTCACCTCAGGGCAGCACATTGGGTAGAGCTGGGCCCAGGCAGGCCAGCTCACAGGGCCCTCCAGCAGAGGGGAAGTCCTTTGTGGCGGTTCCTCCTGACGCCCAGCAGTCCTTCAGTCCTGTCTTCAAGTAAGCACAAGTTCAACATTTACATGGGGTCACAGCCCCAATACTTATACCACTGCTAGTCTTTGTTCTGCCTTGGCACAGGGCCTTGGACCTAGTTCAAACCAGTTCTGGGGGGCACTTACACATTTCTTTACAGTGCATAACATCTTCCTTTGTCAGTGTTGGCTCTGGCCCCAGACACACCACAGGGGGGTGGAGCCAGCATTGTGTAAGGCAGGCACAGTCCTATTCAGGTCCAGGTGCTACTCCTCCCACCACTCCAAATGCAGATCAGCCTATTCAGCCTAGTGCTGACTCACCCAGCCCCTCTGGAGCCACTGCACCTCCCCAGCCCCTGTCATCCAGAGCCAGACATGCAATACACAACCAGCAGGCACAAAGACACATAGCACACAGAAATGCCCACTTCTAAAAGTGGCATTTCTAAAATAGTGATCATAAATCTGAGAACACCATTACGCAGCATTTATTACCACTATTCCAAACATACCAAACTTGATCACGCTACTCCTCTCAGATCAGGAATTACCACTGAAACACATATCAGGGAATCTCCCATGCATTCCTATGAGAGGGCAGCCTTACAGTAGTGAGAAACCAAAAAGGCTGTTTGTCACTACCAGGACATGTAAAACAGTTAAGGCACATGTCCTACCTTTTACCTGCAGCGCACCCTGCCCATAGGGCTAGCTAGGGCCTACCTTAGGGGTGACTGGTATGTAGTAAAAGGGGAGTCACAGACGTGGCACCCATTTTATATGTCACGTCACAGCGGCAGTAAACTGGGCGTGCAGGCCCTGAAATGGCAGAGGCCTGAGACAGGTTTGAAAGGCTACTTTGGTGGGTGGTGCAAGCCGCGCTGCAAGCCCACCAGTAGCATTTAATTTACTGGCCCTGGGTATATGAGATACCACTTTACAAGGGGTTGATAGATAAATTGAATACGCCAAACAGGTGTAGACCAATCTTACCAAGTTTACCATAGAGAACACATGCACTTTAACACTGGACAGCAGTGATAAAGTGCCCAGAGTCCTAAAACCACCAACACCAGGTCAAAAGAAATACCAGGAGGAAGGCAAAAAGTTCTGGGATGACCCTGCAAAAAAGGCCAAGTCTAACAGATACTTTATGGGATTAATAGATGAGCTAGAGGAGATTAGATATTTTTAGGCTACAGGGGTGTGACTTTCAACGAAGGAAAGCTTTTGAAGTTTGAAATAATATAAGGGTAATTTGCAGAAATATAATAAAAGAGAATAAGGCAAACATTCATGTAACTTGGATGTGCTGAAAAAGAACAGGAATGCAAAGGACAGCAAGTAGGGAGAGGGTCATTCAAAAGTGAAGATGGACAAGCAGAAATCAGACGTTACGGTCAGTCATTCATGCAGAGTTTAAGGAATATAGAGGAGTTTATTTGAAAAAGCATGCAGTCTGAGCATGCAAAACTGGAGAATAAAGCATTATTTGCATATGTGATAGCATTATATTAGGTACTTTTGATGAGCAATAGAGTGAGGTAAACAGTCTGCCTGCTGCTAGGCTATCTCTAGACTGCTACATCAGCAAGGACAGTTGATCTGCTCAGGGGGTAGAAATGTAAATTAACAACTGCATGCATATACAGGAAAAAATTGAGAGCTTTAGGCAGCACTCAAAGGAAGAAGTAACTTGATGATCATAGCAACATGAGTAAATATACAATATAACTATATACACATCGAAATGGAGATTCCACAAAGGCTGGAGTTGATATCTGCTGATGTTCACCCTTAAATATTAGTGTACAGTATTAATTAGAAAAGCAAAATGGAATTTATTCTGATGCCCCTGGTTTAGTATGGCATAGAATGGGGCTGGAGAGAGATAGCTCCAGAAGTGAAGTGACTGTATTGATGTGGCTGCAGGGTAGAGACCCAGACACTTAAGTGAAGATGATGGGGACAGGACTATCTTTAGCAATTCAACGAGCACTTAATTACCAAGGGACTGTTCATTAACTCTTACTCAGCACTGCTATTTGATGGGTGGTAGGGCCTGCAATTTGGGGTGTTCAAGTTGAGAAAGATTATAGGCCAGGACTGCCCTTTTGTCTGTCTCTGATTAATACTTCAGGAGAGCTGATGCCATCCAGATGAGAAGATCTCACACCTCATTGTGCCTAAGTTGTGTGTACTACTGATTAGAGCCTCTCTCAATGCTATCTGCTGTGAGAAGCATCTGTTTAGACTAAGGCTGCATCTAGAGGGCAGCCCAAGGAGGACTTTTGAAAGAGAAATAGAACCAAACCAGTTCTGAAGCATTAGACAGTGAATGCAATCTCTGTGGTGGCATTTGCAGTACTGTGGCCTGGACTGTCTTTCAAATACTGTGCTAGCAGCTTGGAATCCTCGTCGTTGTCCTGGGTTGAAATTGAAGCAGGTCCATCCTTTCAGGCCTCCTCACAAATCTCAACAGCAGGTGCAGTACTTCTTCTGTCTTCCACAGACCCAGTAGTTCTTTGAAGTAGGTGCCCAGAGTGCACATGTATGCCTGGCACTAGCCTGTGGATGATGATGACTCCTGACCAATAGGGCAAAAGTTTCCAGGATTAAACCTACTCACTTTTGCAGCAGTCCCTGTGTCTACTACTGCAAACAATCTCACAGTGCCACTCACTACCTTAAACCAAGATGGCAGAACCTTCCTTTCCTTGCGCAGAGCTCCGGTGCCCACTCCATCACTGTGACCAGAGAAATGAGCTACTCAATCTCTGTGGTCACTTCAAGCCAGTTCTCCTCTACTTGTATTGGTTTCTGTTTGACTAAGTGGACAAAGGAGGGCCCTGCCCATGTGTCAGCTGAGCCTTACACAACATTGGCCCTTCATATCTCAACATATATACAAAGGTGTATTGATGAATCAGTGGGTGTATGAGTGCCTGTATGGATGATTCAGTGGGTGCGTGTCTGACTGTATAAGTGAGTGATTAGGTGTCTCAGTGAATGTATGGGTGAGTGACTTGTTGTGTGAATGTCTGTGTCTGTCTGTCAGTTGGTGTCTAAGTAGTTGTATAAGTGTGTGTGGTTGTATAGGTATGTGAGTGGGTATTTGAGTTTCTGTATGGGTGAGTGATTGGTTATCTGAGTACGTGTATGGGTGTCTCAATGTCTGTGTGGGTGAGTGAGGGGGTGTGTAACTGCCTGTATGAATGAGTGCATGGGTAAGTCAGTGGCTCTGTAGGTTAGTGAGGTGTGTGTGTAATAGGCTGTATGTGTGAGTGAGTGTGTGTATGACTGTGTCGGTGAGTGAATGGATGTGTCAGAGGTATGTAGGTGAGTAACTGTGTATGTGAAAGCCAGTATAGGTGAGTGTTGGAGTATATGAGTGACTGTATGTGTGACTGAGTGATTGCAAGAGTGGCCATATGGGTGAGTGTGTGCTTGTGTCAGTGACTGTATAGGTGAGCAAGTATGTGTTAGTATCTGTATGAAAAAATGAGTGGGTGTGTGTATAAGTGTATGGGGGGAGTAAATGGCTGTGTGATTGACTCTATAGGTGTGGGTAGATGTGTGAGTAGCTCTATGAGTGACAGACTGTATTTGAGTGGCTGTTTGGGTGTATGAGTGGATATTTCAGTGGCTCTATTAGTGAGTGAGCTGGTGTATGTGTGGCTGTATAGGTGACTGAGTGGACGTGTGTGTAGTCCTATGTATCAGTGAGTGGGTGTGTAAGTACGAGTATGGGTGTGTCAATGGTTTTGAGAATGGTAATGTGGAAGTTGGAGTGGGTGTGCGAAAGGTTATATTGGGGTGTGAGTGGGTGCATCAGAGATTCTATGGATGATGTCATCAGTGATGTCATGTGAGATGTCTTCAGTGATGTCACTGACCATGTCTTAGGTGATGTAATATGTGACTTCATAAGCAGTACATTGCGGGGGCACGAGTTATAGGTAGCTCAGCCTACTATAACTGCTAAATTTCTCTGGGTTTGTGCATGTGAATCTGAGCCTAACTACAACGTCCCTGCAACCTTTGGTTTTTTCAGTGAAAATCTAAAGGTTTTTTTAATTCTATATCCTAACTATAACGTCTCTGTAACCTTTGTTTTTTTCCAGTGAATTTCTAAGGTTATTTAAACGCTAATTCCTAACTATAACCTACCTGTAACCTTTGGTTCATTCAGTGAATTTCTATGTTTTTTTAAGTAGTAATGGTGCTTGCAGAATGGTGTGGAAAGGGTGAGGGACCTCTGACCAGCTCTCAGGAATCCTGCTGTGTAGGACGTACAGAAAGTACCAGGAGGGCTTCTTGGTCCACAAGGTGCCTTAGCATCCAAGAGAACTTCATTCCCCACCAATAGTGTGCCAGGAGATGCATTTGCAGAGTGGTGAATAAAGAGGGCATGGCCTTTGAAGACTTCTTATCAAACTGACTGCGTGGGACTTGCTGGAGATAACAGGAGGGGTAGTTTGCCCCCAACAGCCCTCAATAGCCAAGGGGACTTCATCCCCCAACTGTGCCAGGAGGCGCGTTTGCAGAATGGTGGAGAAAGGATGTACTTGATGATTGCACAGGTAGTGCCAGTATGATTCTATGAGTTCCATTGCCAAGGAAACTCTGCGAATACCGTGTGTTTTTGACAAAGTGTAAAACACATATGTAGACATAGCTTACATAAAGTTTCACTGTGGCTATTCAGTAATATACTAATTTAAC
This sequence comes from Calotriton arnoldi, assembly GCA_963921515.1. Lineage (NCBI taxonomy): Eukaryota > Metazoa > Chordata > Amphibia > Caudata > Salamandridae > Calotriton > Calotriton arnoldi. The sequence continues at coordinate 892,308 of CAWUFW010004833.1, read as the reverse complement.
TTTCCCCTTTGTATACATTTGTCAAAATAACTACATCAAAAATGCATTTTCCTTCTTCACAGCAACACCAAAGGTCTCAATGACATCAGTAGTCACAAATACAAATGACAAAATGTAAAACAGATATATAAGCATATTTTACACAAAGTTTTAGTCTAGCTGTTTAGCTAGCATAATTGTTTAACTTTATTTTAATGACACATTTAACAAAAACAACAATTTCAAAAAATAACATTCAACATCTTAACTCACAAATAGAACATAAAAACAAAACACCCATAAAACTACCCATTTTTACCCAAACTCAACAGGAATCAAAAGCTCCTCCAAAACTAGTACAATGCACACTCTGTGAAAATATCTTATCTAGAGAGATGAATAAAAAATATTCATGTGGGATGAAGTCCATGGTGTATCATCTTAAAACCTAACATCGAAAACATCTCTCACTGGCAATCAAGTAGAGGGAAGCTGGAGGACCTTCTACATCAGTGGCACCAGCAACAACAATTCCCGGCAAGAAAGTCCCGTCAGAGGTGCAGAATACTGCAACAGATATGGCTCCAGAGTTTTCAAGAATGGCCAAGTATTGCATGGACTGTTCTGTTGTTATAACTGCTGGTGAGCAGTGTGTTACAGCTATTTAAAATGCTGCAAAAATCATACATGCTAAATTTTTTCCTATTTATATATTTTTTGCACATTTCTCAGTTTACTTCTTTCGAATTCTTCCTGTCCCAGTTGCCATTTTTGTTACCATAAAAAGAACAAAAACATTTTACAACTTTACAAAACTACTAAAAAGAAAAATTCAAAAACAAAACCGAAAATCATGTCACTGGGAAATAAAGGTATGTCATTGGATAATACACTTTTCAACTAAAAAAATAAGGACATGCCCGTCTATCTATCTTGAACATTTTTTAGGAGGAGTTTATAGTGAGCAGGTTTGCGCAATGCACAATGTATCATAAGACATTTTCAAGGGGTACAAATAAAAAATATTCTTGCAAGACTATGCCCATGCTTTACCATTTAAAAATATACCAAAGCAATAGTGTAAAAGCATCAAGAAAGCAATGCATGGCTTAAGGACCTTCAACTTCAATAGCAGCCACAGCAACACCGGGGTAGAGAGTCCATTCAGAGGTCCAATTTCAACTTCAAGATTTGGCTCCACAGTTTTCCCAGATGGCATTAAACTGCATGGATTGTGGAGTTGTAGTGAGTGCTGGGGAGCAGTCCAGAACGGCCCTTCGCATGCTGCAAAGAATCATAAATGTTCATTTGTTTTATTTTTGGCCCTTCATAGATTTTCTACATTAGCAGGCGTTTTATTATCTTACAAAATCGGTATCTAATATCTATGTGTTGTTCATTTTTATTATCTTTTAATTTGTTGTAACACTACTCAAATATAATTTGCTGTATAGGCAAGTCAAAGCATTCCTCTACAAATAAAAACACAACTAACTTTTGCCAGTTATCATTATTAACTTTTTTTACTTTTTAAATATAAGTCAACAGTCTGTGTTTAAATCTTCTAGTAAGTGCATTAACAACATATATAAATATACGCTAGTTTTTTAGACCACACAGTGTTAAATTTTGTAATCTCTTCTTTAAAACTGTAATATATGTGTCCTATTCTGCAACTCCTCCTCTTAACAACTCTTCATTTTCCATAGAATCTTGCTCAGGGCCTGTCGTATAGTTCCTGTAAAACCTATACAGGATCTGCGCGTTTGGATAACATAAACTGTGGGATTGGTGGCAGACTGATTCCGTGCACCCCCCACCGGATACGTTAGCCTGTCTGTATCAGCTAGCTCACAGTGCCACTATAATCTCCTCTTACCAAGGAGAGAATAGATTCTGGCAACCTCAGAACATGACAACCCTGATCCCTCAGAATCGTAGAAACAATATACTACCTTTATCTCAGTCACTCGTGCTCACATAGGGGCCGATTCACAGAACTAATCTGAGATAAAATCCTAAACTTACTACTTTTGGTATTCACAGAAGGCATTTAGTAGTAGTAAAGTTAGGACTCCTAACTTTACTTCTACTAAACTGAGACAAAATCCTAACTTTACCACTTTCGGTATTCACAAAATGCATTTAGTAGTAGTAAAGTTAAGAGTCCTAACTTCACTACTACTAAATGCCTTCTGTGAATACCAAAAGTAGTACGTTTAGGATTTTATCTCAGTTTAGTAGTAGTAAAGTTAGAGTCCTAACTTTACTACTACTAAATGCCTTCTGTGAATACCAAAAGTAGTAAGTTTAGGATTTTATCTCAGATTAGATCTGTGAATCGGCCCCTTAGTTTGTCTCAGAGAGATACACAGAATAAACAGTCTGGGCGTTTCCAATAAGTATTTATTGAACAGTTGTTATTCTAGTGTAGAGTAGATGAGCTGCAACAACCATTAGACAGTAGCAGAGATATATGATTAGCAGTACTACGAAAGTAAAGGGGTGGTATAGTTCTACCATCTTGCAGAAATCATGAATATATACAAGTACATAAAACACATGATAAAAAGTGCGTACTCCTACGATGCCTCCCTAACTAGATGTACCTGAATGTACCTAGTATCTGTGTAGGTGTTATGCCAAGAATCCCTCTAGAATCTAGTCAACCCCATTACCTGAGAATGAGAGAATATGGGACCCCGTCCTGGTCTCGAGTTGGACACCCCTCGAGGGATGTTAGACCACTGCGAGCTGCAGTGTCTGCATGCAGGAACCTCAGCGTCTCTGGTCAGTGTGTCAGCCGGGAAGTCTCGGTCTCCTCTGTCCTGCTAAGCAAGATGTGATGTATATATACCCATAGGTCTCCCCAGGGGTCCTACCTTGCTGTGTTACTGTGTCGGCCTAAAGGATGACGTCGGGCCTGAACTTTATACAGAGATATTATACAGGAGAAGTCCTGCTGTGCTTCCAAGAAGCCTCATGCATAATGTATGAGATTCGAACTAGGGGGAAACCCGTGTTCTGAATGCAGTGTCGTATCTAGGTAAAAGGTCAGTCCCTGTATGTAATGTAGGGAAGAATATAGGTGAAAGGTTGCAATGTTACCTGTGCCTATATAGGGTACCTATATGGAATATAACAGGCCAAAGAGACGTAACTGCACATCACCACAAACCTTTTCTACATCTACCACAGTACCATGCAAAAGTGCTCTATGCATTTCTCCTAAACATAAAGCAGGAGTTTCACATAGTACAGCCTCCTAACTAAAGTTTGCATTGTTGAGTGGTGTACAGCTAACATCTTGAATAAGCTATTGAATGTCTCTGCAAATTTGTATGCTTTCTAATCTTGCAAGGATTCAATCCTTGTAAAGTACTTACTTTCTTTTTTAAATTTTGCCTTGGAAAGATATGTAGAAATGTCCTTAATATATCAAAGGATTGCTGTTGAAAACTACAAACACTACAACAATTCCATTTCTATGTAGGTGCCTGACTCTGTCTTCCTTGGACCTTTTCTCCAATAACTTATTCTACATTTGTAGGTACATAGGAGTGCCATTCTTCATTTCATAACATCGTCCTCTTTAATCAATAGCATGAATTAATCTGTTTTCCTGGACATAGCTTTCTTCATTAAAGAAAGACTCTGTAGTAGAAGTAGGTATGCATTCTCCACTAAAAACTGTTCAAACGTTACTTCTATTCACTAAACTTTTTTGTGGTTTTGTCTCTTCATGCACAATACCATTTTGTCAAGAGTCTTCATTCTTTTTATAATCAAAATACAAAGCTTCACCTTCAAAGCAAAGGCCTTATCAACTACTTTCTCAATTTGTTCTTTCTCTTTCAGTACCTTTCTCATTTTTCTTTACTTTTTCATAGTTCTCAGTAAATTTATAACTACTTTACTATGAAACATCTGGCTTTGATTACCTTAAACTGCTTCTATCTCCTGGTTAAGGTGTGTCCATCTTTGTTACTTTCTTTCCTGCTCTTGTTATATAGATTTTGTCCAGTATTATTCTTTCTCATAGTCTGAATTTTATTTTCATTATTTTGTAATCTTTGGAAATATCCACATATATTTTTAAGAAATGACTTTGTCCTCTTACCAGTAGCTCTTTTTCTTTCACCACTTTTTCTTTATTTGCCCCTTTTGTGTCTCAGTTCTGCAAAGATACTGTAGTTGCTTCTGTTCCTTTTTCCTCTGAGCTTTTGAGGCATTCTGTCTGTAGTTATGCAGATGTCGTTCTATAAAAAAAAATAAGTATATTTGAATTTTTATTCTAGCCAATGTACCAACTACTTTACTACTGGCTTACACATAATACAAAAACAGTTTTTATGTTATGTTGCAGTTTTCAGTCTACAGATGAACCTAGAAACATAACTAGAAGCACTTACTTCAATCTACCAAACCCAAGCCAAAACATAAAACATTATTTATTAGTTACCTTGTAATATTATAGCACCCTCTCCTACAACACAGCTGAACCACATCTCAGTTCTCCCTTTTACACAGTAAAAGAGTACTTTATGCCTTTTGTAGTAAATGTTTAAATAAACATCAACCAAAGTGTAAAATTACATACAGTGTCTCAATGCTCTAAATCCAAAAACAAAACATAAGAGCTGTTTCTGTGCCTCTCTATCACAGTGTCACTGGTAGATTTAGTGTTTCAATACTTTTCCACTTAGATGCGTCAAATTTATATTTTGAGAAACACTGCATAGACAAATCTGCACATTAATTTGTATCACAGAATATAGATCTCTAATTCTTCCGAGTACATGCAAACAATGTGTGACACGTTACATATATAATTCACCAGATGATTCTAAAAAAGTACATATTCCTCAATAAAATTTGTAAAAACATCTGTTTGAGGTTGAGTACAACAGTACTCCCTGGATGATTAGATGAGTGCGTAGATAGTGGCTACTTAATTCACTCAGAATATAGGTAGTACCTGCATGATTCCGTGAATGTGTATGAACTACATCAGTGGTCCCATATCTGCATAGTTAGTCTCTGTGTATTCACATAACAATATTGCTACTATCTGGGTGATTGGATGAAAGCATGGTTGTTGCCTGTGTGGTTCAATGAGTACATAATTAATGCCTGCGTTATCGGAAGAGCACATGTGTAGTGTCTGGGTTATTGAATAAGTCTAGATATCACACTTGATATATAATTGCATACATGGTTCTCTAAGAGTATGCATTGCTCTGTTACTCAGCGTCCACATGCATCAATAAGTTTCTAAAACTGAGCACAACAATTCTCACCTTTTGAAAGCACAAAACCTATTACTAGTGGCATACCTACATCATTTTGCAAATATATCTTCTGTCTTTAAAACATATATTCAGAATTTGTCAAAGAAAAGTTACATTCCAAGTAAAGCTAGCACACAAACTCTCAAAAGACATTCTTCACTATTACACTTCCCCAATTTCAAACAGAGCATGTTGAAAGAAATGCACCATCCTCACTATATGCATGAAATTGTCAACAGTCTTGAAGAACATAGATCACCATTTAAACATATATTTGATTTAATAAAATATATACACCTTCAGGCCATCTTTCCACAAATATATAGTTCACTGCATCTTTAAATAAACTCAACAGTCTCATCGCACATTAAACAATTTGCAACCAGAGAAACAAATCTCACCATCTAAACATATGCAAATCGATCATATAAGTTAAAAACCACATTGACAAATTCTTCCTAATACATACCTAACAAGTATTACTACTTTATTTTTTATATACCGGCACAGCACATTTTCTTATGATTTATTCATGACTACAGTACTCCTGTTTAATAATGTGACTAAAACTACTACAATTTCCATAATGCAATCATGTAGATGTTTCTATTCTGCACATAATGCTTTAACATTTAAAACATTGTTATTGTTAAAGGCATTGCTCATGGTAGTTTTCAACAGTACTAACATCTTAAACACCTACCCTCTGCCAGATACAGTTCATCTGATACATTGTCTGTCACTGTCATACTCTTTTTAATCAAACTCCCATGTACATCTTCATTCCTAATGTACATTTTTTATATAATTAAAAAGGTATATACATACCAGTGAATTGAGTTAATAGATTATATTGTTGTTTTAGCTCTTTCTGGATAGTTTACCACTGATAAGATTTGTAAAAATAAGCGCAAGAATAGTACACCACTCTCATAGAAAGCAACTCTAAAATGGCAACCTCTTCAACTATCCACTCTATCATCATGAGAAAAGTAGAAAATGAAATCATGTCTTTTATTTTGGACTACCAAATCTCCACTTATGAATGGTTATCATCTGTTAACCCTTTCCCTCTCTTTCAAAACGAGGTTCCTGTTGGTGCATTTTCGCGATCATCGCAGAGAAATCTCGAAAAAAACAGAAGTTGAAACCTATACCTAGCTTAATTTTTCTTAAATGTAAATACTGAACAACAGTTTATTACGTAGTCCTGAGTTGGAAATTAAAGCTTGCCATTACTTAAAATGTATCATCACTCCTCAACTTTAAGAACATGTTCTGCCTCCTTAACACCCTTTCCCCCAATACGCTCTTAGCACAATGTACCCAGCAACCCAGTGGAACCAGTAGGTCACAAGTTCAAAGCACATTCTCTAACGAACATGCTGCTTCCAAATAAGATACAGCAGGTGTGCATTACTCCACAGATTCAAAAGCCTATCTATGTCTGTATTACAATTCTTTTTTTAAACAAAAGCTAATAATATGTCTTCTTGCTAAGGCATCCAACACCCTACCTAATTTTATTCACTTTCATGCTGACACCATCCAATGAAATATATCATTAAAAAAAAAAGAAAACACCTCCATATTAACTGCTTTTCCTTTGGAAAACTACCTCATTGAGCTCTAGGCTTCTCCAGACTACTATTGCTTCTTCACTTCAAAATGCTCAGAGTATGGATTGTGGGCCTCAGCTAAATCTATTGGGCTAAAGAGGCTGCAAAAAAGAGAGGTATTGACAGGGACTTGGGTTTGCCAAATGTGCAGATTACTTGGTTTTGCCAGAGAGGGTTAAAGTTTCATCAGTTTGCTGGCTTTGGTTAAATCCATTGTGGATTCCCAAGCTCCTCACCTCATGATTGAGCACTGTGGTGGCAATGACCTAGGCATATTGACTGGGGTAGGGCTGGAAATCCTAATGAACGAAACCATTGAAAAATTGATGTCGCTTTTCCCTCACACTGTCTTGGTGTACTCTAATATATGCCAAAGACAGAAAGGGAAGTGGTCAAATCAATTCTTTCCACAGATGGACAAAGCCAGGAAACACGTTAATAAAACTGTTTCTGCTTTCCTCTGAGACCATCGCATGGGCTGTATCTATAACAACAATCTGCATTTTGACATGCATGGAATTTATAGAAATGATGGAGTGCTCTTTACAGATGAAGGCAACAGGGTTTTCTAAGTAACCTGAAACTCTGCATCCGATCTTATGTGTAGCAGCCATAAACACACAAACAACACCACAGCTCTTTCCAGAGCCACCCTAGTACCCGAAATATTGTGAAGTCTTTTTCAATTTTTGTTTTTGTTTTTGACAATCTTCGTGATGACGTTGTGATCATTGCGAATACGTTGTGAAAACGCAAAACAAAAGCAGACATTCAATGACCACCAACACATTCAAAAATAATATGTAAGAATATTCATTCTGAACATTGCACTACACATATTACTATATACATACTTCTTTCAAAGCATGTTTAAACTCATATTTTTGTACTAAGTTTCTTTAAAAATCATCTTTCAGACTTATTTCTGTTTTCCCTGTATGTGGGACGTCGCAATGACTTTGTTAACTGCGACGATCATGCCTTTTCCTTAACGTCTCAAACACATATATCCACAGGTATTACAGTACTTTACACACTAGGGGTTTCTTACAGTATTCTCTAAAATCATGTTTTTCTAGTGTATTTCTAGAACAACCATCTCTAAAACCTATTTTCTGTTTTACCGGTGAGGCCGGAGATCGCAGTGATGCTGGTTGTCGCGATCCCCGGAGTTACATCGCAAATGCGGAAAGCAAAAGCAGGAATTCAATAGCCACCACCACATTGAAAAGTTATAACTATATAATTAATTCTAACCATTACAGTAGATAACTCACTATATAAATAACTCTATAAAAACATTTATCAGAATATCACTATCTCTATAACAATGCATATCAATGATTTACTGATATATTTTTTATATTCTAACTAATATTCACAGTGTCGCTGTGATATTCGCGATGTCCCCGCAATGGTACACGGGGGGCTGCGCCAGCTATTGTGGCATTGTCGCGAATAATACTCGTAATAAAAAAAGAATTTGGACACATAACTTGTGTCATTAACACCCCAATTTCTCAAACATGGTGCCCGAATACCTCTACTCTAACCCCTTATTTTAGCATTTTCAGAAATGTTCAGCCCCGGGAACCATTCTCAATCAATAAAATGGCAGCTGCAATGTTCTGTTCAGATTTTGTCCAGCAAATCAGAGCTTTCCTATTGGCGCATTCATTCGCGATTACTCGCAAAACCGTTGCGAAATGTCTTCGACCAGAGATATCACTATTATTTCAGCTTAAATTTCGCAAAAACTACTGAACAGATTAACACCAAACAGGCAAAAGGGACTTCCTTGACCCAACATCTACCTCCCTGCCGAATTTGGTGTAAGTGCATTCAGCGGTTCAGGCTGTAGCTGTGGATAAATGTTCCTATGGGAATTAACATTACAAATGCACCCTTATTTTGTGCCCTAGATTCTTGCTCCCCTCTGCATGGATCACCCCCAAACTTTTGTTCGGTGAATTTCTAAGGTTTTTTAACATCAAGTAAGATGCCCATCAGAATACACAGTGGAGGAGGGGCTGACTGCAGGGCCCGCCTTGCTTTGGGAGATGTGTAGCGCAGTGGCCGGGGCAGCTGACTCTGGAGACAGGGCTCACGGTTTGATACCCAGCACCGATGGCAGCTCAGCTCATCACCATGTGACTCCTGGCAATAGCTCACTTAATCTCCACGATGACCCCCAGCGCCTTGAGACCTTTCGGGGTGAATAGTTCCCAATTTACAAACACTGGATTGTTCTGTTGAGCTGCCACTGCCCCTCCTACCTGCCTAGCATGGTCAGATGGCTGCCACCAGTCCCTGCCACCTCCACCCTGCCTGTCCAAGTTCCATGCCCCATCCCCTCCCTTCTGTCGTCCATGGTCCATTTTTCTTCCACTCCCTTCTTAACTCCATGCTCTGTTGTGCTGCAACTGCTCCTCTTTTCTGACCTGCATGGTCTGTTGTGTAGCCCCTTCCCCTGCCATCTTTTATCTAAGTCAAGCCCCTACCCCTCCATTCTGTCCTCCATGGTCCTTTGTGCATGTCCCTGCCCCTCCCTCTGCCCACCATGGCTGTTGTGCTGCCACTAACCCTCCCACTTGCCATGCATGGTCTTCTGTTCAGCCACCGCCCCTCCCACCTTCCCTGTGTGGTCAGCTTGCTACTCCTGACCTCCTCCCAACTTCACTCTGTATGTAGGCCATTATAGTCTCACTGTTGCCCTCCATGGTGTGTTGTGCTTCCAGTGCACATCCCGCCTGCCCTCCATGGTCAGCTTGCTGCTTCTGCCCTGCCCCCTTGCCCCGACCTCCATTTTCCAAATGCAGGCCCCTATCTCCTCACTCCTGCCTTGTCCAGTACGCTGTTGTGCCCTTGCCCCCTCCCTCCTTCCCTTCGTGATCCGTTACACTGCAACTGTCCTTCCTGTCTGTCCAGTATAGTCAGCTTGCTGCCCTTGCCTCTTTCCCCTCTGCTCTCTGTTGTCCATGTGCATGGCACGGTCCCCTCCCGATTGCTTTCCATGGTCTGCTGTACTGCACTGGTGTCCCGTTTGCCCTGTGTGGTTTATTGTGCTGCTGCAACCCCTGATGCCTGCCCTGTAAGTTCAGTTTGGTGCCCCTGCCCATCTCCATCCTGCCCTTTCTTATCCGAGTCGATGTCCCAAACCCATTCCTCCTAGACTCTGTGATCCTTTGTACCTTACTAGCCAACATTTTGAACTTGGTATGAGTATATATTGGAAATATTATATCTCCAATTGCCAACCAAAGTTGCCAAATAAGATTGCCTACAGATGAGACATAAGAATAGAAATTAAAATGGTTTCTCCAGTAAGAAAAACAAAAATGGAGAGAAAAAAATAAAAATATCAAAAACAACCCCACAATAGGCATGGAAGAAAATACTGAACATAAACCGAAGGAAGACAAAAGGAAAAAGGGAGAGTATGTTATCCCCAAAAGGAAGAATGGGTAAAGGAAGGAAAGACAAAAAAATACTACAAAAAATGACTGCAAAAGCAGACAACAAAGTCAAAAAATGCTTTACCTATGGAAACTAGGTCCTAACTATAACTACCTACTGGCGACCGCCATACATATAGTGTCCTCAACCGCAGGTACCACTGGTGGCTTGCTTCATATTCGGACCCTCACCCAAACACTAAGCGTGAATGGGTGAGCTCAACGTGTTTGTAAGCAGAGCTCTTGTTTAAAAGTGAGTGTCGGTAGGGAGTATGGGTGGGTTAAAATCACCTCTAATTCCAAACTTTTTTTAATTTGATAGGGTCTAGGGCAAGATTAAAAAACAGTGTGATGCTCTTAGGATGTAATGCTCCCTAGCATTTAGAAGGTTGACATGTTTCATCTGTGGTATTGCCCATGTAGGGTTATCCGGCTTTCCTCAGGACCTAAATATAACCCTGCTTTAGGTGGTTTTACTTGTTCTTTGTGCAATAAATTTTAAATAAACATGCAGGCAACACTACAGACCATACTTGTAGGACCTTTTCCTACTATGTTCGCAGCTGAAAAGAAAAAGGTGTATATCAGAAGATGCTCCACTTCAGAGGCACACCATCTTTTGTAGTCATAGTGAGGCATGTTTTACATGAGTGAAAAACACCTTGTAGGTGTGACTCATGTGTTGGCTGCTCCTAAATCCTACTACACATCAAATCATCTACCTGCAAATAAAAAATGAAACATATATACAAATGGATACAACTATGACTCATTACTATATGGGAAGACACTCCTACGTTTTCTTGAACTTTCGTACAATTGGGATATCAAGGGTCTAAACCCCGTTGGAGTGAACACCTGCCAAAAATGTGGTATTATAAATGACAGGAAGAGGATGCTGGACCTTAAGTATCTGTGTTAACAACCACATGACAGTGTACTGCTTGACCTTGGCAGTTGTACCCTCAATGCAACCACTTCCTCAGGTTCCAAGCACATGGCTGAAGAAAATTATACGCTTGTAATGTCGTTTCTTAAGAGAGACTACCCTGTGTGACAAAAAAAGTCACCCGTGATGCAAATCCCTGAAGCCCGTTGTTGAGGCAAGACGTTTGAGCCCTAAATCCGATCAGTGCAACCATCAGTTGATGCATGACACCATGGTTGCCTTGCATGAACCTAGTTTTGCAGCAGCTTGTATTCTGTCATGCAGAACCCTACTGGGCACTACGTTATAGAAGGGCAACGAGGTTCATAGTGCAAACCTGAATATCAGATGTGTGATAGTCTTGTTACTTGTTAAGGTGAATGTACGAGCATACCTTTTAACACAAAATCTATCAAACTCACACAAGAATGACCCAGGTTCCTGTAGCAGATTGGAAGGACAAATGAATGTGAAGCAAAATAATGAGGTACCTCGAACAGATCACTGACTTAATATTGATGCATACAATATCGAAACACAAAAATATCGTAAAATAAATCTCGCTAACAAATGTACAAAAACCTGTTTTGTGTTTGTTTTAAAAGTCTAGAATATTGCTCCATGTGTAATAACTGATACAAACTATAGAGTGAATTCACATGCCTCTTAGTTCACTGATAGTATTGTTATCAGGGCAGGGCAGGAAATTTTGTCAGTGCATCTTTAAAAACTCTCACTTTTAATAAATACCTCTTGCAGTGATGTAATGTGATGCGCTAAGGCAACACACTACTTTGTGTTTCAGAAATACACTTTAAAAAAAGTTTGAGACAACCTATCAAATTCAAACATGATGTTTGTTGCACAATTTACATGTACATTCCAATCCTTATCAAGCAAACACCAAGTGCACGTCATACTTGCAGGACGCCAATACATGCATTTGAAAGGCAAGGCGGGTCTCAGGGCAAGCTTACCCAGTTGCAGTGCTTTAAATCCTGATATTTCCTTAATAACTTATGTAATTTCTTAAATAGCCCAGGTGCGTGAGTGAGCTGAAGGCAAGTCTCCCTCTTATCTTTGAATATGAAGTGGGGCACATTCCACAGTCCAAGCTTACCTGCCCGCCTTTGAGCAATGCCAGTGCCAGCCAGTGAATGAATGAACAGGACACATTAACAATCAATGCTCACAGACATGTATCTCCTCCATGCCACATAAATTAATATATGAAATAAGGGAAATATAACAAATCCCAGCTCATGCCTTGCATAACTTGCTTTCTTTTTTTTTTGTTTAAATTTCTTTATTGATTTAAGAGAAACCGAAACACTAATGAGCCAGTGTGCTCCACAGTCATCGGGATGCAACCCGGAATTTGTATTGGTAAGTTTGGCTATCATAAACAATATAAATGAAAAAAGGGGAACAACCCCCCACCCACCCACCCACCCACCTCCTCCTCCCTGAAAATAAATACTCCCACTTACAAAGGGAGCGAACAATGATCTGGAAAGAGACCTTCTAAGGCCAACTATGCGGTGGACATACTAGAGGTTGTCTGCGTAGGGGGGTCTGCTAGTCTCAAGAGTTGTAGGTATTTGGGGCAAGTAAGCTCCGTAAATTCCGAAGTCAGTAGCGTGAGAAAGGGCGCCCAAAAATCGTGGAAGGAAGCCCCCGGGTTGGTCAAGGAGAGGGTGATCTTTTCCATCCCCAGGATGGCCCACAGACGATGGAGCCATCCCAGTCGAGTGGGGCCGATCTTGGTACCCCAATGTGTCAGGACGTTTTGGACTGCTGCCCCCAAGGCCAAGGCCATCTGCCGACCCCGCTTGGATGTAAGAGGAAAAGTGAGAGCGTTAGGGAGACCCAAAAGAACATAAGCTGGGAATCTGGGAAGCTGAGTGTCGAAGTGGGAGTCTATGTCGTCTAGTACCTGCTGCCAGTAGGTGTCTAGGAGAGGACACTCCCACAGCAAGTGAGTAAGGGTGCCCAGCGCATCACAGTCTCGCCAGCAGTGGGGACTACGTTAGGGATTGCCCCTGTGAAGACGCACCGGGGTTAAATACCAATAGGTGGCCACTTTAGTGGCAGTCTCTATAGAGGTCACGTTGTGAGCAGTACGCGGGCCCTGTGATAAATATCCCTCCATTCTTTCTGGGTTAGTGCCCTACCCAACTCCCCCTCCCAGCGTAATTGTCCGGGGGACTTCCCCTCATCCGAAGTGCGTCGGGTAAATTTGTATAAGTCCGAAGTCAGTTGTGCATCGCTATGTCTCGTCAGTAGCCACTTCTCGAAGGGAGTAAGAAGCCTCTCTGCACCCTCTCGCACCCCCTTTTGGAGAACCCAATGTCGGATTTGTAAATATCGATACCGTTCCGTCTCAGGAATGCCCTGGTCAGTACAGAGGGCAGAGAAAGGGCGCAGCCCCGATAGATCGAAGAAGTGTCCTATGGAGCGGCAGCCCTCTGCTGTCCAGTGGTGGGAGTCCCTGGGGTCAAGTCCTGGGGTAAAATCAGGGTTCTGTACTATAGGCGTAATCGGGGACGGGAACGTAGTGAGCCCCCTGGATGTCGCAGTTTTGTCCCATGCTAATAATGTGGGATGGATCACCTCTGAAAGGTATAGATTGTGAGGGCGCCCTGTGCATGAGAGAAAAAGTACCCCCCATAAAGGCTGGCATGCCAGGGATCTGTCCATGAACAGCCAATGCTTTTCGGATTCAGGACGTGACCACTCCACTAGCACCCTCATCTGGGCCACCCACCAGTAAGCTAAAAGGTCAGGAATACCTAGTCCCCCCTCCATTGGGTCTCTATAAGCAAGCTCCTGACTCAGTCAGGCCCTCTGGTCCTTCCAAACAAAGCGCTCCATATCCCGCTGCAATGCGTGCACGACTCCCGTTGGTGGTGTCAAAGGGAGGGTGTGAAATAGGTAAAGAATCCGGGGCAATATTACCATTTTCACAGCGGCAATGCGGCCTAACCATGAGAGAGAGTGAGGCCTCCATTTCCGGAGGGAGTTACAAATTTGTTTCAGGATCGCTGTGTAATTTGTTGTTCTGGTGGTTGCGATAGTAGTGGATACCTGCAGACCCAGATAGGGAATGAAGTCACAGGCCCATTGGATCGGATATGTGCATTGCAGGAGCTCCAGAGTGTCGGGATTCAGAGTTAAAGCGAGGGCTTGTGACTTATGCACGTTAGTTTTGAAACCCGAAGCAAGTGCGAACCGATCCAGTTCATCCAGGAAGGCTGGGATAGAATCCCTGGGATGCTCCAGCGTCGCAACCACATCGTCTGCGTATAAACAGAGCTTGTGCTCCGAGCTACCAAAGCACGCTCCTTTAATTTTGGGGTCATCCCGGATTCATTGGGCCAACGGCTCCATGTTGAGGGCAAACAGGAGCGGGGACAGTGGACACCCCTGCCTAGTCCCTCTGCAAATAAGAAAAGCTGATGAGGCCATCCCGTTTACCCGGACTGTAGCTGTAGGAGATGCGTAGCTCCCTTAGATCCAATCTATAAAGCGGTTCGGTAGTCCAAAGTGGACCAGGGTCGCCCTAAGGTACGGCCAATGAACCCTGTCGAACGCCTTTTCTGCGTCGACAGAGAGGATCAGGCGTTCTGCTGGGAAGCGCTCGGATTGATCAATGAGATGAAGGAGCCTCTTGGTATTATCGGAGCACTGTCGTCCAGGGACGAACCCGGACTGATCGGGGTCAATCAGCCCGGGTAGGTGCCGAGAGAGTCTAGCGGCCAGGATACCCGGGAAGATATTCAAGTCCACATTGAGGAGGGATATAGGGCGGTAGGAACCACAAAGGCGTTTGTCTTTGCCGGGTTTAGGGATTACCGTTATTAGAGCCTCCAGCATAGAGGGTGGGAGGGAGGAAGCCAGGGCAGAGCCAAGCGAATTAAAAACACGTACCAGGAGTGGGGCTAGTAGCGCACAAAACTTCTTGTAAAAAAGAGAGGAGAACCCATCCGGACCCAGTGACTTATTAAGTTTCAGGCGAGAGATTACCGAGATTACCTCCTCTAGCCGGATGGGGGCCTCCAATTCTGCCACTTGGTTTGGTAATAGTTTAGCCGTGGCTACTCCCCGTAGATAAGAAGTCGGCTTGTTCTCAGGTAGAGGCTGAGCCGCATACAGAGTCTCATAAAACTGCCGAAAAGCCTCTACAACCTCAGGGTCTTCCTTACAGGTCCCCCCCTGCGAATCTCGAATCTCAGTGACCTTAAAGGCTTTGTGTTGCGCCCTGAGCCAATTGGCAAGGAGGCGTCCGCAGCGGTCCCCCCCACATAAAAGGCATGTTTCAGGCATAAGGCTGCGTATTCAGACGATCAACATCTAGCCCCGCCAATTGTGCCCTAGCCGCTTTGAAGAGTTTCCAAACCCTGGGTGCCCCTGTTCTCTGATGTATGCGCTCTAGTTTGGCCACCTCCCCAAGCAATCGCTCTCTTTTCTCTCGCCTATCCTTATTATCAGCTGCGGCTATGCCAATAAATTCCCCCCGTACCACTGCTTTCATGGCCTCCCAAAGGGTCGTTATGGGAATGGTGGGGGAGTCATTAAGGTCCAAATAGTCTGTCATACAGCGTTGGATTTGTTGTACAACTGAGGAGCGTTGTAACATAGTCTCGCGCAGATGCCAGAAACGGCGAAACCATGTAGTGATAGGGATATTTTTATCGCCGAGTGGTCGGATAAAGGGCAGGGAAGGATCTCCACTTCCCGCGTCTGTCGCATCAAAGAGTCAGAGGTGAGGACATAATAAATTCTGGTGTAGGTCTTATATGGGTGAGAATAGAAGGTATATGCCCGAGCGTTTGGGTTACGGAGTCTCCAGATATCGGTCGGTCCAGCCTCTGTTAGTAGTCGTCTCCCTTCATTAGAAAGAGCCCCTGACTGTCCCCATCTTTGTCCCGAGCGGTCAATGTCCTTATCAAATGCTAGATTAAAATCCCCCCCCAGGAGCAATGTTCTATCCGGTAGGCCCGTAAGTTTGTGTATGGTGTTCTTGATGAAGTCCTCTTGCCCACTATTAGGGACATACACCAAAGCGATTGTGAGTGCCGCTAAAGTGAAAGTGTGTGCTAGGAGTCTCCCCCTGATCTCGGCCTGTTTACTGCCAACTTGGCCCGGGAACCGAGCGGAAACCAGGATAGCTACCCCTGCAGTCTTGGAAGTGGCAGAAGAAAACATCTGATGAGGGAATATTCTAGACCTCAATCTGTGTGTGTCTTGAGACAGCAGGTGTGTTTCTTGAAGTAAACAGATATGGGCGTCTGATTGTTTGAGATAGGACAAGATTGCCCGTCGTTTAGTAGGATTATTTAGCCCCTTAATATTAAGGGACACAATGTTGATGTCGGAAGACATGGAGGGAAGTCCCTATGCAAGCCATGAATAGTCGCCCCAGATCCAGCAAAGGTGAAAAAGGGAAGGGGAATTGGAATAAAAGGTGGCATGCCGCCTTCAGACTGCAGAGGAGGAAACCCCAAAACCCACAACATAAACAAAAAAGAGGAAATTCCATTTTCGTATGGAATCTACGATTGTCCGGGCCTCGCCCAGGAGTGAGGCGTGAGATGGATAGCAGGAACACCCGCCACTCCCTCCCTGCACCAGGCCCCGCCAATGGAGGCTGGTAGAGCCCAACCATATTGAAAATTAGAGCGTCTCAATCAGGATACATCATTCCGCAGTGTTCGAGTCCTCCGACAGGGATTGAAGGATTGCCGAGCGTCTGGATTCGGCCGCAGACTCCGCGGCGAGCCCCCCACCCGCTGCCATCGTGTAGCATCATCTCGGCGTCCGGAGGGGGCAGGTTTCTCAGGCGTATCGTGGTCTTGTTCTGGCAATCGGAGCAGCTGTGCGGCCTCCTCGAATAAGCGAAGCTGTCATAGCCTGCCCTCCCACTTAAAGATAAGCCTGAACGGGTGCCCCCAGGAATATGCCACATCCTTAGAGCGGAGAAAGGCCGTGATGGGTCGGAAGTCGCGACGTTTCTGCAAAGTGGAGAGTGCTAGGTCTTGAAAGAGAAGGGGCTTGCAGGAACGGAATTCGATAGGATGCTTGGCCCGTGCCTCCTTGAGAATGCGCTCTTTAAGTTTAAAGTTATGGACGCATGTTAAAATGTCGGGTGGTGGAGCCGCCGGTGACCTTCTAAGCCCCACACGGTGTGTCCGGTCAAATCTGATCTCCATATCAGGGGGGCTACCCAGGATATGGCGGAACATGTCCGCGACGAAGGATTCAATGTCCTTTTCCTCCACTCCCTGAGGCACAGCTCGGATCCGTATGTTGTTGCGGTGGGATCGGTTCTCGAGGTCCTCCGTGTGCGCCTTAAGATCTATGTGTTGGTCCCAGAGGCGCAGGACCTCTTGTTGGAGTTGGGACACCTCCTCGTCGCGGACGGTCGTCTGGTTCTCCAGTTCATCCACGCGCTCCCCCACCGAGTCGATATCCTTTTGCATCTCCCGCAGCTCTGTGGTGAGATCCCTCTTCATGTTGTAAAATTCCTTTGTGAGGCCAGCGAAAAGGGACTCTAGGACGCTGCTTGTGACCGGTCCCTCCATATCGTCCGACCCACGTCCGGTCGCTGTGTCACTCTGCTGTGGCGCGGACTCGGAGCCTCCGGTCCCAGCCTTGAGAAGCAGGTCCCGGACAGACCGGTCCTTTCGGGACTTATTAGTGGCCATCTGGAAGGATGTGCGGTTCCCGACCAGTGGGGGAGAGGGAGCCCCGCGCGTGTAGTGATCGCACAGTCCAGACGAGAGTTCTGTTGTCGTCGGTGTTCCTATGGCAGGGACAGCTCAGGATTCAGTGCACAAACTGCTGCGCGTGCCACTCACCAGCGAAGCCCCACCGCCAGTCAGGTGCAGCTCGGCGTCGGCCACCCACCGCTGGCCCCGTTATTCCTTGCTCTGTGTGCGGGAAGGACTGTGTCGACGCCCCCTCTTCTCTGTCTCCGCTTGATGGCTGCTAAATCTGGAGCGGGTCGGCCTTTCCGAGTGCGGCCCGCCACCACCGCAATGCACAAATGGAGAAGGGCGAGGCCCATCCGGTAGGAGACCACCGGCCAAGGGTCAGGTGTGTATGTGGGGCGCCCTGCCGTAGGTCGCACAGGCAGCTCATGGGCCAGACATGGGGTGAGAAGGCCCCGGTGTGCACGATTACTCAGGAGGGATGAGGCTCCGCAGGCCAGCATGCCCAGCAGCCGTAGCTCTCCGTGTGGGTGCAGGGCCCAGAACCACGTTGCTGCTGCAGTTCCCAATCAGGCACGTATAGTCACAGGGATCACTAAAGTTCCTTAGGTCTGAGGCTGCGTGTGTTACGCGGGCCCCCCCCCCGGGATCAATCCTAGGCCTCTGCCCTTTCCTATGTCAGAGCACCAGGTAGGCCTCAAGGCCTCGCTCTACGCCAGCACCGGTCGTCGTGCAGGCTGCAGCTCACTTACTGCTCAGGGGTGGGGGGCGGCTCCCAATGTCCGGATCCTAGATGCCGCACCAGTGCCAGTCTCGGGTCAGGGAGGCCCCTCGAGCGATGATCTTGCAGAAGCAGGCGGCTCCTCCAACCCACCGCCACCGGCAGGCCACGCCGCAGGCAGGCTCACCGCAGTAGACGGAGGGGTGCAGCTCCGGCGATCTCCAGGCCGACGTCGCCGATCCGCCACCGGGCCGACATCAGACCGCTACTCTCAAGGACTCCAGCGGGGAGCCCACCACGATTCTCCACACTCCACCCCGGCGAGGCACAAATCGGGAGCCCAGCAGCTGGTCTCAGACGCCGCGCGCCTGCCTCTGCAATCTCCCGCGGCGGCCCACGAGGTGGTCTACGGGTGCTCCCAGCTCGGCTCCCTGCAGTCGTTAGGGCTCGGCAGCTACAGTCACATCGCTCCGGAGGCAGGGTAGGACGCTCAGATATGTGTGGGACCGAAACAAGGTCCAAATCCGTATTTAGGGCAGTGCTATAAGACGCTATGCAAGCAGGGCCTGGGCCGTAGGACGGAGCGACGAGCAGGCACGTCCTACTCGGCCGCCATCTTGGCCACGCCCCCATAACTTGCTTTCTTTTACCTAAAATTGGCACGGTTTGACATTCATGTAGGCACAGCTCTCTTAGGGCTCCACACCAGCCTGGAAGCTAAATTGCTACTGCATTTGTTTACTGACCCCAAAAGTGGTTACCTTCAACACCAAGATACATACATGCATCCATCCCGGACTCCTGCCTCTGCAGCTAAAAAAGTAATCCGGCAATATAAGGAGGTGAGGATGTGGAAAAGCTGTGACAAAAAGGGGAAATGCATGGTCTTAAATTCATCACTTAAAACAAGGCTAGCCCCTTTCAAGTGCCAATAGGGAGTCACTCACCCTTTTCTGATGCATGTCTGTCCAGGGATGATTATGTTTTGACAACACCATGCCATCAGCAAAGGTCAAGGCATCAAGCTGAGCATCTGCAGGAGGCCCCAAAGTGACTATATACATGTTGCTCAAAACAAGCAGCGAACGGAGGCATGGCTACCCCTAGATGCCTTTTTAAAAAAACATCCTGTCCCCCCTTCCTCCAGGTGCATTTCATTCGACCGTTTTGCAACAGAGGTGATGGTAGAACTGACAGGTATTACGTGAGACTCATGTAACATGAGCCAAGTTTGCAAGGCATGTCCACCAGTTGATATTGCAAGGCCAGGGCATAAAAAGGTCAGGGCATGAAAACAGAATCAGATGGGGACCCATTTCAATGACCCCTTTTTAAAAATGTGAGTGCGAATCACCAGCAGGACCTAGCCCACTTAAAGCCCTGAGTGGATGGAACAAAGGGTGTGGCAGCCCACTAGTGGTATTTAATTTGCATGCTCTGAATACCCTTTGTACTACATACTATGTTAATTAGGAGTCTAGCCAATTTTGACATGTTTTAGGGATTAGAACAAATGCACTGGGGCCTAGTTAGCAGAGAGACAGTGCACAGAGTAAAATAAAAAACAACAGCATCAGTCCAAAGAAATGGGGGTGATCTTGCATAAAGAGTCAATTTCCAACAGCAGCTTAAAGGGCACGGAGAGAAGAAAACAGTGCTTAGTACATATGGCACTATTCTGCCCTCTCCCTTTTATGGAACGCAGTGCAGCAATTTAAGTTGCTACAATGCATTGCAAGACTTTTTCTTAAAACTTGGCCAGAGTTTGTTTGAATGGCTGGGTCCCTAAAGATTACCCAGCTCAGTTCACCTATTGATTTCTATCTAGTACAGTACCCATTGCCACTTTGGTTGTGTCAACCATGTTGGTCTTTCTCTGCCTTTGAAATTGTGGAAAATAAGATAAGTGATCACCTAGCTGTAAGTGTGAACTGAAGGAGGGTTGAATATTTTCAAGGTAGACGATTACACCTTCCAAGTGCATCTTACTGTCAAGGTATCCATACATGAGTGACAGAGAAGACTGTGAATAGATTTGCTAATTTGTCCCCAGCAAGCTCAGCTGATATTCGTCTGGATAAGTGTGTTATTTTGGTAATCTGGCAATGGTATATTGTGATAACTCTTCTGAGAGATGACAGGAAAAATGGGAAGGAATTAAATAAGCAGGTTAACGTTGGTTTAATCCGGAGTGCTTTAATATGAAGAAAGTAATGGCCAAAAGAAAATTAACAATGTGCGGACACATCATGCCTATAAAGAAACCAGAGCAAAATAACTAAATTGATTCACGAGTACAAGGCCAAATGTTGCCATACTAACTGGGACAAAAAGAATCATGCAAACCTGAGAGTCCATTCAATTTGTTCAAATACAATGGTCCAGATTTATGAAGAGTTCATACAATGCAGTGCAGCAAGGAAAGTGGTTGTGCTGCATCAGGCAATGTGGGTTCTCAGTGGTCTCATACGCTGATAACACCCAATCGGTGGTGTCAGTTTCCAGCAATATTGAAGAGACAGCAGATCGTTTCAATCTCTGCATGTCTCAGGTACATCACTGGATGAGTCTGAACTGCCTGAAATTAAATGGCGGAAAGACTGAGGTTCTCTTATTGGGCTCAAATACCTCTTTCTGGACACCCAGATGGTTGCCGACTTGCCTGGGAGACATCCCAACACCTGTAAATAAGGCTAAAAACGTAGGCGTTATCTTTGATGACAAATTGACTTTCAAACATCAGATTAGTGCCCTCTGTTCCTCCATTTTTTTCATACTGAAGGTGATTATAAAAAACAGCCCCTTCATTCCAGTCAGTAAAAATTCTGGTGACAGCACTGGCATTGTCCAAACTGGACTATGGAAACGCGCTGTATGTAGGGATCCAAAAGCAGCATCTTCAAAAGCTACAACGGCTGCAAAATGCTGCTGCCAGATTACTGCTGGATATCCCGAAATTCCAGTCGGTCTCGCATAAATTGAAGATCCTACACTGGATCCCTGTGGATAAGAGAATTATATTCAAATCCCAATGTCTAGCCTTCAAGGCACTCCACTGGGTGGGTCCTGACTTCTTGAAAAAGCAATTAAAATGGTATATACCAACCAGAAATTTGAGGTCGGCTCACTGCAAACTCCTTCAAACGCCCAGAATCAAAAGAGCCTTCTGGGGCGGAAGAAGCTTCATGTTGGGAACCGTTAAAACCTGGAACGTGCTTCCCGGTGAGATAAAGAATTGTCAAACTATTATGGCCTTTAGAAAAGCTTTAAAAACTTGGCTTTTTGTAAATTAACTTTCAGCCCTTGATTGCATGGTAACTTTCTACTTTCCATCAGGTTTGTAGCGCCTAGACGCCTTCGGGTATGTGTGCGCTATATAAATGTTTAAATCAAATCAACTGCATCACATCTACTAAGACATGGCACAGTTCTGCTCTCTCCCTGCACTGGCACACTGTTGCTTGTCATGCTCCAACACAGGCGCACATTTTCTTCTTTGTATGTGTGCTGTACAATACAGCACACATGCAAAGAGGAGAAAACGAGGAGATATGAAAACATTCCTCCTTGCTATACCTGCTTCAAGGAGACACAGGATTTGCATCAAAACTCCTGGGTGCACCCCTGCATTGAACACCACCTTGAAGCAAACTAAAAAAAACTAATGCTGCACTGCATTACTTCGGGTTACAATCCAACACATTTTAAATCCCACAAGTATATTTTGCATCCGGTCAGCGCAAAAAATGTAAGGAATTTGTAAATCTCACCCATGATAATTAAAAAGACATCCAACAACAGCCAAAGCATTTCTTTCCTCCAATTGGAACTTCTTCACGACTAATTATGGTGAGATATCTTTCTTTGTCAGCTTTGCACAGAACATAGTGCAAATATTATAGAGTTTAGTCATTTAATCCAAACTAACAGTGAACTCATTGCATGCAAATGTAAATAGTCCAATAGTCCAATATAAGATATAAAGCTTATAAAGTCTGTGTAGACACTCACTAACAGTGCCATTTGTTGTGCTGCAATTGTTTTTTAAAGAAAACCAGGTCTCTGAAAAAATGAAACAAATTTGTAAAAAAAAATATCAATGCTGTACAAAGAACCTTTTTGCAGGAAAAATCGAATGTTTTTAATTGTTTGCTGTGTGTGTTAGTGCCTCTACCGGTACAGGCTCATTGAATATTTACAAGACTTTGTGGCGGTTGGCCGGCGGATTTGTGCATCAATTGTGTAGAAAAATATGGCAAACTTGGAATATGTGATGTAGATGCC
This sequence comes from Calotriton arnoldi, assembly GCA_963921515.1. Lineage (NCBI taxonomy): Eukaryota > Metazoa > Chordata > Amphibia > Caudata > Salamandridae > Calotriton > Calotriton arnoldi. Next base: position 869,318 of record CAWUFW010004833.1, on the reverse strand, counting down.
ACAGCTATCCTTTGCAAATTGGTCAAATATTTTAGAGAAAACAAGCTCGTAATCAACATAGATAAAATTAGAATGTTGTTTTTTGCTCATAGACCATGAACATTCACTTGGTGACTATCAAATGAAAATGTGATCATGTGTTATTTTATTCTATAAATATTTATGGTTAATCTTTTCATCCACTTTAGGCTGCGATGCACATCTTCTTTCTGTTCGAACTAGTCATCTAGCCATGGTAAATGTATTCACTGGTTTGATTATGTGTATAGTAGACTACCTGCAGCACCCCTGTCGATGGTGCTTGCTGGCAAAGTTATTCTCCAGGCTCATTACAGTGCTGGACTTCTAGCTTTATGGTCAAGAAATGATTCAAAAAATATTTTATATTTCAGTTTAATTTAATTATTTCATCTATTACGTCAAATTGCTTAAACACACCAAAATACCAATTGTGTCCTTGGATATAATCCTACAATTCCAAACACCATCCCCAAGGAAGTCAATTTCTGACCCTAATGATAGTCATTATAGTATCCCATGCAGCTATTTCTGTTTTCTTTTTTTCCACCCCTTTCCTTCTTTCTCTCACAGTCTTTTTCTTTTTCTCTTTCAGTGCATTTTTTCTAATTTAGATATCGACCTTCTCTGCTTTTAAATATGGCATTTGCCTATTGATTCTCCCTGAATCATGCTCTAGGTTGTGAGTGTAAACCTAAAAAAGTAATGCAGATTCAATGAATAAATGCATGAACTGTAGAGTTCAGTCTTAAGAAACAGTTTCTCTAGCGTAACAATTATACTCACTAAAACATGTTCTCTGTGCGGATGTCCAGGGGCACGCTTTATGCTGAAATATCTTCCGCCATGAAGCGTCGACCCTGTTTTGAGAAGAATCATTTGCAAGGGATCCAAAGAAGGCATTTATTGGATCACTTTCAGTATGGTCGAGGGATGTATATCTTTTTGTTGCCTTGCATCGTGAATTTTGTAATGCTCTTTATCAGATGAAACAGATGCCCCTGAAGGTAATACGATTTTTGGGGCAGAGAGATGGAGCCCCAGAGCTTTTTCACTTTCGTAATCTGCCTGATGAATAGTATGGTACATATTCCGTTGTCTTCCTTCGATCTGTTACAAATGTATATACTTAATGACCCTTTCATCTTTAACAGATTCACAATACTTCTGCAAACATTCCTGTGGCAGATGCTGCTTCTAAATGCCAAGTTGGTGCCCAGAAGTTAAGCAGGGTGAAGGCAAGAGCATTACATTTCAGATGAGCATCAGTTTATATCTTTTACATATACATTCCCTTCTTAAATGTGTTTGTTATCTAAACAGAGCAAGACATTTATATGTTTTATTCAAGAAATGATTTTTTTTTAACATTGAATTGCTGCATTTCAATTTTATAAAAGTAAATTAGAAACATCAGAGGATACACAATGAATTTAATTGAGAAACAATATGTTGGAATAAGCGGTAATGATTTAGTAAACATCTGGTGCATCTGGACATTCATCAGATGCCAACTCCTCATGGTTTGCAATGCCTAACCTTTCAAATTTAGGCTAATGTTTTATGACTCACAAAACATTGTTGCAAACTTCCTAAATACTGTATGCATTTACGACAAAATAGTTTGTTATCGTTTTTATGCCGACATTTTTGCTAAATGGCGATCAAATGATCAGCAGTATGGTGTGCATTACCCTCCTGTTAAAAACAGTAAATATGCACAGGATTGCCTGCTTGTGCTAACTTTGGGAAATGAAGAATTGTTTTTTATGAGATGTATCTGTTTCTGTTGCTGCACTTGCTGTGCTAAGCAGATTGTTACCCAGTTCAAAACTTTAATGGACTGCGTGGTATATTTGCCACCATCTGGATGCAAAAATAGCACACATAGTAACACAGTTATTTCAATAAAGCTGTCATTCTTCTTTTCGAAGGTCATAACATTGCTAGAAAATACAAGACAAATGAGGATAGATAAAGATTTTGATAGCTCTATGTCCATATTACCAAAGATAAGATATATTTCTAAAAATAGTGTTATATTTTATATGCAAATCTGTTCTCCGCATACAGTCAGTCGGCTAGATAGATTATACGAGCTCCTAGGTTGACATTTTCAGTACATGCTGGATTTTTCAATGTGTTTGTGGGTCTCTGCATTGTGCTTGGTAAAAAGTGACACCGCAGTGATGGTAAAAGTTGCAATTAGTACTTGAAACTCGGTGGGTAAATTTCACAAGGAGAAATATTGGAATGTACAATTAAAAGTAGTCACTATTAAGGCTTTTCCTTCTCATAGACAATGCGATTGTATTATTCTGTGCGGAGACATACACTGCTCATTCTTCATTTGCATAGGCAAATCTGGGTTACTTGGCATCAGCATAAATCTGCAAACTGAAAGATATGAGGAGCATTGATTCTGTGATTAGACTTATGGCTCCATGCCTGGTCATAGCCTGAAATTGTCTCAGTGTACACATATGCTATGCAGTGTTCTGAATCGATAGACCTTAAAAATGAGCACACTTGGCCACAATCCAACACACACACTATGCAGCAACAATACTAAAGCACGATAACATATGCATATCCCTCAGCTCGGTCTTCTTTCCCTGATGCCACCGATCAATTTGCAGACCTCAAAGGGAATTCCGTGGGTTGAAAGTATTGTGGGTATAGGTACTCAAAGGGGGGGGGGGTGGCAGGGTGAGGGGTGGCATGTTAACTATGCTAAGATACAGATGGCAGTTGCACTTAGTGACGACAGAAGCCGAGCATGTCTTAGAATGTCCCCTAGTGAACCACAGATCCTCAGCACCATGCACCTCACCAGCTACGTGGTCAGCCAGTTCACAAGCCCACAATGATCAGGCTCAGTAAGATTCACTTGTACGACCAGATACAAGATATGTTAGCCCTTACACAAGTCACAATGCCCACAAACAGATTGTATTTCAATCATGCACAGAGCCAAGTGCAATACTTGCAACACAAAAGACATATTGAAAGAAAAGTAGCAACATACCTTCCTAAAAGCCACAAATGCACACAGATATACCAATTAAAAATGACCTCAATCCTCACCATTCCTCTTCTCTGACTTTGTACGGTGTACCACCAATCCTGTACACGGTACCAAACATCAACACCAGTGCACATGTTATGCATGACAAAGACACAAGTTAGCCTGGCTCTAGAGCCAGTGCCAAGGAAAAAGCCAGGCAGGTTCAGTGAATTAGTCCCCCCCAAACACTGCAGATACTTGCCATAAGGCTGCTGCTGATCAACATCTTCTTTCATGTCTGTACTCTGTCATTACTGTATTTCCCAACAACTCACGCCTGTCTGTGCACATTACAAGCCGTCTAAAACATCGTAGAGACTGAATACAACCAGTGTGAGTTGTAGACATACGTTTCAAAGCAAACACAAGGAGATGATGGACGGAGAGCTAAACCTTTTCAGACGCTCACCCCCAGTCACAGATCTGGGTTGAATCCATCATCGTTCTTTAGCTCACTTCGCCCCCCCCAGTTCAGACGCAGCCATAGGCAAATCATTCTTGACCCTGTTCCTCATGGCAACAGTCCTGCCCGAAACTGCCAAACCAGGTCTTCCCTGGACCGGAAACAAGCATCATGGAACCAGTTTCGGGGTAACACCCCTCATAAGCCAGGCTAGCTTAAATCCATTGGCAAAGTGAGCAAGGGTCCCAAGTCTGGGCATACTCTGCCAACTTAGGGTGAACAAAGCAAACACAATGAGATGATAGACGGATCGCTGAAACTTTTCAGACACTCACCCCCAATCACAGATCTGGGTTGAATCCATCATTGTTCTTTAGCTCGCTTCGCCACCCCAGTTCAGACCCAGCCATATGCAAATCAGTCTTGACCCTGTTCCTCTTGGGAACAGTCCAGCCCGAAGTGCCAAGCCAGGTCTTCCCTGGACCGGAAACAAACATTCTGGGACCAGTTTCGGGGTAACAGCCCTCATCAGCCAGGCTAGCTTGAATCTAGTGGCAAAGTGAGCAAGGGACCCATGTCTGGGAATACCCTGCCAACTTAGGGCGAACAGAGCAAACACGAGAAGATGATGGACGGAGCACTGAAACTTTTCAGACACTCACCCCCAGTCACAGGCCTTGGTTGAATCCATCATCGTTCTTTAGCTCACTTCGCCACCCCAGTTCAGACCCAGCTATATGCAAATCAGTCTTGACCTTGTTCCTCATGGGAACAGTCCAGCCTGAACTGCCAAGCCAGGTCTTCCCTAGACCGGAAACAAGCATCAAGGGACCGGTTTCGGGGTAACACCCCTCATCAGCCAGGCTAGCTTGAATCCAGTGGCAAAGTGAGCAAGAGACCCACGTCTGGGTATACCGTGCCTACTTAGGGCGAACAACGCAAACACAAGAAGATGGTGGACGGAGCATTGAAACTTTCCAGACACTCACACCCAGTCACATACATTTCAAATAGGTTGTGGCTTAAATCAAAGCCCTATTGCCAAACACTTGTGAGAAAAACTAAATCTTATCCTTACAATACATTTTTCACCTGTGAATTTCTGTTTGCATGCTGATGTTAGCGAGTTGTCATGTAATGCTGCAGAAAATTTCTATATAAACTGGAGATTTGTAAAGTGCAAAATATTGCTAGAAATTCACTGAAAATGTTGAGACATTATACATTGGTGAAGTATGGATAAATTATAGGAGACTCATTTACAGGCTGTGTAAGTTGCAATACGATTGTAAGGATTTTTCTAAAGGTGTGCGCCATTCTCCGTATTTCGGGAATATGTGTAGTGTATTTTTACAAACTATGGATGGTTGTCCATAGGGTCTGGTTGTCCATGCCATATCAGTGAATAATGCATAGATATGAAGCCATTGACCTAAAATTCTATGTTAGATGAGGAATTTAGCAAGTACATCTCATTAAGGTTGATAATGATCAAACACTCTTTTGAACGATATTCAAAGTTTAATAATTTGCTGATCCTATTTCTTATTCACCTAAATAGCAGTCAAAATGCATAATATCTGCATAATGTGTGTGATTTCACAGGTATGCCTCATGTCCTACATGTTACAGAAGTGATAGAAAATTAGGTCTTGGTGAAGCTTGCTGAATACCTGCCAGTATGAAACATGTATAGCAAACTGCCACATTCATTGGATGATGTTCTCAGTGACATCATCAGTAATGTTAGCAATGATGTCAATTGAGATGTTGTCAGTGATGTCATCAATTATGTAATTTAAAATGTAATGAGAGATGTAGTAAGAGCATAAGCAATGCACGGTGGGGATGCAATATATATGTACCTCATTGAACTATAACTTATGAATTTCAGTGGTTTGTTTCATTAATGCTAGTTATTAATTAATTTCAACATCTAACTATAACATCATTTTAATCTTGTTTTCAGTGAATTTCTACTTTTTTTATGTAAGCTGAGATCTTATTATACCATACCCATTGCCTTGACACCCTCGGGTATTAGTGCGCTTTATACATTTTATCCTATCCTATCCTATACCTAACTATAACCTAACTATAACATACCTAACTATAACATCACTTCAACCTTTAGATTTTTCAGTGAATTTCTCTCTGTCCCTCCTACCTGCCCTACTTGATCATTTTGCTGCCCCTGCCCTGCCCTGCCCGCCTGCCCTCCTTGTTCTGGATGGTGCCCCCGTCCCTCCCATCTGCCCACAGTGATATTTAGTGCTGCCACTACCCTTTCGCCTGTTCTCTGTGGTCAGCTTGCTTCCCTTGCCCCTCCCTTCTGCATTCCATGTTCTGTGTGCTGCCCCTGCCCCTCCTGCCAGCCCTCTGTTGTCTGTGTGCTACTCATGCCCCTCTTGCCTGTCCTCCTTTATCCATGTACTGCACTTGCCCCTCCTTGTCTTCCCTTCCTGGTCATCTTGATGCCCTTGTCTCTTCCCTCAGGGAGTGCAGCAGTCCCCAGCAACATAAAAAAAAGAGAAAACAGTAAGTCTCCTGGGTCAATTAATCCATGACCCCAGGAGAAATTAGCATATTATTTAAAAGCACTCCAAGCTGGAGCTGTATGCTCTTCAGCCAGAGTGTGGGGCCCTCTAGTGATTGGTTTTATGGTTGCACTTTGTGGGTTGGAAAATGTTTTAAAAAGACATATTAATGGTAGGGACGCAAGTTACACTTACTTTAGAGCACAAGTTATGGTTACTTGAGATACCTACGACTAGTGGATTTCAGTGGTTTTGTTAATTTAAAACAGTATGTTTTAACTGACATTTTCACCCAACTATATAATTGCTTGAACCTTAGTTTTTTATTGAATATATATATATATATATATATATATATATATATATATATATTACCTACTACAGTAGGTAGTTATAGTTAGGACCTATTTTCCATAAGAAAAGCATTTTTTGATTTGCCAATATCTTTGGCGCCGTTTGACGAATCTCCGTGAATTTTTAAAACTAATGGGGCGCTCCGGGCAGTTCCTGTCTTGAAAGTTTCGGGGTGATTCGTCAAGCAGGGGCCGAGAAAAAAGGGGGGTCCCAACACGCATTTTCCCCATGTTAATTTCCATAGGAAACTTTAGACACAGCTACAGCCCAAACTGCTGAATGGAATTACACCAAATTTGGCAAAAAGGTAGCTCTTGGTTCAGAAAGCGACCTTTTCTTTAAATGGTGTATATCCGTTCAGTAGTTACAGAGAAATTCAAATTATATATCTGAGCACCGAGGAGGAGTCGCGACTCCTCCCGAGCATGAGCTTCATTCTAATTGGCTGCCAACACTCCAAACCAGGAAGTGTTGGCAGCCATCTTGTGACTCGGTAACCGAGTTACAAGAAAACTGAAAAAAGATTATGAAAAACAAGAAAAGGGGGCAGGGTAGAAACACCCTGACCCCCTAGGCCTGCTCAGGGGGTCCCACAAGGACCCCCAGGCCCAAAAAAAACATTGTAAAAAAAAAAATATTGGCCAAATTCACGCTGGTTGCGCGAATCCGGCTGAGAAAACGAAAAAAAAACAAAGCTTCGTTATTCTTAAGCCCCCGGGTCGGCCAGGTCCTGGGGGCAATGCTGCTTTATGTAGCGGGGGCCCCCGCAGCCCCGGGGACCGCCACCTCCCCGGGGCTTAATAATTTATGCGCAGGGGCACGCAGCTGCCCCACAGCCGCCCCTCAGCCCCGGGGACCACCACCTCCGTGGGGCTTTATTATAATTGGGTGGGGGGGCCTCGTGGGCCCCCCACCCCCTGGGACTGCCACCTCTCAGGGTCTTTATTAAAATATGGTGGGGGGGCCTTGCGGGGACTGCCACCTCCCCGGGGCTGGAATAAATAATGTATGTTGCCACGGGGACCACCACCTCCCCGGGGCTCTACAAATGATGATAGGGGGGCCGCGCGGCAACCCACCAGGAGCCATTGATGGCCCAGGAGACGCCACCCCCCAGGGCCGGCTCCTGCAATGTCCCGGGGTGCCCACCCCCGGGACATTGCTGTTTGCTGTTTGCTATGGGAGGGCGGGAGCACGGCCCTGTCATAGCAAACTCTGCTTTGGTTTTTGGACGCGAGAGCAGGAAACCTGCTCTCGCTTCCAAAAACCAAAGCAGATTGCTTTAGCACAAGGGGAGCTGCATGTCAGCAGCTCCCCTTGTGCAAAAGCAATGCCGGCTCCTGCAGGAGGCAGGGAGCTGGCTGGGACGTGGGGGCATTGGGGCTCCCCCCACGGTCCCCAACAGTGAGGCCAGGCCCCGGGGGATGGGGTCTCTAGGGCCAGAAGTGGCCCGGGAGGGGGGCCATGTGGCCCCCTCCCCTGTAATTAAATATACAAAAAAAAATAAAAAACGGAAAGGCCGTCCCGGGGGATGGGGTCCCCGGGACATAATTGGCCTCTGGAGGGGGGCCACGCAGCACCCCCTCCCCAAAAAAAGGCTACCATGCCCCGGGGGATGGGGTCCTCAGGGCCAAAAGTGGCCCAGGGAAGGGGGGCCACGCAGCACCCGTCCCATAAAATAAGAAAATGTTTAAAAAGAAGACGGCAAATCGCCGGAGGCCCCGCCCCCTCCCTGCAGCACTCTGCAAACGCGCCCCCTGGTGCGTTCTAAGTTGGGGAATTAAGTCCCCTTGAATACTGAGGGTCCCTGGGGGCCAAGTAGCCCACCAGGTACCTCCAGTGTTTGCACTTTATTGATACCTTCTGCACACTGAAAATACATTGTAACTGAATGTGTTTATTGTAACTTGTAGTTCGTTTTTCAACACATGATCCACACATCTATCATTTTATTGATTGGGGACTTTTGTTGTTACCTCCAGTAAGCGCCACACAGCTGGATTGCAGAGAGGTGGTCCGAGGCTATGCCCCTTTTTACACCACTCTGCAAACGCGCCTCTTGGTGCACTGTTGGTGGGGCGATGAGGTCCTCTTGTGTCTTGAGGACCTCAGGACAAAAGTGGACTTCATGCCCCGAGCAGCAGTGCGCCAGGCAGTGCGTTTGCAGAGTGGTGTAAAAAGGGGGCGTGGCCTCGGACCACTCTCAGCAATCCAGCTGTGTGGGGCTTACTGGAGGTACCTGGTGGCTAGTTGGCCCCCGGGGACCCTCAGGAGGCAAGGGGACTTAATTCCACAAGTTAGAATGCACCAGGGGGCACGTTTGCAGAGTGGTGGAGAAAGGGGGCGTGGCCTGTGTCCACCTCTCAGCAATCCCATGTGTGGGGCTTACTGGGGGTAAGAGGAAGGCTAGTTGGCCCCAAAGGACCCCAGCAGCAAAGGTGACTTCAATGCCCATCCAAGAGCGTGCCAGGGAGCGCGTTTGCAGAGTGGTGGGCAAAGGGGTCGTGGCCTGCTATGAGAACTTAGCAATCCTGCTGTGTGGGACTTACTGGAGGTAATAGGAGGGGTAGTTGGCCCCCAAGGATTTCCTTGGGGGCCAACTGCTCCTCTTTTTACCTCCAGTAAGTCCCACACAGTGGGATTGCTAAGACGTCTTCGGAGGCCACGCCCCCCTTTCTCCACCACTCTGCAAACGCGCCTCCTGGCACACTACGGGTTGAAGGATGAAGTCCACTTTACTCCTGAGGGACTTTGGGGGCCAAGAAGCCCTCCTGCTACCTCCTGTAAGTCCTATGCAGCAGAATTCCTGAGCGCTGGTCAGAGGCTCAGCCTCCTTTCTCCACCACTCTGCAAACGCGACTACTACGTTATAGTTATAAATTAGCATTTAAAAAACCTTAGAAATTAATTAAAAAAACCATTGGTTTCAGGGACGTAATAGTTAGTAATTAGCATTTAAAAAAAACGTAGAAATTCACTGAAAAAACCATAGGTTTCAGGGACGTTATAGTTAGAAATTAGCATTTAAAAAACCAAAGAAATTCACTGAAAAAACCATAGGTTTCAGGGACGGTATAGGTAGTTGGACGTTTCACTCGTGCAAAACTAGAGAAATTCGTCCTTTATAGTTAGTTGAGCTAACTATAACTCGCGCCCCTGCAATGCACTGCTGATGACGTTCCATATTACATCACTCATTACATGGTCAGTGACATCACTGATGACATCATCCACGTGATAATCTGATGCACCTCATCACACCCTAATATAACCTTTGATACACCCACTCTAAAATACAGACTACCATTTACAAAACCTTAGACACACCAATACCAGTTACTACATACCCACTCACTGATTCCTAGGTCTACACACACATCCACTCATTCACCCATACAGTCACTCATACATGCAGTCACTTATCAATACAGCACTATCATTTGCACTCACACACCTAAACAGACACTCACACATCGCCACTCATCCATAGAGTTACTCACACACCTAGTCAATCATGCAAAGATTTATTCACACGCCCATTTACTCATGTATACAGTTATACACACCGCCTCACTTACTAATACAGATACTAACACATACTTACTCTCTTATACAATCACTGATACAAGCACACACTCATCCATACTACGACTCTCACAATCACTCACTCTCACATATAGTGATTTATATACTCCAGCAGTCACATATACTGCCTTTCACATATGTAGTTAGTCACACATGTACCACTGAGACATCCATTCACTCACCAACACACCCATACACACACTCACCCACACATACAGCCCTTCAAAGATGCACTCTTGAACTCATACACCCAGTGAATTACCCACTCACACATCTATGCACAGAGTCACACACCCCCCACCCACCCACACAGACACTCAGGCACCCATACAGATACTCAGAGAACCAATCAATAACCCATATAGTCACTCATGTAGCTACTCACCAACCCATTCAGCCGCTTACACACCAACTGACAGACTGATACAGACATTTTCACAGTTTACTCATTAACCCATGCATTCAGTAAGACACGTTTAATCACTCACTTATACAGTCAGTCACGCACCTACTAAATCATCTATTCAGACACTCATACACCCACTCATACTTCAATACACCTTGGCATATATATATATGAAACATATTTAAACTTTATAGAAACACACAGTCACTGGATGATGTCATCAGTGATGTCATCAGTGATGTCATTTGAGATGTCATCAGTGATGTCACTGACCATGAGCCGGCGGGACTGTGGGGGGATTGGGGACCCCCCCACAGTCCCCAACGGAGAGGGCCAGCCCCGGGGGATGGGGTTCCCGGTGCAAGCAGTGGCCCGGGAGGGGGGCCACGCAGCCCCCTTCCCCAAAATTTAAAAACAAAAACAAAAAAAACAATGGCCGGCCCCGGGGGATGGGGTCCCTGGGGCCATAAGTGGCCTGAGGAGGGGGGCAACGCAGCCCCCCTCCAAAACAATAAAAAAAAAAAAAAAGGCCATGCCCCGGGGGATGGGGTCCCCGGGGCCGATTAAGGCCTCGGGAGGGGGGCCACGTGGCCCCCTTCCAAATAGTTTTTTTTTTTTTTAAATAAATAGGGGGCAGGCCCTGGGGGATGGGGTCCCCAGGACCAATAAATTAGAAAAAGAAGGGGGCCACACAGCCCCCTTCTTAAAAAAACAAAAAAACACCGGCATCGCGCCGGAGGCCACGCCCCTTCTTTCACCACTCTGCAAACGCGCCCCTGGCGCGTTTGCAGATGGGGAACGAATTCCCCTTGAATACTGGGGTCCCTGAGGGCCAACTAGCCCACCAGGAACCTCCAGTATGCGCCAGGGGCTGCATTGCAGAGAGGTGTTCTGAGGCCACGCCCTTTTTACACCTCTCTGCAATGCAGCTCTGTGGCGCATAATGGAGGGAGCTGGTGGGCTAGTTGCACCCCAGGGACCCTCAGGATTGAAGGGAGTTAATCCCCGACTTAAAACGCACCACGGGGCGCGTTTGCACAGTGGTGAAGGGAGGGGCGGGGCTTGAGATGACATGTGTGCAAACAGGCCCCGTGGCGTGTTTTAAGATGGGGAATTAAATCCCTTCAATCCTGAGGGTCCCTGGGGGACAACTAGCCCACCAGGTACGTCCAGAAAGCACCACAGAGCTGCGTTGCAGAGAGGTGCAAAAAGGGGCGTGGCCTCTGAACACCTCTCTGCAACGCAGCTCTCTGGCGCATACTGGAGGTACCTGGTGGGCTAGTTGGCCCCTAGGGACCCTCGGGATTGAGGAGGAATTAATTCTCCAACTTAAAACGCGCCACAGGGCGTGTTTGCAGACATGTCACCTCAGGCCCCACCCCCTTCCTTCACCATTGTGCAAATATTCCTCTAAAATCAGCCGAACTACGAATTCCGATTTACTCACCTGTTATCAGGAGAGAACCCAGTGCTGCATCTTTTAGCCCAGCACTGACCCTGAAAAGTAATTCTAACCGTACTTACCAGTAACTTGAATTTCCTTCCATAGGCTAACATTGACTGGTTTCACTTGGAAATTCTTGTGTGGAGTTTTGGAACTTTATAATATTCCTCTAAAATCAGCCGAACTACGAATTCCGATTTACTCACCTGTTATCAGGAGAGAACCCAGTGCTGCATCTTTTAGCCCAGCACTGACCCTGAAAAGTAATTCTAACTGTACTTACCAGTAACTTGAATTTCCTTCCATAGGCTAACATTGACTGGTTTCACTTGGAAATTCTTCTGTGTGGAGTTTTGGAACTTTATAATATTCCTCTAAAATCAGCCGAACAACGAATTCCGATTTACTCACCTGTTATCAGGAGAGAACCCAGTGCTGCATCTTTTAGCCCAGCACTGACCCTGAAAAGTAATTCTAACCGTACTTACCAGTAACTTGTATTTCCTTCCATAGGAATCCATTGTCTGGTTTTCAGCAGAAATGTTTCAAAGTGTCGATTTTCACAAACTACAAATATTCCTTAAAAATCGCCTGTATGACTTAAACGCATTATTTCAACTGTTTACAGGAGATGCACCAGTGCTGGATCCAGGATCCACCACTGAGTAAGAAAAAGTAACGATAACACTACTTACCTGCTAAGTGAATTTCCTGCCATAGGATAACATTGGTGATTCTATGTGAAAAAGTTTCAAAGGGTCAACTTTTAAAATACAATAATATTCCTTAAAAATCAGTACTGTAACCAAAACGCTTTTACTCAACTGTTTACAGGAGATGTCCCAGGACTGAATCTAGGATCCAGTCCTGTGGTTAGAAAAGTAATCCATAAAGTAACTAATTGCATTTAACTAGAAATTCACATTGAGCTCAATGTTTCATTTTGTTTGAAATTGTGTTGCCCATTGCAACAACTGTAACTACTGTACTTAAAAGTCTATTGCCTATTTGCAAAGAATTTAATCTAAAGTAATTAATTCTGAGAAAGTATATTTTGTAATGTAATGTATAATGTAATTACAATGTAATTTAAAAAATAAATAGTTTAAAAAAATGTAGTAAATCAGTATCAAAAAAATAAAGATAACAATTAATACATTTAAAAATTGTCATTTACAAAACCTTAGAAATTCACTGAAAAAAACATAGGTTTCAGACATGTTATAGTTAGGAATTAGCATTTAAAAAACCTTTGAAATTCACTGAAAAAACCATAGGTTTCAGGCACGTTAGAGTTAGAAATTAGCATTTAAAAAACGTTTGAAATTCACTGAAAAACCATAGGTTTCAGGCACGTTATAGTTAGAAATTAGCATTTAAAAACCTTTGAAATTCACTGAAAAAACCATATGTTTCAGACACGTTATAGTTAGAAATTAGCATTTAAAAACCTTTGAAATTCACTGAAAAAACCATAGGTTTCAGGCACGTTATAGTTAGAAATTAGCATTTAAAAAACCTTTGAAATTCACTGAAAAAACCATAGGTTTCAGACACGTTATAGTTAGAAATTAGCATTTAAAAAACCTTTGAAATTCACTGAAAAAACCATAGGTTTCAGACACGTTATAGTTAGAAATTAGCATTTAAAAACCTTTGAAATTCACTGAAAAAACCATAGGTTTCAGGCACGTTATAGTTAGGAATTAGCTTTTAAAAACCGTTGAAATTCACTGAAAAAACATAGGTTTCAGACACGTTATAGTTAGAAATTTGCATTTAAAAACCTTTGAAATTCACTGAAAAAACCATAGGTTTTAGGGACAGTTATAGTTAGTTGGACATTGCACTCGTACAAAACCCGTGAAATTCCCCTGTTATAGTTAGTTCAGCTAACTATAACTCGCGCCCGCAATGCACTGCTGATGACGTCACATATTACATCACTCATGACATGGTCAGTGACATCACTGATGACATCACTGATGACATCTCAAATGACATCACTGATGACATCATCCATGTGATAATTTCATGCATCTTCTCACACCCTAATATAACTTTTGATACACCCACTGTAAATTACAGACTGCCATTCTCAAAACCATAGACACTCCAACACCAATAACTACATACCCACTCACTGATTCTTAGGTCTACACACACATCCACTCACTCACCCGTACAGTCACTCATACTTATGGTCACTCAGTACAGGACTATCATATGCACTCATACACCTACATAGACACTCACACACCGCCACTCATCCTTAGAGGTACTCACACACCAAGTCAGTCATGCAAATAATTAATCACACTGCCATTTACTCACCTATAGAGTTATACACACACCAGCTCACTTACTCATACAAATACTAGCACATTCTTACGCTCTTATACAATCACTGATACAAGCACACACTCATCCATACAGTCACTCTCACAATCACAATCACACACTCTCGCTTATAGCTATTTATATACTCCAACACACATATATACTGCCTTTCACATATGTAGTTACTCACACATGTACCACTGAGATATACATTCACTCACTAACACACCCATACACACACTCCCCCACCCATACAGTCCATCACAGATGCACTCTTGAAACCATGCACCCAGTGAATCACCCACTGATACATCTATGTGCAGTCACACACACCCCATCCACACAAACACTCAGGCACCCATACAGATACTCAGACAACCAACCAATAACTCATAGACACTCATGTAGCTATTTACAAACCCATGCAGCCACTTACACACCAACAGACAGACGGATAAAGACATTCACACAGTTTAGTCACTAACCCATGCATTTAGTAAGATACGTTTAATCACTCACTTATAGAGTCAGTCACGCACCTACTAAATCATCCATCCAGACACTTATACACCCACTCATTATTCAATACACCTTGGCATATATATTAAACATATTTAAACTTTATAGAAACACACAGTCACTGCATGATGTCATCAGTGATGTCATTTGAGATGTCATCAGTGATGTCATCAGTGATGTCAATGACCATGTCATGAGTGATGTAATATGTGACGTCATCAGCAGTGCATTGCGGGGCGCGAGTTATAGTTAGCTGAACTAACTATAACGGGGAATTTCACGGGTTTTGTACGAGTGCAATGTCCAACTAACTATAACTGTCCCTTAAACCTATGGTTTTTTCAGTGAATATATATATATATATGATTAATTAAATAAAACTTACCACGCTGCTGATATCTGGCCGTGCTGCTTTTTCCTTTTTCCCCTTGGATAGTAAGGATTCTTGTGGAAACTTGTTTGGATGTATATATGTATATATCCACTGAAAAAACCATAGGTTTCAGGGACGTTATAGTTAGAAATTAGCATTTAAAAAACCTTAGAAATTCACTGAAAAAATCACAGGTTTCAGGGATGTTATAATCAATTAGACATTTCAGTCATACAAAACCATTTCGGTCATTATAGTTAGTTCAGCTAACTATAACTCACGCTCCCGCAATGCACTGCTGATGAGGTCACATATTACATCATTCATGACATGGTCAGTGACATCACTGATGACATCTCAAATGACATCACTGATGACATCACTGATGACATCATCCAGTGACTGTGTGTTTCTGTAAAGTTTAAATATGTTTTTTATATATATATGCAAAGGTGTATTGAAGAATGAGTGGGTGTATAAGTGTCTGAATGGATGATTTAGTAGGTGCGTGACTGTCTGTATAAGTGAGTGATTAAACGTGTCTTACTGAATGAATGGGTTAGTGACTAAACTGTGTAAATGTTTGTATCAGTCTGTCAGTTGGTGTGTAAGTGGAAGCATGTGTTTGTGAGTAGCGAAATGAGTGTCTATATGGGTTATTGATTGGTTTTCTGAGTATCTGTATGGGTGCCTGAGTGCCTGTGTGCGTGGGTGGGGTGTGTGACTCTGTGCATAGATGTGTGAGTGGGCTATTCACTGGGTGTATGGCTTCAAGAGTGTATCTGTGATGGACTGTATGGGTGGGTGAGTATGTGTATGGGTGAGTTGGTGAGTGAATGCATATGTCAGTGGTACATGTGTGAGTAACTACATATGTAAAAGGCAGTATATGTGAGTGTTGGAGTATATAAATGACTATATGTGAGAGTGAGTGATTGTGAGAGTGGCTGTATGGATGAGTGTGTGCTTGTATTAGTGATTGTATAAGAGTGTAAGTATGTGTTAGTATATGTATGAATAAGTGAGGTGGTGTGTGAATAATTGTATAGGTGAGTAAATGGGAGTGTGATTGATTCTTTGCATGACTGACTAGGTGTGTGAGTAACTCTATGGATGAGTGGCAGTGTGTGAGTGTCTGTATAGGTGTATGAGTGCATATGATAGTGCTGTATTGATGAGTGACTGCATGTATGAGTGACTGTATGGATGAATGAGTGGATGTGTGTGTAGACCTAGGAATCAGTGAGTGAGTATGTAGTAACTGGTATTGGTGTGTGTAAGGTTTCGAAAATGGTAGTCTGTATTTTAGAGTGGGTGTATCAAAGGTTATATTAGGGTATGAGGAGGTGCATCAGATTATCAAGTGGATGATGTCATCAGTGATGTCATTTGAGATGTCATCAGTGATGTCACTGACCATGTCATGAATGATGTAATATGTGACGTCATCAGCAGTGCATTGCGGGGGCGTGAGTTATAGTTAGCTGAACTAACTATAATGGCTGATTTTCTCTGGTTTTGAAAGAGTGAAATGTCTAACTAACTATAACGTCCCTGAAACCTGTGGTTTTTTCAGTGAATTTCTAAGGCTTTTTAAATGCTAATTTCTAACTATAACGTCCCTAAAACCTATGTTTTTTTCAGTGAATTTCAAAGGTTTTTAAATGATAATTTCTAACTATAACGTCCCTGAAACCTATGGTATTTTCAGTGAATTTAGAAGGTTTTTTAAATGCTAATTTCTAACTATTCCTACAGAGGTAGGACATCTGCAGAAAGAGGAAGAAAAGCGCAGAAAGAAGCAAGAGAAGTGCCGAAAGAGGCAACAGAAGTCCGGAAAGACGAAGAAAGTTGCAGAAAGAAGCAAGAGATATGCAGAAAGAACCAACAGAGGTGCAGAAAGAAGCCTTGTTGCAAAGTCATCCTGTGCCCCCAACTTTTTGCTGACTGGTACTGGTGGTAACTGACTCTGACTAACCAGGTCCGGAGCCAGTGCTGTGCTGAAAGACACTTAGAATACAGTAAAAACACCTACATACACTAGGGTACACTATGGGTTTGGGTACCCCTGTGATTGGCATGAACTCCCCTTAAGGCCCTAGTACATAATATGGCAGGGGGATTAAAACTACCTCTAAGTCAGAGGTGCAGAAAGAGGCAAGAGAGGTAGAGAAAGAGGCTAGTAAGGTGCAGAAAGAGGCAAGAGTGGTGCAGACAGAAGCAAGAGAAGTGCAAAAAGAGGCAAAAGAAGCACAGAAAGAAGAAAGAGAAGTGCAGAAAGAGGTAAGAGAAGTGCAGAAAGAGGCAAGAGAGGTACAGAAAGAAGCATGAAAAGTGCAGAAAAGAGAAAGAGAAATGCAGAAAGAGGCAAGAGAGGTGCAGAAAGAAGAGAGTAAGGTGCAAATAGAGGCAAGAGAAGTGCAGAAAGAGGCAATTGAGATGCAGAAAGAGGCAAGAAAAGTACAGAAAGAGGCAAGAGAAGTGCAGAAAAAAACAAGAGAATCGCAGAAAGAATAAGAAATGTGCAGAAAGAGGCAAGAGAAGTGCAGAAACAGGCAAGAGAAGTGGCGAAAGAGGCAAAAGAAGTGCAGAAACAGGCAAGAGATGCGCACAAAAAGGCCAGGGAAGCACCAAAAGAAGGAACAGAAGTGCAGAAAGAGGAAATAGAAGTGGAGAAAGAGCCAAGAGAAGTGCAGAAAGAAGCAAGAGAAGTGCAGAAAGACGCAAGAGAAGTACAGGAAGAGGCAAGAGAAGCGCAGAAAGAAGCAAGAGAAGTGCAGAAAGAAGCAAGTGAAGTGCAGAAAGAGGGAAAAGAAGTGCAGAAAGAGGCAAGAGAAGTGCAGAAAGAAGCAAGAGAGGTACAAAATAGGCAAGTGAGATGCAGAAAGAGGCAAGAGAGGTGCAGAAAGAGGCAAGAGAAGTACAGAAAGAGGCATGTGAGGTGCAGAGAGAGGCATGAGAGTTAGAGACAGAGGCAAGTGAGGTGCAGACAGAGGCAAGAGAAGCGCAGAAAGAGGCAAGAGAAGCGCAGAAAGAAGCAAGAGTGATTTGCACACCATTAGTACCAATTTAACACTCACATTTAGCAATAAGTAACAGTTGACCATTCCAGCTTTGCAAAGGACCTTCCACCACGCTGTAACACTTGTTGCTGAATTTTTGGTAACGTTTGAGCTCTTTGAGCTAGAAACAAGATTTTTTTGTTCAAGTCTGCAGATTATACAGCAGATGATGGAATATGCGGCAAATGCGGAAAATGGATAATTATGCGAAAATCAGTGCAGCCAAACAGTCGCATAATTCCAGTGGCCTTGCTTCTCCCTCTGACTAGGTCCGGAAGTGCTCCTCAGTGGTTCCTTCTTTTTTTGTCTCATTGAGTTTATAGTTTAACTTCTACAGAGACGAGGAAGACTAGACCTGAGGTTACCGCTCCACAACACAGACTACCATACCACATAATTACTCACTTTAACACATAATCCCACTCTACATAATTCCTATACACTAAATACCACATACTTTCTATCCACATAATTTCACTTCACAACATACCACATCATTCCACTACACACAACGTACATTCACTCCACTCCAAAAAACATTAGTAAAAATCTTCTACATTTACAACGCCAATAGCTCTAACTCTCGCAAATGCGAAACCTATTACATTGCAAATGCTTCTTTAACTACTAGTCGCGTTTGCAGAGTGGTGGAGAAAGGAGGCTGGGCCTCCGACCAGCGATCAGGAATTCCGCTGCGAAGGGCTTACAGGAGGTACCAGGAGGGCTTCTTGGCCACTAAAGTCCCTCAGGAGTAAAGTGGACTTCATACCCCAACCCACAGTGTGCCAGGAGGCGCATTTGCAGAGTGCTGGGGAAAGGGTGCGTCGCCTATGAAGACCTCTTAGCAATACCACTGTGTGGGACTTACTGGAGGTAATAGGAGGGGTAGTTGTCCCCCAAGGACAACCTTAGGGGCCAACTACCCCTCCTATAACCTCCAGTAAGTCCCATACAGAAGCAATGGTAAGTTCTCAAAGCATGCCATGCCCCCTTTGCCCACCAGTCTGCAAACGCGCTCCCTGGCGCGTTTGCAGACTGGGATTGAAGATGGGGATTGAAGTCCCCTTCGCTGCTGGGGGTCATTAGGGGCTGACTAGCCTACCTGACACCTCCAGTAAGCCCCAGATAGTGGAATTGCTGAGAGTGGACACAGGCCACGACCCCTTTCTCCACCACTCAGCAAACGCACCTCCTGGCGCGCTCTTGGTTGGGGGATGAAGTCCCCTTGCCTCCTGAGGGTCCCTGGGGGCCAACTAGCCCACCAGGTACCTCCAATAAGCGCCACACAGCTGGATTGCAGAGAGGAGGTCTGAGGCCACGCCCCTTATTACACCACTCTGCAAACGCGCTGCCTGGCGCACTGCTGCTTGGGGGATGAAGTCCACTTGTGTCCTGAGGACCTCAGGACACAAGAGGACCTCATCGCGCCCACCATCAGTGCGCCAAGAGGCGCGTTTGCAGAGTGGTGTAAAAAGGGGCGTGGCCTCAGACCACCTCTCTGCAATCCAGCTGTGTGGTGCTTATTGGAGGTACCTGGTGGGCTAGTTGGCCCCCAGGGACCCTCAGTATTCAAGGGGACTTAATCCCCCTACTCAGAATGCACCAGGAGGCGTGTTTGCAGAGTGGTACAGGGAGGGGGCATGACCTCCGGGCGAGATGCCGGCTTTTTTTTTTTAATATAGAAGGAAGGCTGTGTGGCCCCCTTCTTTTAATATTTTTGGAGCTTTGGGGACCCCATCCCCCAGGGCCTGACCCCTTTTTTTAAAAAAAAAATGGAAAAAAAAACGGGAAGGGGGCAGCGCGGTCCCCCTCCCGAGGCCGAATTCGGCACCGGGGACCCCATCCCCCGGGGCATGGCCTCCTTTTTTGGTACATATTTAAAGGGAAGGGGGGCCGCGTGGCCCCCCCTTCCCTGGGCCACTTTTGACCCTGGGGACCCCATCCGGCGGGGCATGGCCTCTTCTTTTTTAAAATATTTACAGGGAAGGGGGGCCGCATCGCCCCCTTCCCTGGGCCACTATTGGCCCCGGGGACCCCATCCCCTGGGGCTTGGCCATTCTTTTACATATTTTTATTTGAGATGGGGGGCCGCGCGGCCCCCCTCCCAGGCCGATTTTGGCCCCGGAGACCCCATCCCCCGGGGCCCGGACATTATTTTTTTAAAGTAAAAGGAGGGGGGCCCCCCTCCCGGGCCACTCCAAGCCCCGGGTACCCCATCCCCCGCGGCCGGCCCTTAGTGTTGGGGACCGTGGGGGGAGCCCCAATGCCCCCACAGTCCTGCCGGCTCTCCGCCTCCTGCGGGAGCCGGCATTGCTTTTGAGCAAGGGAAGCTGCTGACATGCAGCTCCCCTTGCTCAAAAGCAATCCTGCTTTGCTTTGTTGAAGTGAGAGCAGGTTTTCCTGCTCTCGCTTCAACGATGCAAAGCAGGGTTTGCTATGGCAGGGCGGGAGGCGTGCTCCTGCCCTGCCATAGCAAACAGCAATGTCCTGGGGGTGGGCTCCCAGGGACATTGCAGGAGCCGGCCCATGGGGGATGGCGGTCCCCAGGGCCATCGAGGGCTTCAAGAGGGGGGCCGCGCAGCCCCCCTCCCTACGTTTTCAAAGCCCCTGGGAGGTCAATCAATCAATCACAGAATTTGTAAAGCGCACTACTTACCTGCGAGGGTCTCAAGGCGCTGGGGGAGGAAAAAGGGGGGGGGTGCTGCTACTGGTCGAACAACCAGGTCTTGAGTAGCCTCCTGAAGGTCAGCAGGTCTTGGGTCTGTCGTAGGCTTAGTGGAAGGGTGTTCCAGGTCTTGGCGGCGAGGTGGGAGAAGGATCTGCCGGGGTTGGTGGTTCTTCGAATGCGAGGGACGGTGGCGAGGAGAGGTCGGCGGAGCGGAGTTGGCGGTTGGGGACGTAGAAGAGGAGTCGTCTGTTGAGGTAGGCTGGGCCAGTCTTGTGGAGTGCCTTGTGTGCGTGGATGAGGAGTTTGAAGGAGATTCTCCTGTCGACGGGGAGCCAGTGCAGGTTCCTCAGGTGGGGGTGATGTGGCTGTGGCGTGGTACATCGAGGATCAGGCGTGCAGAGGCGTTTTGTATGCGTTGCAGTCGCTTGATGAGCTTGGCCGGGGCTCCCGCGTAGAGGGCGTTCGTCGAGTCTGCTGCTGACGAGGGCCTGGGTGACTGTTATTCTCGTGTCTGTCGGGATCCACCTGTAGATCTTGCGAAGCATGCGGAGGGTGTTGAAGCAGGAGGATGAGACTGCGTTGACTTGCTTGGCCATGGAGAGCGTTGAGTCGAGGATGACTCCCAGGTTGCGTGCGTGGTCGGTGGGTGTCGGGGCTGCTCCCAGCATCATTGGCCACCAGGAGTCGTCCCAGGCTGAGGGGTTGGAGCCGAGGATGAGGACCTCTGTCTTCTCCGTGTTCAGTTTTAGTCGGCTGATCTTCATCCAATCGGCGACGGCCTTCATCCCTTCATGGAGGTTGGATTTGGCGGCGAGGGGGTCCTTGGTGAGGGAGAGGATCAGTTGAGTGTCGTCGGCGTAGGAGATTATGTTGAGGTCGTGCTGTCTGGCGATGCGTGCGAGCGGGGCCATGTAGATGTTGAACAGTGTTGGGCTGAGGGACGATCCCTGGGGTACGCCGCAGATGATCTCGGAGGCTTCGGATCGGAATGGTGGGAGGCGGACTCTCTGGGTTCTGCCGGCGAGGAAGGAGGTGGCCCATTCCAGGGCCTTGTCTCGGATCCCTGCGTTGTGGAGGCATGCGCGTAGAGTGCGGTGGCAGACAGTGTCGAAGGCGGCGGAGAGGTCCAGCAGGATGAGGGCTGCGGTCTCACTGTTGTACAGCAGGATCCTGATGTCGTCGGTGGCAGCGATGAGGGCAGTCTCAGTGCTGTGGTTGCTGCGGAACCCCGATTGGGAAGGGTCCAGGATGCTGTTTTCTTTGAGGTATCGGGTTAGCTGTTTGTTGACGATCTTCTCGATGACCTTGGCTGGGAACGGAAGCAGGGAGATGGGCCGGACGTTCTTGAGGTCTCTCGGGTCCGCCTTGGGTTTTTTGAGTAGGGCGTTGATCTCTGCGTGTTTCCAGCTCTCTGGGAAGGTCGCGGTCTCGAAGGAGAGATTGATGATGTTGCACAGGTGGGGTGCGATGGAGCTGCTGGCTTTGTTGAAGATGTGGTGCGGGAAAGGGTCTGACGGGGAGCCGGAGTGTATTGTGCTCATGGTCTTGATGGTGTCCTCGATGTTCACGCTGGCCCAGGCTGGCAGGGGATCGTGGTCGATGGTGTGCGGCGGGTCTGGTGCTGTCTGGGTGTTGAAGCTGTCGTGGATGTCGGCGATCTTGCGGTGGAAGAAGGTGGCGAGGGAATCGCACAGGGGTTGCGACGGTGGGATGTCGTTGGTGTTGGAGCTGGGGTTGGAGAGTTCCTTCACGATGTTGAAAAGCTCCTTGCTGTTGTGTGCGTTGTTGTCGAGGCGGTCTTTGAAGGAGATTCTCTTGGCGGACTTGATGAGGTGGTGGTGGTTACGGATGGCGTCTTTGTGGGCTGCGTGGCTTTCCGGTGTCTTATCACTGTGCCATTTCTTCTCTAGTTTCCGGCAGGTACGCTTGGAAGCTAGGAGTTCCGAGGTGAACTAGCTGGCTCTTTTGGTGGTGTCAGCGTAAGTGAGTTTTTTCAGCGGGGCGAGGGTGTTGGCACAGTCGTCCATCCATCTTCTGAGGTTGCAGGCAGCGTCGTCGGTGTTGGATGGGTCGGAGGGAGGGCTGAGAGCGAGGGTTGCCCGTAGTTGGTCTTCGGTGACTTTGCTCCAGCAGCGGCGTGGGATCTGTTGGGTGCGGTGGTGTGTGGTGGGTTTCTGGAAGGTGAAATGGATGCAGCGGTGGTCGGTCCAGAGGAGTTCCGTGGTGTGGCTGAAGGAGACGTGGGAGCTTGAGGAGAAGATGGGGTCGAGCGTGTGGCCGGCGGAATGGGTCGGTGTTGTGACGAGCTGGCTCAGACCGAGGTTGGCGAGGTTGTCGATCAGGGTGGTGGAATTGCTGTCGTTCTTGTTCTCCAGGTGAAAATTCAGGTCTCCGAGGAGGATGTAGTCGGTAGAGGTCAGGGCGTGCGTGCTGATGAAGTCGGCGATGGAGTCGCTGAACTGGGGTCGGGGCCCAGGGGGTCTGTAGACGAGGGTGCCTCTGAGGGTGGTGTTGGGGTCCGTGTGGATCTGGAAGTGCATGTGTTCGGCGGTGCTGAGAGTGTTGTCGGTGCTGGTCGAGACCCTGATGGTGTTCTTGTGGACGATGGCGATTCCTCCTCCTACTGCGTTGACGCGGTCTCTGTGAGTGATCTTATAGCCGTCTGGGATGGCTATGGCGATGTCGGGGGCGGAGGAGTCGTTCATCCAGGTCTCTGTCAGGAAGGCGACGTCTGGTGATGATGTGTCGAGCAGGTCCCAGGTGGTGGTCCCCGGGGCCGGGGGTCCACAACGGACCCCCGCATTCAAATAATTAGTGCCCCGGGGAAGTTGTTGGGGAGCAGGAGCCCCCCCACACTTTAATTTTTTTAATTAAGCTCTGGGGAGGTGGCGGTCCCTGGGGCTTGGGGGGGCCCATGAGGCCCCCCGCATATAATTAAACAGTGCCCCGGGGAGGTGGTGGTCCCCGGGGCAGTGTGGGGGGGCAGGAGCCCCCCCAAACATTTATAAAACAAAGCCCCGGGGAGGTGGCAGCCCCCGGGGCTGCGGGGTGGCCACGTGCCCCCGCATATAATTAAAGAAAGTCCCGGGGAGGTGGCGGTCCCCGGGGCTGCGGGGGCCTCCACGGCCCCCGCTGATTTACTAGGCATAGCCCCGGGACCTGGCCCACCCGGGGGCTTACAGATAACAAAGCGCGGGAGCCCGCGCTTCGTTTTTTAACATTTTCTCGGCAGGATTCGCGCACCCAGCGCGAATTCTGCCTATTTGTTTTTTTTTTTTAATGCTTTTTTTGGCCCTGGGGGTCCCTATGGGACCCCCTGAGCAGGCCTAGGGGGTCAGGGTGTTTTTACCCTGCCCCCTTTTCTTGTTTTTTATCTTTTTTCCACTGTTTTCTTGTGACTCGGTTACCGAGTCCCAAGATGGCTGCCAACACTTCCTGGCTTGAAGTGCTGACAGCCAATCAGATCTCACGATGAGATGTGTGGTTAGGCTCCGCCCAGATATCAATATTTTTTTATTTTTGAATTTCTTAGAAACTACTGAACGGATTTACACCATTTAAAAAAAAGCACGCTTTCTAGACCAAGACTTACCTTTTTGCCAAATTTGGTGTAATTCCGTTCAGCAGTTTGGGCTGTAACATGTTTCAAAATTCCTATGGAAATTAACATGGGGAAAACGCGTTTTGGGACCCCCTTTGTTCTCAGCCCCCGCTTGACGAATCACCCCGAAACTTTCAAGACAGGAGCTGACCGGTCCGCTTCAATAGTTTTAAAAATTTCACGAACATTCGTCAAACGGCGCCAAAGATATTGGCAAATCAAAAAACGCTTTTCCTATGGAAACTAGGTCCTAACTATAACTACCTACTGGCGACCGCCAGTAGGTAATATATATATATATATATATATATATATATATATATATATATATATATATATATATATATATATATATATATATATATATATATATATATACTGACATGTCTGTCTGTGTCTCGCATATTGGAGCTGTTGGATGAAAGTGAGGCCCTGTTGACAATACATTCAAATTGGAGTATGGCCCATCTTTTCCAGTGGGAACGAAGAGCTTATTATGGCATAAATGAACATGCAGACCTGGGCTTACAAGGGCATTGTGGAGACCTGAAATATTTGTGAATTAAACTAGGCCACAACCTGGACAAGTACATAAACAGTTTTTTTAAGTAGCCTGCCTGGTACATGCATGGTGTGTATGAGTTAGCCAGTGTAATAAATCCCTGCGGGATCCATTTTGGATTACCGAATTTGGGCCTTTCCTTGTGCCCAACACTTTTGTCAACTTCTGGTAATAATTTCAGTTGGCTGATGACAACCTGGTAGACAAACCTCTTACCTCTTTGTGCCCCTGTTGTGGGTACTCCTGGCTGGAAACAACCCTTCTGTGAGAGGTATCACTCTACACAAAAGCTGTTTTTGGAGAGCATCAGAGAAAGAAAACGTTAAAAGGGGAACCATCCCAAACCAGTTCTAAAACTGTAGGCAGTGGATACACATTTCCTGTCTGCTTTTGCCGTGTAAATATGGGTCTCCACTACCCAACTAGTTCTAGTTACGGGCCCTATAAAGCCAAGGAAGGGCGGGCACAGCAAAGTAGTCAAACGGCTGCAGGTTACCCAATGGTGGTGTCTACTTGGCAGACAGTCTTCCAGAAGTGACCATTTTGCCCATAGGAAGATCGGCCTTCTGTTTTGATTGTTATCCCCATCTGCTCTACACCCATATGCGAATGACAGAGATATGCAGAAGCAGGTTTACTAAAGCTGCTTATGTCGAGTGAATGCCTGCAGGCAGTGAACAGAACTCAGATGAAGCTGATACTGAACATGTGTCCTCCTAGAAAAGGAAGGAGTCAGCACATTCAGATTAAGCCAAGTGGCTGCCCGGAAGGGCTGTTACACTGTGTTTGAAAAAAGAACTGAGCAACTAAACTGTATTGGAAATAAAACTACTAAAATGTAATACACTGAGGGCCGCATTACGATGTCTGTTGGAAAGGCTCCGAATGGCACTTGGATTTTCCTAACCCATGTCGGAAGTTGAACCCATGTTTCCGACCGACTCGGAAACATTTCCGACCAACCAATTACGATAGAAGGAAACCGTTCGGTCATTCTGACTCGGTTCTGACCGGCATTCAGAAACTCCGAGTTGGTCGGAGACGATTTGTACAGCTCAATGGACAGCGTTTCCGATCGACCGATTACGATGTCAGATTCCAACAGCGTTTCCGACTCGGTCTGTCCGACACGAAAAGGCTGTTGGAAACCGACTTTGTGGGCCCCTAGCAGGCCCCCCTTCATCCTGAGGCCTCCGGTTGGGGGCCGTGGGGGTACCCAGGGGACCCCGCTGTAGAACCATGCAAGGTGTCACAGGCACCGTGGGGGGCCCACCACAGGATGCAAGTTTTTCCGCAACCACCCCTTTTTTCAATGGGAGCCTGTGTTGTTGGTCGGAACACAGGCTCCCATTGAAGTCAATGGGAGACTTTCCGAATGGTGTTCGGAAGCATCATAATCGGTCGGTCGGAACCTCTGACTGCGAGTTGGTCCAAATCGAATCTGACAAGGAGTCGGGAGGTTTAGTTTCCGACTGACATCGTAATCAGGCCCTGAGTGCGAATACCTTATGGGGGGAGATCTGCCCTTGAGCTATTACTTTGCTAATGCCCTAGTTCAGGGGCGGGGTAGGGGACACCTAGAACACAAGGGGGTGGATGCGATGGGAGAAATATCAGACAGGGGAGCAGTCATGCCCAACAGTGTCCAGCGCACTTAATTGTACCTTGCTTATGTTTGTGAGTAGTATTATTTTCTAGCTTGCATTAGAGTACTTTTCATTCTTGAAAGATAATCACTAATTTGGATATTCAGTTCAATTACTTGAGGCATTCTGTTATTGCACTGCTGTGTGATTGGTGAGTTCTTAGCTCAAGTCCCCACACTACCTCATAGAGAAGCCTGTGACTGCTCTCTGTCACTACTACTGAGAGGCAAGTGCTGAAGGGAATGCGCTTTGCCAAGTCTGCAGAGGACCCTAGGATATCCACAGCAAGTGAACTCACACCTTTGGTTGCTGCCCAGTAGCCCATGCTGCTCTGAGGCCACAAAGAGTGTCTAACATTCCATACCTTCTTTTAATAGAATACTGTTTGAGGGACTTCCCGGACTGTGTTCCACATTTTGAGCACTGGGAGCACTAGGATAAGACAGAGTTTCTGCCACTATTTTGGGCTGACTGGCGCCTTAAGTAGTTGAAGAGATCTGTGCTATTTTACCAGCTTAGACAATGCAAATGGTTGCTTGTTACAGGGAATTTCAAGGCATGTGCTTCTTTTGGCTGGAGATTTAGCAACATCTCTTGATATATCTAAAGTAAACAGCAGAGGATGACAGAATAAAATAGGAAAAGTAACATAACCACACATAACAGGGCACATCACAACAAAGAAGCAAACATGACAAAATCAAACTGCAATAAATCAGCCCAAAAACACAGCAGCACAAAAAGCAGGACACATCACTACTACAACAAAATTACACACAGCACATATGGACAAAGGGTCTTGTCAATGATTACCATCGCAAGAATTCTATTTTCATAATCCAGTGGTAAAATTTGTTTGGTGCCAACACTGCCTTAACTTTCCACTAATATTCAAAAATATTTTGTCACATGGATCCCCATCTTAGGTTTACAGAATAGGATCAATGATAAAGAGATACTGTGATGAAAATCATTGACAGTGACTGAAACATAACCCTGGCATATAGAGAGAAAGCAACAAGCAATGTCTGATTCCAGCTCAATAACCTCTAACTCTTGTATGTATAAGGAGTACGTATACATTAAAAACATCCAGATTGCCCTAATGGGTGCATCAGATGTGGCATGAGTGGTGATGTAGTGTTATGGGAAGGAATAGTGATCAAACTGAAAAGAGAGGTGGGAAATCTGGTTATGTTAACTCCCACTCAGTTCAATTTGGATCTGTATCCAAAGCTGATAAATGCAGTAGCGGCCCGTGGAGGGAGTTCCGTGGGGCGGTGAGGCGGGGCGGGGGAGGGGCAGGGTGGGGGGTAATAAACACCGGAATATGGATGAATGGAGGTAAGTAAACAATTAAATAAATAAAATGAATTTCGGTGCGCGCACTTTTATGCCACTGATGCTATCTCTGTCTCATTTTGTCAGGTATGTCTGTCAAAGATGTTACAGGACTCTGATGTTAACTTCGCTCCTTCCATTTCAAGAACGTCATAAGCTTATTGAATGAAACCATGGGAAAAGGGAAGAGGATAAAAGAGAAGACAAAATTTGATGTGTTTTCATAGACATACTGCCTAACTGGATGAGGTAGATGGGATTCTAGGAAGACTATAATCAATACTATGAGCATTAAATGAGAGGACATAGATGTATGTATACACTGAAAAAAAACAAAGGTTACAGGAACGTTATAGTTAAGTTCACATTTTACATGCACAAAACAATACAAAATCAGCAGTTAGAGTTATCTTGAATAACTATAACTCGTGCCAATAAGGTAACTATAACTTGCGCCCCCGCTATGCACAGCTTTTTCATCAATAAGTTTAAAGCAAATGTTGCAGTGATATTATCAATGATTTTCATAGAAGATGTCATGAGTGATGTAATATATGGGGAATTAGCAGTGATAACTCTAACTATGACTGCTGAATTCGTATGGATTTGTGCCACTCCCATAATATATGCTAGAAATAGTATCACTCATTAGTAGTACACAAAGTATAGTAATTTAACTTTTGTAGTACCTTAGTATATATGTTTAAAATTGATCAACTTTTAGAAAACACTCATAATCCCTGGATGATGACAACAGTGATGTCATTTGAGATGTCATCAGTGATGCCATGAGTGATGATACTGACCATGTCATGAGTGATGTAATATGCGAGGTCATAAGCAGTGCATTGAGGGGGCGTAAGTTATAGTTATCTCAGGTAACATTAACTGCTGAATTTCACTGGTTTTGTATGAGTGAAATTTGAGCCTAACTATAACGCCCCTGTATTCTTTGGCTTTTTCAGTGAAAAAGATATATATATCGCACAATACTTCAAGACGACTGTTAGTAAAGGGAATGTTTTAACTAGTCCCTGGGTTACCTGGGATCAGACCAGAACCTGCCATTAGCTTAGGAGTGTAATTCGGATGTTCCTACAGGCCAAGGGAAAGCACTGAAGATTTGTAAGGAAACAAAGATCAGATATAAATCTTCTGCACTGAAATAACTAAGTACGACTGACCCTCAAAAGTAACAACACAGCAAAGGTGCAGGGATTTGAACTGTGCAAACTACAGAGTATAAGAGTTGCCTTTCAAGAGCTGTTGCCAGGCATGATGTTAGATTCTAGAAGGGGAACCACAGAGCTGAAAGTGGCACAAGGGCCACAAAGGTGGTGGTTGAGGTTGTTTAGCACTGG
This sequence comes from Calotriton arnoldi, assembly GCA_963921515.1. NCBI lineage: Eukaryota > Metazoa > Chordata > Amphibia > Caudata > Salamandridae > Calotriton > Calotriton arnoldi. The sequence continues at coordinate 840,031 of CAWUFW010004833.1, read as the reverse complement.
TGTCCTGGGTTTCTTCCTATCATGGCTGTGCAAATTGTGCCAATTGTAACCCTTACAACATTACATTCTCACAGTAGCGAGCAGTCACAGGCTAGATAATGTTGAGGGAACAAGATCAGAACTCAATAATCAACCCACAGACACAATAACTTAAATGTGCAGCTGTGTGCTTGTCTTTTTAAAAAACAAAAAAGTACTTTTATTCTCACCACAGTACTAAATACTACATATTTCTATCAGAGCAGTGATTCTGGTCACGATCCTCCCTTGTAGCTTTATACCCGCTGATTCCCCCTGCTGCTATCTTGCACACGGGTGACCCTTGGTAAGCTTATCCATCAATCAATTATTGAAGAAACATAAATCATTTTTAGATTTAGGTGCCTCGTGAGTCAAAGGTGCACTCAGTTCATGGAGAGTGGATGTTCTTAAAGATAATATGGGGGTAGGAAGTTTGTCTCTGACTCTCTTGCACATGACTAGAATGAATTTGATTGCTTTGTGTTCCTCCTGCAGGTGGAGGCCTGTGGTAATTGGAGGCAATCCTCAGAAGCTTCCAAGGAGGTCGGGCATGGTCTGTGTTTCTTATCACATGACTTCAGAGATTCTGTTCGTTAACAGGCCTAGCTCTACAACGCAGGTACAGCCCAGCTGCTGTCGCCCTGTCCAGCCATTGAGATGGATCCAGCCAGGTTATTGGCAGATGCCAAAGCAGGTACGGAAAATGACTGGCTGATATCCTCATTAGAGAAGATGCAGCAGTGACTGGGTTGACCCAATCTCCCTGGCAGTTCCAGCCCGAACCAGACCAACACAACATTCAGAGCAGCTACAGCCTCGACCGGACCCCACAATCACCATAGCAATTCGAGCCCTGACCAGGCCAACACAATAATCATGGTAGTTGGAGTCCTGAATGGGCTTTTGAATTCACTTAGGGTTTTTGCAGTCCCAGCCAGGAACCTTCTGAGAGACCTGTGAAACCTCTGCATGGGTTACATCAGGCTTTGCTCACAGGAAGTTAGCTCCAGTTCAGGAAGGACCTCAAGACCTAGCTCTTCAGATGACCCCAGCACTCAACAGAGTCGCCCCCCTGACCTCCAGCACCTTGAGACCCTCACGGGTGAGTAGTTGCGCTTTACCAACCCTGAATGATTGATTGGTCACTGTTTGACTCTCCACCAAGGGACGCACTTTGCTTCTCTTCTTGTACAGATTATTCTCTTGCAGGACCAAGCAGACTCCATCACTCTCTCAGGAGGTAGGCAGGCCTCTTTGCACTTGGCAGATTTTCAGCTCCTTCAGCTGAACGTGCAAACTTCAGGTGATGCTCCCTTACCTCTGGGAAACAGGTTGTCAGACAGACACCAGCACTGGCCACACAGCAGTCTTTCAAGTACACTGTGTGGCACTCCCTTTCTTGGTCATGAAGGACTTAGAATAAAAAAAACATGGGATAGTTTGGGTCCCACTTCTATACACATTTTAAAGATGTGGGTAGATCCCTTGTCTCAACCTGCAGAACCAGTTTGGGCTTGTTCTCTTTCCAAGTGTCCTTCTCAGGCTGCGCACTAGAAGCATCATTTGTGTAGAGTGATGCTTCTAGCAGCAAGTAGTGCTGAGGCTTTCTACAAACATGAGCCCTGACAATATGGGAAAAAAGACGTTTGAAGATTCTGTGCCTGACTGTCATCAGCCTCTCCAAAAAGGGCAGCCCCCAGACCTAGAAGATTTCTCACCGTGCATAACAAAAATTGCTGCCTCGCCCCTCACTCCTTCCATCAACCAAATGACAGTGCTTTCAGAGAACTAATCAGGTGTCCCTTGCTAACAGCAATCTTCAAAGAATTTCTGAAGGTAGCTCTGTCTCCATCCACCTCATTTCAGTGTCTAGATCTCCACCATCGAGCCACGGGACTGCAAGGAATACACTTCCACTGCCATGGGAAGCTGTTCTCATCCTCCATCTTGTTCCAATGGAAACAATGGCATTCCTACTCAGACTCTCTCATATGCAGAACTCTACAATACACATGCATATGCACTCCACATACACACAGGATATCAGCACAAAGTTCTTGGCATTCCCATAACAGCAGAAAATTTCACAAAACTAGGGGTAGGTGGAATGGATGAATATCGGTCAATCCGTGTTACTTTTTAACGCAGAGTTCGGCCAAATCCTGCTGCATGGTGGAATTTTTCTCACACAAGGCTCCAGAAAATTATAGCTGGTGAGCACGAGGGAGATTTGGTGTCCCCTAGTGCGAGTTTCATTTTCTAACATAGATGGTCATGGGCAGTCTTTAGGGGTTATGGTCAGAGGGCTGCCTGTCAAGTAGATTTGCTGCTGCTCAAGTGTATTTTCTTCCTGAGTGAAAGCAAAATCAACTTAAATGGCTGTGTGCTCTTGCCCAATGCATGGTGCAATTCACTAAGACTTTTCAGCACTGCTCACGCTACCAGCGCTAAATTGCAGGGCGAGCAGCGGGAGCTGCATATTTTCCCCCCATTGGCAAGCTCCACGGAACCTTGCAGAGCTTTTATGTAACTCCATGAAATTCCTTGGAGTGAAACTCAGTAAATTTCACCCACCTCTACACTAACCCTGGGCGTAGTACTACGCTACGCTCGCGGAGCGTGCGTAGTTTGCGCTACTACGCGAATTGCACGTAGCACAGTGCAAAAACACGTAGCGGGCATTTTTTGCTTGCTCGCGGTCCTCAATGTCAAGTTGGCGACCGCAAGCGAGCAAAATCAACATCACGGCGAGGCTTTTTCCTCGTTCGCGATCAGCAACATCAAGTTGCCGATCGCGAGCGTGGAAAATAAACCTCCCGGCGAGATTCTCAACGCGGGGAGGTCAGGTTTCTCATTGCGAGTGGTCGCGTATGCTCGCGACCGCTCGCGATGAGAAACTACCAGTCCGCGTTGAGAAAGCTGCCGCTCGAGTACAAATCTACTCGAGCGGCAGAAAACGACCGCATGCACTGTGCAAGTTGCCGTTTGCAATGATTGCACAGTGCGGACAAGCATCCGGCACTGTGCAATCAGTGCAAACAGCATTTCCCTACCGCACTACGCAGTTCGCGTAGCTACGCGTAGCATGCGTAGTGCGAAGTGCACTTCGCGTAACTACGCGTACCGCTACTACGCGAACTACGCCCAGGGTTACTCTACACACAATGTGCCCATAGGCAACACTTAGTGACAGATAAAAAGGTCTGGTCCTGCTATCAATCTCAAAACATGGAATGCTGCCACCGCTGCTTTAGGTGTTATACCCAGGACAGGCACAGTAGTCCTATGTCCATTATGAGGACACACTTGGAGCTCTCCTCCAGGCTACAGGACAGATCCTGGATCTCATGTAGTCAGTCAAGGCCAAAGTCTCTGCAGTGGCGCTCAGATCAGCATGATGTTAGGATGAAAATAAAAGTGAAGATACCAAGTACACTGCAGTCTGGCATTTAGGGCAGGGGAACACACCCAGATACCATGCAGGGGACATTCTTGTCCCAGCATGTGGTCTACCAAAAGGTGTTTTGACTTATGCTGCTACTGCCTATGATACCCCTAGAGTGCTGGTGCATGTTTATCTTTCATTAGCTACTACCCAGAAATGCTTATTTTGCTTAGTCCAACTCAACTGTGATTTGACGACCTCAGCACAAATGCCCTGTCTGCCAGAACCACCAGTTCTCTGTGTCACAAAATGACTGCAAATCCTGTGCTATTAAAGAAAAGAATTCAGTGAGAATATGTAAAAAAGAGATCCAGGGAAGTTCAATAAGCACTTCTCCTGGGTTGCGAATAAGAATGTAATAATAACCTGCATAATGAAGAATAAATAGCCTGGTTGCAATTTGCGTTCCCCTGTCAATAAAAGTGGATGAAACTCTATGAGGAAGAGGACAAAATAGCCTTGAAGGCAGCATTGGGCAAATACAAAGGGCCAATTGCCAAGGCAAAAGCCGAGTATTACGCAAACACCATTATAAAGGCGACTAATAGTGCCAGAACTATATTTAAAATAGTGAGCGACCTCTCCAAACCTGACTGCATAAAAAACAAGATCACTGCAACCCAAGATTTATGTGATGGCCTGGCAGTCTATTTTGAGGAAAAGATCGCTAAAATTATTAGTGGTCTGGGAATGAACAAGGTGAATAAAACAGATGGTGAAATCGGACTACCTGAGCCGATGCCACCTGCAAAGCAGGAGGAGGGAGTAGACAAGGGCAAGCTGGCAATTCTGGATCACTTCCAGATTCCTACAGAGGAAGACTTTAATAAATGTTATGTTATGTTATGTTATATGACTTTTATATAGCGCAAAATCACCTTCAGGTCTCTAAGCGCTTCTAGAGAAAAGTGAGCAAGTCACTAGGGCAGAAATAAAATAGCAGCGGCGGAGACAGAAGATTACGCGGTCGTTAATGCCTCTCTAAATAGGAAAGTCTTTAAACGCTTCCTAAAGATGAGCAGAGCCGGTTCCCTGTGAAGGAACTCCGGTAGATCATTCCAGATCTGCGGGAGAAAAACAGAGAACGCTCTACCCCCTTTGGATTTAGAGATGTACCTGGGGGAGACTAACCTGCAAGCCTCAGAAGATCGCAGAGTCTTTGAGTGTTTCATCCGGGTCCCCATTGGACCCTCTCCCACACAGGGTGTGGAGAGAATTTAAGGAGGAGCTATTTCCACAGCTCCGTCAAATCTGTTGCCAATCATTGAGCAATGGAGCAGTGCCGGTATGTTGGAAACAGGCAATGGTGACACCTATGTTGAAGAAAACTACGCTCAACCCCCTATGCCCATCTAATTATAGACCTATTTCCCTTTTGCCCTACCCGGTAAAAATTCAAGAGCGGTTAGTCAGCAAACACTTTCGCAATTCTTAGAAGTTAACCATAAGTTAGAAGATGTACAATTTGGTTTTCGTCCAGCCCATGGAACAAAAACTGCCTTAGTAACAGTCCTGGATGAACTCAGAATGCGAGCAGACACAGGCCAATCAGTCATACTGGTGCTATTAGATATGTCAGCTGCATTCGACACGGTTAACCACAAAGTCCTTCTGAAAAGACTTATGGATATTGGGATAGAGGGAATGGCACTGAATTGGTTTCAATCATACCTGTCGGATAAACAACAGGCAGTGGCTCTACCTCCCTTTTTATCTAAATATAGCTCTATTCAGCACGGTGTCCCCCAGGGCTCTGCGATTAGCCCGATTCTATTTAATATATACTTGAGCCCACTAATCCCAATTATCAAATCTTATGGAATTGAATTGACGAACTATGCAGATGACACACAACTCATTTTCTCACTAGAAGGGAATCAATCAGTATCACTTGACAGGTTCCATGAGTGTATGCAAAGAACTGTAAGGTGGCTCAGAGACAACTCCCTACAGTTCAATGGAGATAAGACAGAAATTCTATACTGTAAGGCACATAAAGTCCCCCCACTCTCGGCCAATTTTTGGCTTACCCCTACAGAAAAAACACTCATTCCCTCTAAGTCAGTGCGTAATCTGCGGGTGATGTTTGATGATAACCTAAGTCTAGATACCCAAGTAAATAAAACAGTTGGAATCTGTTTTTCTCTCATTAGAGCATTACGGAAAATACTTCCTATGCTACCGACTTCAGCTAGAGCACTGGTGGTGAGAGGCGTTATCCTGAGTCGGTTAGACTATTGTAACGCTCTGCTACTGGGTGCTCCGAACTCTTTGATAAAGAAGCTTCAAAGAATCCAGACAATAGCTGCCAAGTTAGCTCTAAAGAGACAGTGTAGGTCATCTGCCTCCTTGTCCCTTAAAGACCTTCACTGGCTGCCAATCATGCAAAAAATACAGTTTAAATCTCCCTGCATCGTTTTTAAGGCACTACATAGTATGGGACCTAGGCCACTGCAGAGTAAATTTACCTGGTATGCCCCGACCAGAAGCCTTCGTTCATCAGCAGCCAACCTAGTGAGCATACCCATATTCAGAAAGACCAGGTTCGGAGGCAGAGCATTTAGCTCTGTAGCTGTGCGGCTATGGAATGAACTCCCGGCCGATCTTAGACAAACAGAAAATCTTCTTCATTTCAGAAAAAAGCTTAAAACCTGGCTTTTCCCTAGGGTATAATGGAGCCTAGCCACGCTTATGGAAATTCCGTCTGGTTTTGGTAGCTTATGTGTTCACTGGAACTTAAGGTAATCGTAGCGCCAAGATACCCGTGGGGTGCGCTCTATAAATTCGTTTTACATTACATTGACTGCAAATTAAGTGATTGAGTCTTGCAAGGGGCAACATGCATCTGCTCCTGCATTTGATTTTTAATCCAGGAAACATTTTTAAAGCAGCATGTGATCATTGAAAACATAGGTGCTATTTTTTTCCTCTGCTTTTTTAATGTATTCAATTTTGCAGAGCATCAGAATGAGCAAGAAATGGTCCTTTGGATGACTGCCTGCTACACATGAGTCCCACTCATACGATTTCCGATTACCAATCAGCTTCAATCTACCCAATCAGTTACCAGCAATCAATTCACTTGAGGGTTGGTAATTGATCAATGGTTTGTGGATCAAATTGCTGTCACAAACCATTATGACACACTATTGATATGTCTCTTTCCAAATCACAAGTAAGAGGGGACACCCTATTTACGTCCCTCTTATTTTTTATTCTAAAAGGTCACAAAACCCTTTTACAAGTCAGAAAGACTTTTCAAACTCATAAAAGAGGCTCCTTGCCATTCTGAAATACCAACAAAGTCCAAAGATTCTTCAAGTACTATAAGACTGCTGAAAACCAAAAAAATACAGTCGTAAGGATGACAGTAGAAATTCTTATACAATATTTAAAAACCAGATAAACTTTGATAGGGCCCTCTTCTTATTTCCTTTGGGAAAATACACACATTTTTCTCCAGAATATTCATATTATTACTCAAATTATTTCAATAGAAGCTAGTTATTACAATTTTACTAATGTTGAATATTATTTACTTGGGCATTAAAGATCTTAGCATTAACACATGCAGCCCCATTATGCTTCTCGTCAGGAGCATTGGGAAACCTCAATTTTTTTGGCTTATGTTTCATGATGCGCCTAATCCTTTTCTTTTTCCGCTTCTGAAATTTTAACCCATTGCATTCCGGGGGAGAGGCACCCTTACCAGGTGAAACATCATCTAGTTTTATCCCTCCCTCCTTCTGCCAACTGGAAAAGGTAATTGTCTGAGGGAGCAGAAATAAAATGAGGAATGGGAGTGTTTCTGGCACCGGAAATGATTGTAAGAGCAACGTTCCTTTCTCTGAGGCTGTGGTAAGCTTCCACATTGTGTCTCAAAACTAAGGGAAAAAAGCAACTTGCTCAGAACAAGTGCAGCACAGGCTGCAGGTGCTGTCTGGGAGGGCCGCCAGTGGTGTCCCCCATAGCTCCTCTATGCTCTACAGATGGGGAAATAGCTGTAGTGTGTCTCCCATAGGTCCTCTATGCCCCGGGTATCACAGGTGATCCAGCGCGAAGGTCAATATCTGATCAGGGATCAATACTCAATACTATCACAGAACAATGGCCCATACACATTCACCCAAATCCCTGATGCGCTGGTGTCAATTTACACAAGATTCAATTCTCTTCCTCCTATAATTCATATATGTCATTTCAAAACACTTGTCTGATTTTTATATATCAATTTTTCCTCTACTTGGTCGATGAACCAATTAGTTGAATAGTTGATGATAATGATATGACATTTCTAACTCACTTTCAGTCAATAAATTAATCAGAGACTCTCTGTAAAGTTAATAAAATATATCTGAAATTAGATGGAAAGATGCTCAAGGCATACGGTTACAAGTGCAAACAATGAACTCACAAAGGGAGAGAGAATATCAGCAATTCAGAGAGAGACAAACTTATCAATCAAATAATGACATTATGCATGAAGGAGTGGATAGATTAAGAGACAAAAGTTTCATCTAAAATAATACGTACAAATGTATCTATGACGGAGTGGACAGACGAAGAGACATAAGTTTCAGAGGCAAAAATACATTTGCAAAACTATGCCTGTATGAGTCAGAAGCATACAAACCTAATGGTCTGTGGAAAACAACTACCCTGACCAAGGCGATGGTGGGGGGTCCCTGAATAGGGTCAGGAAACAAAGATTTACAAGGACAGGAACGGGACAGGGCTGGAACAGCTAGGCCTCTCTTCAAACCGACAGACAGCGACGCATCTCCCCTCTCTCTCTCAGCCTCACCAGCCTAACCTTCTCTCCTTCCTTCTCCTCTTCCTTCTCTTCTCCTCTCTTCTCTAACCACACCCCTAAAGGCACCCCTACATGTCTATCCCACATTAGTTGCAACAATTTTCAAATCTAGACAGATGATTGGAGGGCCTAGGAGGTGTCTCTGTCACACCACAGTGTCCTCACGTACGAATTAGTCAATTTATTGTTTGCTTCCTTTCTCACAGTTCGGTTCTTAGTTCATTCTCATGTTCTCTTATATAAGATACATTTAAACAGTCTTATTCATAAAATTGACAACGTCCACAGAATAAAGCTCTGGTCCCACGGTTGAATTCATCATTTGGCCGACAATCGTCACACTGGCCTTCAACTCGTACATTTCTTCTGCTGTGCACAGCGCGTCTGTCTTGCCTCTGACAGATCAGATTCACTCTTCAGCTCACCCTTCCCTCGTCGGGCAACATAAGAAAAATGGAGTTTCATCCAGCCGACTATAGCGAATGGAAAATGAACATTTATTAATTACATGATAATGTAGTTTTCACTGTTTACCCCCCTCCCTGCACTATTCCTTTCTGAGGGCTACCTAGCATAAGCCTTAAGCAAAAACAGCATTACTTATTATTTTAAGCAAAGTGCAACATGCAAACTATGAAATGCACATGCAGCCTAGTCATGCATTGTTTCTCGTTTCATTCAAAGCATAATGTAGATACAGTTTTAGTTTCTTTCACATGTTATTTCTCGTTAGTGTATACATGCGCAAAGCAATTTTGACACGTGTTGGTGTAAGGTGCACGTTAGTTTCATTTACTACTTACTGTTAGTACGTATTATGGGGGTATTAATCTGAGCAGGTTTCTTTTCTCGAACCCCTGCTCCATCAATCCCCCCTCTGATGGCTTTCTGGAGCCATCATAAAATACCTTCCATACCGAGTGCCATCTTTATTTTATTCAAAACTCAGTACTCTTCTCTCTTTTTATGGCACCCTCGTCTAGATCTTTCATCATATCATAGTATTTCTCTTTCATGTCTTCTAATTCTATTTCCTCTCTTTTTCTCTTTCTTGCTCTACTTTCATTCTTTGATTCTGTCACTTCTCTTTTTCTACCTTTACCCTTACAACATGTATATGTCGTTATCATCACTAAAGCTATTATAGCTACCGAAATAATTTGCATTATTATTTTTCCTAATAAACTACTTCCAAAAGTAGAAAACCATTTACTCACAGAAGAGAAACTCTTACCAAGTTTCTCTCAAACACCATCAACCTCCAGTTGGGTCAAGTCTTCATGTAATTTCGTAATATTCTTTATATATCCCTCAATTCCTTTACTTTTATCAGGGATATAGGTACAGCAGTGTTGGATTTTCAACATGCCACAGACTCCACCCTCTTTTGCTAATAAGATATCAAGGGCAAGTCTATTTTGCAAAACCATTGACCTGATTGCGACCATTTCAGTGTCAATCATCAAGAACCCACCAGCAGTATCTGTTGATAAACGATCAACCACTGTGGACAACTTTCGAATTTTGTGCGAATTTAAGACGACTCCAACTGAGGGTATCAGTGCACCAAAAATATCACCTACAATTTCTGAGAAACTTGCTCTCTTGTTATGTGTTAGTCCATGTTTTATTTCACTTAGTTGGTTACTATTTCGGTCTACATGGTAGACTTTAGGAAAAACAATTGCAAAATAACAACTACCAAACCAATTTGCAGGCAACCTATAGTAAGCCTTCTTGCCACACACATAATAAACTCCTGGAAAGACAGGATCAGTTCCACCCTTTAATCCCCAACCTCCAGTAATTTGGAAAGTATGTTCACATTCACGACTACCAATTAAATAATTGTTATAGTTAGTTTTCATTCTAAGAAAACACATTTTCCCTTTTTGGGACCAGTCCAGGGACATTGCAGCGTATGTCTTGCCTTTCTCATAAACTCCTTCTCTAAAAGCCCACGGTGGTACCTGTGACTCCTGTTCAGCAGCCTTTCTTTGTAAACTTTCTCTTCTATCTTCTACCATTTCTAAAAAACTTTTCTTCTACCCGCAAACTACAAGTCAGGTTATTTCTGTAGGCATATTCTGTATCTAGAGTTTTGGTGATATGGAAGAACTCTCCCATATAACGTGCATTTTTGCTACTTAAAACCTTATTTAGCTCTTTAATAACCGGTATTTCTGAAAATACTAAATCTATATTAGAATAGTGGTATTCAAGTTTCCCCGTCACATAGAATAGGCTGGTTAAAATACTGCAAGACACACCTTATGTTAAAGGTAGGTTGTGGTAAGTCACCCCCTCTGAGACACACGAAGGTAATCGCATGCACACATAACAATCACTCACATTCATGGTTTCAGTATATTCATACAACAATTTAGTAAACACATTTAACGAGAAATCACTAATTGATTTATCATAATGGAGAATACTTCCATCCAATGGTTCTATTTTAGTATTAGGAGTTTCATTAGTAACATCATTCACTCCTTTACTTGTCACATTATTAGTATTATTCCCATTATTAGTTACCATTAGAATAGGTACAAGGACAGTTAGTATTACCCACATAAATGTTAATAGTAAAACACTACATAAGCAAGCTTTAATACATCTACGTTTTAAACTAGATTTTGGATGTTCAGTCACTTTTTCTTTAGCCATTTTGTATTCTACCAAAAATATAAAAAAATTATCTAAATCTATAGGCACTAAACTTTACTAAAAAATTCTAAGGAAAATAGTGTAATCCCACACTTCAGACTTTCTTCTTTACCCCTTTCTTTTATTTTTCTTTTCTTTAGGTGTTCAGAATTCTTTATTTCTTCTCCCAACTGGCAGTGTTGCACCTTAGTTTCTTTTGTCACAGTTCTTTTAAGGTGGTCTCAATTTGCTTTCATCAACTTGTTCAGTGTCAGAACTGTCTTTTTCTTCACTTGGATCAAAACTTTCAATTTCTTCCAATATGACGTAGGTCCATTCTGGTGCTTTGTATTTTCTGCTTGGAATTCCTATTGTCCTGGTTTTTTGTACTAATTCTTCTCCTGACTCTTCTTGTTCTGTCTGACTTGAGACCTCATTACTTTGTTCTGGTCTTTTCTTTGATTTTCTTCTCACAAGAGTGTATTTCAGTCTTTTCACTCCACCTGGCCAATTATCACCTTTTCTTGGTTTCTTGTTTTGAACTACTTTTTCACCTTCTGCATCTGGTTCACAGGTTCTTTTGTTTGGCCTTTCTTTTATCTGCCCTTCTTCCTCTTCTAGATTTTCAGTAACTTCTGTTTCAGGTGCTCCGACAGTAATTTCACTGACTCCTGGCTCAGCAGTAAATTCACTTTCTTTTGGCTCAGCAGTGAACTCACTTTCTCCTGGTTCAATGGCAGTGTCACAAAACCCAGTAGCCTGTGCCCACTTTATTTGACTTGTGCTCAGCTGTTCGTCATCGACTTGTTCTTCAGAATCTGTTATTCTAGATTCTTCAGCTTCACACACTTCAACCTCTGGTCATTGACTTTTCTTTACCAGTTGCTGCTCTTCTTGTCTTTCAAGTGGACTTGGGACTCGTCTAGTGTGGGTTGCATGAATCCAGTTTGGCAGACCACCACACTTTATGGCCGTTGTCATCACCAAAATAACTTGGTAAGGACCGCTCCACCTGGGTTCTAAACACAATTTCCTCACGTGTTTCTTGATGAGAACCCAGTCACCAGGACTCAGATCATGAGCTTGATTCGGCTGTGTTGTTGTGGCATCTTCTCCAACCTGGCGAGACACAGAACGCACCAGATCAGCCAATCCTCTGCAATAATCAAGCACTAGATCATCAGATATATTCATCAGTTTGTTCGCTGGTATGTTTGCTTGTCTCATTGCTCCTCCCATTAGGATTTCATGTGGACTCAAACCCGTCTTTTTCTCAGGAATGCTTCTAAGACTCATTAATACAATGGGTAAAGCGTCAGGCCATTTCAGTGTTGTGTATGCACACACCTTTCCTAACCTAGATTTTATTGTGCCGTTTATCTGCTCAACCATCTGCTTCGGGTCGATAGGCACAATGCAGCTTCTGTTCAATCTGTAGTGCTGCACAAATCATCCGAATTATCTCATTATTAAAATGTGCTCCTCTGTCTGTCTCTAAAGTGACTGGAAATCCGTATCTAGGAACTAATTCTCTTAGAAGTAATTTTGCGACAGTTAAGCTGTCATTCCTTCTTGTCAGATAGGCTTCCACCCAGCGAGAGAACAAACAGACAACAACCAGCACATATTTCAACCCACCACATGGGGGTAACTCGATAAAGTCTAATTGGAGACGGGTAAATGGTCCTCCTGCTCTTCCAATTCGTCCCCAACTGACAACTGTTTTTCTGCCTGGATTTTGCTTCTGACAAGTGATGCATCTCTGGCAAAGGCTCTCTGCAATGACCCTGAACCTTGGGTTATACCATGACTGCTTGAAGAGTCTGATCATTGCATCTCTTCCAATATGTGCAATTCCATGACATACCCTGGCCATATGGGAGAGTAAAGAATCAGGCAAGACTGGTCTTTCATCAAAGTATACCCACACTTCGTCTTCTGCTCGCTTTCTACAACCTGTATTTCTCCAAATTTCCTTTTCCTCATCACTTGCCTCTTCGTGCATCTGCCTCACTTCCTCCCAAGTTTCATATATGTTTGTAAACATAAGATGGCATTCGGTATTTTCTCTTTAAATTTCTCTGTTTAAAGCCATTGAATTTCGTGCACAGAAACGCGCTATTTGGCCAGCGTATCTGATGCCCTTCGTCACATAATCATCTCCTGATTTATGTGTGGCACATTTGACCACTGCAATTCTTTTGGGCAATTGCAAAGCATCCAATAATTCTTTTACAGTTTTGCTGTTCCTAATAGGGGAACCTGAAGAAGTCAGAAATCCCCTTTGTATCCATAGCTGTCCAAAATCATGGACAACCCCGAACCCATATTGGCTATCAGTGAATATGGTTACCTTCAGGCTTTTGGAAATTTTGCACGCTCTGATTAGAGCTATCAATTCAGCAATTTGAGCAGAGTTTACCCCATTTAGACAGGATGCTTCTAGTACTCCCGCTATGGTGCAAACTGCATAGGCAGTGCATAATTTGCCTTTCTCATTTCTTAGGCATGAACCATCCACAAATATCTCACAGTCTGGTTCTTCCAAGGGAACATCCTCTATATCAAACCTGGGTTTGGTACACAGTTCTGTCACATCCAAACAATCATGATCTGCTTCCTCTCTCACCTCCTCACAACGAGAATTAGGCAGTAGAGTTGCCGTATTTACAGTTGTGCACCTCACCACAGTCACATTCTCAGCACCCAGAATCACTCTCTCGTACTTAGTCAGCCGACTAGAGGTCAAGTACTGTGTACGGGTACGAGTCAAAAGAATCTCAACAGAATGCGGCACATGCACCTTTACTGGATATCCCATCACAATTGCTTCACTTTGTTCCAGACTCATACAAGTGGCAGCTACTGCTTTTAAACATCCTGGTAATGCTGCAGCCACTGAATCCAAAGTAGCAGAAAAATATGCTACTGGACGTCATGCCATTCCATGTTTCTGAGTCAAAATTGAAAGTGCGCATCCATCTCTCTCACAGCAGTACAATACAAAATCCTTTGTATAATCTGGCATTCCTAATGCAGGTGCATGGCAAAGACTGTTTTTCAATTTTACAAAAGCTTCCATACTTTCATCATCCAGATCAATCGGATCTTTCACATCCTTCCGTGTCAACCACTGTAGAGGTTTTGCAATCGGTGAGAAACCACTGATCCACTGCCTGCAATATCCAACCATTCCCAAAAACATTCGTACTTCTTTCTGAATTCTGGGTGGGTTCATCTGTTTGATCACTTTAATTCTTTCAGGTGTCACCTTCCTAACTCTTTTTTCTATTTTGTGTCCTAGGTACTGGACTTCTTGTTTGCAAAATTGCAGTTTTGCTGGGGACACCTTGTGTCCTCCTTCTGTCAAATGGTCAATAAAGCAACTGTGTCTGTCACACATGCTTCTCGTATCTTTGATGCCACCAATAGGTCATCAATGTATTGAACCAAAACAAAATTTCCTGGCATAACCAGAGTCGCCAAACATTTTTTCAAGATCTGGTTAAAGATCGAGGGACTCTCTGTGTACCCTTGAGGAACTCGGCACCATCCAAAACATAGTTTCCGAACCGAAATGCAAACAAATACTGGCTTTCCGGATGTAAGGGAATCGAGAAAAAGGCTTGGCACAAGTCAATCACCGTGTACCATTCAGCATCACAGGGAATCTGGTACAGTATCACTGCTGGATTTGGCACTATTGGACAACAGGACATTACTATTTTATTAATCTTTCTTAAATCCTGCACTATTCTATATTTCCCACTGGGTTTCTTAATACCTATGATAGGCGAATTACAAGAGCTGCTCAGTATTTCTTTAGGAATTCCCTGTTCAATCATTTGATCGATTACAGGAGTGACTCCTGCAATTACTTCTGGACTCATTTTGTACTGAGGGGTGTTTGGAAATACAGCACCATCTTTTACTGTAATCTGAATGGGATCTACGTTTGTCATAAAGCCAATTTCCTTTCCTGAAAAATCCCACACATCTGATCTCATTGCACTTTTTAATTCTTCAGGCAAATTTTCTTCTGTAAGAAGTGGATATAACTCATCCACCTCTGTTCCTTGCTTGGCTAACATCATTTTAAATTCAACATCCTTATCAGGTGTCTGAAATGTAATACCATCTGTCGTACAATAGATGGTGCAATTCATCTGGCATAGTAAATCTCTACCTAAGAGATTTACCGGACTCGAGTCACATACCACAAATCGATCCACATCTTTGAAGTTACCAATGTGAACTTCTATCGGATTTATAACTGGCGTTCTAATATGCTTATTTGAGACTCCTACAACTTGGATAGTTTCTCCCGAGAGGGGTAGGTTTGGAATTTCTGTTGGTCTCACAGTAGAACGGGTAGCACCAGTGTCCACTAAGAATGTAATGTCATTCCCTTCCACCTTTCCATCAACAAATGGACCTGACTGATCTACCGCCAAGGATGCGCCAAGCACGCACTCCTCCTCCCCCCTCAGGCACCGTCATTGAGATGAGTCTGAATCATTCTCATTGCACTGCAACCAATATTGCGGAACCATTTGCACAGTTTGATTCTTACCACTTTGGTCACCTCCGTGAAATCCAGTGGTCGCACTGTACCTCTGCACTTGAGCATTCACATTATTTGGCATGGGAACTTGTGGCACCTGTAACTGTGGAGTAACTATCTGCTGCGGATGCTGTTGATTTACACCCACCTCATTCTGCATTTGTGGAATAAAATTTTGATTTGCCCCATTATTCTTTTTAGCAGATCTACACTCGTTCTTCCAATGTCCAATCTTTCCGCACGCATGACTAGGACATTTCTTCATAGCTTCCTCTCTTTTCATTTTTCCTCTTCCTCTACCTCCGCTGGAATTCTGCCCATTTTGATTCTGACTACTCATCTGAATACTAGTTTGAGGATTATTATTCGCCTCTTGCTGTTCTGCCACTTTCACCTGTGCCCACATCATCTTCTCTTTCAACTTCTTATGTCGCGATTCAATATCATCACTACAATACTTTGCATACCTCAGAATTTCATCGATTGTATTGCTCTGCCAGCAAATCAAATGCTGTTGAATCATATTACTAATTTCTGGTTTCAAACCAAACACAAAACGATACACAAAATGTCCCATATCCTTGTCTCCAATATTCTCAAATTCACTATACTGTTTAAATACCTGTAACAACCTTTCATAATAGGCATGTACTGACTCTTTTGGTTCTTGGGTTGTTCTATCAATTTTAACCCAATCTGTTTCCTTAGGGGAAATTTTCCCTTTTAGAAACGTGATTACTTGATTATACTTTTTCATTACCTCGTCAGACGGTGCACCTGTTTTAGGGTCCCTAGGATATTCTTCCTTTGGCCAATCAACCGTGATCTTACACTCTGTCCATAAATCTGCTGGCACAACAATCTCAAACAACCCATCTAAATCTTTTAGCAAAACCTTTGAGACTTTCACAAACCTCTCTACCTGTTTGTACCATTCAACTGGTTTCTCACTTAACCTGGGAAAATCGTTTGTGAAAGACAATATATCCTGTCTTGACCATGGAACATGAACATATCCACCACCGGGTAGTTCTCTCATCGGACACACCCTTTCAATTTGTTCTGTCTCTTTTAATGGAAACATGGATGCTCCTTTGCTAGTTGCCTCTTCTTTCTTTCTCGTCCACCTGTTTCTCCATCTATCTACATCTCCCCATTTCTTCAATATATTCATCAATTCCTTTATCTGCAATCTCTTTCCAGATGCATTTAAACTCTCTAGGTCTTTGTCAGTGAAAGCCAATCTGTATGATTTCCGCAACACTTTCGACTATTCTATGTCTATTCCATACTCACTAGCAGCTTCGGCTATCTTGTCATGTAAATTCTTTGCTCTCCAGGTAATGCTCTTGCATAAAAACAACAATTCATCATCTCAGTAAGTCCCTAATCTATCTGGACTTATTGTCCCAATAATCATTTCTTCCAAATCTACTTTTAATTGACTCACATTAATACTCTGTGGCTGAGGTTTCGGTTTTGTCATTTCCCTTATCCAATTATTCAAATCTTCTGGTGAAGGACCTACTGAACTCCCTGCTATTGGAGTAACATTTGGCCCTATTCTCTTCGGATCTAATTGTATACCTCTTTGTGGGGTCTCCGTTATCAACTCACAAACCGGAAGATCTAACAATGTGGTATTCTGATCATCTTGATCCTTATCATTCATTACCGCTACCAACCCACTCCTGTTACCACTTCTCGGAACTGTCAATGAATGTACTTTTGACAAATTCTGTCTTTCCCCATACAAGGAAACTACGGGACCAATTGTTACTGGTACTGTCAGTGCTTCTGCATTCAGGCTTAGCTGATTCATTTTTCGAACCTGCTCTAGTCTTGCCTTATTCAACAAATTTGTTTCATTTTCTCGCACTGCTCTAGCTATTTCAGTAACCTGGGTGGTCAAGGGAGTTCCCATCTGTGGAGCACTCAGGGTTACTTCTCCTGAATTTTCTTCATAAGGCGGAGGTCTTTTAGTCATCATATCCTCCAACAACTCATCATCCTCAGAATTATTCGGGTCATCTCTAAACCTGGAAGTCTCTATATTCTTCTTTTTCTCCTTACACTTTCCTCCAGTCTGATCATCAGCAACTAAAACTGGATACAAACCTTCTGTTACTACAGCTCTCCTCCATCTCTTCAACTTTTCTTCCCTACTTTCAAAAGGATATCCATGCATCCAACTCCTATATCTTCTGTTACCTCCTCTATATCTTTCTCTTTCAAATGCCTCAACTTCCCAATCTTCCAATGCTTCGTATTGCGTCAGTCTAGGATTTGGTTCTAGTGCATTAATTCGATTTCTCAGATTCTGCAATATCCTTACATTAAATGTACCATGCTGTAGAAAAGCTATGACACCATCATCCTTTGTATATTCCACCCAATTCTCTAACCACATACACGTATGATATCCTCGCTCCAACATCATACAAGAAGCAGGCGTCTTTGGGGGTGGAATAGGAATTCCTTCCCTAGTCAAAATCGGCTTGTCCTTATTGAAAAAATTCTTTATTTTCTTTAACATCTTCATTTTCTCTAAACCTTTACGCTAATGTATCTCACCAAAATAAACAAAGATAACCTTCCGTAATTCTACGTATTCTATTTGTCAGCTCTCGTCCTATACCAGTGCGACACACACTAACCGTCCAATCAGAGCACCGCTACGTAAGCAAGGTCTCAACCAATACTAGCGCGGCTCACACCAACCAACCAATCACAGCTCAGTACGCGCCCGCTGCCTGACCAATGTCAGCACGGCCTTTTCTGACTTCAGTATTACTCCTTCTACTGACCCTCCCTACACAAACTTTTACGGCAATTGTTCTAGGTTTTTCTTAATCGAAATTTCTGTTAGTAACAACACAAAAACAATGCTACCTTGTCTGTTCGACTAAATAAAGAGATAGTTTTCACCCTTCAATAGAATTTTTTTTTTCGCTACGAGTCCTAATAACGACCAGCGTTATTTTACTCTTCAAACAAGCTTCCGGGAGGACCTATTACTCCTCTAGGGATAAGGCCAAGATTTTGCAAGAGGACTTTTTGCGTGAAAAGAGGTTTTGTTACTCTCCTGGGGATAAGGCTAGAGTTTCGGAAGTGGACCCTTCGCTATTTCAGTTACCCTACATACATACACAATTTCCCTAATGTAACACCTACAGCCCTCCGTAGCTTTTAGGTATTATTCCAACAGACAAAGTACTTCTGCAGTGTGGCTTCTTTACCACATTCTTCTTCTGCCTACTTCAGGCTAATTCCATTCCGGGATTCCTCAGGTATCTCCGTACCTGAACTTCCAGACAACATAAAACAGGACACTAACTTGTCATGTTAAGAACATATAATCAATAATCAATAATCATTACCAAACTGATCAATAATTAAACTGTCCTCTGCTACCAAGGAAACTGATCCAGCGCGAAGGTCAATACCTGATCAGGGATCAATACTCAATACTATCACAAAACAATAGCCCATACACATTCACCCAAATCCCTGATGCGCTGGTGTCAATTTATACAAGATTCAATTCTCTTCCTCCTATAATTCATATATGTCATTTCAAAACACTTGTCTGATTTTCATATATCAACTTTTCCTCTACTTGGTCGATGAACCAATTAGTTCAATAGTTGATGATAATGATATGACATTTCTAACTCACTTTCAGTCAATAAATTAATCACAGACTCTCGGTAAAGTTAATAAAATTTATCTCAAATTAAATGGAAAGATGCTCAAGGCATACGGTTACAAGTGCAAACAATGAACTCACAAAGGGAGAGAAAATATCAGCAATTCAAAGTGAGACAAACTCATCAATCAAATAATGACATTATGCATTAAGGAGTGGATAGATTAAGAGACAAACATTTCATTAAAAATAACACGTACAAATGTATCTATGACGGAGTGGACAGACGAAGAGACATAAGTTTCAGAGGCAAAAATACATTTGCAAGAACTATGCCTGTATGAGTCAGAAACATACAAACCTAACGGTCTGTAGAAAACCACTACCCTGGCCAAGGCGATGGTGGGGGTTCCCCGAATAGGGTCAGGAAACAAAGATTTACAAGGACAGGAACGGGACAGGACAGGAACAGCTAGGCCTCTCTGCACACTGACGGACAACAACGCATCTCCCCTCTCTCTCTCAGCCTCACCAGCCTAACCTTCTCTCCTTCCTTCTTCTCTTCCTTCTCTTCTCCTCTCTTCTCTAACTACACTCCTAAAGGCACCCAGTTATACCCTAAAACCTACATGTCCATCCCACATTAGTTGCAACAATTTTCAAAACTAGACAGATGATTGGAGGGCCTAGGAGGTGTCTCTGTCACACCACAGTGACCTCACGTACGAATTAGTCAATTTATTGTTTGCTTCCTTTCTCACAGTTCGGTTCTTAGTTCATTCTCACGTTCTCTTATATAAGATACATTTAAACAGTCTTATTCATAAAATTGACAACTTCCGCAGAATAAAGCTCTGGTCCCACGGTTGATTTCATCATTTGGCCAACAATCGTCAGACTGGCCTTCAACTCGTACATTTCTTCTGCTGTGCACAGCGCGTCTGTCTTGCCTCTGACAGATCAGATTCACTCTTCAGCTAACCCCTCCCTCTTCGGGCAACATAAGAAAAATGGAGTTTCATCCAGCCCACTATAGCGAATGGAAAATGAACATTTATTAATTATATGATAATGTAGTTTTCACTGTTTACCCCCTCCCTGCACTATTCCTTTTTTAGGGTTACCTAGCATAAGCCTTAAGCAAAAACAGCATTACTTATTATTTTAAGCAAAGTGCAACATGCAAACTATGAAATGCACATGCGGCCTAGTCATGCATTGTTTCTCGTTTCATTCAAAGCATAATGTAGATACGGTTTTAGTTTCTTTCACATGTTATTTCTCGTTAGTGTATACATGCGCAAAGCAATTTTCCCACATGTTGGTGTATGGTGCACGTTAGTTTAATTTACTACTTACTGTTAGTACGTATTATGGGGGTATTAATCCGAGCTGGTTTCTTTTCTCGAACCCCTGCTCCATCACAGGCACACGGAGAACAAACACAGGCACAACCATGGAGGGCACTCATCGGCACTCCAAGGACAGACAGGCATAGAGAAATCACAAACTGCCATTTAGCAATGCGATATGTACAGGCACAAAGTTAGAGGGCTCTGCCTGGCACATAGGTGGACTGCAAGGATGTGTTCATGGAGTTATGGCATGACAGACACAAAGATTAAAGACAGAGATAGAAATATTGAGTAAAGTCACGGCAGGCATATGGAAAGAAGAAAAAGACAGGTACATGGCCCGAAGGCATAACAAGCACATAATACAAAGACTTTGGAATGCACATGGATTGAGGACACAGCAAGCACATAAAAGAAAGACACACAAATGCACATGGAGCGAACGCACAATAGGCTCATAGGAAGTCATTGATAGATAATCAGAAAAGACAAGAACATGGAGCAAAGACACAACAGACACATAGGATAAAGACTCAGTCATGCACGTGGCAGGAAGGCACAGCAAGCACATAGGAACAAGCAGCGGCAGCAGCACAGGTAAGCGCGGTGAGGCGGGGCGGGACAGGGTGGGGGGAAGTGGACAGACGAGGGAATAGGTATGATTAAATAAATAAATAATACCTAGTCCGTTGTCTGTTAACTTCCCCCCCTGCTGCCCCCGACCCACTGCGCGTACCTGTGCCGGCCGCTGCTGAGAACAAGACACTGAGAACAGATGAAGAAAAGGAACTAGAAAGCCAACGCAGACATGCACAGGGAGCAAAGGCATGCCAGGTACATTATAGAATGGAAACACAAAAAGTCACGTGGAGCTGCAGTCTAACGGGCACATAGGAAAAAGACATCGACAGTCACGTCGAGTGAAGGAACATCAAGTACATAAAAAGAAAATTCGAACAATCATAAAGACAGAAGGCATTATAGACACCTAGCAAGAAGACATACACAGGCACATGGACTGGGATTACCACAGGCAGGAAGGAGTGAAGGTACTACAGGTTCATAGAATAACAACACGGGCAGGCATATAAAGGGAAGACGCGACAGGCACATAGAGAAAACATACAGGCACTTGAAGTGAAGACAGGCACATAGAAAAAAAGACACAGACAGGCACATGGAGTGAATTCATTTTGTCTTTATATGTGTCTAAAATGTTGGGAGCCAGGAATGAGTGTGACAGCAAATACCTTGTCTCTTTAGGGTGCTTTGGAGAAAAGAGTTCTAAGGGCAGTCTCTCTCTACTTTAGCATTGAACGCTTAGAGGTGAATTCTTGTAAATACCGAGATTCATTCTCTGCAGTATTTACGAGCAGTCAATGCCGGGGGATAAATATATATTCTCAAAGGAGTCCTACTAAGCTGTGGACCCCATACAGAGCTTTATGTCAACGTACGTAGGTGACTCACTAACGGCGTCTGCAGATTCTGAATATAGAATATTTCGATTTGCCTGGCAGCACTCCACGTGCCTGTTCAAGAGCGAGTTTCAGGTGCTGGCTGGTGTATGGCTTCCAGAGAGGTGCACCCTTTGGGACAGGCCATAAATAGAACCGAGCACAATTTACGCCAAGTCAAGTCACTGAGGGGCATATTATCAACAAACTGCGATAAATATCGCAGAGCGCGCTTAGCGCGTTTTATTCTATCGCCGGCTATCGCTGGATTACCTCGCCGAGTTAGCGCGTTATTATCAACGCTTATCTCAAAGGCGATAGGAAATTCAGCGATAGCAGCAAAAGGGAATAGCGTGGGAAATGCTGCCATATATTTTGGGCGATAATGGAAACCTTGCTAATACGCCCCTGTGGTCTCAGCCTTGCAATCCACCTCCCATTACTAAGATGGCTAAGTCAACTTTAAAGCAGGAGTTAAATTCCTGCGATAAAGGGGGCTTAGCGCGATTATTAACATCGCTTCGCGGGTCTGCTGCCGGCTTGATAATATCGCGAAGCCGTGTTAGCGTGTTCTCCCATGCTGTTTTACCCAGGAATGCCTACTTTGCATCTCATTAGCGATGCGAAGCGAGGCAATACCAAAACGGCTGCTAACATGCGCTAATGCATGTTAGCGCTGCCTTGTTAATAGGGCGATGAAATTATCGCCGCTTTAGCGGCAAAAAGTGCCGCTACAGCGGTGATAATGCCCTTGGTAATATGCCCCTGAATTACTATATATCATGCATGCGTGCATGAGCTTTACTCCTTCCGAGGTCTTCTGATTTTGTATGCTGGCAAATACATATGTCTGAAGAAATTCTACAATTTCCAAGTTTTCTTTCTCTATGCGTTTGTGTGACATTTGAATTCCTGACGTGTGACACTTGGAGTCACAATGTACCACAAGCAAAGCAGTGATGCAATCTTCAGCTCTCCTCTTATGGCATCGATTTTCGTTCAGGGGCAGGAATTTTTGAGCTTATAATGAAAATATCATACCTTCAAGTACTATGCAATCAAAATAGTCACTAGAAAAGAAGTAGATCTGGCTTGATGTACTCATGCCGGCAAACAGGCATGTCTAAATGCAGCTTTCACGGATACCACATTAAGTCCAGAAGCAATGGCTTTGCCAATGCTTGTTTCTTCTTTTTGTCATTTCCATCAGTGATATTCTAGTCCATCTAGTCAGCTGCACCGAACAGTTATTAAAATAATAACAACAACGATATTTTAAGCCTACATTTCGTTCAGCGGGGCGGATGGAAAGCAGCCCTGCGAGAGCTAAACAGCGAGAGAACATCCAATTACATCTCAAGTGGCAGACATAAGAACAGAATGTTGTTACAAATGACAAGCCCGTGACAGCATCATGAGACACTGATGGCACGCAAATCTCATTTAAATACATGAGCGGAAGAAGTGATGCCTTAGTGTCCAATTCATTATTTTAAAATATCATTACAGGCCTTCAGATAGTATCACTTTGTATGCAGAAATATTAGCGTTCATGGGTTGGGAAGTGACATCTCTTGTAAATCAGTAATGGAAATGTCCATGACAGCAGGATGTGGTGTGTTTGAGATGAGGCCCTATTTAATGACGCTCGGTAAACTCAGCTATTAACACAGCGAGTGGCGTGGCTTTCAAAAAGGTACATACCCCAGGTTAATATCGTATTTACCAGGGCCCATTAATTTGTTTCTTCTGGTGAGTTGGAAGGAAATGCCGTCTAACAAAAGCATATGTAAGGACTCTTCTACACAGCAGACTTGTCCAAAACAAAAAAAATATAGCAAGCTCATAGTCCTCTCTGAATACAAATAAGCCAGGAGTGCTTAAGTCGTTTGCTGTTGCCTAAATCTTGTGTTTATATATGAAGACAGATATGCAAATACACGTGTTATAGCTACAGGTCATCACCAGCCCTAAAACCGCAGTCCCATTAATAGAAAAAATATTTCCAAGCGAAGAAGCACATAATATAAAATTGGCAAACACACCCCTTTAGAAACATTTTTGAATGGTATGTCCATGCACACAACACCAAAAAAGGTATCAGCACACCAGCATAATCGTAACTGGATCCAAACAGACTATCAATGAACCACAATGCACAACAGACGCACAATCAATCTCAGACACCGAACATTGGAAATCCTAAATTGAATACAATAAGTACATAACTACCCAGAGTGGCACAACTATCACAGATACCCAGTGCCTACCTCTAGCCACAAAAAGTTGAAATTCAGCCAAGCCCACCAAATGCAGCGAAGCTGTGAATTTCAGTGTGTCACTACGTTGCGCAATTTTATTAGACTTTGCCAGCTTACACATGTGAAAACTGATTTTTTTTTTAAAAGGGCGCAAGAATACCTAGCCCTGTGTATGAAGGAGAGCCTCAGTACCAAAATCCCATCACTCTTAACCAAGCCAGAAGCATTCACCGTTTACCTTAAGGTAGGCACTTCGGTGAGTGGGGAACAGAATGTGCTCCAGTGTTTTTCCGCTACCTCTCGCTGCTAATGGCAGGCTGTGTGGTAGCGGGAAATAGTGCCTGGTGATTCCCTACATCCTGACATCTCATTCTTCTCGGGCAGGATGCCCGGCTTCAGGGAAACAATATTTTCCATTTCAAAGTTGGACGAAGTCAGGACACTTTTTTCACACTTTTCTAAATTCATAGGCATAGTAAAATTTAGCTCACTCCTACATTTCAGTAAAGGACGAGATTATATTCATCCTGATCAACTTTATTGTGTGGCATGTCTGGGTAGTGACAAACAGCCTATTTTGTTTCTCGCTGCAGGGAGGCCCACTCTTCTCATAGGCTTGCAATGGGAATTCCCTTATATACTTTTAAGTTGTAATTCCTGATCTGAATATAGTAGCATTGCCATGTTTGGTATTTTTAGAATGGTAGTGATAAATCCTGCTTACATGTGTAATTGGATTTTGCATTACTATTTTAGAAATGCCACTTTTAGGCTTATGACTCTTTGTGCTTTGCTGCCTCACTCCAATCGCCGTCTGGGCCTGGATAACAGCTACACTTTGTGCATGCTTTTCAGAAAGCCACCACACAGGAAGTGTTGGCTGTGACAGGGTTACATCTGCATTCATCATCATACTGATGGTCTTCCTGGGCTGGGAAATGTAGAGGGCGTTCACACTTTACAGTTGTATAGGCTGTGTCCTGCCCTCACACTCAGGGCTGATTTACACCCTACTGATGTCTGGAGCGATGGCTGAGTTGAAAGGGAGTGTTTTGCACTTCTAAGGTTTCTTTTGAAGTCACCTCTTGAACAAAGATATTTTGGAGTATAAGTTCAGGGGCTCTGACCCGAATATTTTAGACATGTTTGGGACATGTAACTAGCCGTTGCTGGCTCTACATCAGCACATTGCCAGAGGGACTGCTGTGCTGCTTAAAGGACTCATCTGGGCAGCTTTCCTGCTTGTTTCCCTGCTGACTGATGTGCTGCTCAAAGGCCTTAACTGGACTGCTTTTCTGCTTGTTGCCCTGCTGCCTGCTTCCTGCCGTCATGCCCTCCAGTGTTCTCCAGGGACTGGGTGGTTTGCCCCTCCCTGTTCTGGCCATCTTAAAATCTTTAGGTCAGCACATCTGGAGCAACTCCTAGGGCCCCAGTTTTCTGGGATCTGCATGAAGTGCTTCATTCCAGATCAGCGCGTGGGGAGCACTGCTGTTTGCTCTGCATGGCTGTGGCTCAGCATGGGTAAGCACTGCTGCCCTGAGGGGCAGAGTGCAGTGCCTGGGGCTGGCGGGCTCCCTTTTTAGTCTGCGCAGTTTGAGCCTTGTGCGCTGGGCCTCTCTTGCCTTTGGGGAAGCTATCAGCCCGGTTCCGCCCCCGATCAAACCAGGTATGTCCAGCCCAGGAGGGCTGGTGCCCAGGGACACGGACTTCTGTTCCTGAGGCTGTCTTCAATTTGCAGAGTTCTCCCTCCCCGTGTGCCACGCTGCACTTCCCGGAGGGCCTGGGAGTTGCCACAGCGCCCGGGGATCCCCTGCCGACTTCACTACCCTCATGCCCTGCCCACAGGGGATCCTGTAGCTGACAACGCTGGTGCCAACAACCCGGAGGAGGGATGAGGCAGGCCCGTGTGGCAGCCCAAGCTGTTTTTGTGACTCCTGTGTTTGGGGCCATAGCTTGGGGTGAAAGGAGGTCCAGTGGTTGGTCCCAACGTGGATCGCTGCTGGAGGTACCGTGGAACTCCGTTGAGGTGGGCATGCGCTTTGCTGGTGCCTGCTTTGTGAGGGGGTTCATCACTGCAGCAGTATACGGAGAGGCTACTGGAATGAGACTAAAAGAAGAGGAACGGCTACTGACATTTACATGCTGCAGTTCTTTGCTAAACTCTAAAACCTGCAGTTATCCCAAAGGAGCTCATTGTTTTACCACAGATACAGTATAATGTGGTATAGGATCGCAGGAACCCTGTGTCTTATGTGTCCAATGCGATTTGTGCGATGAGCCTAGCTCTTTTTCCCAAAATTGCCCATAATAACAAATGCATTTCAAGTGATATCTATGTAATGTTTAACCCTGCCTTAAAACTGCATACCTTGGGAAATAGTTTTGTGTTACCCTCAGTTGGGGGACCTAACTTGCAAAGTATTTATGGTGATAACTGATAATTTATGTGTTTTCCCCCGAACCTAACTGCTGAATTCATGCACTGTTGTTGATTTTGTATGTCGTTTGGATTCTGGCATTGTCAGGCTAATGAATACTACCTCAGGATTTGCATAATATGCACAGAATATATGATTCATGTCGTTTTGGTGTATGTTTTATGTATAATGTATACTATCTATTTTTTTATATAATTCTGTGTGGAGTCTCTTTTGTGGTGTATTCATTGTTTTCTGTGTGAGTGTGTTGCACAAATGCTTTACACATTGCCTCTGATGATAAGCCTTCCTGCTCTGTGCCAAGCTACCAGAGGGTAAGCCCAAGTTACCCTTGGTGTGTAACTTACTTGTCCTGACTAGAGTGGTGGGTTCTGTCTGGCATAGATGCATGCCCTAGCCAACTAGAAAAAACATTTCTAACAGTTTATGACTGCCAAGGTTCCGCAGTTGGGACAAAGAATGCCGCACATAAAATTATAGTCTTATCCTAGCTTTTTATGTGCAGAGTTTTCTGTTGCAGTCGTACACTTACTATTAACTTGTTATTTGTGAATACCAATAAGAGTAATCTCATAGAGGCATATAAGTTTACCTTTGTGAATCAGGCACAAGGTATCCCAAAAAAGCATTACACTGCCCAGCAGAAAACAAGCCACACTGTAGTGTACCCCAGTCAGCCTAGGGTAACTCGACACACTCTTGCAGCTAAATATCAATGGCAGCCCTCAACATTTAAATTTTTTAACAGGTGCAACATCGAGACTGTGATCGCTCATGCATGGACGGTGTACACGTTCAAAACCATTTTGAAGTGTCTGGCACCTGTGTACCAGTCTAGCAGACAGCCAGGTAGGCTGTGGCTGGCTGCTCCAAATAACAATGACCTACTAGGTAATGACTAATTCTCGATATATGAAAAACCAAAGAATCAACGCAAATAGTAGGTCTCTGAGTGACAGCAGCAGGACTTCCAGGATGCTGACAACAAATATTACCTAGTGTAAATGATGTCAGAACGCGCATATTAATTCACTCCTCCACCTACATATCCTCTCAGTAAGTTAAGCATACATTACAGAGAGCTATGTGTAAACTACGTTTCACTCATGTCGTAACTGTATATATTCTGTCAGTGATTAAAGCTTGTACTAGTCTGAACTGCTGGATTCTTTCTGTAACAAATGGAAGATTGAACTTGCTGGCCTCTGTGAGGGACGGTAGCTTGCTACTACCATGCTGTACCTGTTCTGTGAAGAAGCAAAGCTTGCACTGCTGCTGCCCGATTTGTATGTGTCCTGTGATGGAGAAAGCTTGCACCATTGCTGCCCTTGCTCTACCTGTCCTCTGAACCGGGGACTCTTTCACAGTATTTGATATCCGATACCCATAATGCTAAAGAAGGCGCCTGACCTTGTATGGTTAATATTCAAGTGCCGAAACATGTCAATGGAAAAGAAAAGGAGGGTCTGTTGCTCGTCTCTCCTGTTTTTAAACCTTGTGATGGCAAACCACCAGTTAAAAACTTGGGGCCTGATTCACAAGGGTAAACTTAGACCAAAAGTCTAAGTTTAGACATAAAGGGGCCGATTCCGATCTCGGTCGGAGGCGCACCCAATACCATTCGGTCGGGAAAAAAGCCATGCGAAAGCCTGTTTCCCGACCGAACCGTACGCGGGTCCGGCCGAGCGAGTACGATGCGAGTCGCCGACCGACTCGTCCGGGCGACCCGACCGCTCCGACCGACTCGTACCCGGATCGTACCGCTCCTGACCGACTCGGTCGGACCCGGTCGCACCGCGCAATGGAGACGTTTTCCGGCCGGGTAAGTACGATGCGCACCTCGGCCGCTCCGACCGACTCGCGCCGTCCGACTCGAACTCGCTGTCGGAGCCGTACTTTGGGGTCCGTGTCGGACCCCTGTCACGCGTACCCGTGCGAGGCGCACACAGGGGGACCCATGGGTCCCCCTACCTGTGCGTGTACGCCGCGAGCGCTTCGCGGCGTACTCGCTGTAGAGGCGCCCTTGTCCGCCTCGCACCCATTGAGGCAATGGGAGCCCTGGTACGCGTTGTACGACCGGCTCCCATTGAGTTCAATGGGAGTCCGACCGACTCGTGTCCGATAACATACGGACGCATCGGACTCGTTCGGTCGGACTGCACGGGTCCGATTCGGTCGGAAATCTCTCCGGGTCCGGCTCGGTCGGAGAAATTTCCGGCCCGAATCGGAATCGACCCCAAAGTCTAACTTTACTAGTATTAAAGTTAGACTTTTGGTCTAAGTTTGGACCAAAGTCTAACTTAGACCCAAAGTCTAACTTTACTAGTAGTAAAGTTACACTTTAGGTCTAAACTTAGACTTCAGGTCTAAACTTAAACTTTTGATCTAAGTTTACCTTTGTGAATCAGGCCCATTGTAGCTCACACACCCCGTTTAACAAGGAGAGAACAGAAATGTGGACATATGAGACATGATCTCATCCAACTATAGAACCCATACCTGAGAGACTCCGCTCCAGTGAAGAGTAGTCCTCTCAGATGCCTCCCAGTGTTAAATGTGGAACCCACTGATGAAGCATAGCAAATAAGGTAATGGCTATTTCTTATAATATTTGTCTACTTCTTGCATATTTTGCCTTTTTACAAGAGTCCTTTAGCTCCTCTAATTCCCTCTTTAGTGTTTGAGCTACCTGTGCCTTACATGTTCTGTATAGGTGAGAAAACCATGTGATGTTCTTTCTGCTGCTGTCACCTGCACTTTACTTATTGTTTTTCTTGTGCTGCTGCTGTCCCTTTTGTACAGCTTGGTATAAAACTTTCCACTTCACAAAATACTAAACCATACACATTGGAAGTGCTTGCTTTAATGTGTCAAAGCCAGACCCCATATTCGAATAATAGGAACTGTACTCCAGTAATCATATCTCACAATTTATCTCAGGAAATTCCACTCTGGGCTTTTCTTGCTTAGAAGAGCACCTTGCAAAACATCAGTTTCGACAGGCGCGGCCAGCACAGGTAAGAGCGCTGGGGTGGGATGGGGTGGGAAGTTGACAGACGGCGGGATAGGTAAAATTAAATAAATAAACCCACTTACCTTGTGCTCTGGATCGCGAGCGCAAGGTAAGTGGTTTGATTTATTTTTTTATTCAATTTTACCTATCACGTCATCTGTCGACTTCCACCCCGCCTCCGCCCCGCCCCACCGCTCTTACCTGTGCCGGCCACGCCTGAGTTTTGTTGAGTATCATAAGTAAATAATTAAGACCACTCTATAGTTGAGTTCAAGATCAGGGGAAAAGGTACAGGTTTTTATTACAGAAATCTCAAATAAATGTTGCCATGAAGACTCAAATGCAAATTTATACAGGGTAGTCAAAATCAGAAATAATCCTAAGCCCCAAATAAGAAGCAACAATTCAGAAAGAATTAGATAGCATATCCAATAGTAAGGGATTGTCTTCTAAAATCTGGCTCACCCCGAGAATCAATGCGTTCTTATACACAATTCTTGTACAGAAAATTATCAAAAAGCACAAATTCAGCATGGTATGCTCCCATGAGTCAATTCTTTGGTTTATTATAGTTATCCATGTCAACAGCATTATATGCTAGAACTATTCCACTTTCTAGGATAGCATCCTATTTTTCTACATCACTGTCACCCAGAGATGTTTCAAGCTAAATTTGCAACATTAAGCAAAAGCTATTCACAAACGAATACAACTAAGCTGAGCTGCGGAAACACAGTGGAAGGGCCTTGTAAAAATGATACAGTTCGGACCAGCAGCAAGTTAATTCGGAGCACAACAGGAAAATTACATCAACCTGTCTTTGTTCTGCAGAGCTGTAGAGAATGAAGATACGCAGAGGGACCTGATGGGCGTGAGTGAATATGGGAGTGATAACAGAGGGAAGAGCAGAATCCATTGTATCCAATATAGAGTAATCACCAAAATGTGGCATAACTAGTCATGTTATTAAACACACTTCTAAACCTTATTTTAAACTCGTTTAACTGAAATCATATTAATTCAGCTTTTGTGATTTGGATCCAACATAAAAATCATTAATATTTAATTTATTTTGTCGCACAAAAATATGTACATTAAAAAAACTCTAACAAAGGCATCATGTGAATGAAAGGGTGAACCCTCACAACCTCACAACATACTTGAGCAGAGCTTTCCTTTGCTAGTACATTTTAAAATGAGCAGTGTTTTAAATGAATTGTAAGAGTTTGTGAAATTTTAACACATAACTTACAAGTGGCTCCATACCATGTATTGCACCTTTAGACAGTTCTGACATTTTTGCATACATCACTGCATTCGGGGGTTTTGAACCAAAAATTAAAGTGCTAAAAAGAAAACCAGAAGCGCCACAATGCAGCATGCTACTGGCTGAAAAGCCAGGAATGGCTTATGATGTCATATGTGATCGTGACACTGGAGAGACTTGGGAAATGCACAACAAATTTAGGGGCATATTAGCAAAACCCACGTTAAAATTATCGCCGTTTTAGCGGCAGGAAACTGCCGCTAAAACGGCGATAATGGGCTTGCAAATATGCGTTATAGAATTCCAATAGAAGCCCAGGTTAGATGTGCAGGACATCTAACCTGGGCTTCTATTGGAATTCCATAACGCATATTAGCAAGCCCATTATCGCCGTTTTAGCGGCAGTTTCCTGCCGCTAAAACGGCGATAATTTTAACGTGGGTCTTGCTAATATGCCCCTTAGTTCTTGCTCTTTATTCAATCACGGATTAAACAGCCCAGTAGGTGAAAGGGCAAACATGGGGGCATATTAGCAAGAAGAGGCGATAATCATCGCTAACCTTGCTTAGCGTGATTTTTTTTATCGCCGGCTATCGCTGGAATATATCGCCACGCTAACACTGTATTAGCAACGATTAGCGCTATGGCGATGAATATTCCAGCGATAGCGGGGAAATGGGCCAACATCGCTGAAAAACCAGCGATGTTGCATGGAGAAGGGAGAACACCTTGCTGATACGACCCTGTGGTCGTATCAGCATAATCCACCCCCATGTTAGGTATGGCTAACACCTGCTAATTGCAGGTGTTAAATAAATAGCGATGACCCCGGTTAGCGCGACTTTTCACGTCGCTAACTGGGGCCATGGCCACCTTGCTAATAGGCGATAGGCCTGTTAGCGGGTGTTACCCAGGTTCGTTCGTCGGGAACGCCCACTTTGCATGTCATTAGCGATAAATATCGCTGACATGCAAAGCGGTAAAAAAACGGGCGCTAATGCCCGCAAACTGTCGCTAACTACTGTTAGAGACAGTTTGCTGATAGGGCGATATAAATATCGCCGCTTTAGCGGCAAAAAGTGCCGCTAAAGCGGCGAAAGTGCCCTTGCTAATATGCCCCTCGGTCTTTTGAATGCAGATTTAAACATATCACTGCTAACAGGCTAACATTAACACGACATGGAAAAAAAGCACGCTAAAAAGCCGTATTTACCAAAGCAATGTGGGCAGCAACAGAAGCTGAACACGTAAGACACTGAAAAATGAAACACAATATGCTGGCGGCCCTTTTTCCAAGGCCATTTGAGGGGGTTGTGTGATTGAGGTGGAACACCTGCAACACTTCTGTGATTCGACCTTCATTAAAAAGGTGCAACACATGCTGCAGCTGCTGACCTGGGTGGACCACCAGTGCAGCCAAATCATTCAGGACATTGGTTCCAGTCGCCATATAATGATTGCATGTTACATGCCAAATGTGCAACTGAATAAAAATCGTGTGTGCCATGGTGAAGTGAGAGAAATATACAGAAAAAATGAATGACAAGCGACACATGGGTAACCCAAGCAATAATGGCACTAGCCGAGGAGAGCTGCATACAGGTCCTGACCAAGCCACCAGAAGTCTAGCGTAGAATACATAACAACTGGAAGTACTCAAAGATGAGTCACATCGCAGTCCATGAAAATGCCACCAAAGGGACAATTTACAAAAATGGACTGTGGCGCATAGGACTCCATCAGTGAACTTAATTCCAATGTCTGTGATGTAAAATAAACTGTTATGGAGGAGATGATCAGAAAGAACCATGTGTGGGATGGCAAGATGCAGAATTCCACTGAAAATCTGATTTGTAAAGAACATATGGCAGCACTTGAAGCAGGGCTAGAACATATCTTTCAAAGACTGAGGGCCCAATTCACAAAGGTGAAGTTAGACAAAAGTCTAACTTTACGACTTTTGGTATTCACAAAGGGCATTTACTACTCATAATTGCCCTTTGTGAATACTGAAAGTCGAACTTTACGACTTTCAGTATTCACAAAGGGCATTTACGAGTAGTAAATGTCCTTTGTGAATACCGAAAGTCATAAAGTTAGACTTTTGTCTTACTTTACCTTTGTGAATCGGGCCCAATGTACCTCAAACAGATGAAAACCACCTGAATATGATCACCAATAGGACCTGGACCATCTGGAATGAAAGAAGAGCTTGAAGTGAAAGTCACATAAAGCCTTGGAGAAGCATGACCCCCAACTGTTTGCACGGAAAACAACCAGTTCTACTTCTCAAGGGGCTAGACGATGGGCAGTGCTGATGCTAATAATAGGCCTCCTAGAAGAGAATTTGGAAGTCCCAGAGTACTGCCACCCTACATAAAGGGTAGCACATGCTTATGATTCTTGGAGGATGTGTGAAGTAGAAATGCCTAGTTGAGACACCACAAGTTGCATCCCAGGAAAGGAAGCTGAAACACAGCAACCTTCTGGAGATCCTCCACTATCCAAATCACAGATCCAAATCTGGCAAAATCTTCCTACTACTGCAGGATATGCAATAGCAGTAATCCAAAGAGTATTAAAGGAAACATTAGCCAGACACTGTAACTGGAGTTCTACCCTAGCTTGCATAACTGAGGAAAGACTAGACATTATTTGCAGACTTTGCACCCGGAATCTGTGGAAATCTTAAGGGCCATGTTGAGACCAGAAAAGCATTCATCAATGTCCCAGCCATATTTTTGTAGGTTAGATCTAACAGAATAACTTTCTCCAGTACCAGTGTTCAGCAGCCCCCATCTTAGGAAACTTCAGATCCTTTCCCTATACTTTCTAGTCTGAAACTTTAGAATCAAACAGGAGGATGAAACTTCAAGAATAATGAAGAACTGGAACAGAACACTTCCACAGAATGATATGGAGCAACCAAAGTGACCCTAACATAGCCCAGCACCATATCGAAGAATTCCTTGTCCACCAACCTACTCTGAGGATCAAGCTGAACAGAAGAGTCAGAGTCCTCATCACACTCCTGGAGTGTCAAAAAATAGGAAGACATAGATGAGATCAAAAGGTCCTGTCACCCAACCCTCTCTTTAACTATCAAGTGCTCAAAAGTCTCTTCTTGCATTGGAAAATCCTGCAGCAGGAACCACAACAGCAGAAGATGGCTCACCATCAGGGGATGGTTCTCTAACTATCTT
Source organism: Calotriton arnoldi (assembly GCA_963921515.1). Lineage (NCBI taxonomy): Eukaryota > Metazoa > Chordata > Amphibia > Caudata > Salamandridae > Calotriton > Calotriton arnoldi. The sequence goes on along the minus strand of CAWUFW010004833.1, from coordinate 805,896 downwards.
GCTTTAACATTTCCATGCCAGTGGAAGTAAAGGAAAAATCAGTGAAAGTACAAAACACATCCAGCAAGGAAGCAGTGAACCGGTCCTTTCACCTGGACACAGGGTGTAGAAATGAAATCTCCAGCTCCAGATTTACTTTAGGACAAAGAACCCCAGGCAGTCGATTCTGCCAACAGCAAATGGCCGCAGTACCAAGCTCTTTGCCGGAGCTGGTGCATAAGCTACAGCTTTGGCGTAGCTCTACAAGGGGTACTTTCCCACCCACCGGTGACACAGGTGAACTTAGTTCAAGGCACCAATGATGAATATGAATAACAGATTATTGTAACACCACAAAACGCTACTCAATGTGTAATTGAAATAGAGGAATTGCTTTTGGGTTACTAACAATCCTATAAAGGGATCAGGGGCACGGTGGTAACAATAACAACCCTTATTTTGTTTTTCACAATAGCACACACACTGTACCAAGAAGAATGAACACTTTAAAGAAAAAAGTATTTCTTACTACAAGAATAATCTGTTTCTCAGTATGTCTATAACACCTACACAGAATATTAGAAAAACAGCAAAAAGGCACGCTATAAATAACGAGAATAAAATGAACATTTCATAAAGGTTAAAATGTCATCTAGAACCTAACACCCTAACATCTTCTTCAATGCGCTACACCAAGACAGCATGGAAGAAGACACAGCAATTTACAGTCTAGAGTTTCTTAGGGACAAAAGATGCACTGCATACCTTGTTGACAGCAAAGGCTGTTTTTATCATTGGAGGCGTGAAGACAGTGTTTCCCATGAAGGGCATACACAGGCTGCACTCTTCCTCCGAGACTCAGCTTTATCTGCTTCGAGCTTCAGGCGAGATGGAGCATCTACGATGTGTGAAGTCTGCTGGCAGTAGGTGAGACTATCTCTGGCAGAGTCTTGTTCGATAATCTGGCCGAAGGAGCTCTACTGATAATTGGTCAAGTGGTAGTCCTTATACGTTAAATCATATCAGAGAATCACATTTCTAACAGGAGTTTAGGAATGTCTGACACAGATTATGTGAATCAAGGTGTGCGTCGCAGACATTTTCTTATGAACATTTAAGATAAAATTATATCAATTCAGACTACACTATGGGCCCGATTCCGATCTCTGTTGGAAGTGCTCCGAATCGGATTTGGTTTTACCTAAACCGATCCGGAGCCCTTGTTTCGGACCGACTTGTTCCCAATTCCGAACGACCAAGTACGATGCCTGGAAACCCTTAGTGCTGACCGAATCGTTTCCGGAAGGCATACGGAGAGATAGAGCCTTCCGGAGCCTAATCGTACAGCTCTATGGAGTAGGTTTTCCATGCGAGCAAGTACGATGAATGATTCGGCCAACCTTTAGGAGTCGTTGTGCCCGGATCGAAAAGGCTGCCAGAATAGGTCTTTGGGGGCCCATAGCAAGCCCCCCTTCACCCGGGGCCCTCCGAATTGTGCCCGTGGGGGTACCCATGGGTCCCCCCTTTCAGACCATGCAGTGTGGCAGGCACCAAGGGGTGCCCGTCACAGGGTGCATGACTTTCCCCAGTCACCCCTTTATTCAATGCGAGCCTGTGTACGCGTTCGGTACACAGGCTCCCATTGAAGTCAATGGGAGTCTGACCGAATGATATCCGGATGCATTCAAACGTATCGTACTTGTTCGGTCGGACTCCCCTGACACGAGTCGTACGGAAAGCATTCTGGACATGAGTCGTTCGGTTTGCTTTCTAACCGAGATCGGAATCGGGCCCTATATGTGTTCTTATTTAACCTTGACATGGTGAATGAGTAGACGTTTGACCCAGACAAATTTCGTATCAAGTTTTGCATCTATGTCATTCGTCCAATGAATTGAAGCTTTCACAGTTCTCAAAAAGATATGGTCAGATGACATCTGCATCAAATGGTAGACATACATTGATTCTGCATAAATCTGGAAAGTTGGCGACTTCAATTGTCTAAGATTTAGAAGATGGTGGCCTCTATTATCTAAGATGAAGTTACGGCCTATATAAAATGGAGTCAGACCTTAGAAGCTTTAATTCAGGTCATGTTGCAATGCTGAAACACAACACGCTGCCAAGGAGCTCTTCTTTGTAGTGTTCCACTTTATGGGACCTACCAGGAAGGAGGGGGAATGAGAATTAATGTATAGAAGTATCCGGGCAGTGAGGCCTTCTCATATTACAGTGTTGATAAGGAAGAGGAGGAGCAGGTAATATTTGTCATATGTATCACAAAAAAATGAAGTGAACTCATTCCTACATGTGGATCCACTTGTGTGGATGAAGATAAATGTACTGATCGGAGAATGTACTGCAAACTAATCGACACTGGTAAAGAGAGGGATTTGCTGGTGTTTAGATATAGTGAATAATGTGCAAATAATTACTTTTCAACAAAATCCAGGCATCATTCTGATTGTTGCCATGGCCATGGCTCAGCTTGCGCCGGGGCTGTTAGAGTGAAGACAGGCTATCATGGCTAAGATAGACCCTTGGCTTGGCTCTCCCTGTTATTTGTTGCCTCGTCCACCTCTACTACAATAGTGTGTACAATAGGTAGTTGAGTTCTACTTTTCTCAGTATCTCGACCTGGCGAGCAACATCTTATTTCCTGAGATTCTGGACAGTTTCCACGAGTCTCAGAAGTATAACTATTCCCACTTCAGGTTCTAATAAGGATGAATTGTACATTAGCGATCCAAACAAGTTATTTTAAAGTTACCTGTGTAATTTATTTAGCATGAAATGAAACTACCAACATTCAAATAATCTTCTCACTTCCAACACTCTTTCCTAAGTAAGTCTATGTTCTTTTTAATTACCCACCATCGTCTGCAATCCACCCATCAGACTGAACACATTGATTACTGTGTCTGTCTTCCTTTCAGGAGTTACACATCAACATGAGCATAACGTCTTCTTTGACCTCTTCAGACAGCAGGCAGCCAGGGCTGAAAGGATCATTCTGCATTTACAAACGTGGGCCTGTACAATGCTCAGCCATTCAGTGCATGGACAGTGAGGCCTATGTAGTGCCCCCCCCAGATGCTTCAGTGGTTTCTGCTGCTCGAAGTCTGACTCCTGCAGCTGAGGGAATCAGACAGAGCAAACAGCAAGCTCCCAGTGCAATAAGAGCTCCTGTGGCCTTAGAAGGCAGTAGTGCTGGAGCAATTTTTAGACTGGAGGAGCTACCATCCATGTTACATCACTGAACTCATAGTAGGAAAGGTGTAGAATGTTGGTGGCGTTGCATTTAGGAGTACACTGCTTCAAATATAATACTGAAGCATGGTGTGGTAGCACACTGTAATTTACAGAAGGCACATTTTTCATTGAAATAACTGCTATGTTTGCACAGGCATACAGTTTTACTGATACAACCAGTAGCGGCCCGGGGTGGGAGTGCTGCCGGGCGGTGATGTGGGGCGGGGGAGGGGCAGGGTGGGGAATACGGCCGAATAGAGGTAAGTAGACATATAAATAAATAAAACGAATTTCGTTGCGCGCGCTGCATCGCCAAATGCGATGCAGCGCGCGCAACGAAATTCGTTTTATTTATTTATATGTCTACTTACCTCTATACGGCCGTATTCCGTACTTTACTACCCCCCACCCTGCCCCTCCCCTGCCCCACGTCAGCGCCCAGCAGCACTCCCACCCCGGGCCGCTACTGGATACAACTATATAGCACACAAACGATAACGTGTGGAAAATGCTTTTCAGTGAATATTTGTAATTTGCACATCACCAAGTAGTGTCTTGATTTGTTATGATCCTATTAAAATCTTTGTTTCCATCACACTTCAGAATTAGAAAAAAGTGCTTCATTTTTACTTTCCTAACTGTTTATTTTGAAGTATTTGTTGAGTTCTTTTAAAGGTATGTAATTGTTGTTATGTGTTAGAAGAAAACAAAATCGTACAGCCTTTCCATTCATACCAACAAGATTGCAACAAGTGTTCATGTAAGAAATTGATTTATTAGTTGAGAGGGGTGGAAGCCCCACACAAATAAACACAACCGTTGTCAGGGTGAACTACAAAAGTCTAAATAAACCTGTGCTTAACCCTCTGGTACTTTGGCACAAAGCAGTCACGAAAACTTAGAGACAATATGTAAAGTATTTATGCAGCATTTAAACAGTAAGAAAATGAACACATGAAACAACTCTAACTGATTTAGAAAGGTAAAATACATTTACTGAATAAAATGATACCAAAGTAACAAATATCTGATCAATAGAACCAGAGTTATGAATTTCTAAATTCTCTGGTAAAAATATCACCAAAAAGCAGTGGATCAGGTCTAAATCAAAAGTTCAGGCTTACCACAATGGAGCGCTGGTTGGATACAGTGCTGGTTAGATACAGCAACCAGGTTCGTCCCACTGAAGATTTTACCATCTCTAAGTCCAAATCGAGATAGCCGTCAATGCGATGAGACTGTTGTTGGAGCAAGGAGCAGGTCGGTCATCGTGGAGAGTCATTGTTTGGCATGAAAAGACGCTGGAGCTATTCATTGGTGGTCAACACTGACAGTTGCTGTGGGTGCTGAATCTCGGAGATGATGCAGAGAGTAGATTTGCATTGGCGGATGCCATAAACTCCTTGTGTCGTGTGACACAAGGAGTCTGTTCGCAGTCACAAAGAGCACAACAATTTCTTGATCTTCAGCTGGAGCTCAGGACTTGTCATTATGAGGCAGGAAGAGAATGAATGCACACCAACCTAGTGTCCTGGACCTTGAGCAGCAGCTCTTGGGAATCAGGACTCTCTTCCGCAGTGGCCAGCAGCAGAGCTCAAGCAGGTCTAGTTGGTGCTGGTCATATAGAAAGTTGCCGAGAGACCTACGGAGCTTGTTTTGTCTCTGTAGTTCGAACAGGAGGTCAGAAAACTGACCCTTGGAGTCAGTACTGGGGAGGCCAGGTTCAAGGTAAGCAGGTTCAGTCTTCTTTTTACAGACAAGCAGGGCAGTCCTTCTTCTGATTCTTTCACGGGTCCAGGAGTGTTCTCATCACGGGTTTTGAAGGCACCACTTTTATCCCTAGGGCCAACAAATAGATGGGGGATGTCATTTTTGAGTAACCTTCCCTTTTCCTGGGTTTGACTCGAAAATGTCTAGGGTAACAAAGGACAGGAGGCTTAGGTGTGAGCTGCATTTGTCAGTAGTAGGGCAAGCAGCCTTTAGAAGTCAGAAAGGGGAGGGGCAAGTTCTAATGCTACCCTTTGAAACACAGACAGGGCTGATAATAACCTCACGGACATCCTGCTCAGAAGTGGAACATCTATCCCTACACCCAAGGCTTTTTTGTTCCCATGTCTGGAAGAAATACAGAAGACACCAGATTAGAACCATTCACAGTCATGTGACTTTGGCCACTGGCAGAAAGGCACATTTGGTTTAGGAAGAAAAATTCACATTTCCTCAAAGTGCCGTTTTCAGAATAGTAAATTAAATCCTGACTTTACCATTAAAGAAGATTTCAAATTGCAAGCCATTTGAGTGGAAGAAGAATTTCTAAGGGCCTGATCACAAGTTTGGTGGTCCCACCAGCCCGGTCGCTTCAGCGTCAGATTCACCGCAGCCGCCGACTAAGTGGTCCGCTCACCACATTACAATGTTGTCGGGTTTCAGAATGAAAGACTGCCATAGCACCGACGCCACCGCCAGCCATTCGCTGACTACCACGGCGTTGGTCGGGGAAAGCAGCTGCCATAGGGCAGTGCAGAAAAGTTTCTCTGCCGTCTGAATTACGAGTTGACTTTCCTACGAGCTGACCGTGGTGGTTGGACCACCTGCTTTGAGTCATTTGGGGTGCATACTCACCCATTTCTTTTTCTTCCCTTCAGTCTGCAATTTGGATCTCTTCCACCAGGTCCCCCTTTCACAGCAGCATCTTGAGCCCAAAGAAAATTACCCTTTTGGCGCCGAAATCTAGGTTAGTCAGTTTTGTACTATTTACCCATTGACTGGGCACATATTTTCCAGACTCCAGCAATGGGTAGTAGGCATTTTTTAACATGTGTTGTGCATATGTATACATTCGACACTTGTGCTGTCAGAATATAGTCACATTTATCGACAAATATGAAAAAACATTCACCACTGTCAGGAAAAGCACTGCTGACCCATCGGAGACATCGTAATACGGCAGGCAGGAGACCGCTGCCACATCGGTCTTCTTCGGACCGTCACCGCGGTGGTACGGCGGTCGGACCACCGAACTTGGAATCAGGCCCTTTGTGTGATAAGGTAACCCAGATTTAGTCTATGGGAGACATAGCCTTACAACAGTGAAACGGATCACAGTTTTTCACTGCCAGAATATGTAAAACTTAAATATACATGTCCTACATTTTAAATACCATGCATCCTGCCCTATGAGCATTTAGGGTCTACCATAGGGGTGACATATGTATTAAAGGTAATGTTTAGGCATGACAAAAGGTTTATTTTGCCAGGTCTAAATTTCAGTTTAAACTACACTCCAAAGCTACAGTGACAGTCCTGGAAACATGTTTTCATAGTGCTACATTAGTAGGTCGCACCATGAGTTCTGCAACTCCACTAGTAGCATTTAATTAACAGGACCTGGGTACATATAGTGCCATAATCTAGGGACTAACAAGTAAATTATATGTAACAATCAGGTGTAGGCCAATTTTACCACATTTAAGAGTGAGTGCACAAGCACTTCACCACTAATTAGCGGGTTGACCCTGCTGAAAGGGCCAGGTCCCACAATTCCTTTTACAAATTCCTTATTCTTTTCAGTAAGATAAAGAAAAGTAAACACCCGACTCCATGGTAGAATAATAAGGAGCAATTTGTCAGAAGGCACAGCTGGCGTTTGACCTCTGTCTTTGAACGGCCAGCAAATATGACAACATACAAAAAATGTAAAGTCATCTTTAATGCACCTTCAGAACTCCAGCATGGATATTTTGTGGGTGCTGCAGCACCCCTACTTTCCGTGCCTTCGGTGGTAGCTGTCCTCTCAGGGCTTATGGGGCTGTTGTAGTTGGGTCCTCTCCCACATTTGGGCCCTGGTGCATTTCACCCGCTGCTCCACTGGTAACTACGCCCCTAAATATTGGACATACTCAATAGTTCAGGGCTAAAAATAAAATCCGAAGGAGTCCAATAGAGATTGGTTGTCATTTTGTACGTGAAATGATTACACTTGGAGACGTTATGAGAAAGTGTGAGCAAAGATTACTGTGGTTGCAATGCAGTAGGGTAGTCAGGGAGTCATTAGCTGATAAGGAAGCGTATTTAATAAGCGAGCAGGTTGAGTAGAGAATGCTACTGATGTCTAAGTCTTAAGTAAAGGTAATGAGGTTTTGAAATTATGAAGATGAAACATTGTCCAGTACATCAGATACTATAATGCAATTTAAATAAAAAACATTTCATCTAATTTGCCCACACCGAATTATAATTGCACAAAAGCAGAAAAAATATAAATAAAATAGATTTACACAGGAACAATGCTTATTATTGCCAGGGCATAGTTCAAAATTGCTCGTGTGTGTGGTGTCTCCTCTGCTTCCTGTCTGTGCTGTTGTCCATTGTAAGTGCACGGGCATTGTATATAAAGATAATGCCAAGGCAGTGCTACAGATGGTTGCATTGTTATTGAAAACAAGGGTTTAAGCAAATTACTCTTTCATTTACTTTAGAAGGGATAAAAGAAAAAGAACTACACAATAATGTATTTACCTACGCAATCACATGCACAAACTCCATGAATATTCCATTCTTGAGGCCTCGGCGGCGACTGGAAGTAGGTTTAATCTGAAAAGGACATCTGAGGCATCACTCCGAGTACCGAGGGAAAACCGGCTGCTGAACATATCATTTTTTACCGTGGTAATTTGTCGTGATGAGAAATTAAATGCGGTTTAATATCACTTTACAACCGCATGTTTTAAGTCCCAAATTAGCCTTGAATCTACTCCAGAAGGAATTTTCGTAATGGTCGAGTTCCAGCGCAGTTAAAAGAGGTTCTGGGACACATGGGCCTGGACTTATCAGTATTTGATGCAGCGCAACGCAGCAAGACATCTTTGTATTGTATTGTAATTGCATTTATATAGCGCTTACTACCCCTGATGAGGCGTCGAAGTGCTTTTTCGGCGAGTAGCACGCTACTCCGGGACCCATAAAGGATTAGTGTTGAATTAGTATAGTGAAATATGAAAGTAATTAAAGTGGTGGATAGGTTAGTCAGTTATTTGGATTCGGAAGGATGGCGGAAGGATAGAAGAGGAAAAAAGGTTTGTATTTATATAGCGCTTGTTACCCCTGATGGGGTGTTGAAGCGCCTTTTTTTTTTTTTTTGGGCAGTAGCACGCTACTCCGGAAACCCATAAAGGATTAGTGGTGAATTAGTATGGTGAAATATGAAAGTAATTTGAGTGGTGGATATTAGTCAGTTATTTGGAGTGAGAAGGATAACGGAGGGATAGAAGGGGGAGAAAGGTTTGCATTCATATAGCGCTTGTAACCCCTGAAGGGGTGTTGAAGCGATTTTCTGGCGAGTAGCACGCTACTCCGGAACCCATAAAAGGATTAGTGTTGAAAATTAGTATAGTGAAATATGAAGTAATTTGAGTGGTGGATATGTTATTCAGTTATTTGGATAGAGAAGGGTAGCGGCAGGATAGAAGAGGGAAGGAGGTTTGTATTTATATAGCGCTTGCTAACCCTGATGGGGTTTGAAGCGTTTTGTTTTTTTTGGTGAATAGCCCGCTACTCTGGAACCCATAAGGATTAGTGTTGAATTAGTATAGTGAAATATGAAAGTAATTTGAGTGGTGGATATGTTAGTCAGTTATTTGTATTGAGAAGGGTTGGGGAGGGGTAGAAAAGGGAAAAGGTTTGCATTTATATAGCGCTTGTAACCCTGATGGGGTGTTGAAGCGCTTTATTGGCAAGTAGCACGCTACTCCAGAACCCATAAAGGATTAGTGTTGAAAATTAGTATAGTGAAATATGAAAGTAGTTTGAGTGGTGGATGTGTTATTCAGTTGGATGGAGAAAGGTAGCGGTGGGATAGAAGAGGGAAAAAGGTTTGCATTTATATAATGCTTGCTTACCTCTGATGAGGTGTTGAAGCGCTTTTTTGGCGAGTAGCACGCTACTCTGGGACCCATACAGGATTAGTGGTGAATTAGTATAGTGGAATATGAAATTTGAGAAGTGAACATGTTAGTCTGTTATTTTGATTGAAAAGGATAGTGGAGGGATAGGAGAGTGAAGGATTTTGATTTTTTTTTTTTAAGGTCATAGCAGTAGGAGGAGGCTTTTGGATGAGTAAAAAGGTGTTGGTGCAACTGGTGAAGTGGCTCCGGGGCCCAGAAGCAGCCCTTTGTACCCATATAATTGATAAACTTTACCATCCCACCAGCAGCAAGAGTGGCCACATGACTGGTTTCCTACTAGCACCGCCGGCCTCACCTTCTCTGAACTCCTCAGAACTAGAGTTAGGGGGGCACACCTCACACCCCCCTCAGCCCAAGACAGGCCCCACTGTTATGTCCCATATAGAGGCCCTAATGTAGACCCGTTCATACAGGCCCTAAAATGGACGTATTCATATTTGCCCTGATACGGTCATATTCGTACTTGCCCTATTATGGTCAAAGCCGCATATGCCCTATTACGGTCATAACTGTACATATCCTATTATAGTCATGATTCCTTATATAGGCATGATCTTTCACCTACATTGGTCCTCACTAGCACACAACGTGCTCTGAGGGCTGAACGTTATCTATCCTGTGGTTTTGAATACAGCAGAGTTTTTCCCAAACACAGGCCCACACTGTACTCATCAATTATGCATGGCTTTCTAGGAATACACCACCTGCATAATATGTATGTACAAAGTTCACCCCTGACGTCTTCCTCATGTCTAACGACAGACCAATACAAACCATACTGAGGACCGAGACTCTTTAGGGTATAAATACACCACATCTTGCCCCGGTAAGACAGAGGGAACCGAGACTTCCATGCTGACACACTGACCAGAGACGCTGAGGCTCCTGCATGCAGTCGCTCCAGCTGACAGCGGTCTGACACAGCCCTTGCGGGGTGTCCAACTCGAGACCAGGATGGGGTCCCACACTCTCTCTATTCAGTTATGGGGGTTCGACTAAATCCTAGAAGGATTCTTGGCTCTTAGGCTTTTAGACCTACACATATGCTAGGTACACTCAGGTACATCTAGTTAGGCTTCGTAGGAGTACGTGCACTTGCATAATGCTTTTATATTCATGTATGTATTCATGATTATCGCAATATGGTAGAACTGTTCTATCCCTTTGCTTTTATCGTACTGCTGATAATATATCTCTGCTATTGTCTGCTGGTTGCCGCAGCATATATATTTTACAATAGAATAACAACTGTTCAATAAATACTTATTGAAACGCCTGACTGTTTATTCTGTGTAACTCTCTGAGACAAACCGAATAAGTAGGCACGAGTGACTGATCGAAAGGTAGTACATTGTTTCCACGATTCTGAGGAATTTGGGTTGTCATGATCTAAGGTTGCCAGAAACTAATCTCTCCCCGATAAGAGGAGATTCTAGTGGCACTGTGAGCTAGCTAATGCAAAACAATCTAACATACGCAGTGAGGGTGCAGAGAGTCAGTCTGCCACCAAGCCCACAGCTTATGTTACACAAACGCGCAGGTCCTGCATGGGTACTATAGGAACTATATGACATGGCGCCCAACGTGGGTTTGGTACTTATTTAACAGTAGAATCTGAGTAGTTCAGTTGTGCTATTCTCAGAGAACCTACTCACAAAAACCCCAGAGACGTCTGGAGTGGGTGGGCACAAAATCCGCTGCAGCTGAGTAGTACGAGAATACTATTTATTGGCTGTTGGTTATTCAAGCTTGAAGGACATATAGTTCCTACAATTGTGCATTTACACCTTATCTTAAAATTTCCTTAAACACCCTTCATCCACTTAAAAATGGTTGAAAAAGCAGAAGAAACAAGGAGAGTTGAAACAGACCTCTTCGGTTTAGGAGAAGAAGACCCTGAAGATGCAATACAAATTGCACCAAATTTCAGAAGGGCAGTCAACATAAAACTTCTAGAACATGGCTTAAGAGCCAGGGGTGGTAAAGTAATTTTTGTGATCGAGGCACACGAATCCAATAAAACAGAGGTGTTCTATTCATGGGTTACATTCCCAGCAGCGAATCCAGTTACAGATGTATTTCACTACTACCTAGAAGATGAAACACCAGCGGACTATACTCCTTTTGAGGAGTTAGAGGTTCCGCTCACTTACCAGGAGCATAATTACTGGTTTAAAGGCGCCCTACCCACGTACGAGGAAGAGCAAGATTAGGGCCGCTCGGAGGAGCAGGAGCCACATGGCCCATATTAGCGGCATACACACCACATCCTGACGTTGGCACAATGCCACAGCCAGACTTACTCGTACAACACAGAGATTTAATTAAAATCTACAGAAACCTCACACAATTTGTGATGAGGACTTTAACAGTTCAGCCTGCACCAGTTGCAGCACAAGATACTCCAGTCCAGAGTAGAGTTAATAAAATTACTCCACAAACATTACACGCGGTAATTGGCAAAATGCCAGCAAAACGTGAACAAATCCCATTCTGGTTAGCTCAGAAAATAACTCAGCTTGAGGCAGTATTCCCGAATACTACCACCTGTGATAAACACAGAATTCTAACAATCTGCTTGCCCATGGGGATCACACCACAAGAAGAGGACTGCACCTCTTGGGGTTCAGTCTTTGCTGCCATATATATCAGAACACATGGTATCCCGTCCTTAGCAGTAGTACCTGACGTATTGAGACAGATACAAAATGAGTACGGAGCAGAGCCTGCCCTTAACTTAGGGATGAAGTTACTAAATAACTTTGACCAGGTATCAGCCATAATGCTAGCTAATATTAAGGGGGAAGCAGCTTCAGTGGCGATCCTCCAACGCCTGAGGGAGTTCGGTCCAGAGGATCAACAACACGAACTACCCAAAATAATTGAAACTGCATATGCAGAACTAGGCAGAGACAGTTTGGGTGGGAAAGCATTAAAACCACAACTGGTGGCCAGTCCTGAAAAGGACACTACAAAGCAGATACCTACTTCTTCTAAAAAGAAGTGGGAAAATTAAAAACAACACAAGTCTAAAGACAGCAGATCTCAGTTCAGAGGTAGGTCTCCTCAACAGGAACCCTCTGAAAGGAGGTATAATCTCAGGAATAGGGATAATATTAAAAAACCTGACAGGTATCAGGATACTGATACTCGTTCCTCTCGTTCCTTTCAGGGTTCATCAAAAACTCCGAGAGGGAAGGGACGGTCAAAGGAGCGTACAAAGTCCAGAGACACGCAACGCGCTGCGGACTACGCACCTAAAAAAGAAGATAAACAAAAATCAAAACCTCAGTTCAAAAAGAAGAAGGTAGCAGGTCTCAAGATAAGACATGCCCAGAATTCTGAGGACACAGCTTCTGAATGGGGAATGGGCTCTGACGATGCTAGACAGCGCGGCAGAAGTAACGATAGCTCACCAGAACCTGAAGGAATTTCTGGTGACAGCGGAGTTGAGTGAGTATATCATGGTGGAAACACCTGATACTCGGGTAAGTGTCCCACATAAGTTACATGAGATAACACTCCGGATGGAGGGGGACAAGCCCAGAAAAATTAAAGATCTCTTTTGGAAAAATCTGTCATCTGGTTATGACATTCTATTAGCAGAACAAGACTGGCCGCCAGCATTCGTCATGGAGTGCCCTAGGGGAGAAACTGAAATTTTTCCAGCCTTTTCCGACCTCGTTCCCATTCACCTAAAACATGCATATGCGCAGGAGTGGGCGGTTGCCCTAGCTCCAGCATTGTATAAAAATCATGTTGGTTGGGATGAGGAGTCAACCCACCACTTGATCCCGTTAAAAGTTTCCCCTAATGCTCAAAGGCAATACCCTATAAAGCAGGAAGCTAAAAAACTATTCAGGGAGATTCTAGACCAACTAGAATACCAGGGGGTGATAGAAAATTGCACTTCACCTATGAACAATCCTGTTTCCCATAATGAAACCTGACAACACATATCGTTTAGTTTTGGATTACAGACATTTAAACACTTGCACAAAGACATTTGCCGTTCAAAATGCACACAGTGCCGCATTAATGAATAACATTGTGCGCAAAAAATACAAAACAACACTATATATCTCAAATGGATTTTTCTGCCAAAATATAGCACCTGAAAGCAGGTATCTGACCGCCTTCAGTGCGTTAGGGTCCCAGCGACAATTTTGTCGCCTAGCCCAAGGGTATAAAAACAGCCCGGGGGTATTTTCAGCAAGAGTAACAGAGTTACTCCAAAATTTGGATGTAGAAGCATTGTCCTATGTGGATGATATTTATCTGACGGACGATGACTTAAAGAGGCACTAGACCAGGGTGAGCACCATTATTATGGGATTCGCCTCTGAGGGCTACAAATTTAATTTAAAAAATCAAAAATTGCCCACCTCAGTGTCCTATTTTTAGGATACAAGCTGTCAAGTGAGGGAAAAAGCCTAGCAGCAAACTTTTTAGAAAAGTGTGCGCTGCTCCAACCTCCAAAATCATTAAAGAATTTACAATCAATTCTGGGATTCCTAAATTTTGGTCGAACATACATTTTGGATTACGCAGAAAGAGTATAACCTTTCTACGACTTAATAAAACCTGATTTTTCAGTCAGAAAATGGACACAGGAACACACAAATATCCTGTGTTCCCTACAGGAAGACATGATAGCTTCTAAACATTTACAGACACGCGTAAACGCACAGAACTTAGTGATCGGAGTCATAGCGGGTCAATGCGGGTACACTTATTTAACTTTTAATGAAGGCGAAACAGTACCAATCGCATACAAATCACACCTGTAAACAAACGCAGAGATGCGTTTCACTTCAACAGAAAAAATTCTGACAACAGTGCAGACCGCTGTAGCAAGAGAAAGAGCTCTGGCTCAGGGAAAACGCATAATTGTCGTGACCCCAGTACCAGCTTTAGAAGCTGTTACAAAAGCTAGCATTCCAAATGCGAAAGCCTTACATCCGAGATGGATACAGTGGGCTAATTCTCTTACTGCAACGGATGTTGAATACAGATTTGATCCAAGTTTAAAAACACAAGCATTCCTGCAATACGAACAAGAATATCCTCTACCAAATGAAATTTTGCCTCTAGATCAGTATGAATACATTATTTACACTGACGGTTCTACTCAACCAGCCATAGGGAGTAAGCAAGCTTACAGCGTGGCGCGTGCGATTGTTAAAGGTTGCATGCACGATGGAAAGTTCCATCCGAGTTGCACTAAAACACAATCTCTAGAAGACTGCACGACTCAGTTGGCTGAACTCAAAGCACTTCTACTGGCTCTTATAAATACGGATCACGAATTCCCCACACTTATTGTGTGTGATTCCATTTACTGTGTACAGTCGTACAATGAATAACTACATCATTGGGAACAAAACGGGTTCAAAGATGCAAAAGGTGGCACAATTAAGCATAAAATGCTATGGGAACAGGTAGTGGAGTTGAGAAACGAACTACCAAGGGCTCACGTGATACATACACTGAGTCATCAGCGTGATGGCGTTCACGTTGAAGGGAATTCATTGGCTGATGAAGCCGCAAAGGGGGCTGTTCGCACAGCCGCCGTAGCTGCAGTTACTCATTCAAAGACGAGGGTAGACGGCAAGATAATGGTAGCTGTCAATGCTTCACGCAAAGGCAGCACAGCAGTACCTAAAAAATTTCCACTCAAGTACTCCTACAAGTTAGATGCACAAAACATTCCATATGCTCAGATTCCTGGAGTGGGGGATAGAGTAATACCAAATATGGATCGTAGGCAAAGTTTAATTGTGGCAGCACACGAAGGGACAGGTTCTGTACATAAGGGACTTAGGGAGACTGTTTCTTTGTTGAAAGAACGCTACTGGTGGCCTGTGATGAGAAGGCAAATTAGAGACTATGTCTGGAACTGCGACATCTGCAAGCAGATGGAAGGGTCCACCGCTACACGTCCAGTACAGATACCATTGTTAGACAGCATTAGGTTGTCCGTTCGTGTACGTCCAGCTCAAGTTTCCTCAAGGTCTGGCCTCAGCGCTCGGCTGACGCTCAAACTGTTATAAAAGATTTGCGAGTCTTTATCGGCACATACGCAGTTGGCACGTTACATTCTGACCGTAGTCCGGTGTTTAGCTCTCGGGCTTACAAAGAGGCCATGGAAGGAATGGGCATAGCATTGCGGTACTCCTCTCCGTACCATCCCGAGGGAAATTCTGTTGTGGAGAGGAAAAACCGAGCCTTAAAGCAATCTTTAACAGCTAGGGTATTAGGCAAGGGCGGTAGATGTGTCGAACACCTTTATGGGGTACAGCGAGCGATCAATAACCAGCCAAGAAGCTCTCTAGAGGGTGTCACTCCTTACGAGGTCCTATTTGGGACAAGAATGTGGGTACCTGATCTTGATTGTGAAGGCACAGTGGTGGATGAAAAACCATTTGATATCCATGATCGTTTGGCTGTTTTACAGGATCTAAATGAATCCAGGACACAACAAAGTAACGTGCTCCAAAAACAGACCGCCACTGAGGAAGTCAAGGCAGTAACGGCAAGACCTGTCTGGATCCCAAAAGTCGGGGATCTGGTCAGAGAGAAGATTGCTGACAAGAAAGAATTTGGGCCATCATACAGAAAGCCTGTACCGGTCCTAGCAATCCAAGGCACAAGAACTGTACTTCTGCCGCCACTTGCCGGGAAAAAGGAGAAAAGATTTGTCTCAATCGACTTAATCAAACCACACTATGTGGCCGATACTAAACAGTAGGCCTCATGGACTCCACAGTAGCAGACGCCCTCCTCTCACTACAATCCAAGAAGTCCAAACAGAAAGACTCATCACGTTTGAAGAGCCACCTGTACGGAATGAAGGACTAAGCAACAATGCTATGGAACTCGTTCCACTTCAACAAGAAATTCATCTTCAAAATGAAAACCAACTTAACAACCAAGTTGCAATAAGACCGACTACAGACATCTACGTCAACATGCCTCGTCAAGAGCAAAATCTGATTTCAACAAATCCCGATGCAATTCCAACAATTGATCGAACTGCTTCTGGCTATTTCATGAACTTTGATACGTTTTCACTGGATCCAAGTGAGCCGGAAACGACGCCAGCCAAAAAATCACTCCAACAGAAACTCAATGAATTTTGAACTTTTGTAGAAAGACTTACCTGGTGTCACCTTGGATAGAACTATGGTATATCACTGGGATTTAATTTTTTCTTTTCTGGCTAGGTTTAATAATAACTTTTAGTATGCTTATTAATGGACGATATCTCCAGCAAAGCTCTACAGCCGAAAGAGTCAATGTGATTTTAAAACCACACCAGTCTTCACATCGTGAACCAAGAGACTTGTCCTCAGTGAACATCACAGCAGTTCCTATACCGGACGGTATAGTATGGGACAAGATTGATTATGATGTATTCGGTCCGACTGAACTTTTAAAGCTTAAACATGTATTTAAAATTTCTTTAAGTGATATCATTACCTCCAGTACATTTTCTGATGATTGGGACACTGATACTGTGAACAATTTAATGTCTGATTTAGAAAAAACTGCTGCATTTCCGAACAATGAAATGTTAGAAGGTACTTCAGATTATGATACATTGTACTGTTATCAGCAATATGGTCATCATTTCTTACACAAATCTATAACACCTAGAAATGTATTTGAATACCACCAGTGGGAACACTGCCCAACACCTCCAAAAGGTAGTTCACAAGCATTTGCACAGAAATTCACATACTTCTCAGGGTTTAACACATCTGACCCAAAGTAATTTATTCATAAAGTGGCGAAAATTTCAGCTCAGAAAATTATGTTAACAAACACCAAACATATTTACTCTGCATCCTTTTTGAACCAGTTGTCTACACTGGGTTTCGACCTATGGAAGGACACTATAGATTTAAAATCAATCTGGGGTTCTAGGGACTGGCAAGTCCAGGGAATAGAAGCGCTATTTAGAGCATGCCTCATTCCACAGCAGATCTTATTTCTGAATGAAACTGTGCAACAAACAACCTGTCTTGGATTAGCCAAAGGCAAGGAAATGAACACACCGGGGTTTCCAACACCATCGCAGATGGGTGGGGGGCAGAATTCAACTACACATGGGGTGAGATTAGATGACATTTTCCAGTACAACAGATCAGATCCTGATTGGACAGAATGGCTGGTTTGGCCCATTGACACAAGCAAATGTCAGCAGAGATTTATGAATACAACCGAAGGGTTTAGTATCCATAGGCCAGACCCACGCTATGTACAGAGACATCACCCGGGGGTAGTGACATCCTATATTGTTGGGAAGTTGTGCCTTGATTGGCTAGAGACCTCAACACTCACAGAAGTAAAACATCACTTGACCTTACTCACACCTGATGTAGACCTTAGGGATTTCCTACTAGGTCCAAGGAAAACATGTCAGAAACGTTTCATATATGCTGGCATTTATGCCTATTATAATGAAAACTGGAAAATATCCCAACAAGAGGCCGCAGAAAGGATACGGGAGATAGACCATATTAACTTAGAAAAGGCATTAGCTGTAGTGGATAATGGGTTAACTACTGTGACCTCCAGGATTTACTCCTTAGGCAACATTGTGTCTTCGGCAATCGACATATTAGAACAAGATCTGGCCTTGTTACAACACAGGCAATCTCAGCTACGTTCTATTATGATGCTAAGCTGGACGCTGCAATCTTTGCATGCAGGCTATGTGCCCTGGCGTTTTATAAACACCACGTCTCTGTTTTCGGAATACAATCTGACTGATAAACAGACAGAAATGGCACAAAGGGGAGCCAAATATTCAATGCTGCGTATTGAGAAACTGGAAAGGTTACCTTTCACTGTAGCTGAATCACCATCAACAGAATGGCTAATTCATGGCCAAATCACTCTGCCGGTCACTACGTTCCAGTTTCAGTATTGCCTTGAGCAGAGGCAGGCAGGCAAATATGAGAAAATGGGTAAGGGATACATCAAGGAAACTTGGGAGTTACCATATAGATACCGATGCCGGAATGGAGATCGAGAAGTGTATCTGAGTGGTACAAACTGCAAGAACGCTTTAAGCGGTTCTCTCATGTGTCAAGATATTTCTCTGCATGGAGCCTGTAGCGGTTCAGTAGCAAACTTATCTTGTCACATGTCAGGGACCCCAGCGGCCATGATCACGCCGGTTTTCCAGCTGCTCTCGAATGGGAGTTACTTAATGTTAAATCATCAAGGTTGCTGTGGGATGCTTCCGGGCGTCGCCTATCTGGTCACTGTTAACTCCAGGGTTACTTGCTGTATGCAAGTATTGTTTCCACCACTGAACACAGTCAGGGAGGCGCCGTTATGGCCTTCACTGAACGTTTCTTTCATACAATTTGATACTCTGAGCAGATTGAAAGCCATGCTTTTACAGCAACCCGTGCCCTTAACCTCCGCTCGAGAAACCTATGAATTTCAAGTTGCAAGGACCTCGACTGAGATACAGGCGCTTATACGTACAAACTGCCCCTTTCATTTCATAGAAATGATGGGACGTATCTTCAATATGTCTGATACGAGCGGTATTGTACACCTATTTAAGACCATAGGGTCAGGACTGTTAAGCACCTTTCAGACAGTCCTCGGAGTAATCCCAAATTTTATACACTCTGTATTGGGAAGCGTATTTGGAGGAGTCCCGCTTATCCTATTGCTGATTGCAGGGGTCCTATTCATAATACTGCTGCTACGCAATGGACGGCCCAATTCCCGAGGGAATGGCAAACCTGCTCCAGGAGCGGAAATACCGTGAACGCATGGTATAACTTCTGGGCATTTCTTGCCTGCGAGAACTCAATGCCTCCTGGTTTCTATCCTTTCGACCAGTCTGGGTAGACTGCATCTTACCTGTTCTTCAATGCCTGTTTTGCGGAGAAGAATGCACGTTGGATCTTTGTCTGACATTTCCATCAGATGCCCCTCCGGACACGGATGCAATGCTGGACCACATAAAGGCCCATGCTCTGCGTTGTCCCCAGCGGCTTCCGATTCTGATGAATGCATTCCTGGAGAATCCACAGGTGCCGTTTGCTCCTGCTGGGTTAGGTGACTCCTCCACAGGCACCCAGGTAACAACTGCTGCACAAGCTGCCGCAGCACCGACTGTTGGCAGTGCTACATTCCATCTATGTGCGATTGACGCTCTCTGTGAGGCGTTGGATTTGTCATCTGCAGCAGCTAACACCGATAATGTTGTGCTTCCCAGCCAGGACGCTTAATCTTGAATTGGCTCATCGTGTCCTGGGAAAGAATTCGGCTTCTTCACTCGTTTGAAAACAAACGAGCAAAATTGGAACATTTCCTAAATTGACACTTTCGCTTGAGAAAAGCATGGCCTTCTTCCGCTTTGAGTGAGACAACTTATATGGAGAAACAAAATAGACATTCTTTTAGTGCCAATTGAAATTAGCTGAATTATTAAAATTTTAGAAGAATTTTTTTTTTAAAGAGATTTTAAAACCATGTTTTTATTTGTTTTTAAATATGATTTTAAATTGTCCAGATTTTAAGGATGGTCATTGTTATCCAATTCGAAAGAGGAGTGGGTGTTATGTCCCGTTTAGAGGCCCTAATGTAGACCCGTTCATACATGCCCTAAAATGGACGTATTCATATTTGCCCTAATACGGTCATATTCGTGCTTGCCCTATTATGGTCAAAGCCGCATATGCCCTATTACGGTCATAACTGTACATGTCCTATTATAGTCATGATTCCTTATATAGGCATGATATTTCACCTACATTGGTCCTCACTAGTACACAACGTGCTCTGAGGGCTGAACGTTATCTATCCTGTGGTTTTGAATACAGCAGGGTTTTTCCCAAACACAGGCACACACTGTACTCATCAATTATGCATGGCTTTCTAGGAATACACCACCTGCATAATATGTATGTACAAAGTTCACCCCTGACGTCTTCCTCATGTCTAATGACAGACCAATACAAACCATACTGAGGACCGAGACTCTTTAGGGTATAAATACACCACATCTTGCCCCGGTAAGACAGAGGGAACCGAGACTTCCATGCTGACACACTGACCAGAGACGCTGAGGCTCCTGTATGCAGTCGCTCCAGCTGACAGCGGTCTGACACAGCCCTTGCGGGGTGTCCAACTCGAGACCAGGACGGGGTCCCACACTCTCTCTATTCAGGTATGGGGGTTCGACTAAATCCTAGAAGGTTTCTTGGCTCTTAGGCTTTTAGACCTACACATATGCTAGGTACACTCAGGTACATCTAGTTAGGCATCGTAGGTGTACGCGCACTTGCATAATGCTTTTATATTCATGTATGTATTCATGATTATCGCAATATGGTAGAACTGTTCTATCCCTTTGCTTTTATCGTACTGCATATAATATATCTCTGCTATTGTCTGCTGGTTGCCGCAGTACATATATTTTACACTAGAATAACAACTGTTCAATAAATACTTATTGAAACACCGACTGTTTATTCTGTGTAACTCTCTGAGACAAACCGAATAAGTAGGCACGAGTGACTGAGCGAAAGGTAGTACATTGTTTCCACGATTCTGAGGAGTTTGGGTTGTCATGATCTAAGGTTGCCAGAAACTAATCTCTCCCCGATAAGAGGAGATTCTAGTGGCACTGTGAGATAGCTAATGCAAAACAATCTAACATACGCGGTGAGGGTGCACAGAGTCAGTCTGCCACCAAGCCCACAGCTTATGTTACACAAACGCGCAGGTCCTGCATGGGTACTATAGGAACTACACGACACCACCTTCTCTACAAACCCTGGATAGGACAGGCCTCACCTCCTCTGCACCCCAGCCCCCAGACAGGCCTCACCTTCTCACCCCTCAGGACTAGAGCTGGGGGCACACCACACGCCCCCTCAGCCCAGGACAGACTGCACCTCCTATGCCCCCCTCGGCCAGGCCTCACCTCTTCTGCACCCCAGCCCCCGGACAGGTCTCACCTTCTCCTGACCCCTCCTCAGGACAAGAGTTGGGGGCACACCCCACGCCCCCTCAGCCCAGGACAGGCTGCACCTCCTATGTCCTCCCCCCCAAGACAGGCCTCACCTCCTCTGCACCCCAGCCCCCAGACAGGTCTCACCTTCTCCTCACCCCTCAGGACTAGAGTTGGGGGCACACCACACACCCCCTCAGCCCAGGACAGACTGCACCTCCTCTGCATCCCCAGCACAGGACAAGCCTCATCTCCTCTGCACCCCCACCACACCGGCAAATCTTTCTTTACTCCTCTGTACCCACCCTGGACAGGCCTCTCTGGGGGTGCCGAAGGGTCTTCTGACAGGAGATCTCGGGGTAGGATTCTGATTGAAGTGATAAAAGGCTGACCCTGTGGAATGGGCAGAGGAGCCGAGTGTTCTTTACACCCATACAGCGCCTCTGTCGACGCACGAAGGCTCGGTGCGCTATGCACAAGCCTCGAAGGGAGACACTGCTCCCCTAGACCTGCCCAGAGGTGCCGGATGCAGGACTGGGGGGTCAGACCGGACGCGCATTTATACCGCACACCACTGGAAAAGTCACGCCTCCTCTGTAGCCCCACCCCCGGACTGGCCGCACCTCATCTGCACCCTCCTGGACAGGCCAGGCATCACCTACTCTGCACCCCCAGCACAGGACAAGCCTCATCTCCTCTGTACTCCCCTGCTGGTGGGGTGGGTACTCCCCACCCCACCAGCAGGTCTGCTGCGCTGCGTCAAATGGAGAGGGCAGGAATGTTCTATACTTTTTAACATCTGGCACATTCCTGATCTCTCTTTGCAGTGGTGCGCTGTGTGCTGCCTAGCGCCAATTTGGGCACCCTTGCACAATGCAGAATACAGCACATGCAGCAAGAGGTGAAAAAGAGGAGAAATAAAGATATATATCTGCGTTGCACCTCTATCAGGAAGGAGTACAATTTTGATGCATTCCCAAATTTGGGAAATTTGGTGCATTCCTAAATTTACCAAGACAAGTGTCAAAGGACTTGAGTGAATACGTGGGAACACCCATGCTCCACCCAGGTAATGCCTTCCTAGCACAGAGTAAAGCAAGTCATGACTTGCACTGCCTTGCATTACTCCAAAAGTATCAACTCACACAGGGCCACGCAAGGTGGCTTTGAGTGGCTTGGTAAATCTGGCTGAAGGATTGCGTTGCCAATGCGTCACCTTGCGTGACGCAAGGGCAGTGCAATACTTTGATCAATCTGGACCAGAGCACATTGGCAACAGTGCATATAGGGGCAGTATACACAGATCTTAAGAGGGAGACTGTCTTGAAGGCTTGCAAAATTCCTGCTTCATGCCACAAAACAGTCTATAACCTAGTGTAGGATTTGGAAATCAGATTGCCCAAGCTAGAATCAAGGGTAGGAGCCAATTGGTAGGATTCAGCACAGTGAATAAGTTCATGACACATAGGGGTATATCTACAAAACGTTTGCCCCAGCACTCGCATGGTGCAATGCAATTCAATGCAAAACATTGCATCTGTTTACTATAGATGTGAAAAGCCCCACTGTCGCAGCAAACAATTGCATCACGCCTGGTGAGACATGACCACATAGATCTTTAGAAATGATTAAGATAAGAATTATCTCTCTGTCCTTGAATATTCTTCAGCTTCCTACAGGAGAAAAACAAGTAAGAATTTGCTGCCCTTACATATAATTATTGTTCACCTTCATGGGCATAAGTATAATGGTTCCTATTTTATAAAACAACAGAGCCACAAAAGTGGTCACTCAGCCCAAATAAATGTAAAAAAAGCATGCAGTATAGGCTCACTTGATCCATGGTGTTACCATCATAGAATTGTACCATATCTACCATGAAGACTTACGCGGATACACACCGTGTCATGATGTCATGATGCGTCACGTGACTGACACCCTTACCTGACAGAGAGAAAACACAGAGATGCGGTACATACTTTAAAAAGCAGCCCACATGGCAAAATTAGTGTGCGCCCAGGATAGGGTAATATAATAGGTCAATTACTGTCATAGCACCCTGGACGTAATGAGTACAAACATTGCATATATATATATAGAGATATATAGATATATAGATTTTATATATATATATATATATATATATATATATATATATATATATATATATATTCACTGAAAAAACCATAGGTTTCAGACACGTTATAGTTAGAAATTAGCATTTAAAAACCTTTGAAATTCACTGAAAAACCATAGGTTTTAGGGACAGTTATAGTTAGTTGGACATTTCACTCGTACAAAACCATAGAAATTCCCCCGTTATAGTTAGTTCAGCTAACTATAACTCGTGCCCCGCAATGCACTGCTGATGACGTCACATATTACATCACTCATGACATGGTCAGTGACATCACTGATGACATCACTGATGACATCTCAAATGACATCACTGATGACATCATCCAGTGACTGTGTGTTTCTGTAAAGTTTAAATATGTTTAATATATATAGGGAAAGGCGTATTGAAGAATGAGTGGGTGTATAAGTGTCTGAATGGATGATTTAGTACGTGAGTGACTGACTCCACAAGTGAGTGATTAAATGTATCTTACTGAATGCATGGGTTAGTGACTAAACTGTGTGAATGTCTGTATCCGTCTGTCTGTTGGTTTGTAAGTGGCTGCATGGCTTTCTGAATAGCTACATGAGTGTCTACATGGGTTATTGATTGATTGTCTGAGTATCTGTATGGGTGCCTGAGTGTTTGTGTGGGTGGGGTGTGTGTGACTCTGTGCATAGATGTGTGAGTTGGTGATTCACTGGGTGCATGGTTTCAAGAGTGCATCTGTGATGGACTGTATGGGTGGGTGAGTGGGTGTATGGGTGTGTTAGTGATTGAATGTATATCTCAGTGGTACATGTGTGAGTAACTACATATGTGAAAGGCAGTATATATGTGTGTTGGAGTATATAAATGGCTATAAGTGAGAGTGTGTGATTGTGAGAGTGGCTGTATGGATGAGTGTGTACTTGTATCAGTGATTGTATAAGAGCGTAAGAATGTGCTAGTATTTGTATGAGTAAGTGAGCTGGTGTGTGTATAACTGTATAGGTGAGTAAATGGGTGTGTGATTAAGTTTTTGCATGACTGACTAGGTGTGTGAGTACCTCTATGGATGAGTGGCGGTGTGTGAGTGTTTATATAGGTGTATGAGGGCATATGATAGTCCTGTACTGAGTGACTAAGTATGAGTGACTGTACGGGTGAGTGAGTGGATGTGTGTGTAGACCTAAGAATCAGTGAGTGGGTATGTAGTTTTTGGTGTTGGAGTGTCTATGGTTTTGAGAATGGCAGTCTGTAATTTAGAGTGGGTGTATCAAAAGTTATATTAGGGTGTGAGAAGATGCATGAATGGATGATGTCATCAGTGATGTCATTTGAGATGTCATCAGTGATGTCATCAGTGATGTCACTGACCATGTCATGAGTGATGTAATATGTGACTTCATCAGCAGTGCATTGCGGGGGCGCGAGTTATAGTTAGCTGAACTAACTATAACGGGGAATTTCTATGGTTTTGTACGAGTGAAATGTCCAACTAACTATAACTGTCCCTAAAACCTATGGTTTTTTCAGTGAATTTCAAAGGTTTTTTAAATGCTAATTTCTAACTATAACGTGTCTGAAACCTATGGTTTTTTCAGTGAATTTCAAAGGTTTTTTAAATGCTAATTTCTAACTATAACGTGCCTGAAACCTATGATTTTTAAGTGAATTTCAAAGGTTTTTTTAAATGCTAGTTTCTAATTATGCCTACAGAGGTAGGACATGTGAAGAAAGAAGAAAAAACGCACAGAAAGAAGCAAAAGATGTGCAGAAAGAACCAACAGAGGAGCAGAAAGAGGCCTTGTTGCAAAATCATCCTGTGCCCACAACTTTTTCAGACGGGTACTGGTGGTAACTGACTCTGACTAACCAGAGCCAGTGCTATGCTAAAAGACACTTAGAATACAGTGAAAACACCTACATACACTAGGGAACACTATGCGTTGGGGTACCCCTGTGATTAGCATGACCTCCTCTGCAAGTCCCTAGTACATAATAGGGCAAGGGGATTAAAACTACCTCTTAAAACGCGCTACAGGGCGCGTTTGCACAGTGGTGAAGGGAGGGGGGGCCTGAGGTGACATGTGTGCAAACACACCCCGTGGCGTGTTTTAAGTTGCGGGATTAAGTCCCCTGAATTCTGAGGGTCCCTGGGGCCCAACTAGCCCCCCAGGTACCTACAGTTAGGACCACAGAGCTGAGTTGCAGAGAGGCGTTCCGAGGCCACGCACCTTTTTCACCTCTCTGCAACGCAACTCTGTTGTGCTTACTGAAGGTACCTGGTGGGCTAGTTGGCCCCCAGGGTCCCTCAGGATTCAAAGGGAATTAATTCCCCAACTTAAAACGCACCACAGGGTGTGTTTGCGCACATGTCACCTGAGGCCCCGCCCCTCCCTTCACCACTGTGAAAACGCGCCCGTGGTGCGTTTTAAGTTGGGGGATTAGGTCACCTTGAATCCTGAGGGTCCCTGGGGCCCAACTAGCCCACTAGGTACTTCCAGTAAGCACCACAGGCCTGCGTTGCAATGCCTGTAACAAATTGTGCAGTTGTGTTTAGGTAGTGAAGAGGGTCGTGCTGGGGGTAGTGTTTTAGGGTTTAGGGTAGTGCAGTGGTGTTTGTGTAGTGTAGGGGGTCATGCTGGGGGTAGATTTAGGGTTTAGGGTAGTGCAGTGGTGTTTGGGTAGTGTAGGGAGTCGTGCTGGGGGAGTGTTTTAGGGTTTAGGGTAGTGCAATGGTGTTTGGGTAGTGTAGGGGGTCGTGCTGGGGGTAGTGTTTTAGGGTTTAGGGTAGTGCAGTGGTGTTTGGGTAGTGTAGGGGGTCGTGCTGGGGGTAGTGATTTAGGGTAGTGCAGTGGTGTTTGGGTAGTGTAGGGGTACTGCTGGGGGTAGTGTTTTAGGGTTTAGGGTAGTGCAGTGGTGTTTGGGTAGTGTAGGGGTACTGCTGGGGTAGTTTTTTAGGGTAGTGCAGTGGTGTTTGGGTAGTGTAGTGGTTCGTGCTGGGGGTAGTTTTTTAGGGTTTAGGGTAGTGCAGTGGTGTTTGTGTAGTGTAGGGGGTAGTGTTTTAGGGTTTAGGGTAGTGCAGTGGTGTTTGTGTAGTGTAGGAGGTCGTGTTTTAGGGTTTAGGGTAGTGCAGTGGTCTTTGGGTAGTGTAGGGAGTCGTGCGGGGGTAGTGTTTTAGGGTTTAGGGTAGTGTAGGGGGTCATGCGGGGGTAGTGTTTTAGGGTTTAGGGCAGTGCAGTGGTGTTAGGGTAGTGTAGGGGGTCGTGCTGGGGGAGTGTTTTAGGGTTTAGGGCAGTGCAGTGGTGTTCGGGTAGTGTAGGGGTCGTGCTGGGGGAGTGTTTTAGGGTTTAGGGCAGTGCAGTGGTGTTCGGGTAGTGTAGGGGGTCGTGCTGGTGGGAGTGTTTGAGGGTTTAGGGCAGTGCAGTCATGTTCGGGCAGTGTAGGGGGTCGTGCTGGGGGTGGTGTTTCAGGGTTTAGGGCAGTGCAGTGGTGTTCGGGCAGTGTAGGGGGTGGTGTTTCAGGGTTTAGGGCAGTGCAGTGGTGTTCGGGCAGTGTAGGGGGTCGTGCAGGGGGTGGTGTTTCAGGGTTTAGGGCAGTGGTGTTCGGGCAGTGTAGGGGGTCGTGCTGGGGGTGGTGTTTCAGGGTTTGGGGCAGTGCAGTGGTGTTTGAGCAGTAAATGGGGTCGTGCTGGGGTGATGTTTCAGGGTTTAGAGCAGTGCAGTGGTGTTCGGGCAGTGTAGGGGGCGAAGCAGGGGTGGTGTTTCAGGGTTTAGGGTAGTGCAGTGGTGTTCGGGCAGTGTAGGGGTGGTGCAGGGGGTGGTGTTTCAGGGTTTAGGGCAGTGCAGTGGTGTTTGGGCAGTGTAGGGGGTCATGCAGGGGTGGTGTTTCAGGGTTTAGGGCAGTGCAGTGGTCTTCGGGCAGTGTAGGGAGTCGTGCTGGGGCTGGTGTTTCAGGGTTTAGGGCAGTACAGTGGTGTTCGGGCAGTGTAGCGGGTCGTGCTGGGGCTGGTGTTTCAGGGTTTAGGGCAGTGCAGTGGTGTTTGGGCAGTGTAGGGGGTCGTGCTGGGGCTGGTGTTTCAGCGTTTAGGGCAGTGCAGTGGTGTTCGGGCAGTATAGGTGGTCGTGCTGGGGCTGGTGTTTCAGGGTTTAGGGCAGTGCAGTGGTGTTCGGGCAGTGTAGGTGGTCGTGCTGGGGCTAATGTTTCAGGGTTTAGGGCAGTGCAGTGGTGTTCGGGCAGTGTAGGGGTCATGCTGGGGCTGGTGTTTCAGGGTTTAGGGCAGTGCAGTGGTGTTCGGGCAGTGTAGGGGTCTTGCTGGGGCTGGTGTTTCAGAGTCTAGGGCAGTGCAGTGGTGTTCGGGCAGTGTAGGGGTCTTGCTGGGGTGGTGTTTCAGGGTTTAGGGCAGTGCAGTGGTGTTCGGGCAGTGTAGGGGGTCGTGCTGGGGCTAGTGTTTCAGGGTTTAGGGCAGAGCAGTGGTGTTCGGGCAGTGTAGGGGGTCATGCTGGGGCTGGTGTTTCAGGGTTTAGGGCAGTGCAGTGGTGTTCGGGCAGTGTAGGGGGTCTTGCTGGGGCTGGTGTTTCAGAGTCTAGGGCAGTGCAGTGGTGTTCGGGCAGTGTAGGGGGTCTTGCTGGGGCTGGTGTTTCAGGGTTTAGGGCAGTGCAGTGGTGTTCGGGCAGTGTAGGGGGTCGTGCTGGGGGTGGTGTTTCAGGGTTTAGGGCAGTGCAGTGGTGTTGGGGCAGTGTAGCGGGTCGTGCTGGGGCTAGTGTTTCAGGATTTAGGGCAGAGCAAAGGTGTTCAGGCAGTGTAGGGGGTTTTGCTGGAGGTGGTGTTTTAGGGTTTAGGGCAGTGCAGTGGTGTTCGTGCAGTGTAGGGGGTGGTGTTTCAGGGTTTAGGGCAGTGGTGTTCAGGCAGTGTAGGGGGTCTTGCTGGGGTTGATGTTTCAGGGTTTAGGGCAGTGCAGTGGTGTTCGGGCAGTGTAGGGGGTCGTGCTGGGGGTGGTGTTTCAGGGTTTAGGGCAGTGCAGTGGTGTTCCGGCAGTGTAGGAGGTCATGCAGGGGGTGGTGTTTCAGGGTTTAGGGCAGTGCAGTGGTGTTCGGGCAGTGTAGGGTGTCGTGCTGAGGGGTGGTGTTTCAGGGTTTAGGGCAGTGCAGTGGTGTTCGGGCAGTCTAGGGGGTCGTGCAGGGGGTGGTGTTTCAGGGGTTAGGGCAGTGCAGTGGTGTTTGGGCAGTGTGGGGGGCTCGTGCAGGGGGTGGTGTTTCAGGGTTTAGGGCAGTGCAGTGGTGTTCGGCCAGTGTAGGTGGTCTTGCTGGGGGTGGTGTTTCAGACTTTAGTGCAGTGGTGTTTGGGCAGTGTAGGGGGTCTTGCTGGGGGTGGTGTTTCAGGGTTTAGGGCAGTGCAGTGGTGTTCGGGCAGTGTAGGGGGTCTTGCTGGGGCTGGTGTTTCAGGGTTTAGGGCAGTGCAGTGGTGTTCGGGCAGTGTAGGGGGTCGTGCTGGGGCTGGTGTTTGAGGGTTTAGGGTAGTGCAGTGGTGTTCGGGCAGTGTAGGGGGTCGTGCTGGGGCTGGTGTTTCAGGGTTTAGGGCAGTGCAGTGGTTTTCGGGCAGTGTAGGCGGTCGTGCTGGGGCTGGTGTTTCAGGGTTTAGGGCAGTGCAGTGGTGTTCGGGCAGTGTAGGGGTCGTGCTGGGGGTGGTGTTTCAGGGTTTAGGGCAGTGCAGTGGTGTTCGGGCAGTGTAGGGGTCGTGCTGGGGCTGGTGTTTCATGGTTTAGGGCAGTGCAGTGGTGTTCGGGCAGTGTAGGGGGTCATGCTGGGGGTGGTGTTTCAGGGTTTAGGGCAGTGCAGTGGTGTTTGGGCAGTGTAGGGGGTCATGCTGGGGGTGGTGCTTCAGGGTTTAGGGCAGTGCAGTGGTGTTCGGGCAGTGTAGGGGTCTTGCTGCGGGTGGTGTTTCAGGGTTTAGGGCAGTGGTGTTCGGGCTGTGTAGGGGGTCTTGCTGGGGGTGATGTTTCAGGGTTTAGGGCAGTGCAGTGGTGTTCGGGCAGTGTAGGGGGTCGTGCTGGGGGTGGTGTTTCAGGGTTTAGGGCAGTGCAGTGGTGTTCGGGCAGTGTAGGGGTCGTGCAGGGGGTGGTGTTTCAGGGTTTAGGGCAGTGCAGTGGTGTTCGGGCAGTGTAGGGGTCGTGCTGGGGCTGGTGTTTCAGGGTTTAGGGGAGTGCAGTGGTGTTCGGGCAGTGTAGGGGGTCTTGCTGGGGGTGGTGTTTCAGGGTTTAGGGCAGTGGTGTTCGGGCAGTGTAGGGGGTCTTGCTGGGGGTGAGGTTTCAGGGTTTATGGCAGTGCAGTGGTGTTCGGGCAGTGTAGGGGTCTTGCTGGGGGTAGTGTTTCAGGGTTTAGGGCAGTGCAGTGGTGTTCGTGCAGTGTAGGGGTCGTGCTGGGGATGGTGTTTCAGGGTTTAGGGCAGTGCAGTAGTGTTCGGGCAGTGTAGGGGTCGTGCAGGGGTGGTGTTTCAGGGTTTAAGGCAGTGCAGTGGTGTTCGGGCAGTGCAGGGGGCGTGCTGGGGGTGGTGTTTCAGGGTTTAGGGCAGTGCAGTGGTGTTCGGCCAGTGTAGGTGGTCTTGCTGGGGGTGGTGTTTCAGGCTTTAGTGCAGTGGTGTTCGGGCAGTGTAGGGGGTCTTGCTGGGGGTGGTGTTTCAGGGTTTAGGGCAGTGCAGTGGTGTTCGGGCAGTGTAGGGGGTCTTGCTGGGGCTGGTGTTTCAGGGTTTAGGGCAGTGCAGTGGTGTTTGGGCAGTGTAGGGGGTCGTGCTGGGGCTGGTGTTTGAGGGTTTAGGGCAGTGCAGTGGTGTTCGGGCAGTGTAGGGGTCGTGCTGGGGCTGGTGTTTCAGGGTTTAGGGCAGTGCAGTGGTTTTCGGGCAGTGTAGGCGGTCGTACTGGGGCTGGTGTTTCAGGGTTTAGGGCAGTGCAGTGGTGTTCGGGCAGTGTAGGGGTCGTGCTGGGGGTGGTGTTTCAGGGTTTAGGGCAGTGCAGTGGTGTTCGGGCAGTGTAGGGGGTCATGCTGGGGGTGGTGTTTCAGGGTTTAGGGCAGTGCAGTGGTGTTCGGGCAGTGTAGGGGGTCATGCTGGGGGTGGTGCTTCAGGGTTTAGGGCAGTGCAGTGGTGTTCGGGCAGTGTAGGGGGTCTTGCTGGGGGTGGTGTTTCAGGGTTTAGGGCAGTGGTGTTCGGGCTGTGTAGGGGTCTTGCTGGGGGTGATGTTTCAGGGTTTAGGGCAGTGCAGTGGTGTTCGGGCAGTGTAGGGGGTTGTGCTGGGGGTGGTGTTTCAGGGTTTAGGGCAGTGCAGTGGTGTTCGGGCAGTGTAGGGGGTCGTGCAGGGGTGGTGTTTCAGGGTTTAGGGCAGTGCAGTGGTGTTCGGGCAGTGTAGGGGTCGTGCTGGGGCTGGTGTTTCAGGGTTTAGGGCAGTGCAGTGGTGTTCGGGCAGTGTAGGGGGTCTTGCTGGGGGTGGTGTTTCAGGGTTTAGGGCAGTGGTGTTCGGGCAGTGTAGGGGTCTTGCTGGGGGTGAGGTTTCAGGGTTTAGGGCAGTGCAGTGGTGTTCGGGCAGTGTAGGGGTCTTGCTGGGGGTAGTGTTTCAGGGTTTAGGGCAGTGCAGTGGTGTTCGTGCAGTGTAGGGGTCGTGCTGGGGATGGTGTTTCAGGGTTTAGGGCAGTGCAGTAGTGTTCGGGCAGTGTAGGGGGTCGTGCAGGGGTGGTGTTTCAGGGTTTAAGGCAGTGCAGTGGTGTTCGGGCAGTGTAGGGGGCGTGCTGGGGGTGTTGTTTCAGGGTTTAGGGCAGTGCAGTGCTGTTCGGGCAGTGTAGGGGGTCGTGCTGGGGTGGTATTTCAGGGTTTAGGGCAGTGGTGTTCGGGCAGTGTAGGGGGTCTTGCTGGGGGTGATGTTTCAGGGTTTAGGGCAGTGCAGTGGTGTTCGGGCAGTGTAGGAGGTCTTGCTGGGGATAGTGTTTCAGGGTTTAGGGCAGTGCAGTGGTGTTCGGGCAGTGTAGGGGGCATGCTGGGGGTGGTGTTTCAGGGTTTAGGGCAGTGCAGTGGTGTTTTGGGCAGTGTAGGGGGTCGTGAAGGGGTGGTGTTTCAGGGATTAGGGCAGTGCAGTTGTGTTCGGGCAGTGTAGGGGGTCGTGCTGGGGGTAGTGTTTTAGGGTTTAGGGCAGTGCAGTTGTGTTCGGGCAGTGTAGGGGTCGTGCTGGGGGTAGTGTTTTAGGGTTTAGGGTAGTGCAGTGGTGCTTGTGTAGTGTAGGGGGTCGTGCTGGGGGTAGTGTTTTAGGGTTTAGGGTAGTGCAGTGGTGTTTGTGTAGTGTAGGGGTCATGTTTTAGGGTAGTGCAGTGGTGTTTGGGTAGTGTAGGGGTCGTGCTGGGGGTAGTGTTTTAGGATTTAGGTTAGTGAAGTGGTGTTTGGGTAGTGTAGGGGTCGTGCTGGGGTAGTGTTTTAGGGTTTAAGGTAGTGCAGTGGTGTTTGTGTAGTGTAGGGGGTCGTGCTGGGGGTAGTGTTTTAGGGTTTAGGGTAGTGCAGTGGTGCTTGTGTAGTGTAGGGGGTCGTGCTGGGGTAGTGTTTTAGGGTTTAGGGTAGTGCAGTGGTGTTTGTGTAGTGTAGGGGTCATGTTTTAGGGTAGTGCAGTGGTGTTGGGTAGTGTAGGGGTCGTGCTGGGGGTAGTGTTTTAGGATTTAGGTTAGTGCAGTGGTGTTGGGGTAGTGTTTTAGGGTTTAGGGTAGTGCAGTGGTGTTTGTGTAGTGTAGGGGTCATGCTGGGGGTAGTGTTTTAGGGTTTAGGATAGTGCAGTGGTGCTTGTGTAGTGTAGGGGGTCGTGCTGGGGGTAGTGTTTTAGGGTTTAGGGTAGTGCAGTGGTGTTTTTGTAGTGTAGGGGGTCATGTTTTAAGATGCAACGCTCCAATACCTGACCAGTCTGCACTACATAAAACTGCAAAAAAAAAAAAAAAAAAGTGTTTTGCACACTTTTGTCATTGGGCTATATGTGGGCTACATCTGGGTAATATTTGTGCTACATTTGGGCTCTTTTTTCACTGGTGGCCATCTTGGAAGACTTCTTTGTTATGAAGTTTCCTAATTTCCTCATTTACTGCAGTCTCCTCAGTAGGAAATGCTTTCAATTTTTACTTTGATTCCATCAAGAAGGCATTCAGATGTGTCACACATTTGCCATAAATTCAGAATGTTAGCACTCTAGTTGTTCATTAGATCACTGTAGTAAAGCTACTGCTCACCAAGGAGTTAACTGGAAGTCTACTGCTGGTATTGAAAGTGATTGTTTCAGTCTGCATGTCAGAATTTTCTAATGAAATAGAAGAGGATTTGAGATCTCACTTAAAACATGCACTAAACTTTCTTTTTGCAGCACTAACCATAATTTCTATGGCAAAATGAACCCCCTCATTTTGTTCCTTTTTAAATTAAATGTTTTAAGTGTTACCAGTTTATTCCAATCAAGATGGCTTCAGGTGTGTCATACTTTTGTCATAAGTAAGGCTGTTAGCACTCTAGTTGTTCTTTAGAATACTCTGGGAAGCTGCAGTAGAACACAAAGGCATCAACTGACAGGCTGCTCCTGTTGAAATATAACAGGAAGATATTTGAGATCTCACTTAAAACATGTCCTAATTTTTCTTTCTACAGCACTAACCATAATTTCTATGGCAAAATGAACCCCCTCATTTTGTTCCTTTTTAAATTAAATGTTTTAAGTGTTACCAGTTTATTCCAATCAAGAAGGCTTCAGGTGTGCCATACTTTTGTCATAAGTAAGACTGTTAGCGCTCTAGTTGTTCTTTAGAACACTCTGGGAAGCTGCAGTAGAACACAAAGGCATCAACTGACAGGCTGCTCCTGTTGAAATATAACAGGAAGATATTTGAGATCACACTTGAAACATGACCTAATTTTTCTTTCCAGAGCACTAACCATAATTTCTATGACAAGATGAACCCCATCATTTTGTTCCTTTTTAAATTAAATGTTTTAAGTGTTACCAGTTTATTCCAATCAAGATGGCTTCAGGTGTGCCATACTTTTGTCATAAGTAAGGCTGTTAGCACTCTAGTTGTTCTTTAGAACACTCTGGGAAGCTGCAGTAGAACACAAAGGAATCAACTGACAGTCTCTGCCCTTGTTGGATGTACATGTTTTACTGAGAATGTCAGACTTCATTCTCACATGACTGAGAAAGATAATGTGAATTTACAGAAAATATGCTCTCATTTTAGCTTCTGGAGCACCTTCCAAAACTGTATGGGACAAGCATGTGAAAATAGTTTTCTCTCAAACATGATTCATGATATCCTAGCAGAAGGTTTTTCACAGGGTAAAATCACCTTAGAACACACCACAATTCCTGAAATTAGTATGGTACCATCAACAAATGAATTCTAATGTAACTAAAGTCTGTTATCACCCTTTATAGTTCTCCTTTTGGTAACCCTCAAAATCTTCGATTCATTACAATGCATTTCAATGGGGTACTATCATTTATATTGGTCCCAAGATGGCTGCCAGCAATTCCAGGATGAAGTGCTGACAGCCAATCAGATCTCACGATGACATGTGTGGTTAGGCTCCGCCCAGATATATATGTGTTTTTACTTTTGATTTTCTCAGCAACTACTGAACGGATTTACACCATTTAACAAAAGGGTTCTTTCTGAACCAAGAACTACCTCTTTGCCAAATTTGGTGTAATTCCGTTCAGCAGTTCGGGCTGTAGCCTTGCATAAAGTTTCCTATGGGAAATTGATTTTTGACTCTTATTTTTTAATTTCTCCGCAACCACTGAACGGATTTACACCATTTAACAAAAAGGGTTCTTTCTGAACCAAGAACTACCTCTTTGCCAAATTTTGTGTAATTCCGTTCAGCAGTTCAGGCTGTAGCCGTGGCTAAAGTTTCCTATGGGAAAATGAATGGGGAAAACACGTTTTGGGACCCCCCTTTTTTCTCGGCCCCCGCTTTACGAATCACCCCGAAACTTTCAGGGTAGGAGCGGACCGGAGCGGGCCATAAAGTTTGAAAATTTCGCGAAGATTCGTCAACCGACGCAAGAGTTATTTCAAATAGAATGTTGCGGATTTCCTATGGAAAATAGGTCCTAACTATAACTATCTACTGGCGACCGCCAGTAGATAATATATATATATATATATATATATATATATATATATATATATATAGAGAGAGAGATATATATAGAGAGATATATAGGTATATATATAGATATATAGATATATATATAGATATATAGATATACACATACATATATAGATATACACAATAAATTAAAAACCGTAAGAAATAATTTGGAAAAAATGTAAAAATATACCAACCTACTTACAGATAAAAAGTAAAAAATAGAAAAAAAATACATTTTACTACATTACAAACATTACTAATTAGAAAAAGTATGATTTAAAATACACAGAAATATCATAATAATATAAATTTAAACAATATAAACAAACCTATAAAATTGTAGGAATAATACAAATACAATTCCCCCTCCAGCCTGTGCAACACTAGGGAAAGCATTGGACTCAGGACAAGTACAAATGACTATTTCCACTCCAGTCGATGCAACAGTAGGGAAAGCGTTGGATTATGGAGGGGTAAAATGTAATATTCCCACTCCAGTCTGTGCAAACTAGGGAAAGCGTTGGACTCCATAGGGGTAAAAATTACTATTCCCACTGCAGTCTGTGCAATAGTAGGGAAAGCGTTGGGCTCAGGAGGGGTAAAATTTACAATACCCACTCCAATCAGTGCGACAGTAGGGAAAGTGTTGGATTGCGAAGTGGTAAAATTTAGTATTCCCGCTCCAGTCGGTGCAACAGTAGGGAAAAAGTTGAACCCAGGAGGGGTAAAAATGACTATTTCCACTCCAGTCAGTGCAACAGTAGAAAAAGTGTTGGATTGCAAAGAAGTAACATTTACTATTCCCACTCCAGTCTGTGCAACAGTAAGGAACACGTTGAACCCAGGAGGAGTAAAATGTACGATTCCCCCTCCAGTCAGTGGAACAGCAGGGAAAGCGTTGGATTGTGAAGGGGTAACATTTACTATTCCCACTCCAGTCTGTGCAACAGTAGAGAGAGAGTATTTCACTTCAAACACATCAAATATTTTAACAACTTTATTAAATAACAAAAATATAAATATTTACATATAAAAATTATACATATAAATTAAAACTAAATTATATATTTATTACAATGTTTAATTAATATTTTAAATTGAAACAAATAATATTAATCTAATTAAAATACCACAATATATACTCACAATCATAACAATCAACAAACTTATTCACAATTAAAAAGCATAATACAATTAAGACATAACATAATAATTAGCACAATTTGTAATAAATGAATAACCATTTTTACATTTATTATAACTTAAATAATTTCCTAACCTATACCCCTACAAACGAAACAACACACTCCTAAAATATATATTAAAAATATAATATTTACACATTTTAACATAATTAATAATCAATTAAACAATAATAATGAACAAATATTAAATGTAATATATTTTATTAAAGTCCCACTCTTTCGCCCTACATACCCAACAACCCACACCTAATATGTAACTCACAAAATATCTTACTTACACAATGTACAAATTTAATAATCAATTAAACAATTAATAATAATGAACTAATAATAAATTAATTATATTTATTCAACATTGCACCCTGTACCCCTACAAACCCAACAACCCATGCCTGATATATAACTTCAAATTTCAGTTAATTAGAGAATTTACATAATTAATTATTAATTAAATAGTTAATAATAATTACAAATTTATAAATAAATAGTTATAATTAAATTATTTCCAACCCTATACTCCTACTAACCCCACACCCTGCATCTAAAACTTAAACAAAAACGTAATTACACAATTTACATAATTAATTGTCCAATAAATAATTATTAATAATTAAAAATGAATTATTAATTAATTATAATGAATTTACTTCTCATCCTGTACCCCTATAAACCCCACAAACCCGCTATGGCACTAAAAATTACAATAAATTATTAAATTAAATTTAAAAACAAGTACAAATGTGCAAACTGTTTGAAAAGAATTATCAATAATTACACAAACAATTTATAACATATACAATTAAAATGCACTAATATGTGTTTCCTGCTTTGCATCAAGTTGGCCTGCTTGTTTTTATGTTTCCTAGTATCTAATTATCTAATTACTGTGAGTCTGACATTAAGAGGATATTTAGTGATTCATAGCAAACTTCATACAGGGTAAGACTTGTCCTGGTGAAGGCTCAGGATCCTTAGAGAACATTCATACTAGGGATGAAACATGTTGACTAGAGTAGGGTCCAGGGATAAGAAGGTACCCTAAAGCACCCATGTAAACCACTTTTTTAACTATACCTAGGACAC
Organism: Calotriton arnoldi; assembly: GCA_963921515.1. NCBI lineage: Eukaryota > Metazoa > Chordata > Amphibia > Caudata > Salamandridae > Calotriton > Calotriton arnoldi. The sequence continues at coordinate 769,161 of CAWUFW010004833.1, read as the reverse complement.
TAGAAATCAGGTAATAGCCTTAAGTGTTCTCTGTAATATGGTCAAACCCATACTGGTTTATAGGGACCAGGATGAGGCAAGATGATGACTGGGTATGGGACTTAAAAAGACATTTCTGGTAAAGGGCCCGATTACAATGTTGACGGGCACACCGCCAGCCCTCTGCGGCGGCGGTCGGGAGAACTCCGCTAAGCTGGCAGCATCCTGACCACAGCATCACAGGTTCACAGTGGGGCTACCAGTGTGCCATGGCGGTCTTGGGAACACGGCTTGATTTGGCTCAGTAAGTGAGCATGAAGGCAATGCAGCCGCACTGCAGTGCCTGCATCACGTTGGGGGCACTGTTGCCATGCACCACGTTATGCATGGCACTTAGTACGAGCACAACAGTGTAGGCACAGGGGGGGCACTATTCCCACTGGGATGAGGTGCCCAGGAGCCCTGTTTTGGGCCCCTTACCTTCCTTTTTGCTGACCTTTTCATGACGTGGTCCCCGCCATGAAAAGGTCAGCAGGAAGGAAGGTCTTAATCCCCAGATGGTGCCCATGCCAGCACCACTGTCAAACAGCTGCTTTCCCCACCACCGCTGCTGCGGGGGCCAAGATTCTGGTGGTGGTGGCGGTCTCACTGCCTGCATCTAATTTGGCAGTCAGACCACCAGGTATGCGGGCGGTCTGACAGCCAGATTACAACGGTGGTGCCAAAGTTATAATCAGGCCCAAAGACTGTAAGAAAGTGGGTTACTGGTTGACTGGGGTGTGAGCCCTGGTCAAGTAACAACCATAATCCTTGTCAGGGTAGGCACAAGAAAACCTCAAATTAACCTGTGTTCAACCCGGTGGTAGCTTGGCAATGTGTAAAGAATTTGTGCAATACTTCAAACAGTAACACAGTGAAAACACACCACAAAAGGAGCCCACCACAGTATTAGAACAATAGAGTGACTTTTAATGAATGAAACAAGACCAAAATGGCAAACATTCAATTAGCAGAACCGGAGATATTGAGTTTTAAATTTTTAGAGAAAGTAGAGCCAAAGGTGAAAAGTGCCAACTGCGACTATCTGGTTGTGCTGGACCAGGACAAAGTCACAAGTTCAGGCCGACTGCGATGGAGCGTGGCAGGCTACAGGGACCCAGTTAGGCTCACTGAACAGAGGACCATAAATCCTGGTTTGCGGAGCGTTGTGTGGAGCAAGCAGCGTCGGAGATCTGTCACACAGCCGAAGCAATGAGTTGGTCCCAAGATGTGCAGAGGCTGAGATGTGAGGTGATGTTGCATCAATGTCAAGGATCCCATCAGCGAGGGCTTACGATGTCAAGAACAGAGTCAGGGATGTGTTGTGCAGTCATGGCAATGCACCGGTTTAGAGCAGCTGTGAGGCTGCGATGTGGAGTTTGGTGTCGTCATCAAGACTGCTGTCGACGAGAGATGCGAGGGGCTGCGGCAAGTATACGTCACGCATAGGAGTTCAAAGATGATGCGGGCTGCAGCGGCAATGTGAGTCTTTGCGAAGGGTCCAATCCACAATGCAGCGAAGATGCTTCAGTTCTGCTCGGAGTTGCATCGCACAGCAGGGGAGATGAGTCAGTTCACCTGGATCCACCGAGGCTGGCAAAGCAACTTAAGCCCACTTCCAAGGTCCAGGACAGGAGTGGCATCACTTGGCAGGGAACACTCACAAATGGCAGTGTCCGGATGCAGATGCAAGGTTGTTGGAAGCCTGTTATGTCCCTGAGGCTTCAGATCAGGAGGCCAGCCAACTAACCCTTGGAGTCACTCTGGGTTCTGGGTTCAAGAGAGGCAGGTCCAGTACTTCTTGTTCAGGCAAGAGGGCAGCAGGCAGCAGGTCAGGACAGCACAGCAGGAGTCCAGCAGAGTGCAGTCCAGCATAGTGGCAATCCTTCAGCAGGACAGCAGTCCTTCTTCCTGTCAGAGTATCCACAGGTCGAGAAGTAAACTAAAGAGTTTGTGTCTGAGGTCCAGTAGTTATATCCAGCTGTACCTTTGAAGTGGGGGAGAAGCTTCTAGATGTTTCCCTTGGACGTCCCCAGGCCTCCTGCCTTCCCTTGCTCCAGAGTAACTACAGGGGGTATGCAGCCATTTGTGTGGCAGCGGGACACAGCCTATTCAGGTGTGTATGGGGCTGTGCCCAGCTCCTGGCACCCATCCAGGCACACCTAAGTTCTGTAATGTGTGTGTCTAGGAGGAATACACAAACTCAACTGAAAGCTACATGCAGTCATGTGACCAGAGTCAGGCTACAGACACTAAGGCCCTCCTTACAATGAGTGTCGGAAAGCGTCCGACCACAGGTCGGAAGCTTTCCGAGTCTCCATGCGGTTTCAGTTTCGACCGCCTCATTATGATGCAGGTGGTCAAAGGTGAAACTGGCTGGTCATTCCGGCTCGACTCCGATGGATTCAAGGAGCCCGTCAGCCAGTCAGAGATCACCACGTAATCCCTATGGACGGCATTTCTGCCGTAGGGATTACGATGTCGCTTTCCGACAGGCTTTCCATGTCGGGCTTTCCGACATGGAAAGCCTGTCAGAAGGTGACATTGTGAGTCCCTAGCAGGGCCCCCTTCACTCTGCGGCCTCCGGTTGGGGGCCGAGGGGGCACCTATGGTGCCCCCTGTTGATACTTGCACCGTGCGGCAGGCAACCTAAGGTGCCTGCCTCACGGTGCAGGGATGAACAGATTCTCCCATTTGTCTATGGGATCTTGTGTTACAGCCGGTTTACGGCCGCAGCGCAAGGTCACATAGACAAATGGGAGTATGCAACCGCACAATGGGCCTGATTCACAGAACTAACTTACGTCAAAAACGTAAAGTTAGTACTTTATGGTAGTCACAGAATACACTTACTCATTTTGGTATTCACAGAATGAACTTACTCATTTCGGTATTCACAGAAGTTAGTAGTCCTAACTTTAGGACTCCTAAATGCCTTCTGTGAATACCGAAAGTCTTAAAGTTATGATTTTTCTCAGTTTAGGAGTAGTAAAGTTAGGAGTCCTAACTTTACTACTCCTAAACTGAGAAAAATCCTAACTTTAGTGTATTCTGTGAATACCAAAAAGTACTAACTTTACGTTTTTGACGTAAGTTAGTTCTGTGAATCAGGCCCAATGTGAGGTTGCATTGTAATCTCGGTGAGGCCGCAACAACATCGTAATTAGGCCCGTAATGACTAAGGCCAGAAAAAGCCAACTTTCTAAAAGTGGCATTTTCAGAATTGTAAATTGAAACCCAACTTCGCCATGATTTAGGATTTTAAATTGTGATTCCATAGACACCAAACATGAACTGGTCATCTCTCCCATTTGTAAATTATATATGTAATAGGGAAACTTTTATCCTATGGGAGAGATAGGCCTTGCAGTAGTGAAAAACACATGTTTTCACTATCGGGACATGTAAAACTCAAAAGTACATGTCCTGCTTTTAAATATATTTCACCCTGCCCTCTGGGCTGTTCAGGGCCTACACTAGAGGTGGCTTATATGTATTATAAAAAGCAAGGATTGGGCCTGGCAAAAGGATTATTTTGCCAAGTCAAAATGGCAGTTTAAAACTGCACACACAGACTCTGCAATGGCAGGCATGAGACATGTTTAAAGGGCTACTCAAGTGGTTTGCAGCTTCAGTGCTGCAGGCCCACTAGTAGCATTTAATGTACAGGCCCTGGGTACATGCAGTACTACTCTACTAGGGACTTTTAAGAAAATTAAATATGCCAATGGGGTAAGCCAATATTACAATGTTTAGAGGAGAGAGCACAAACACTTTAACACTGGTTAGCAGTGGTAAAGTGTGCAGAGTCCTAACACCAGAAAAAGCAAGAATAGAAAAATGCAGGAGAAAGGCAAAACGTTAGGGGGAAGACCACCCTAAGGCAGATTGGTCTAGCAAAGACTTTTCCCAACTCATGCTTAGTCTGGACAGAAGTAGGTCTATGGGATGTGTGTAACTAGTATTCAACTAGGGAGATTGTATCCTATACTCCCAGTATAAAGTTCTCTCTCTCCCTACCAAACACAGTTGGGTCAAATCAGAGGGATTTCGTGTCACCCCATTTTTAGAAAGATGCAATTTTCTTGCCTGAGCCACATGTGCCTTTCTGCCACTGTTCACTGTCACACAGGAGCTGAATGGCTCCTTTATGTAGCTCACACCTGGGTCTGCTCCTTCTCCTGTCCTGCTAGTAAGTCAAGCACCAATCACATTGAGAGAGGTGCTTCCCACAAAAGTTGTTTTGAATGACCACAGGGGAAGGCTTGCTCATTTCCCTGGCCACACCTCCAGGGATTGGCACTGGAGATCTGCAACGGGAAGAAAGGTTCTGACAACTTGGTTTTAGGTAGGAAGGGGAACTATGAGATAGTTTACAGTAAAACACACAGGAAGTGCTGCAAATATGAGTAGGGCCACTCCTGGAAATGTTTACCCCATTGATTAGTGAGTGGCCAGGAGTTTCCCCCACCCGCATGCTGGCACTTGGCATACATGTGGCACTGCCAGTACCCACCTCAGAACACTGCTGTACCTGTAGAAGACAGAAGAAGGGATGGACCTGCATCCACTTGTACTAAGGGCAAAGAAGTGGACTCCAAGGGTCTGTTGGTTGATTTCCTGATAAGCTGCAGGCAAACAAAAGCTGCAAGAATCCTACTTTCCTGAAGAGCCCAGCTGACCAGTTTCAACTGGACATCCCCTGGACCTGTTTCCCATTTCCGAGCACGCAGGACGCACAGCAGAGCAGGATGCACAGCAGAGCACAGCGGAGTGAAGCAGCGGAGCAGCGGGGCGAGCTGCGAGCCGGGAAGGCAGGGAAAAGATCGGGTGAGCATACAGTCTACTCTGCTCCACGTCTGCTCCACGTCTGCCCCCACGACTCACTCGGCACCCTGCAAATCAAAGCATGGCCGCCATATAGGAGGAGATTGAGCCGAGGTCCGTCAGTCCCTGCTCCCAGTGGGGGGTGCAACAGCAGGTTAGCTGGTCGGCTGCAGGCCACCCCCAGGCTACTCGGCCGCATTTGATCATCTGAGGACTCATGGGGAAGAAGCAGTAAGAAGCAGTAAGAGCAGCAAGAGCGGGTAAGAGCAAGCAGGAGAGCGGTCACTGCAAGTAAAAGAGTGCGGCCGCCATTATTGGCGGCCGCTGAGTGCGTGCCCGGCGAGTCCGCGGAAGCGGCCCAATTAGGTTGGGTGTGGCTTGCGGCTTGCCAGTGTGCCCTGCTCTCGGTTTTCTCGGTTTTCACGCTCCCTGGCTCCCTTGCTCTTCTGTCTTCTGTCTCCCCCTCTTTGGTCCCTTTCTTGCCTAGCCTCCTGCCCAGCCTACTGCCTGCTGGCCCGCTAGTCATCTGCTCAGTCTTTCACCTTCTCCTCCCGCGCCCTTTAGTGTCTTGCTAAAACCTATTGTTCCCCAATTTCACCGCCCAATTCCTCCACTGCTAGTAGCCCTTAACATCCGCAGTCAACCTTGAGCTGCACAGGGAGACCTCGGACTTGGGTTTGGGTGCAGTTACTTCACTGGCTTTAAGGCCATTTTAGGCATTCTCATTGAACAAGAGATGCTTCAGCCACGAGTAAAGTATAGGAGGCTCGCCTTAGCCTAAGCCCTAGCTTTAGTCTTGGTCCACAAGGCTAAAAGTCACTGGAAGCCGCCACGTGAAAAAAATGGACCTCTACATTTTGGCAGATTTCTTTAAAAAATAAAAAAATAAAGAGCGCTCGCAAAAGCACGGTGCCCCAGAGAACGATAGGAAGATTGGCCAGAAATGGCAACAGCGCTGAAACGCAACTCGCAATAGAGGAATCATAGACTTTTAATACACTTCCTAAAAACAATATTAACAAAGGAAAATCAATCAATCTAGGGAAGATGAGATCAGGAAAAATTCGCCAGGCGGCAACAAGGAAAAATAACAAAAATATCCCCCTTACTGCTCAAAACCCTACATCAAGTAAAAAAAGGAAGACGCCCGGGTCGAGAGAAAGGCTACTTGCAGCACCAACACCAGAATGCACACTCTTCAATTTTGGCAGTAAAAATGGAAAACTGAAATTTTTCTTTCTAAAGGATCCAATGGCTGCAATTTATGCTCCAACAGAAGAGGTATCAGGACTGCCTTGCCCAATAATGGCAAAAAAATTGAAAAAAAAGGCCACCACAGCCCAGGAAGGTCAGAACAACAGGACACGTCCATCTCTATCAAAACGAGTCTCCCTTCCCCTAAGGCAGACCGAAGCAAAGTTCAAATAGAGAACCAAGTCCCGCAGGGAATAATCGCAGCAAGTAGACAGTTAACCACTACAGCACAAGTTCACTGTAAACGTTTCCAGCTACAAAGAGAAAACTAGCCAGGAACACACCAACACAACTAAAAAACAAGAGGACCTCAAAAGGGTGCAAAAGATAGGTCCAGAGAAGGGGAAACCAGAGCAAAAACAACTGAGTTATAACGGAGAAGGGGTAGCAATAACCCCATGGGCCCAGACAGAACCAGCTCCCCTAAGCTGCAGAGATTACAGCCAAGACAAAGGGGCACAAGATACCAATATAAAGAAGTCGGAAGCAAAAGCAGAAAAAAGATCAGGGACAAAGTCTTGGGATGAAACTAAAAAAGAGGATCACAGTAGCCCAATACCGATAATAGTTACCCGAAATAAGAAGGGTCGTATCTGCAAGTTTCCACTGACAGAACAAAAAATTGAGACCCAAAACAAAAACAAGGAACAAAGTAGCCCAATTCCGCTAACAGTTACCCTAAATAAGAAGGGTCGTACCTGCAAGCTTTCATCGAGAGAACAAATAACAGAGACCCTGTGGACAACAACACAGAAAAATCCCGGGAACCTGGAAAGAGGAATAAAAGAAACAATCCTTAAGGCCTCACCACAATAAAGGGCCCGCAAAGACTATGTATGCCAAGAAACTCAAATAAGTTGTGAATTACATAACAACCATAAACACCAGCTGGTTAAAGAGGACATTATAAATCCATTAAACAATATTGCAGAGACTCCATTAAAATTGATATTCGCGCCAAAGTATCGCACTAAAGGAAGACAAGACACACTGAATCGAGGGAATTTGTTAATGTTGTTTAACGAGATACCAGAATTAAAGGGGATAACATCACATGACCTATTAGCCGTAGAATTCCAGCAAACGGCTTCCCCCACGGATATAGAAGAGACCTTGACCACTTGGACTTCTAAGGACCTAGTAGACAGGATTTATGCAACAAGGCCAATATTCAAAGCCTGGGGAATCACTCTAAGACTCCACAAACGACCAAAATATCTTACCCCCTCTTAAAAAGTTCAGTGACATCAAAAACCCGGGAAAGGCCAAAAATCTTGCTCACGTGGCGCTAGAAACTCCTCGCTAATTGCGGAAAACAACTTAATTAAAAAAAATGAAATAGCAATCCCACCAAACCTTGACCAGCAGCTAGGCAATAGTCAGGATTGGTCCTGGGTTCCAATGGTCTTGAGTAAAAATCGTACCTGCCGAAAACCCATGGATTGTTTCCGACGATACAACGAGGGAGTACCAAGACAGGAACAAAGGAAAAGAATTAAAGAATACATCAAGGACCAACCGAGGTTTAGTAGAAAAACACCCGGAATCAATAAAGATCTGCTCTTGGAATGTTCACGGATTTGGAGAAATGGGTCAGGATCACGATACCCTGTCCTTCATTCAAAATCAAGACCTAATACTGCTCCAAGAGACATGGAACACGAACTCAGCTCTAATTTCAGGTTATACAGGACATCATATCCTGGCAGAAAAATTCTCGAAGTTTGGGCATCCTAGAGGAGGTTTATCAATTTACGCCACGGCAAAATATGACTGGTCTATAGAAGAATTAGATGCTGGAGAAAACTGGCTGCAAGCACTAATACTGACTGGTAAATACCATTCCAACAAGCTAAGCTGGCAACTAATAATAATTAATGTATATATCCACCCAGAGAGAAAGCGGCAGAAGGAAAAATTCCTAACATTGGTGAACTTAATTAAGGTAATGCAAATGACCCACGAACACTGCAATTTGATCATTTCAGGAGAGTTTAACAGTAACCTCATTACTAGCTAACAGCCCAGAAGTAAGAGGAAGGATGTCCAGGGAATTCAGTCAATAACACGAGAGTTGGAAGCTTTAGGCTTAACTACCTTGAACGGTAACGTAACCGGCGACAGACCAGCGGCCATCACGTTTCTGAGTGGAAAAAGCCAATCAATCATAGACTTTACCATCGTCAGTAACAATCTCATTCCTATGATAGGTTCCTTTCAAATTTGTCCACGCCCAGAAAGTGATCATGTTCCGCAGATTATGAAAATTAATATCACACTAACCCAGGCACAAATATTAAAGTCTCTGGTACAACATCCAGAAAAATACAACCTGAGGAAACTGAAGTGGCGAGGACTAGACACAAAGATAATAATGGACACAATCCAGGATTATGTGAAGCAACAAGGGACACATAAAGAAGAAGAAGCACTAGAACATTGGGAACTCTTGGGGCAGTTTCTAATTCGAAAATTCCCAGTTATCCCTGGACGACAAAAGAAGATAGAAACCAGGAAGGAGCCATGGTTTAATATTCAATTACGAGATTTTAAAAGGAGCATCGCTAGAGAGGTGCGCCTCCAAGCAACGGTAGCAAGAACTGGCAAAAAATTTGATAAAAGTAACCTAAAGGAAATGCGGAAAAAATATAAGAAAAATTTAAGGGAGGCAAAAACAGAGTATAAAGAAACCATTTGGAATAAACTACTGTGGGCAAGTAAACTGCCAACAAGCAGGAAGTTTTGGGGAATAATTAATAACCTGACCAAGGGCCCAAGACTCCAACAAGACACTGGAATAGGAGAAGACGTGTATTATACACTTCCAAAACATGTACAACAACATGGATAATAATAAGCACGTTAATGCAGTTACGGCTTCGGAAGTACCTGGAGAGAAAAAGTCTGGAGAAGAATATTTTAGTCTCCAGCCTCATGAAGCCCGCTATCAATTAAAGCCAGAGATCAGCAATAATAGGCTAGAAAATCTTACCAATACTAAACAACTAAAAGGAATAATAAAAAACTAAGAACGGAGGGGGCAGCAGGACCAAATGGGCTTCCAAATGCTCTTTTAAGAATGCACCCGATTTTTGGGCAGACTATTTCACGCCCCTTTTTAACTACATCTATAATCAGAATATGGTACCAAATTCCTGGAGAGGGAACATAATCCTTCCAATATTTAAAAATGGCAACTATAGTTAGCCAGAAAATTATAGACTGATATCTCTGATTGATGTAGAAGCCAAATTATATGCATCATGTCTCCTAATCCACCTTCAAGAATGGATAAATGACAAGAGCATAATCCCAAAGTTTCAAACAGGTTTTAGGTCGGGAATGGGAACAACTACAAATCTGGCAACCCTGGCTCTTTTAAGAGAAAAAGCACTACAAAGGAAAATCAGATTATTTGCATGCTTCATCGACCTGAAATCTGCGTTTGATAGATTGACTAGAACCCGACTTTGAGATAAACTAAAAACTTGGAGGCTACCGACCAAATTACTGGATGCAATGATCGCCCTCCATACGGAAACCTGGGCGAGAGTGAAACTAGGCGACGGAAGTAGAGTATCCGTAAGAATAAACACTCAGCACGGCTTAAAACAAGGCTGCGTCCTGGCGCTGAGCCTATCCAACTTCTTCCTAGCAGACATAACCGATCATATGTAATCAGCAATGAGTCACCCGCCAACGCTGGCCAAAGAGTCTATACCGTTTTTACAATACGCGGATGACATCATTGTGCTAAGTCAAAGTCTGATTGGTCTGCAAAGAGCAATAAACAACTTAGCAATTTACCTGGACCAGGAAAATATAGAGCTGAACAAAACGAAAACGAAGGTTGTACGCCTAGTGGACCCCAAGAAAAATAAGTTTAAATTGTACGTCAAGGGCGACCAAGTGGAAGAGCAAGCCTCTTATAAATATCTAGGCATAAAACTGGGGCGAGGCACTTCATACAAGGACCATGAATTGAACTTAAATGCTAAAGCCCAATCATGAATTTTTGCCTTTCGACTGCTGAACAAAAAACTGAGTTGTCCGGCCTACACCCACCTCCTAAATGTGATGGCAGCACAAACTTTACCTGCTCTGTCTTATGGTTTGGAAACATGCTGTGGCAAGGAGGCCGAGTTACTGAATGAGCTCCAGACCAAGATATATAAAGCTGTTTTTAATCTTCCTAAGTCTGCATCTCCCGCACAGGTACGGCTAGAATTTGGCCTTCAAAACCAGAAGTTCCGGAGTATGAATTCCTTCTCGAGGCTCTGCCATAAATTTCGATCCTCAGAGCCCGGCACATTGAACAATCTATGCTGGGAAGAGATAAAAGCACAAATGGCCTCAGAAACACCTATATTATGGGGAGCTTATTTGAGGAAATCTCTGGTGGAACTGGACATCCAAGAAGTATGGGAGGGCATGGCAGAAAAGACAACATTCAACAAAGCCAGTAATACGTCCGCAAAGAAGAAATCGCTCCTGGAAGACAAAAATATTTTGTCTAAACGACGCCACGCGTGGACAGTAATAAACTCCTATACTCACACAAAGCCCCAAGCCTACCTAGCAGCCCATTTTAGCTCCGAGACAAAATAGAGTTTCATCTACTATCGGTTGGGAATCCATGACTCGAAGGACTTAATGCCATCATGGAAACGTAATAATCAAGAGGAGAACTTTTGTTTATGTGGTTATCCTAACGAAACACTAACCCATTTGTTGTGTGCATGCCCAGCCGTTAAGGACTTAAGGAAATCCTTTTTAAAACTGATTTTTAATGAGTTAAATATTCGTACATGCAGACAAGCCGTGATCAGATGGATGGAGGGCTCATCAATTATTCTGTCTTGTCGGGCGTAAAATATTTTACACAAATCAGGAAATTTCTCCGACAAGCAGACCTAGCAAACAAGAATGCTGGCTGAAAAACCTCGTTATAGGCGGTTCGAATATTACAGGCTATTTAGCACTAAGCACTTAAAGGCTCTATTTTCCTAGACATGTTAGCACTTTAACTGTATGGCTGGTTTTAAATCAACAGCTTTTTATCCACTTCTGCTGTTTGCATATCACCAAATAAGAGACAGCTTGCGGGTTGTGATAATGATTTTTATTATGTTACTTGTACATAGAAAGACACTTGCTTTTCAGGCATACTATCTTGCATTTAATACTTAGGGGTCGATTCCGATTCGGGCCGGAAATCTCTCCGACCGAGCCGGACCCGGAGAGATTTCCGACCGAATCGGACCCGTGCAGTCCGACCGAACGAGTCCGATGCATTCGTATGCCACCGGACACGAGTCGGTCGGACTCCCATTGAACTCAATGGGAGCCGGTCGTACAACGCGTACGCGGGCTCCCATTGCCTCAATGGGTGCGAGGCGGACAAGGGCGCCCCTACAGCGAGTACGCCGCGAAGCGCTTCGCGGCGTACACGCACAGGTAGGGGGACCCATGGGTCCCCCTGTGTGCGCCTCGCACGGGTACGCGCAGACAGGGGGTCCGACACGGACCCCCAAAGTACGGCTCCGACAGCGAGTTCGAGTCGGACGGCGCGAGTCGGTCGGAGCGGTCGAGGTGCGCATCGTACTTACCCGGCCGGAAAACGTCTCCATTGCGCGGTGCGAGCCGTGTCCGACCGAGTCGGTCGGAGCGGTACGATCCGGGTACGAGTCGGTCGGAGCGGTCGGGTCGCCCGGACGAGTCGGTCGGCGCATTCGCATCGTACTCGCTCGGCCGGACCCGCGTACGGTTCGGTCGGGAAACAGGGCTCCGAATCGGATCCGGTAAAGCCGAATCCTATTCGGAGCCCTACCGGCCGAGATCGGAATCGGCCCCTTAGTCTTAAATTCTTTTTTTTTTATGTGATACCATGGTTTTTATAGTGAAACTGTTTTTATGTAATTTGTAATGATTTTAAGTAATCATGCAATAAACAATAAACTTGAAACTTGAAACTACTAATGGCCTCTGTTGCAGTGAGTTTTGACCCTTGGCTGGTGTTAGAGTATACTTGTCCTGCCCAAACTGTAAAAGCCAGGACTTAGACATTTTTCTTCCACTAAACCTGCAGGAAACCATGACTGCCATCAAGCTGAAGCCAATAACATTGAATACCGGTTGGATCCAAACTGCTGGTTTGCTCCATTGACGAAGATATAACTTCCAGAAAAGTTTCTAAGTGCGAAAGTCGAGGGCTTTACCTAGAAAACACAGAGCAGAAGCCAATTCATGTTGAGATCTTCCTGGGCATGGATGTCGGACTTCCTCCTCTTGGAGCTTTCCCACTTTCATCGATGACCGCAGCAACCCACCGTTATCGAACCTCGACTCAAACTCAGCTTGCAGCTTGCTCAGCTGAAGACCACCTTTCTCCCAAAATAATTTTAAGTCTGAAGGCAACATTTTCACCAGGACCAACCTGGTCCTCGTATTTTACTTGTCCTCCGTCATGGTCAGCCAGAACGCTTTGTGCTATTTTTATTTTAAGCTTTAAAAATTCATATCTCTTGATCTCCTTATTGGAATATTGTTGTTTTTGTGCCATTTTGTTAATTAAAACATTCTATATTTTTATAAATTAGAGTGTGATTTTTATTGTGTTATGTTTTTAACTTTTTAACCGTATTGGTACTGCTAAATACTTACACATTTTCTCAAGTTAAGCCTGTCTCCTATGTGGCGTAACTACCAGTGATTGAGCTCTGGTTTAAATTACAGAAACCTTTACAGGACCTAAAAAGAATAGTGACATTTTTACTTGTGGTGGACTACAATTCACCCTAACCGATAATCCACTTTTTTATATTGTCCATAATTTGCATGAGAATACATATCGTGCAAAAAAAAAAAAACATACCGCTGTGTCAGCATACTGTTTTCTCAATGATGGTGGCTTTGTTCTTAACAAAAACTTGGGCCTAGATTTACTCAAATTTAACACGAAATTCAAGTATCACATTTTGGGGGTTGTCTCCAATAAAATATTTTCAAGTAAGAATGTGCCTCAAATGCAAAAAATAAGGCAAGATACCACTTTCTTGCCATTCCTCAGTGGTGCAATGCTAAATTTTGTTGCGCATTGTGTAAAATCAACAATTTTAGGGCACAAATGCCCAATGGCATCATTGCACACACGCTTAGTAATATGGTGCTATGCAACTTTTTTTCCATTTATGCAACACAATGCTGTAGATTTTCATGCAGCACCGCAACGGTTTTAGTAAATCTGAGCATTCATGCATTCCTAGTTGTATTCTAAAAATGCACGTCACTTTGAATGAAAAACTTTTCAATTTACAACGAGTTTGGAAGAGTATAATGAACTACCTTCCGAGACCCACCTTAAATAAAGAATGGCGTAAATGTACCATTAAATACATTTCTCTGCAAATTGACTGTGACACACACTGTTGCACTTTGCCATCCTACAAAGCCCACAAAGTAACCCTCGCCTACTGCATTTTTATGTCTTAAGCTCACTCTGTAGGCAGCAGGCGATTGGCCCTGACCCTTGTCAACCTGATAATGTGCTTAGTGTTAGATACAGAAAGCTATTAAGTGGATTAAAATGGAAAGTTCACCGATCAATAAACTAATAAGTGAAACAGTAATGAAACCTACAACAGAATCATATTTTAGCAGGCATTGGGCTGATCTTGCAAAAGCAGCAGTACCTCACTAACCTTTTCTGCAACAGAAAAACTTAGAGAAAGTATTGTCAAGAATACAATGAATAGAAACATTTAGGTTAGCACACCAATGACAAAAAATGTATGTATAATGCTCAAAGACAATGTAAAACAAGCCGTGAAATGAAATTCAGACTACACCTGCGAAATCACAGCACAATAATGTAGTTACAGATGTCCATAAACACCCGCATTATACAAATGTTGAACAGCAGCAGTCCTAACTCTGAACCTAAATAGAGGGAAAGAGGACATTGTTGACAATGGAGATACTGCCACCATAACAGTATAGCTGTTCAAGATCAACATGCAATATGAGATAGTACACATATTCATAACACATTGACTGAATGCATCTTCCCACAAAGAACGCTCACAGATCCCACTTTATATATCACAAATACAGAGACGTGGATAAGCCGAGGACGAAGATGCCCGCTCGACTTTGAAGCTCAGGAGAGCTTGCCACCATATAGCAGCCTCCCACAGCTCCCTGGCTCCTGACTGTGGTGGCATTTCTGCGATGTGTGTGCTTTGACTTCGGCGATCCTGCGGTCCAGCTAGCTTCTACCTGAGTGGCTGTTGCGGGGCGCAATGGCCTGCTGACGATCGAAGCCTGACGCGGCGCTCAGAGGCCCAGCGATGACAGGGGTCATGGGTAGGGTGACCAGATTCCCAAAACAAAAAACCGGCGTCAATTCATAAACATAGAAGTAGGACTACAGTTTACACTGGTGGTTGGCTGGATCTTGGTGCAGGCAGTGACCTCTGACTCCAGTGAGCAGGGTCATGCTGGCGGTTCAGTGACGCTGTTGCCCCGATGGCTGGCATAATGACATTCTTGCTGCGTTGCAGAAAGAGAGGGAAATCCCGAGAGAAAATATCTCTCTTTAAAGGATTTCCCTTCCCACAACAACCTCATCTGGAGTGATGACGCTGTAACATCTCCAGTAGTGAGAAGTGAGCATGCACACATCTTCTTAACACCAGTGTGTACTCAGCCACTACTCAAAAACCGGGACATTTCTGTGCTCATCCCAGCCAATATCCAAAAACCGGGACATTTATTCAGCTTGTAGGAAAGTGTCGGGACACCGGGACACTTCACGAAAAACCAGGACCGTCCGGGCAAAACTGGGACGTCTGGTCACCCTAGTCATGGGTTGAACCTGAGGGCGCTGCGTTCACGCCAGGCAGCTAACCATAAATCGAAGCCCGGGCCTCCTGCTCTGCATCTCTCCTGCAGGACCCGCTGCCGGGCGCTCACAGCTGGCGGGGGCGGATCCCTCACTGCTGTATGACACAGGACTCCCTGTATATGCGATGAGTGTGCGAGCCTCATCGGCCTCGCTGCCCATTATTTCTCGGCGCAACCTGTGTGTGTTGGTGTGCCCCCTCTGTGCTGTCTGCTCCGCATCGGGTTGGGCCTCATGGGTTTGGGCATCATTAATGCTGTCTCTTTCCTTGCCCCATCTGCACCCACGGCTCCCTGACCAAATAGCCAACTATTACACCCTCACTCCAAGTTCCTGCTGCACGATGTGGGGGTGCAACGCTGGTAGATATTGGTCATCAGACCTGGCCTACTTCCATGTTCATGTGAATTCTATCATCGGACCGGTTCCTGTGAGACCCTTTCACATCATGTCACCATGCTTATAGCAACTGCCTGCACCTCTCTATAATACGTAGACCACATACATTCTGCAAGGCTATTTTTTCAAATTGTGGATCGCTTGCCACCTTATCAACTAGTCCAACGGCGACCTACTGGTGTGGGTCCCTGCCTTGCATACAGGGTGCCTCTTGCTCCTCTCTCCTCGCAAAGCTGGGCTCTGCTACAGAAACAATCTGCTTCAGATTGGGACGGTGTTATCCCAAACAACGACAATTGTCTTTTGATCCTGCCAGGACCCCCTGGCAGGGGGAGGTGAGGGGCCTCTGGAGGATGCCCCTGGATTATCTACAGCCGAGGCGCCGACACTGGAGGGCGCTGCGGCTATTATGGCCGAACTGAAAGCCGGATTCAAATCCATTGACTCTCGCTTTGACGTGCTCTCGGCCTTGTTGGAGGGTATGCATGAGTGCATTGACCAGCATGAAACTTGATTAAACGCAGGAGAGCAACGTGTCTCTGTAATTGAGGACACTAGCGCCATCGTAAATAAGCGCTTCAAGCAGGTGGAGAGACTCCTCAAGGTGGTGGCTGCTGTGGCTGGAGATTTAGAGGCACGATCACATCAGAATAATATCCGCATTGCTGGAATAGCAGAGTCTACTAACACTGGACGTATGAACACTTTTATGGAACATCTGCTCAAGTAACTCTGACAGAGAGGCTTTTTCATCTACATTCGCAGTGGAGCGGGACCACAGAACCCTTCGCCCGAGACCAGTGCCTGACTGGTCATCACTAAGCTCTTCAACTATCATGACAGGGACACTGCTCTTCGTCTTGCCCGTGAGGGCGAACAGCTACAATACCAGGGTATCTTGATTGCAAAACACGTACATGGCAATATATACCCTGCACGACTGCACTTCCAAGTTAATGGTAAACATCACTTTTTTGATTCTCCTGCAGATGCAGCAATCTTTTGCAAACAGCATTATTTTGGGTCCAGGGTGCCCGATGGTGGGAGATCCGCCTCTCCTCCTTCCCGGGCCCCAGTGGATCTGTGAATTTTCTCCTTACCGTTGCACTATTGTTGCTGCAATGCTGTGCCACATTGACTGCTAACCAGGGCCAAATATGGAACTGACCGCCTTGCTCAGCGATGGAGCTGCACTTGTCTCTATTGGCAATTTACCAGATTAGGCTGTTCTTCACCCTGCCAGGACTATAGTCAACTGGCACTCTCCTTTGAGTGTTGCCTCGCCCCTAGGAGTACTCCACTTGGTTGCATTTCCTTGTTCTTGGGTAATTATGGGGTTCACCAGATGCTATTTGTTTGTTATCCGGTATGGGTGGGGGGGCGGGTATCTTTATGCTTTTGTATTGTATTCTTTCTACTTCTCTCTCACAAGGGACCAACTATACTGCACGCCATGCACTATTTTATTGTTCAGATGTTTGCACTGCCGCTTTTACACCCAAGCCCATATGATTCCATCAGCTAAGGGGACCGGGGCGCTGACCCTAAGGTGCATGAGCAGGAATGTTAGGGGACTGACTAACCCCCGATAGGGACGGCAGGCATTGTCTACCTGGCCAGACATGGAATCCAATTGGCCTTCCTGCAAGAAACCCACTGTGCTCCGAATTCCCCCACCCACTATGCGTCCATCTGGGATAGTAACCGCTTCTTTGCTAATTATAGCACGTATTCCAGAGGTGATTGCATCTGGTCCATAGAACAATCCCTTTCAAGATGTGGGCTGTAACAGCAGTGCCAGAGATCCGCTACCTACTAATTTCCGGTGCATTAGCCTCCACATCCCTTCTACTGATAAATGTCTATTCCCCCAATGTGGATGTACCCGACTTCTTTTTGGACATTTCCACACACATTACTCGTCTACATGCTGACTGTATATTAATGGGTGGTGATTTCAACTTAGCCCTCAGTCCTTCCTTGGACTCGACTTGCACGAAACACGTGATGAAACCAGAACCATGCAGGTACTATCTACCGCTTAGAGGTCCTTTCATCTCACAGATGCTTTGCGCTCCAGATATCTGCTCAATAAAGGATACACTTTTTACTCTACCCCTCATGGTACATGGTCACGTATCGACCATTGGTATCTTACCCCCAACCTATTGCTCATATACACCGATATTGAACATCTCCCTCATACCTTATCAGTCCACTCACCAGTCCTATTAACTATGCAATTCAAGGGCGTAACACAGGCCCCCGCATCCCCCGCGGTGCGGGGGGGCCCCGGCCTGCAGGGGGCCCCCTCAGCAGAGTACTCGGACCTGAGCGCTCTGGATTAGATCTGGAGCAGGGGCCCCTCCGTGTACATTGCAGGGGGGCCCCCTTAAACTTTCGTTACGCCACTGATGCAATTCTCCAACTTTGCTTCATCCCATGCGACCTGGCGGCTCCAAATGAACGCATTACTAGATGAGGTGTTCAGGGTGGAAGTTTGAGGTGCTATTGTGGAATACTTTGCAATTAATACCGGATCTGTCTCTCAGCACTCAGTGCTCTGGGAGGCATTTAAGGCCTACAAGAGAGGAGTCTGCATTGCCAAGCATGCAGGAGTACTTTGACCCATAAGAAGGGAACTAGCGACTATTGATTGTGCACTGGGGGATCTTGACAAACAGGCTTTGGGAGCTGACTACAGTCTTTCTGCCCCCCTGGGGGGCAGATGGGGGGCAGTATCCCCCAATCTGCCCCCCCGGGGGGGCAGAAAGCCCACTAAAAACCAGGGATTTTTTGGGGGGCAATTTTAATTAGGGTGGGGGCTGCCAAAAACGGGCATGCCAATGCCCCCACCCCGCCAAAATTACAGCCTTTCTGCCCCCCCTGGTGGGCAGATAGGGGCGGTAGCCCCCAATCTGCCCCACCTGGGGGGGGGCAAAAAGCCAAATAGACGCCAGGGATTTTTTTTGCCAATTTGAATCATGGGTGGGGGCTGCCCAAAACGGACATACCAATGCCCCCACCCCCCGCCCACAAAAATTCCAGTCTTTCTGCCCCCCTGGGGGCAGAAAGCCCACTAGAAACCAGGGATTTTTTTTTTGTATTCATGTAGGGGTGGGGGCTGCCCAAAATGGGCATGACAATACCCCCACCCCCCCCAGAGGAATTCCACTCTTTCTGCCCCCCCGGGAGGCAGATGGGGCAGTGGCCCCTGATCTGCCCCCGGGGGGGGCAGAAAGCCCACTAGGCGCCAGCGATTACGCTGGCTTTTTTATGCGTGGGGGCTGCCCAAAATGGGCATACCAATGCCCCCACCCCCAAAAAAATAGCCACAGTCTTTCTGCCCCCCTTGGGGACAAATCGGGGCAACCCCCCCCCCCCCCGATTCCCCCCAGGGCAGCAGAAAGCCCACTAGGCACAGACTTTTTTTTAGCAATGTGCCTACCTGTGGATTTTGGGCCCTAGCGCAGCTGGCACATAGGGAAACCTATCAACCCTGTACATTTTTGAAAACTAGACACCAAGGGGAATCCAGGATGGGGTGACTTGTCTGGCTCTCACCAGGTTCTGTTACCCAGAATCCCTTGCAACAACCAGAAAGGTCCAGCGGATGTAACGGTATATTGCTTTCAAACAGCTGTCATAATTAGATGAAGTTACAGGTGAAAACGTTGACACAAATGGCTGTTTTTTTCAACTAAATTTCAATTTGTCCTATATTTAACTGTTAGTTTCTATAAAGAAACCTTGAAGGATCTACACAAATGACCCCTTGCTGAATTTAGAACTTTGTCTACTTTTCTAAAATGTATAGCTTTCCAGGATCCATTATTGCTTTCATACCATTTCTACCATTAACTGGAAGGAGGTTGAAAGCACAAAAAATAGGAAAAATAGGCTATGTCCCAGAAAAATGCCAAAACTGTGTAAAAAATGTTGGTTTTCTGACAAAAGTCTGCTTGTTCCTGAAAGCTGGGAAGATGGTGATTTCAGCACCACAACCCATTTTTTGATACCATTTGCAGGGAAAAAGCAGACGCTTTCATCTGTAGCCCTTTTTTCCCATTTTTCAAAAGAAAAAAAAAAATGTAGCTGCATTTTGGCTCATTTCTGGCTCCCCTCCAGGGGAATCCACAAACTTTGGGTACCTTTAGAATCCCCATGATGTTGGAAAAAAAGGACGCAAATTTGCGTGGATACCTTATGTGGTCAAAAAGTTACAGGGGCCTAAGCGCGAACTACCCCAAATAGACAAAAAAAGGCTTAGCACAGGGGGGGGGAAAGGCCTAGCAGCGAAGGTTTTAAAGCATTGATTTCTTTATCATCTTCTCATTTAAAAAAAATCAAATACTTCTTCTATTTTGTCGTATCCAATGCATTTCATTCCAACGGGACTTCTTCAGGGCAATCAGTGTACAAAAAACTGAGAAATGTGACATAAAACAAAGCGCCACAAAAAATGCAGACATTAAATCACCTTATCATAAATGAGCAATATTGTACTGGCAAAAGAATTACATAAGAGAAGATATTTTGTAGGCTAGCATTATACATCAATAGGCTGCTGCAACAGCATTTGACCATTGGTTGAAGTGAACCACTGGACAACCATACTGGGAGAAGCTTACTTGTACAGGGCAGTAATATTTACAGACCGAGATGTATATGTGACACAACATCACCATTCTGGGATCATGATTAATTTGTCTCACACCTAGCTGCATTCACTGTAACCGATGTACAATTCCACAACATCCTGGAGTTGCACAGTAATGCTATATGAATCTACTCCAAAAACTGCTAGTCTCCGCCACTTCCCTTCAGAAGCCACTTGAGTTACCACTTTGTATGATTTGCATGTCAGGGCAATTTTCTTATTATTATAGCACTAACACTCATGTCATGCTTCTGACTTCTCCTACCACTGCTAACTGTTTATTACCATATAGGAAAATATGCCTATGTATGTCAGCACACTGCACCCTCTCAATATGCAACTGAGGAGTTAACCTTTAACTTTTAATCGGGCCGTTTGCGAAAGCAAAATGGAATTTTTGTATGTACCAAGACCAAATTGCTATTGGTTCACCTATTACTGAATCGCAGTTTGGGATTGTGAATCAGTATTTGGAAAGGACATATTTGGGTTGTCCCTTCCTTTTAGAAATGGGGGCCTCTAGTTGGCAGAGGTTGGCACCTTTGTCCAAGAAGGGACCCTTCTTCCTAGTCAGGGTCAGGGAGATACACTTCTAAAATAACCACTGCTCCCCCCCTTGGTAGCTTGGCACGAGCAGACAGGCTTATCTCAGAGGCAGTGTGTAAAGCATTTGTGCATACATACAGTAACACAATGAGAACACTACAAATCGACACCACACCAGTTTAGAAAAATAAGCAAACTTTATCTAAAACAACAAGACCAAAAACGACAAAAATCCAACATACAAAACTAAAAATAGTTACTGTGCAAAATAACCTTCAAAATGCAGGAAAAAAGTGAAAATACAGTTCCTCCGTCCAGGGCTGCCGCGAAACTGAATACGACAGAGTCTAACAATTCCAGCCAGCCGCGTCAAAATGGGTCAGCTAAAGCGCAGACAGACTCGGAGACAGTACCTTTTGTTGTTGCGGCTCACACGATGGTACGAGCCGGTCCGGGGCAACTGGCGTGGTTGCGATGTGGTGTCCTCACGGCTTGGTGCAGGCAGTAGGTGAGACCAAGACTTGCGTTGCAGGGTGAGACGGTGCTCGATGCGGTGCTGGTAAGTCACAATGCGGTGATGGCTGGACATGGGACTAGGGTGGGCTCTCCCACACCTGGTCCTTCTCCATGGGGCTCTGCATCCTCCCACCTGGAGCGGTACCCTCTTTCAGAATTGTCAGGGAACCTGAGGCAGGTGTCCTGCACAATTTGCCCACCAGTTCAGGAGTTCTATGCTGCAACTGGGATCCCAGCCTAGTGTCTGTACCCTTAGACTGGGCAGGGGTCAGGGGTGAGGCTGCCCTCTCCCCGCCCCCCCTACTGGGGCCCTGCTCCCTCCCTCCTGGAGCGGTACCCCCAGAAGACAAACCAGTAGGGGCACTGTTAGCAGTCACCCCTTCCTCCAGGTCAAGGGGGACACCCTGAATCTGGTCCTCCAACCCAGGGTCTATACCCTTAGGCTGGACCTGTGCTGGCAACCCAGGACTTCCGGGGGAGTACACCAACCCCCCACAAGGGAAACACACTCCTCATGAGTTGTGCAAGAGTCTACTTGACACAGGTCTCCAGCCTCCTGTCCACCTGTCCACCTGACAGAGCATAAAGACCCCCCAAGCCAGAAGTGGCCTCACCAGGGTCAGTCCTGGGGTGCTCTGACCTTAGAGCTGGCAACCCCTGACCCACTGGTCTTTCCACTGGGGACTGACTCCACCTCTCACACCTTTCTCTGGACTCATGCACCCTCCCAACTGGAGCAGTGCTGCCAGACACCAGAACTAGTGGAACGCTAGTTACAGCAGTCTCCTCCAGCTTACCTGACACCTTGGGATCCCCCTCAGGGGATGGCCTCCCGGTACAGACCAGGCCCTCCTCCTGGTGTTCCCTCATGGAACCAACCAGGCCTTGAGACTGGGTTTCGGGCACCTCTGGACACAGCTCCCTCCCACTCCTTCTCCTTTGAGACAGGACATGAGACCCTACACCCCTCCCATTACTCTGGGACTTATCTGGGCCACCACAACCTTCCCCTACCACACTTGGTTGGGGAAAACCTGAGCCACCTCCTTCAGGATCACCCCCAGATGCTTCTTCAGACCCTCTGTAATCCACCAAAAGGTCTGCCTCCAGTTTGAGCTCCCTGGGGTCAGAGAACTCACACTCCACCAGGTGTTGGCATAGCTCTGGAAAACAGGGACTTAAAATATGCTCTCCAACAATTGAATCACACAGCCCTTCACAGGTGTTAACCAAGCTACCCTTTGCCTGATCATCCAGTGCCTCGCATATGTACCCCACATCACCTTCCTGAGACTGGCAAGACAGTGTCTGACTGTCTCTGTCACTCAACCCACACTCTTCTGGGCGGTCTCCACACTCACCTACCAGGACTTCTACCATGAGGGAACCCCTCTCCCTGCACCTCTCATCTAGAGTCAGTAGAGTGTCACTCGCACCATTAGGAATATGATCCCCTGTTCCAGTTCCCCAATCCACATCAGGGACACTGCACACCACTGGAGCTACCTCATAGACCTGAACCCCCTGGTGTGTGTCAACCCCCTCCTTCAAGTCAGGCGCCACGTCTCCGGGTGTATGTACTGCTCCCTCAGCACTGGGTAACACCATATTACTGCCATCATCTGAGCTAGACTCTATACTTTTTGCTTTCAAATCCAGCTCCCTCAAACCTCTCTCATGCTCTAAGAGCATCTTCTTTTCCTCCATGGCCAATTTCTGCATCTCTAACTCCAATTTCTTATTCTCAATGTCACTCTCCTTCCCCAGCCTGAGCTTAGCAAGGTCCCTCTCATGCACAATATTTCTTTCTCTGTTCTACAACTCCTCTGGAGATAGACCTTTTGAAGAAACACTGCTGCCAGCTCTGGAAGGTACCTTCCCCCCTGGCAGATTCAACAGCCCCTCCTGCTGCCCATCCAAATTCTCTGCCTCCCACGGAGGCTCCTCATCCTGCCCACTGGCATTTATGGATTCCAACCAGGCCCTCAGCGCCTTTTGGTATTCATCCTTTCTGGTGAGGCCTTTCACAGAGATTTTAAATGACTTGCAGATGGCTTTAAGCTGAGACACAGTGTAGGTTTCCACCCTACCTTCTTCAAATTCAATATCAATAGATGCAATGGATGCTGGCTTGTTCATGATGAAAAAATTGGCAGTTCTCACGTTGCAGAAAATCCAAAAAGAAGAGTTCAGTAATAGTATGTGGTTGCGTAATGGTCTGCACTATGCTAGTAGTGTACACCAATTACTGTATGTAAGGCAGCAAATGCAAGTCCAGATCCTCACCGCTGACCACCAATGTTAGAAATGGGGGTCTCTAGTTGGCAGAGGTTGGCACCTTTGTCCAAGTAGGGACCCTTCTTCCTAGTCAGGGTAAGGGGGATAGAATTCTAAAATAAACAGGGGAGAGGATGTAGCCTTACGGTTAGAGCGGTCGACCTCGAAGCTGGGGAACCAGGTTCGAGTCTCGGCAAGGACGCTCAACATCCTGTGATTCTGGGCAAATCACTTAATCTCCCCATGCCTAACAAAAATGACTGTGTCCATCTGTAATGAAACTGATGCTCATGTAAAGCGCTCTGATATCTCGGGTCTAGTTCGCGCTTTATAAAACTCTTTAAAAAAAAAACCCTGGTCACCCCCTTGGTAGCTTGGCACGAGCAGACAGGCTTATCTCAGAGGCAGTGTGTAAAGCATTTGTGCATACATACAGTAACACAGTGAGAACACTACAAATGGACACTACACCAGTTTAGAAAAATAAGCAAACTTTATCTAAACCAAAAACGACAAAAATCCAACATACAATACGCTTAAAAGTAATTACTGTGCAAAATAACCTTTAAATTGCAGGAAAAACATGAAAATACAATTCCTCCGACTCAGTAGCTCAGTCCGGGGCTACCGCGATACTGAATACGACAGAGTCTAACAATTCCAGCCAACCGCATCGATACGGGTTAGCTAAAGCGCCAACAGACTCGGAGACAGTACCTTTTGTTGTTGCGGCCGACACAATGGTATGAGCCGGTCCGGGGCAACCGTCGCGGTTGCGATGTGAGATGGAAACATTGCAGCATAGGGTGTCCTCACGGCTCGGTGCAGGCAGCGGCTTGTTGACAGAGTCGGTGAGACCAAGGCTTGCATTGCACGGTGAGACGGTGCTCAATGCGGTGCTGGCAGGTCACGATGCGGTGACAGAGCCGGTCGATGTTTGAGTCGCGCAGCGACGGAGTCGATGACATCAGTGCAGCACATAGGGAAGCGGTGCAGAGTGCGATGCCCACAGGACACGGTGTAAGCAGCGGCTCATTGACGGAGTCGGTGAGACCAGGGTTGCGTTGCGAAACGAGGCGGTGCTCTCTACGGTGTCTTCAGGACACGGAATATTGCGACGGACTCGGTGACAGAGTTGGTTACCCTTTTCTTCTCCAGGCAACTGAAACAGCGGTTCCAGAGATGGTGCCCAGAAAGATGGTGAGGTCTTTGCTGTTCCTGAGATCTCTTGAACAGGGGGCAAGTTCCACTTCAAGCCCTTGGGAAAACTTTCTCCAGCAGGATGCACACACAGTTCCTTTCCTTGGCAGAAATAGCCACTGCAGGCCAACCCCAGATAGCACACAGCACAGGGGCAGTAATCCTTCTCCAGTTTCTCCAGCTCTTCTCCTTGGCAGAGGTTCCTCTTGAAGTCCAAAAGTGATCTAAAGTTCTGGGCCCCAATATTTATACTACAAAAGCCTTTGTTCTCTGGTGGCAGAGAAGCCCTGTGCTCAGTCAAAACCAGTTCTGTCCTCTCTGGTGCAGCTTCCTGGCAGGAGGTGGAGACAGTATTGTGGAAGGCAGACCGGCCCATTCTGGTGAAAGGAAATCTCCTCCCCTACTCTAAATGCAGCCCAGGTCTATTCAGCCCTGTCCTGACTCATCCAGACTCTCTGGAGCCACTGCTCATCCCCAGCCCCTGTCACTCCAAAGCCAGACAGTCAATACACATCCTAGCAGAGGCACGCTGGATGGCTAAGCAAGAAAATACCTACTTTCTAAAAGTGGTATTTTCAAACACAGAATGTGAAAATCACCTTCACTAAAAGATGCATTTTAACATTCTGAGTTCAGGCATACTAAACTTTGTTTTCCTACCGTGTTCCCAGGGGTAGTTATGTTTATAAGATGTTATAAGCAAACTCCCCATTCTATCCTGTGGGAACAGGTAGCCTTGCAATAGTGAAAAATGAAATTGGCAGTATTTCACTATCAGGACATGCCACACACACCAGGGCATGTCCTACCTTTCACATACACTGCACCCTGCCCACAGGGGTACCTTGGGCCTACCTTAGGGGTGACATATGTAAGGAAAGGGAAGGTTAGGGCCTGACAAGTGGGTGCACTTGCCAGGTCGACATGGCAGTAATAGACTGCACACAGGCACTGCAATGGCAAGCCTGAGTTACATTTAGAGGCTGCTTATGTGGGTGGCACAACAGGGCTGCAGGCCCACTAGCAGCATTTGATTTACAGGCCCTGGGCACACATAGTGCACTGTACTAGGGACTGACTAGTAAATCAAATATGCCAATCATGGAATCACCAATCCATCATAACAATTCACAGGGAGAGCATATGCACCTTAGCACTGATCAGCAGTGGTAAAGTGCCCAGAGTCATAAAACCAACAAAAACAGGTCAGAAACAGGAGGCCAATAAAGCAAAAATTCTAGGGATAAACCCGCTGGGCAAGCCATGTCTACTTAAAAAAAACAAATACTTTTGTCAAAGCCAATGTATTTCAGGGCAATCAGTGTACAAAAACAGAGAAATGCGACATAAAACAAAGCGCCACAAAAAATGCATACATTAAATCACCTTATCAAATCATAAGTGAGCAATATTATACAGGCAAAAGAATTACATAAGAGAAGATATTTTGTAGGCTAGCATTATACATCAATAGGCTGCTGCAACAGCATTTGACCATTGGTTGAAGTGAACTACTGGACAACCATACTGGGAGACGCTTACCTGAACGGAGCAGTAATATTTACAGACCAAGATGTATATGTGATACGACATCACCATTCAGGGATCATGACTAATTTGTCTCACACCTAGCTGCATTCACTGTAATCCATGTACAATTCCACAACATCCTGGAGTTGCACAGTAATGCTATATGAATCTACTCTAAAAACTGCAAGTCTCTGCCACTTCCCTTCAGAAGCCACTTGAGTTACCACTTTGTATGTCCTCAATGATTTGTTTGTCAGGGCATTTGTAGCACTAACACTCATGTCATGCTTCTCACTTCTCCTACCACTGCTAACTGTTTATTGGCATATAGGAAAATATGCCTATGTATGTCAGCACACTGCATCCTCTCAATATGCAACTGAGGAGTTAACCTTTAACTTTTAATCGGGCCGTTTGCGAAAGCAAAATAGCATTTTTGTATGTACGAAGCCCAAATTGCTATTGGTTCACCTATTACTGAATCGCAATTTGGGATTGTGAATCAGTGTTTGGAAAGGACATATTTGGGTTGTCCCTTCCTAATACCGATTCGTATTATTATGTACAAATGTTTTGCAACCAAAGTGCGGTCGCAAACCATTTGCATTTTTTCTCTAACTCAAAGTTGATGGTAACCCCTTCTCAAATAGGAAGGGGTCACCAAGAGACCCCTTCCCCTTTAAAAATGGCTGTAAAAATATTTTTTAAGAGCAGGTAGTGGTCCCACGGGCCACTGCCCACTCTTACAAAATGAAAAGAAAACTCTATTTTTCTTTTTTGAAATGCATCCCATTTTCCTTTAAGGAAAACGGGCTGCTTTAAAAAAAGATTGCTTTATTTAAAAGCAATCACAGACATGGTGGTCTGCTGACACCAGCAGCCCAACATCCCTGTGATTTTTGACGATTCCCAATGGGTTGCAAACTGAGACCTCTCTCATTAATATTTATGAGGTTGGTCTATTTGCGACCCATTGGGAATCGCAAATAGGGTTAAACACAGTTCAGTACATTAGTGTTTGCGATGACTAAATAGCGAATCGCAAACATTCGCATTTGGTAATTGCAAACACTAATGTTAGTACATGTGGCCCCAAGTGTCTAAGATTAAGAAAGGTGTATATATTTGGGATAAACCCATTCTGATTAGGATGGATTAGCTTCTGGGTTATCAGCATAAGTCTATTGGCCAAAATCCTGCTCAGTATTTTATAATCCTGGTTTAGAGGGACAGCGGCCTACAAAGCCCCACCTCCAGTGGGTTCCTGCCTTCTTTGACAAAACCACTTTTGTGGCCTCCCTCACTGATTCCAGAAGTGTTCCAAGATCCCATACCTTTTGACAGATTCACAACAGTTGGCCAGCTGCCATAGCAATAAATGAGGAGTAAAATCTGATGAGTAAATCATCTGTGCCCATAGATTTATTGTGTGCCATCTATATAGTGGCAGTATGCACCTTCTCTGGATTGGTGCTTCTAAAACAGAATCCTGCAGAGGGTCTATGTGAGACAGTGTGGTCCCATCCAGATATGCTTGTATCTCATTGTGAGTGGCGCCATGGCTTGCCATGTAAAACGTCCTGTAGCAGTCTACAAATTAATCATTTTTCGTGCCCTGGGTCCTGATCATCTCACTGCCCCACTGTCCTGATTGGCCTGGTTGGCATCTTAGGACTCTAATTTTTAATTAGCCAGGCAAGAAGTTGGCCCTGCCTACCCCCCTCTGCATGATCTCTTCCCACATGTTCCCTGTAGTTTATTTTGGCCAGGCTTTCTAGTAATTTTGTCTGTTTCCCCTTTAACTCAGTGAGCTGTTGTTTTACCTCTGGGTGGGAGGGTAGCTGGACTTCAGCTTTCCTAAAGTCCTTCTCCATAGAGACAAGATCCCTGCACAGTACACATTTGAGACCACAGGTAGTCTTAATACAATGCCCCCCGAAGACGATCTTGAAAGTCTCCCACTCCACAGTGCAATTGGAGGCTGAACCTGCATTTTTGGTAAAATATTATATAATATGTGGGCCTAATGACTCACTAAAAGGGAGATCAGTAGGCAACTCTGTCACAATTTCCAAGTGGGGATCCTAGCTCTCCCAAGACGTTGTCAATTTTAGTTGGTGGTGGTCAGACATTGTGTGCCCCAGTTATTCTGTGTCCACCAGCTTATACATCATTATATCATTGGGTAAGATCATTTCTATTCTGGTGTGTATCTGGTAAACTAGGGAGTAAATGGAATAATCCCTAGATTCGGAGTGCATAAGTCTCCATATCTCATACCATCACCAGTTCTTCAACCACCTTCAGAAGTGTTGTGTTACCTTGATCTCTAAACTGTTTACCAGTAAGAGGCTGGACCAGTCCATCTCAGTATCATGTATACAATTAAAGTTGCCCCTCCACAGGACCTGGACCGGCTAATCCAGTAAAAGTACTGGAGACAGCGGGCACGATTCACAAAGGTAAACTGAGACGAAAGTCTGACTTTACGACTTTCGATATTCACAAAGGGCATTTATGAGTGGTCCTAAGTTTTACTGAGACCAAAAGTTTTGGTCTCAGTTAAACTTAAGTCCAAAGCTTAAGTTTAACTGAGACAAAAGTCTCCCTTTACTACTCGTAAATGCCCATTGTGAATACCGAAAGTCGTAAAGTTAGACTTTCGTCTCAGTTTACCTTTGTGAATCGGGCCCAGCATGTCAAGAAGAGGATTTGATTGACATTTGAGAAGTACAGCGCACTAATGAGCGGTTTCGTGTCCAGGCAACCTTTCACGGCTACAAATCTAGCCCCAGGTTAAAAATATTGTGGAGCAAGATACAGGGAACTCCTTATGCAATCCATACTAGTGTGTGCCATACAAATCCAAAATATGTGGTACCAAAAACCTAACTTCTCCAGCATTTGGCTACTATGTGAAATTCCGAGGTAGCGAAGTGCGTTTTCTGAAAGCAGGCTATGTGTATGTTCCTGCACGTCAGATATGTGAATATTCTATATCACTTCATTGAAGTGGCCATCCCCTGTAGGTTCCATGTTAGAAAACTATATGACATAGGCATGTTCACCCCAAATCCTAGGAGCCAGGAGAGAACAGTACAGCAGCCCCACACATCTCTAGACCACAATACAGTACCATACCAGCCCTCTCCACTGAGTCATCAGTGGGTACCCCAGTCCGGTGGATCTCCATTACTGAAAAACACAACAACCCCAACTTCCAAATACAACCAGGGGATACAATGTTGATCCTGGCTCCCCGACCCCCAATGAACATGTAAAACCAAATATTGCTCAGAAGGCTATCCATGCTGTACATGGATGTGGGGAACATGGAATACAGTTTTCACAAAGCCCCGCAGGGCCTGCACCACATTTCTCTCAAAAAGTAGTCTGCCTCAGTCTAAATGGCACAACTCATCCTACCCTCCTCCTCATCAGCCCCCCAGCCCACATTAACAGTTCAAGGATACTGAGTCAGTTATATATGTGGTCTACATCAAACAATGTCATGTGCTGCTCTCTGAGTCAATGCGGGGCCACAGTCTTATTTAGAGTCCAAGCCACGTGGGACAACATCTTGCGACCTCACTATCAAATCCCAGTCTGAGTCATAGGGTTGCAAAACCGTACAAGAGTATCTTTGCCAGGACCCATGCTCTTTCCGTTTCCACCTGCTCCTTCTGCTCCTCCTGATCCTCCTCCTCTATTGCGAGATCTCCGGGGACAGTGCCTCCTCAGTCGCTACAATTCCCAAACCAACCCAACAATTTTACTCTCTTGTCAGCTGGTAGACTGACCACTCCTAGACAGCATATGGAAATGTGAAGAAATGTGTTTGATCCTTATCCATCACTCTTAGCTTAGCAGGGTACATCTGAGGTCCAGTGCTCACACTTGTTTATTGTCCTCCACTTAATTACCTTGTTGTCATTGTACCTAATTGGTATAGTCATGGTACATGCTGATTTTGTTCCCTTCTAGGACCCATTGGCCCTTGGTACGTGCAATTTGTATTATCAAGTTCTAGCGCTGAAATTGATTTGTCTGGCCACTATGTGGCATGGAGCCCGCGCCAGAGGTGGAGGTTGGCCTGGGACTCAATGAGCCCTTTCAACTGAAAAAGACTTGCTTGATCTGCCTTGCAGGACCTCTTTTGTCAGCCGCTTTTCATTGAATAACTTAACATTAGGGCCCTCATTGCATTCCAGAATACCAATGAACCTCACATTATCTTGATGTGAGTACTCCTCAGCATCCTCTGCCCTGAAATTCAAGACAAAATCTCCTGCTGCAGAGTCTTTATGTGTGCTTGCATCTCCAGCACATTTGGGTTCATAGTCATGAGTATGATTTCAGTACTGTTGACCCTTTCCATTAATTTCCTATAGTAGTCCAACCTCTGAGTCAATTTTACCCTCTAGGGTGGCTTGGCATCTCAGATGTCTTGAAGTAGCTTATCGAATTTCCCTATGTGTCTGTTCAGGGTTAATTCTACGTGACTCATGGAGTCAGCACTTTGTGAGCGGGACTTCAGGAATAAAATGGAGCCTTTCTGAGGACTTGCAGAGCCCTCTTTGGTTTGACCATTGTGATGAATAGTCACCGATTAGCAGGCCATGATATTCCCACTCTGGTGGATGACAGTGTGATGAATGTGGCAACCAGCTCTCCAATGTTGTTAGGCACACAATGATCAATCTTGGCCTTTTTGGTCCCCAGAACACACCATGCTAGTGAACCATAAGTGGTCCATCGCCCACATCCAATGACAACTCAAACTCCCTACCTGGAGCCAAAATTATATCGCCCTCCAATCCACAGGGGAAGGGGCAGCGTAGGTCGGGGACCCCAATGCAGAGTCGAAGCTTGTAGCAGGAGGCACTCAGGAAGGAGAAATGAGTCAGAGCCTCTCTCCCATGGGACTTACCCTGACTCGCTCTGTAATCCAGCCACACGTGGTCCTTCAGTAGATGAACAAGGGAGAGAAGGACAGACCCTTACTGTACTCCCCAGCATCCTCATCCATGGGAGTCAAATCAGCTATGACCCAAGGTTTTGCCTGATTTCGCTGTGGGTCTGTCGGGTCCAGGCCCTGGAGTGGCTGTGGCACATTACATCCTGCGCAAGGACTGGTGACCCAGTTTGTGTAGGCCCACCTCACAATCAGGGGACTTCAGTCTAGCAGGCTGCCAGCATCCTCCCAGTGTGTGCTGGCTTCTGAGCGGCATACTGCCAGATCAGCAGGTCCAGGAAATGCAGCATGACGGAGAAGTTGTAGGAGCCACAGACACCAGACCAGCACTGCACAGCGAAAATTGAAGGAGTGAGGGACAGGATATTGCCGAATACTGGCAGACCGCTATGGGTGCTCCTATTTAAGTGAATTGCTTGGCCGTCATCTTGGCCATGCCCCCTCCCACAGATAGCAGTTAGACACTAAACAGCCAAAATATGGTAGGTAACTTAATCACAGAATGCCAAAAGCTTCATTATATATTTGTCTGCCTGCTCATGATATTATTCTCTATGTCTCAAAAGTGTTTTATTTTCTCTATATATGACTATGTTCTCTACGCCCTGTCCTTCCTATCTCTCTGTGCAAAGATACAGATTTATAGTACAACTACATTTATAAGAGTGGTGTGAAATGTTTGTGAATAGAAGCCAATCCATGTTTTCTCATATAAATCCGGCAGTAACAGATTATGACTATTAGGTTAAATTTCCAGAATTTAACCTAAAATGTAACCTACATTGTAACAACTTCTGACTGTTTACAAAAACAATTTTGCAGGACTGTATAACAAACCGATTTCCCACTACTTCCTTTATGTTGGTTCTCCTGACTCTTCGCAAAGTTTTAATTCAAATTCACAAACACTCTGGATTCCCAAAACCACATAAACATGTACTGCCCCATATGGACTCTATGAGCATCCTTGCTTTTCCTCCCACCTATCGGCAAACATGGACGAATGGACACGACCTTTACGTGCACTTGACCTCGATGCCTTCAACTTAAGTAAAGTTCCTTTCCCAACAGATGCATTGGACAATAAGGTTGTGCAAATACATCTCGCACCACTTTTTCAGAATTTCGTATATGTTTTCAAGTTCCAGATATTAGTTTTAAGATATGTGGTTTTTAGCACAATGCCAAAACAGCATAAAGTGATAGCTCTGCCAGATAATGAACATTATACACCTTCTTTGCGGTCATCATATTTTCAGAGCTTCCACTCCAAAAGATAAACAGAAGGACGGCATTTGCGAGTAATGGCGCATGAATTATTCATCACTGGTGTGAAGACTTTTGTGATCCAATAATTCCAAGCACCTCATGATTCAAAAAATGTCATTGTTACTTAGCTTTAATAAGTTACTTAATGAGGCAATTCTAGACACTTCCTCTGCTCTACAAACCCAATTGTGACAATGGGCTGTTAAATATAGAATGTTAAACTGCGATCATTAATTTCCATCAGATTATAGACGGTGACTTTGAGAGGAAGCGCCATTGGATCGTGCCATGGTGTTCCAGCAGTGGACTTCAGCTCGTCTTAAAGGTGCCCTTTCTTTCTCTTAGACTACTTTCTTCCTCTGACAGCGCTGAACACCACCCTGTTACCATACATGGGCAGGAAGTTTCAGAATATAGTTTAAAATAGATGCAGTTTCCATCCAAATGCGATAAATTATTAGTGGTTAAAATATGCGTCTGCCCATGTTTGTAATTGTCACACATCTACCCCATACCATGACTGCAAAAGCCGAAAATAGCAAAAACATAATACAGGTTAATGAAATAGAGCTCAGAGTAGCTCAAGCTGCAAAGACATGCAATGATGAGGAAAATACCACAATTCCATGCTAAAGTGTCACACAAGAGTCTGCATGCAATTAAGTTGTTACTTCTTTAAATATCTCTTTTTGGCCCTTCCAGGAATCGGCACAGATGTCATTACCTGCCTAGCAAAAGATACAATTCTTACAAAGTTGAACAGTTTGCTCTAACTTCTGTTGTTTGTGCTGTTTCGAGTGTATTGTCTTTTATTTTTAGTTGTATGTCGTGCTTGATGTTTTCTGTCTGAACGTGCACTCGACCAGCATTTTGGTTTCGTAGTATTCGATTTATCTTCTATACAATCATTAAGTAGGACTAATGGAATACTAAAATCAACCCTGGCAAAATCAATCCATTGAGCCCCACACTGTAGGAGGCAGCAACTAGAATGAGGCCATTGGGGCACAGTTAAATAATGGTAGCCATTACTTTACTGAAACCAGCCTTCAAGCCTACATCCCAATGAGATAACGCAGTGGCAAAATGGCCAGCCTGGCCTTGCTTGACAAGCAAGTCACACACAGACGTCAACAGTAAGCATTAACTCACAGAGATATTTTACTGGCTATTTCAGTTAGTAGACTATCTTCTCACAGTCTTCTGACAGGGAGAAACTAAGTGCATACATTGCCCTACTTTCTTATACCAGGCTTAAATGTTCAGCAAAAAATGTAATGGTCAGCTGCATACAATTGGCAGCATCAAAGCCAGTCTACACACATTTTTATTTTCTCTAATCAGTAAATCTATATAATTAGGATGTCCTCCCTGGCTTCTTGTGACACCCACTAGAGATAGTTCTGATTTATAAAAAGACTTCCCACATGTTCCTTTGAGTCTTTGATTTTGTGGAGCTGAGTATCCTCCTTAAGGAACCATGAATCACTCTGACCAGAAATAGGGAGTTTAATTTGAGTCTTTGAAATATAGCCTAAATGAGTGGACGCTAGCTATTATTTTGAAGACCTTTATATTCAACAGAAATACATTGACCTCCAAGCCATGAGGAACAACATAAATTGGAAAACATCCTTTCCAGAAGGATTGTGTGAACTGCTAGCCACATCATTAAAGTGGTTGAAAATGCATTACCACCCGTTGCCATATGCTGTGGACACATTTGCAAATGACGTCCCCAAAGCATATGGCTGCTCCGGTGTTTGGGGTGAGGTCTGTGGCACCAAAGAAAGCAGAAAACCTTGCACAAAATAGCATCCCACTATTCAATAACAGACATTGAGAGCCTCATTTCATGATTCAGTTCATCGCTACCCTTAGATCCAGTGAGTAAACTGAGCAGGGCAAAATAAACCCTTTACCTGGCCTAAACCTTCATTTTAATACATATGAATGACCCCTATGGTAGGCCCTAAATAGCCATAGAGCTCGGTGCAATGATTAAACAAGTTAGACATGTACTTTTTTCACTAGTAAATGTTATGGTAGTGAAAAACTCCAAAATCAATTTTTACTGCTGCAAGTCCTGCCTCTCCCCTAAGATAACATTGGGTCAACTTATTATATTTAATAGGTTATAACTTTCAATTGTGAGCAGGTAGGAACGTCGAGTCTGGTGTATAAAAAATTGTAATTGAAAGACCTCTTTCATGGCAAATTTGGATTTTAAGTCACAATTTTAAAAATGCCACTTTTAGAAAGTTAATGCCAAAAGGGGCGATCCTGTCACACCAGCTGCTGCACTTACATTTTGCTTAGCACTTTTAGAAAGTTGGCATTTTCTTGTCCCAACCATTTGGTGTCTGCAGCCTGAATTCTGGGAATATGGATAGCCACCAGAAATGACGCCGGAGAAGTTCTATAGTCTTTTTATCCCCAGGATGACCAGCGAGTCTGCTAGCATGACACCACTCCATGTCTTTTGTTTTGCTGTGTTGGACTTGGAAGTTCTCACCTCTGTTTTACATACTTAAGCCCATACCAGCACCACCTGCACCCTGGCATACGGTGTCACTAGATTTTGTTGTTGAGTTATCAACTCACAAGCCGTGTTCACCACAATTTTAGTGGTGGTATGTCATCTTACGAAAATGGCACGCTTTATTTCACTAAAGGCCCTTCCCACATCTTCGCGATTGGCACAAGCCTTCTTACAGTCAGTGGTTCATCTCCAAGAGCTCCCATCAGTTTTGGTGTCTGATCAAAGATCGAAATTTGTGTCCAAATTTTAGAAATCCCTTTGCAGTCAATTGGGTATGGATGCTCACCTCTCATCAAGTCACCACACGCAACCTGATGGGCAGACTGAAAGAGTCAACCAGTGCATGGAACAGTATCTTCATTGCTATCCATTAAGTTGTGATGTTGGTTGAGCAGAATGTTTGATTCACCCTTTCTTGATACCAATAGAATTTTTCTTGGCTCACCTAAAAGCCACTCTCCTTCCTGAAATTTCAGTCATCATCATCAATTCAATTTTATTCGGCTGGTTTACAGCCATAAAAGTGCATAAATATATAAAACATCAAGATATGGTATAAAAGCAGACAAAATGCATATTTCCAGATAATACATAAGATCAACAATTCAACATAATACATTTTTGATGGATCAGCAGCTAGTAAAATCTACTACATAATACTCTTCCTTAAATTATTTGCCTTCAAAATAAAAGTAGCAGCTTTAAAACATACTAATGGATTATTTAAAAGTAGCAAAAACTGCAAGGCCACATCATAGTTCCTAATACCCTGTGCGACAAAAATGGGCCTCAGATAGTACCGCTGATATTCTAAGTAAAAGCTACAGAAAAGCATAAAGTGCTTTGTACTCTGCTTGCTCACTCCATTACATGGGCAAGGGGTCGATTCTGAGGGACATACCTTCATAGAAGGAAAGGCTACCAAATGGTGCACAATACCAAGCCGAAAACTATCCAGCACATATCAGTGTTGATTATTATTGGCACAAGACAAATAGTATTGATAACCCTCCTCAAAGGAAAGAGACATGTACAGGTGGACTGTAGATTTAATCTTTTCTGAATCTATCCTCAGATCTGCCCTATGCCTAAAAAGGTAACTTTAATCAGATTCTTGGTGAGCTTCAGGACAATTAAAGGGTCACTGCGCACTGGCAATTTAAAAAGGATACTAAAAGATGAATTAATATACAACAGCCATGGACTACGAAAAGCGTTAACCAGTTTTAGACAGTCTATAATGATTGATTTAGTAAAACTGGTCTCCACTTTGGACCAGATAGAAAACCAAAAGAGTAAAGGTTTGACCAAGAGCAAGCCTTCTAAATAATGTAATTCAAGCTCTTGGTGAGCAATAAAATTGCAAGCAGAGGAGGGAAGACAGAGTAAACGTTTGATAAAACAGTTTTGCTTGAGTTGTAATGGCTTGCTAGGGGAACATCTCCAAAGGCCGGCAACATAAGTAGGGGTCGTCACCCCCTTGGCCTTGTATATCTTTACCATTTCTTGGATTGGCCGGCTCCCCAACTTGGATGAGAACTTAAAAATGTAATTTGTGTTTCTAACCATTTTCATTTTAGCATTGATAACCTGTTGGGCCCAAAACCATTCCTCGTAAAAAGGACTCCCAAATAATTAAAAGAATTTACCCCAAAAATGGGCATATTGTCAATAAAAAGGTCTGCAATTTTTTGGTTGATGCCTGCAGATCAATGTGACAGTTTTGGATTTATTAATCTTCATACTCTTATCAGCCATGAACTCAGCAAAGCATTCATCAATTTTTGGAGGCAAACCTGGGTCCTGAATATCAACACAGCATCACAGGCATATAATAACACTGGTATGGTACGCACGGCGACACTGGGGGCATCAGCTTGTATGTCCTGTAGGAAAGAGTCAACCCTATTAATAAAAAGAGATAATAGCAACGGGGCCAGTACACATCTTTGCCGAATGCCCTGTTCCACTTTAAAAGTGGATGAGCATTCTCCCTGCTGTCCATAGCGCTCTTTACTTATTAACTTCAAGTAGAGACGTAGAAGGAAAGTAACAATAGCTGCAGGAGCTCCAAGAGAAATCAACTTTGACAATAATAAGGAATGATTGACTAAGTTGAATGCACTACTTAGATCAGCAAAACAAAGATATAGGGTCCCTGTTTTGGCCCGAGTATATTTCCCTATCAGCAGATCTAGGTTTATGCATTGCTCAATCGTCCCTAAACCCTTCCTAGAACCGAACTGTACAGAAGGATAGGTCAGAATTTTCCTCGGCCCATTCCTTAAGCCTCATCTGTAAAATTCTACTCATCACTTTCACTGATGAATCCAGTAATGATGTAGGGAGGTAGTTTTTTGGGTTAGACCTATCACCCTTCTTAAAAATTGGCACCACTATTTAGGTACCCCATGACAATGGGATCATACAAGTATCGGCAGCATTGAACACCCTGGCCAGGATGGGTCCCCATAGATCTATAACAGTTTTAAAATGTCTTCAGGTACCCCAACAGGGCCTGGAGCCCTACGCCCAGCACTTGCATGCACTGCTGAGATCACCTTTTCAACTGAGACATCTAATGGGGGGATTCTGATTATAAATCATTGAATGAGCCTCTACTCCATCCTCCTTATACCTACATTGGAAGATGTTTGAAAAATGCTCCACCCATGCTTCGCAAGAAACAAATGAGGTGAACTCGGATGTGTCATAATTTTTCAGAAATGGGGCCTTTACCGTATCCCAAATTAATTTCTATCCTTTAACACCTTGCCTGCGGCAGGAATTCCAGCCCGGTGCTGGACATTCCAATCGCGGGCGTGGTCGTGACGGAACCCAGCCGTCATGCGCACAGGCCACCCGTGGCTCATGACGGCTGGGTTCCGTCATGAGCATCGAAGGGGTTAATTCCAATGGTAGTCATTGCATCTGTCGTGAACTTTCCATTTTGTGTTTGACCATCAATGGTATGCTTTGCTCAGAATATGAGCTGTGATGATTCATATATCTAAAGGAATGCACTGAGTGTTGTAACAAACTGATGTCCTAAAAATGCAGCTATTTAAGGAAACTGAAGACAACTACAACAGTTTACTTGGAAAAATTACAACAATATTTTTCAACCTTGGGATGTAGATAGAATGAGGCATAACTGTTAGCTTTTTTGGTTCCAAACAGAACTCTTAGGTTGATGCTAATAGCATATTTGTTCCTCCTACCAGAAACTACCATTAGGTTTCAAACATCAAATGTGCTTCTGTCTGATTCTACGCCGAGGTTGCAATCATGACAACTAAAAAGAACATGAAGGGTCTAGCAAGTAATTGTATATGGATCCAACCCTCCAACAGTAAACTAACTGGTAGTGTTTAGAGCCAACCCCATACCCCATACAGTCCAACGTTTCCGTTGATGTAATCTACCCATGGACAGTGGTTTCCTTACAATAGCATCCTCTCAGAGAGAAGCTTTCCAGTTATGTCCTGTTGCATGCAAATACTTCTAGCGAAGCAAATTTCGGGCCACAATATCTTGACTTATGTAGCTCTTTGTTTTGTGGCCTGCATCATCTCACAAGAGCATCATGCAAGGTCTTATGAGAGTGAGAAGAGACTGGAAGAAACAAGAGCCTAGGGAGAGCGAGTGCAAGGTGTGGTTTTATGATAATTGCAAGAAGGACCTATGGTCACAGACAATGTATTTTATGGTGTACTTACTTCCTTTTTGTCTGCCAGCTGCCCATGACAATCTGGTTCTTTCTTCTGTAACACTCAGGTAAAGGTTTCGTAAAATAAGTGCAGACCCCTCGAAATTTACTGAGAGCATTGTTCTTCATTTCTTGTTTGTACTATACAGATATTAAAACGTTATGTGGCTTTAATTGAGCATGGGGAAAGGCGTATGTGATATATGGTCAATGCCAACTTCAATTGTCTCTGATATAACAAATTCAAGAAAATAACCCTTTTACAGGCTCTATTCCAGAGCTAGGTTTCAGAGTAAGCTGTGTATGGAACAGTTGGCTGAGGTGAAAAGAATTTACCTGTCCATTAGGCTCATATCATATGATCTTTTTATTTTTCACTCCCCCTCCAGTAACCAAGTAATGTAAGACTCCCTTCTGAGTCTGGGATCGAGGATGGTTTAAGTCTTTCTTGATCAGTATTGGATGCAAGGAAACTCAGTCTTGGGGTTGGATTTCCTGGTTTCAGTAAGGAAACATGTAATAATAGATACATACGCCCAGCGTGTGGTAAATAAAGTTTCACTGCAGTGTCACTAAGGTAACTTGAGCCTGAAATCGATCTGTGCATCTGGACTTCTGTTTACAGTGCGCAATTAAACACAAAATTTCAGGGACAGCCTAAACAAGTCTCTCATCCTGGAAGCTTGGATATGTCATTGGTGCATATCTGCTCTGTCTTTTGCATTGTGCTTTAACGTTTGGTTTCTGCTTTCAGAAGAACAACTAATATCAATTCATAGCAAAATGTCATGGATTTTACTTCAATTTTTACATCACGACTTTGCAAATCCGGTTTATTTACAGCAATTTACCCTTGTATAAATTCCTCTTGTAATATACCAACTGCAACAGTAAAGAAAGGATGTTCCATTAAAAATGACATGGGGGCCTATTACCAACAGCGTGCGTTAATTAACGCAAACCCCAGTTAGCGTCGTTTTTTTTATCGCTGGATTCGTTTGCGGAGATAACGCGTTATTAGCAACGTTTTATCTCCAATGCGAAACAAATCCAGCGATGGCGGCGATTCCCAGCATTAGCAAGAGAATTCCTTGCGATAAATTCCTATCGCTAAGGAAAACTCGCTAATAGGCAGGTGGGGACTTAACCGTAGAATCCACCTCCCATAGACTATAATGGCTAAGACAGGTTTCTAGCAGGTGTTAAAATCCAGCGCTAATCGGGGTTAACGCACATTTTTTATCGCTTCGCGGGCCTTGCTAATAGTGTGAAGTTGTGTTTGCGACTGTCTGCGTGTATTTTTAGTGAGGAACGCCCACTTTGCATGTCATTAGCGATAAATATCGCTGACATGCAAAGCGGTAAAAAACGGGCGCTAATGCTCCGAAAACTGTCGCTAACTGCTGTTAGAGACAGTTTGCTGATAGGGCGATAAAAATATCGCCGCTTTAGCGGCAAAAAGTGCCGCTAAAGCGGCGATAGTGCCCTTGCTAATATGCCCCATGGTTTCTTTGACTTGCTCTTTGTTGGTCTTTGTTGACAGCACCAATTAATCACAATATACACAGAGCAGGCTTTGAACCAACGTCTTTAAACCATTGGCATTGTTTGACCAGCCTCTTTCAGCCATTGGCTTGAGGGTTTTTCAATCAAGTGTTCACTCAGTCCAGGAGAATATTTATCTTGAACCCAATGTTACAGGTATAGATGTATTCTTTCACCTTTAAAGGGGGGCATGCATTGCAAATCGTGCGGGACTATTTCACATCTTTAGCACCATTACCCTTTTTGTCCCATCCGATTCATATTCGTGCATGCCTTTTTATTATAAAAAGCAGACATTTTTAACTGGTGTAGACATTTTGTGAAAGCTTTTGCCATGACACGAGTAAGCCTGACTTTAACCGGCCTCCAAATTACTTGACATTGTGGTGGCCATCTTGGGCTCAGACTGCCCCCTTGCGAAGAGCTACCTTCCAAGAACATAGTGTCTCAAAATCAAATTTCATTATTCTGTAAACATTTTAAGAGAAGGAGGATTTTCTGTTACATTGCCTAATGGGTGTTAGCAGAATTTTCTTCCAAGCTTTGTGTAACCAAGATAGGGAAGAAGAAATAATAATGACGACCCTCTTGCAATCCGCAGCCTTCTGTGTTTGTTTCTATGTGAAATCCAGTTCGGACAGCTAGGGAGCCTTCATTAGTTTAATGAATCCTTCCTGGACATCTGATCTTCGTTTCATATAGACAGAAACGCAGAGCTATATTGTAAGCTCCAGCTGCCAATGGAGAGTTCATCATTAGTCCTGCTTTCTTTCTTTGAGATGAATCAAATGGAAGGCCCTGTGGTAAGCGGGAGGCAACATAGCAAGAAATTCTCCAAGCTTAGTCCTATGGATTTTGCAAAAAATGTTTGCAATGAACAATAACGCTAATCAGCTGAACAGGCTGCATGTTTTCTTTAACGTATGTCAGTCGCCGTCAAAGTTTGACATTCCAAAGGCCCGCCTGTTTAATAGCCAACGGGGAGACTGCTAAGATTGTGGCTCAACTCCTAGCCCTCTGTCCCATGATTAATATAGATTGTCAGACGGGCATCTCAGAGAGAGAGAGTAGACATGCACCTGTTGGCAGGCTGCAGACAAGTGCTGCATGGATTTTATCTGCTATTGAAAACACTAATTAGTAATTTGCACAAGTTTATGTTCCAAATACAAAATGTATAGTAGGTAACCATACCTAAATGTTATAAGCCTGCACATAAATAAAGTACTCAACTAAGTTAGTATAACTGTGGATGCCATGTTAACTGGAAAATAATGTATTGATACGTAAAGACCTGTTTTTCACATAGAATAGTTGTTTGTGCATGATGTTTTTCTTCTCTCTGCTGCAGATGTTGCAACTTCTGAAGCCTAATGTTAGCTAGTGAATAGACAGTTGTTTTGTATTATACAACTGACAGTGAGGTTCTCACCAAGAGGAGATGAAGACGACAGGAAGAGTGATTCATGGGAAGATGTTTCGGACCACAAGAAAACAATGTTGTAACTTTACAAGAGCTAATATCTGAAAGTCTATTGTGTCTGGTGAGAGTATAAGGAGTGAACTTGTTCTGAGGAATTTGCTGATATTTTATTGGTGGATAAAGAAGACGAAAGAAAAAAATGTTGCAACATAGAATTTGTGTGTTTACATTTCTGTGTGTTCCTAGAGTAGGGCAGAATTCCTTTCCCCTACATTCTGACTAGAGACTTGTCTCTGATCTCCTAGACATTTCTATATGAGAGGATACTTAGCCTAATTCTATATGTCTGCCTAATTATGACTGTGAATACATTTCAAGTCTGATTTGCAAAGACTTTATACTTGCACATGGATCTCTCTCTCATCAGAAC